>CM052704.1:120779975-120888809 GCA_028551405.1 Uromys caudimaculatus
GTGTGTGTGTGTGTGTGTGTGTGTGTGTGTGTGTGTGTGTGTGTGTGTGTATTTTGCCTGTATGTATGTCTGTGCATCACTTGCATGTAATGCTTGCAGAGGCCAAAAGGAGGTATTTTCTGGGTCTGAATTCACAGATGGTTCTGAGCTGCCATGTGGATATTCTGGAAGAACAGCTAGTGCTCTTCTTAGACTGCAGAGACATCTCTTCAGCCCCAAATAAAGGGTTGTTTGTTTGCTTGTTTAAAATTTAAGAGAGTTGCTCATATAGCATAGATTTTGACCACTGAAGAATTTGGAATTGGCTGTGACTGAACACCTGTTTGTGGGCAGTCGGCCCTTTTTATAGTTAGGTTTTGGATGGTATAGTATAAAGAACATGGGTTTGAAACCTGAATTTAAATTCTGACTCTAGCCCTTATTAGCTCTGGATCTTTAAGCAAATTCCTATACCTCAAAGCTGTAGTTTCCTTATAAATAAACTTAGTGCATTCTAGTTGGAATCTGTACAAAAAGGACAAAAAAAAAAAAAAAAAAAAAGTACTGCTGGTTCTTCTTACTGATCTAGACATGGATGTTTGGAGTTTGTCACACAGTGGCGTGTTACTCCAAAGCTCGTGTTTTTCCAAAAGCACTCGAAGCTATAAACTGAATGTTTCAGTTAATAAGTAGTGGCTGTGTCAGCTTGCAGTTTTAGTAGTTCTCAGAAAAACAGGTTTCAGAAAGTTGAGGGAAAAGATAGGCAATGACTGAATAGTATAAGCCGTCGGTACTGATAGGTAACCCCTAGCGTGCAGTGCTACTGAAATGACAACGTATTCTTATGAGTTTAGGAAAATGCATGAGTGACCTAAAGAAGTTGTAACTTTATTAGGTGAGGTGTGGTGATGCATGCCTTTGGTTTGCTCTCAGCTCTTGGGAGGCAGAGGCAGACAGATCTCTTACATTGGAGGCCAGCCTCATCTACATAAGGAGATGGTTGCAGGCAAGCCAGGGTTACAGAGTGACCTACAAAACCACAAAACAGCACCTCACCACCCAAACAGATGAAGTACCAGGCTGGACCAATAGGGTTCAGTGTTGGCTGGTATACATTTGCAATGTTGGCCTTGCTGCTGAAAGCTATTCGGAAGGAGAGTTGAGGGAAGAACTAGAGAGGTGATTGGTACTTCCGGCCTCCTCAGAGGGTCCCAGTTTGACTTTTAATACCAATATCAGGCAGTTCACAGCCACAGATAATGCCATGTGTAATCACAGGCACGCATAGGATTAAGAGCTTGTAATAATAATAACAAACATTTTGTTATTTTTGTTTTATTATATTTTATTAGCTTTATTTATATTATTTTATTAAGGGGGTATTTTTGATGTGTCAAAAGCAGAGTCTGAGAACTATTGAGGAACCTGAGTGTGCTTAGTGTGGAGAAGGGGAAAGGAAGACCTGGTAAAAACTAATAAAGAAATCCAGGAACATTTGCATAGAGTGGATTAGATCCAGGACACTGCTAGCTGTTTTCCCTAAGCAGTAACGTTCTTTAAAATCCCATTAAAATAAAATCAAGGGGCTGGAGAGAGGGCTCAGTGGTTAAGAGCATCTACTAATCTTGCAGAGTAGAGGTGATTCACAGCTAACTGTCTGTAACTGTCTAACATCACGGATATGATACCTCTGAGCTCTCCAGGCACCTGGACTCAGGTACACATACCAATACAGACAGGATCTGTCTTTGAGATAGGGTTTCTCTATAGCTCTGGCTATCCTGGAACATTGTGTCATCTGTGCAATACTGGTTATGCCACAGGCCAGACCAGTTAAGACAGTTCCTCACTGGGAATCTTCCCAGGTGATCCTAGGGCAAAACCAGCCTCACATATGTATTCAAAGATACTTGGAGGAGCTGTCTTTGTGCCTTTTCTTTTTCCCCATCCACTCCTCCACCACAGAAGCTTTTTTTTTTTTTTTTTTTTTAATATGGAAAAATAGTTAACTGCCTTCCTGGAGACATCGTCTACATGATAACCCCTCCATCACTGAAACGGATAGCAACCAGATTAAATCTTTTATTTGCTATGTATTTTTTTTGTTTGTTTTGTTTTTTTCGAGACAGGGTTTCTCTGTGTAGCTCTGGCTGTCCTGGAACTCACTCTGTAGACCAGGCTGGCCTCGAACTCAGAAATCCGCCTGCCTCTGCCTCCCAAGTGCTGGGATTAAAGGCATGCGCCACCACCGCCCGGCCTATGTATTTATTTTTAAAATCTGCTTTTAAAATGCAGTCTTCATGAGTGGGTGTGAAAGGAGGAAATGGGATGACAGCAAATGCACAGACATCTGGTGTTTGAGTCTTCCCACCAACAGGAGTGGGTACTGATAATGGGATGCTCCTTGGTACTGCGTTCTGGGAGGTACAGAAAGGGTAAAACTTGGGAACAGTAGTGCCTACTTTGGCTTTGAAATTTTGACTAGAAAAATTTTTTACAGTTGCTAAGGATTGAACTTAATGTTTGCTGCGTGCCGGTAACTTCCTTAGTGCTGCACCCCAGCCCACAGAAGGGATTTGTGCTTGTACTCTCTTATGTTTCTTATTGAAACATGAAACACATGACTCACTTTTGTTTCTTTAAAAATTTTAAATTTAATAGAAAATTCTGTATTTAAGGTCTGTTTTAGAGACAATACCATCTTCTATTTCATTGCTATAACTTTGTCTCATTTTTGTTGTTTTCCCAATCATATTCCAAAATTTTCAAAGGTAGAGGTTATTTATCATGGTTGCCATAGCTAGCCAGAAGTCAGCCTCTTATCCCAGCTTGCTGCACATAACACTGAATGGGAATTTAAAAGGCTTCTAAGCAGCTCAGTTACATTTCATTAAGTCCATTCTCTAACTTGTCTATCCACCTGTCTATTACAGTGACAAGCTTTCATGGGCTCACATTTCTGCTTTAATACCAACTGGCACTGAGACATTACACAAACTACTTCAGCTTTCTCACCACTAAAATGAAAATACTCAAAGAGAGGACATGGAAGGCGGTGTGTATAGTGCATGAGATGATATATGTTCTTAGGAAGTGCAGGTTACAGGTGGTCCCTTTTTAAAAAACTATTTAAATTGTGTGTGCACACACATACACGGGCAAGTGGACATACACCATGTGCCATGGTACATGTTGTTTTTCACCATTTATGTTCCAAGAATCAAACTCAGGTTTTCAGGTTTGATGGCAAGCCTTTACTCACTGAGCCACCTCACCAGTCTTACTCATTTTGAGACAAGATCTCTCGCACACTGTACATTAGACTAGGCTGCCCGCGAACTCTTAGCAAATCCTGTCTCAGCTCCAGGAATGCTAGGATGGCAACCATCTCCCAGTTCCCATCTAATGTGTTAAGCTTCTGCGGTTCATGTGTTGATTGGTACTGGGGTATTTGAGTGATGGGAGACCCTGTGTCTTCTTTCATAGAGCTTTCCAGAAGGAATCTGAGGAGGAGGTACCATAGCATTACCCTAGAGAAAGCAGCATCATGGTAAGGGAGGAAACCTAACCCTTGCTAGAGAAAGTGATCTGGATGTGGTTGAAGGCTGGAACATCATCTGGTGAGGGAAGACTGGGTAAATGGTAGAGGGTTTTGCTTACCTGCTGTTTGAGAGACTGAGTGAACTCAGACTGAAGTCTCCAGCCTACAACATAAAAGTCAACTCTTGCGTTACATGTTCTCTGATCTTGAACCTTGTGAAGTTAACTCAGTGTGACTCAGCAGTAAACTAGGAATTCTCATAGTAATTGTGATATATATTAAATGAGATCTAGAATACATATGTGTAATAAAGAATTATTTCAAAATTTTTGTACGAGTGTGGTGGGTGAGACTGTTTGTGTGTGGAAGTCACAGGACAGCTGGTTCCTTTCCTGCCAGTAGTGGGATGCATGCAGGCAAGCACCTTTTTCTGCTGAGGCATCTCAACTGGTAGGAAACAGTAATATTTGTTATTATGAAATAGAAAAAAGTAGAATGAGATTTGCTTAGATTGGGGCATTTTATGTAGAGAAAACTACAGAAATAACCCATCCAGGACAAATTGGAGCGAGGAATATTAAAAAAACCTGGAGAGCTGAGGCTAATTTGCTTGGAGATATTGGCTGGTAAATTGGCAGTGGTGAGCTGGAAAGGTTACATAGGACCCTTAGAACAGGCGTTGTCTCAGCTCCCAAGAGTCAAAGTGCTGATGTGACTCGATACACAGACTACCTTTGCAAAGAAGAGATCTGAAGCTGTTGTGCCAGTGTAGGCTCACATGAATGTTGGTAAAAGCAGCCATAAGTCCTTTTAATAAAATTAAAAGGATGTGAAAGACTCTTTACATTCTCACTAACAGTCTTAAGTGTGTTTAAATGTAACCCCCTCCCCCAGGAACCTGAAGACACTTGAGAAATACAAAAAAAAGAAGGTGACAAAGTCATTGATAGCCTGAAGTTTTATCTCTGGAGAACTGATCTTTGAAAGAAAGGAAATTTGATTGTTTTCTTCAGAAGCTGGGCATGGTGGAACATGCCTGTAACCCTACCGTTCAGGACAGCCTGGGTTACCTAGGGAGACCCTGTCTCAAACCGGAGCAGTAGTTCACTTTTGACAGGTGTTACAATGAAGTGCACATCACCTAACAAGTATAGAGTTAGCTTGAGTGTGTGTATGCTGTTGAGTAGGTTGGATGGGCAGGAAAAAAGAGTTAAAAAGTTACTTTGGGCTGGTGAGATGTGTTAGCCAGAGAAGGCATCTGTTTCCAAGTTTGACATTTTAGTTTAATCCCTGGAACTGTGGAAGCAGACATTGTGGCATGTTAGTACCCACACATGGACAGAAAGTCTGTCATTCTCCCAGATGGTTACTTTCTAGGGTCTTAGTTTGAAATAGAGGGTGTTTCGTAATGGCAAACATTCACATACTTACAGAAGTGGGACTAAATAGGTCTTAGAACTGGAAAGGAAGGCGCTACTTGAAGTTTTAATACAATTTGGAGTTTGTGTTGATACTGGCAGACAGTTTGCTATATGCACTTAAAGTTCAGGAGGAAAATGTAAAAGCTATCATTTAGTCTTAGGGGAAGCTTCAGTAATGAAATTATGGTATAGTTGTAAGAGCAGACCCTGAAAGAACACTCACTGCCCAGGCAGGATAGTTAGTCTACAGTCTTGGATTTGCTCTTAACATGCCCAGTGCCTTAGTTCTATTATGATTGCTTTTGAAATCTAAATTGAAGTGTGTAATTTCTTGCCTCTCCCACTGAAAACTTGGCCATTATTTCTCCTCTGGCAGTAATGACCTTCTAAAACAACCTTCCACTTTTTTCTACTCTTTGATGTGTACAGTTCGTTTTTCAGGTCATAATCTGAATGGTCACTTTAAAATGTTGAACATGGTTACTGTTCTCTTGATCAGAAATCTCCCAGTGGCTTCTTTCTTATGAGGAAGTCCGCAGTCCTTATTGTGGCCCAGCAAACTGCATGATTGCAGATTAAGTTGAATGTTAGAGGGTACCTCCTTGTGCATTCTTCTTCTTCAGTCGTTTTTTTGCTATATTGTTATTTGTAGAGAGATCGGTCTCACACAAGAACAACACATTTTTATTCAGTTTATGACATTATAACATACACAACATCTACCAGAAGTATCTGTAATATTTAACTTGTTTGCTTATATGATGTGTAAGCATTGTGAAATCATGAGATTTTTTTTGCCTTTTACATTTATTTGCAAAGCCCAAAACACTGCTGAGAATACAGTTGTTCCCAGTTAATATTTGTTGATATAAATGAGTGATAGATTGAATCATGACCAAAAAATTATATTGAATCATGCCATTTTTTTCTAAGCTTCCTATTTCTTCAGTATTATATGTATTGTTCCTTTCCTGTTAGGCATGAGTTCCAATTCATACAGCAGCCAGTATAATCTCTGAAAAGTATTTATTAGATTGTGTTCTTTAAAATTCTGTAATAGAATAAATAAGCCTCAAAATAATATTTGAGAAGTAAAACATGTCAAATATAGAATACATTTCCACCATAGCGTAGAAAGCCTTTTCTAGTTTGGTGCCTGACTAACTGAAACCTTATTTTAAGATAAGATTTTAGCCTTATTGGCATTCTTAAATGCCTTTTCCTATTTTCCAGCTTTTCCCCAATACCCTAAACAACTTCTAAGATCTCATTATGTAACCTAGACTGGCCTTGAACTCCTTATTATTCTGCCTCAGACTCCTGAGGACCGGGTTATAGGCATGTGCCACCTTACATGGCTTTGTGCACATTTCTTTATACATACCTGTACCTCATATAAATACAGAAATTATAAAATTACAAAAATATATTACACTTAGATTAAATTCCACACGTGGAACCACAGACTTCTCTCTTTTCTCTTCATTAGATAATTCTGACACTTAGCTGTGTTTGAAACCCTCTGGTTTGTGTTTTTAATCCAGATTTAGTTGGGGGAGGTTGTTTTGTAAGAAAATCTGTTTGACGTGAATGGCCTTTATTCCCTAGACAGGGATCCTGAGCTGTATGAGTAAAGACATTGAGTTGACCTAAGCAAGCATCCATGTATTCATTCTCTCTCTGCTTGTGGCTGGATCTGACTAGCTATTTCAGGTTCCTCTTACTCTGACTTTCGCCACTGTGATGGACTGCAACCTGGTATTAGGAGTTAAAGCAAACCCCCCTCCCCCATACCCTCTTGCCCTAGTTTGTTTAATAAGGTTATTTTATTACAGTAACAGAAGCAAACTGACGGTTAACTACTGGAGAGATTTAGATTGGAATTAGGTAGAGATGGAAAAGCCAGGTGCAATTTGTAGCCCTGTTAAAATATGGTGGTATTTGTGATACATAACCTTATGTAAAATTCAAAATTTGACAAAAACCAATTTGATGTTAAATGTCTCATGGTTACCTTTAGGGAGTAGAAACTGCAGAGAACAAGATGGATTTAAGAGGGAACAACAATATTCATGATCTGATTTGTTCATTTTCTTAGTATGTTTTATAAGTATGTTTAAAAAACTAATCTTTATTCCAAAGGTGAAAAAAATGTATGGCTTCCAGAAGCTTAAAAATAAGGTTGAAGTACTACAAGTTGAGAATATTACCGTCTCTCACTGCCTGCCCAACTCTCTGGTATTTTATTCTCCCCCTAGCAGTCCAAGTTAGTTGTCAATACTTGTACCATTTTCTGCCACAAACAAAGGGACAGAAGAAGAGTGTGCTGCTGTTTGAGGTCCAGATGTAAAGATCATAATTTGGGTCTATGACTTTCATGTCCCACTCTTCATGTAGAAGGATGGCGTGGGATTTGGGAGCAGAGTCTGGACGTAATGCATAGATGAGGCTTCATCTCTCGTTCTCTCCCTCTTCTGTCTAGCCTTTGTGCTGTGGGAAAGTGTGCGTTCAGTGTGCATACCTTGCCCCAAGAAGAACGCTTAATAGATGAGCCTTCCCCAGGGAAGTTTCTGATTAGCACTATGCCCAGCCCTAGGTGGAAGGAGTACCTTTGTAGGTTTTCTACATCTTGTTCCCCATTTTGTATTGCTCTCTGCTTTGGTGCTTTATTGTGGGAGCTCCAGCTAGCACAACCTCCCCAAACTCTCTGTTGATGCTCTTTACCTCTGGAAAGCTGTTGTGCTTGCTGTCACATCCTTGCTCTGCTGGGTAGGATTCTCTTCAACAGGGGGCCAGGGCAGATGTAGGCATTGTTAGTTTTGTTTACTGATCACTGTCCTGGAGTGTCTGTCTTGTTTATAAAATATAAAATAATTCCCATACTTTTTTTAAAAATCAGATTTTTTCCCCCCTTTTTTCCAATGTGACTGATTTATTGGCCCACTAAAAGATCCCCAGGCTAGGGATATAGCTTATGGGAAGAGCGCCTGTCTAGCACGCGTGAAGCTCTGGCTCAACCCCCACATCACACAAATGACACCGTACACACCTCACCTGAAATCCTACGACTCAGGAGGTAGAGGCAGGAACAAGTTCAGGGCTAGCCTAGGAAAAGTTAGTGGAACCCTGTCCCAAAAGGACAATGTGCTCATCAGTCAGGCTCATTCAACAGTTTTGTACCATGTTTGTCTTTCCATTTGTCTTTCTAAAAGGAAAAAATCAGATTTTTTACTTAATCAATTTAAATGGAAAATTTAGTTTCAGGTAGCAGCCGATTTTTACTCTGTTTATTCTGCTACCAGAGGGTTAGTAAGAGTCCTTGAAAGAGGCATGGCTCAGAAGGTCTTTTTTTTTTTTTTTTTGAGATAACTCCAGTGTTAAGGGACTCTCACATTTCTGGTCTACATGGGCACCTGAAATCACATGCTCATATCCATACTGACACATACACATATACATAATAAATTTGCAACCAGTTTTAGAGTAAAGTAGTCAAATAATGTATTTTATGAGGATTTTTTTTTTTTTTTTTGTAGACTGCGTTTAAAGGGACAAGATTTAAATCAGTTGTCTTAATTTTCCTGTTGGCTGTGATAAAAGGCTCTGACTAAGCCAACTTTAGGGGAGAAATGGTTTATTTTAGCTCACTATTGTAGGTTAGAAATCCATCATAGTGGGGAAGTAAAGGCATCAGGACAGCTGGTGACATGTCTCCAGTCACAGAGAGCAGTGAACGCATGTATCCTGTTGCTCAGCTTGCTTTCTCTACTCTAATACAGCCTGAGCCCAAGCTGTGCTCCATCTGCAGAGGCATTCCCACTTCATTTAACACTACGACCTCCACAGACATCTCAGTCCTACCTCCCAGGTGATCCTAGAGTTGATCAAATTCACAGTTAACGCTAGCCATCCACGTGATTGATGTTGAAGGCTTATAGATGAAAATTATAGACGTGGGAAACAATCTGAAAACTATATAGGAGGAAGAAGGCAGTGCAGAGTTTTTAAAAGGATGGATTGTGACTTTTTATGTCTGAATTCCCTAAGAATTTGACAAAGTGGAGATTTTTGTTGTCCCTTTTCATGAATTTCTATGGATGTAGTTTAGAAATAGTCTTTATAACACCTGCTCAGTTGGATGCTTATGAACACTCAAAAATTTTAGAAGAAGCTGATAGAAAGTTTGGCAGTCATTCCAGTAGCAGCCCTGCATTGAGATGTCCTGAAGTGGAATGAAGCTTCATATACTAATGTCTAGAATACTGGATCTGGGTTTCTTGATGGATTGGGTCTGGAATAGAAGCAGATATACAAAAGTACTCCACAGGTAAAATCTCTCTGGACTTGGTGGTAGTTCCCTGAGGTAGAGGCAAATGGTATGTCCAGTTTTACAGATGAAGAAATGAGTGTAGGCAAAGTGACTATCAGTGACAGAAAATCAAACATCCATTTGCTACCAAATCTGATATTTCTCTCTCTGTTGAGCCATATTTCTGGACCTGTAGAAGGCATCTACCTTAACTTGTGCCTTTGAACATTCCAGGGAACTGGGAGAATAGGTTTTTGGGTTCTCTCGGTTTTTGTTTATGTTTTTGGTTTTTGTCGTGCTTTATACCAAATAATAATATTCTTTTTTTTTTTTTAAATAGGAAATAACTATAAAAGAGTGCCTAGGAAAGGTACTTGTATCTTTGATCATTATTTTAATGCTTTTTACAATTGACTGTTTTAAAAAAATATCATGTTATACAACACACATACTTAGTATTTTTACTTAGAACAAATAGAGAATCATGTATTAAAAATGAGTCTATTGTATGGCATTTTCTTTGATTTTTTTTTTTTTTTTTTTTCACCCCGAGCCTTCAATAATACAAAATATTGCAGGACCTTGCAACTCAAGTTAGTTTAGGCTGGATTTTGTAATTGTTTTTACTAATATTCGTGCTTATCCCCTTGCTTTATGACCAGAGCTGCTATTTTGTAGGGAAAGTTGCTGTAGTCTTTTTGAAGGGCTCTCGTGTGTCATGGATCTGAGGTCCTGTAATCCAGTGAGCACAGTAGTCTAGTGTTCAGTGGCAAGTAGCAGAGAAGAGAATTCTTTGCAGTGAAGATTAGTTTTTAGATTTGCTGTTGAATGCTTGAATAGCCCATGAATTTTATTAGTACAGAAAAACAACCAAAGCTTTGTAGCAAGGGTCGGATACAATAAGGCTTTAAGAACAGGGCTGACATAGCTGGTTTCTATTTTGTGCATTTAAGAAACAAATAGCTATTTTTAAGCGCCTAGAAATTGTAGTTACTAAAATAAAAGAATATAAATGAAAATGTTGTATTTGTTGTAACTCAAAAGTATTTTATCTGCTTCAGAAGGTAATACGGCATTTTTTTTGTGGAATGCCTAACTTTGAGATGCACGTGAATAAAGCGTCTGGAAGGTGATGTGAGCATTTGGATCAGTTGGATTACCTTTTTTTTTTTTTTTTTTTTTTTAAAGCAAATTATTTGGCTTGCTTACATTATTTTTTCTCTTGTTTTAAAGACAAGATCTCATGGAGCTCAGGCTACTAGCTATAGCTGAGGATGGCCTTGAACTTCTTATCCTCCCCTTCGCTTTTCAAGTGCTGAGATTACAGGGGTGTGCCGCTATACTTGGTTTGACTGCTCTTTTATCCACAAAATAGGTATATGGTTACCTACGTTTTTCTATATAGCTTTTTACTTTACTATTGTGTAGGAATTGTGTAGGCATTGTGGTATCTTTCTAAGATATATGTGAAATAAGCATTAAATCACACACTATAGTGAGTGAAGTGACTGAAGACGTGCTTTTGAAACACAGTATTTGCCAGGATTCAAGCAATCTTCAGTCTCATAAGCAACAGCAACTTTAGGTGCTCACAACTCAACCTGGTGACTACTTAGTTTGCATTTTTTTTTTTGTCATCCTTCTGATCATAGGAAAGTATCTCTTAGTTATGTGATCAGCAGCAGCAACTATAGTTTTAAAAAAATTGTTTGTTTGTTTGTTTTTCCAGACAGTTTTCTCGGGGTAGCCCTGGCTGTCCTGGAACTCACTCTATAGATCAGGCTGGTCTCAAACTCAGAAATCTGCCTGCCTCTACCTCCTGAGTGCTGGGATTAAAGGCGTGTGCCACCACTGCCCAGCATTAAGGACTTTATTTTTAAGAAATGTTTGCACAGCTGTGTTTGAGAGGTGTTTGGGATTTGACCTCAGGGATATATATCCTCAGCTCTTTTGTTATTTTGAGACAAGATTTCACTGTGTCCATGATGACAGGATTTATGTTTGTAATTAGACTCCTGACTGTTGGGGTTATATTCAAGAGCTAGTATGCACCCAGCTTCACTTTATTTTGAGTCATTAATTTTCTGCTTATTCTGATAGATTAGTCCTGTGGAGTATAGTCTATGGTAAGATTACTATAAAAGAATAATTTATCAGACATGCGTGCTTGCTTTGTATGCGGATGTGTATGATGCTAGAAATCAGACCTGGGATCTGTGCTTGGTAGACAAGCACTTTACTATTGGCCTGAACAATACCAAAATTGAATAGGCCCTGTACAACTCCTATCAAGAATTTTAAGGTTATGTTTAAGAACTCATGATATTTCACTACCTCCCTATTTCTATGTGGGTCAGCATTAGGTGTCTTCAATTGTTTTTCAACCTTATTTTTTGAGGTAGAGTTGCTCACTGAACTTGGAGCCTTGTCAGTTTGTTAGGCTTGCAGGCCATCCAGACATGTTAATTTCCCTGTCTCTTCCCAGCTGTAGGATTACAGGCATGTACCCTGGGGATCTGTGTAGGTCTCCTGTTCTGATATACTTTATTGGGTTCTTGTACTTCTACCTCTCCTCAAACCCTTATTCCACCCTAATCCCTTCCACTCCCCTCCCCCATCAATAGGTAGGAAAGGTTAGAGGGAAAGGGGGCATAGTCCTCCTTAAGCTACTTCCTGCTAATTAGGGGTACTGAGTTCCTTGGGTCAAGTCCAACTTCTTGTCAAACAGCAACTAGGAGCAGTAGAGGGAGCAGCAGTCTCTCCAGGCCCTCTCAGGTCTTTGCCATTTTAAAGATCCCAGAATTAAACTATCTGCAGCCGGCAAAGATCGTGCCCCTGCTAGTGCATGAGTCAAATCATAACCATCTGCTGTGAGGCAGCCTCTTATCCCACACGTGGGATTAAAAAACAAAAAAACAAAAAAACCACACTTACATAATAAGATTGGGTTTTTAAATAAATCAGAATTCTCAGAACAGATCTGAACTAAGTCCTGTGTGGTAAACATTACCAATAGAGCCATTTTCCAGGCCCGATCATTTCACTTTTTATTTATTTATTTTACTTGCTCAGCCATCTTGCTAGCCCCTGTCAAGTTCTAAGAATCATACTGATTCCTTAATAGTATCATGAAACATCAAAAACTGCTTTCTTTCTTGTTAGTATCTGATTGATAGTAGACTTAGTGAGATATGTCTTCAATCTAAGGCTCTCTGCTTTGCAGAAATTTTAAATTGAGAATGTGTTCATGGGTAGTGTCTGTCATGTAACATGTAAGACTGTTAACAAATCACTTCACTCTGTTAAAGATAACATGTATCGTGGTTACATGTTATGTCATAAAATAAGTTATGAAACTTAGAATGAAGTGTGCTATATGTATCTTATTTTGGTTATCCACAAATCTGTAAACAATTACATAGTCATAGTGACCATATTGTGATTTCCCTTCACAGATAACAAGTTGTGCTAGTACAGCGGTATAAATAATTGCTGAAGCCTCAGTGTAACGTGGACATTAATTAACAGTGATGGCATATAAATACAGATGCTTGGAAATGAAGTGCTAGGCGAAATGCTTCACAAGGTAAGAGCAGAGTGGGATGTTCTCTAAGGCCAAGTGAGGTAGACGTCATTGGCTGGTTTGGGCCTTTTCAGTGTGTCAGGCTTTTAAGAAACGTGTCCAGTGGAGCCTGTCTAAATACTAGTGGAACTCAGCTTTAAGTACTGGTTCTTTGGTGAAGTTAGCAGTAGTAACAGATATCCTTATTTGGCAAATACAGTGGGTGATGCTCTCCTCCTGAGAATGAACCCTTCTTTTGAGAAATGTTTAGCACTGTGGCCAGGATTTTAGAGTGCTGTCCTTCCATATATTCCCAGAGCCGCCTCTGCTTCTGGTGCTGGCCACCACTTTCTAGAACATGTCCTGCTTTGCTTTGTGATGGACTTCTGGGGAGGGCAGAGAAGTTATTGGTTGGATTCTTCAGTATGAGGCTGAATTTTCAAGTCAGCTTACTTTCTGTAGGATCATGTTTTCCCTGTGTTCCCCTTCTTCATGTTAATTTAGAGCTTTAAACAAACAGGGAAATGACTGGATTTAGGCAGGTTTTCTACTTTGTATATACTATAAAGACTTAAAAGAAGAGGTTGCATTTATAGTTGGTAGATCATAGGCCTGATCTCTAAGAAGCAATTTCTTCCTACTTATTTGTTTTATTAATGTAAAGAGGAAAATTAATAAGGACTTTCAGGGGTAAATATGTATACTAGAGTACAGTTCTACAGGGCATTAGAGTGAGAATGCAAGTTTGAGAAGAAAAAATACAATCTAATTTAAATATAACAAGCTCTGGGCATGGTGGTGCATACCTTTAATTCCAGCACAGGGAAGGCAGAATGAGGTGAACCTTTGAGAGTTAGGGACCAGCCAAGTCTACATAGTGAATTCCAGGCTAAACAGGGCTACGTAGAGAGAGAGAGAGAGAGATCCTGTTTGAAGACCACCACCAATAACAACAACAAAAACCAGGCATGATTATTTGTGTACACCTGTAACCCCAGTGCTTGGGACTTCAATCAAGTTCAGCAACATAAGGAGGTTTGAGGCTGTCTGGGCTACTGGAAACTCTATCTCGAAAAACTGGGTATGCTGGCTCACATCATTAATCCCAACGCTCAGGAGTCAGAGGCAGGTGGATTTCTGAGTTTGGTTAGCCTGGGCTACATAGTGAGACGATGTCATTCCCCCCCCCCCCCCCCCGCCTCCACCAAAACCAGACAAACGGAAACCAACAAAACAGCATTTACAGTAATGAGTAATTATATGCATTAAAAAAGTATAACAGGCACTGAATAATTATAATACTTATAGATTCTGTTGGCTATAATTACATGGACCAGTACATCACCTTTAACAGTAATCTCTTCATTTTTACTAGATAGAGCCCTGATTTACAAGGTTTGATAATGGTATCAGTTCTTAATTATAATACTTCACTTAAAATAGTATCCATTTAAAAGTACCTCGTTTAATAAAGTGGCAAGATTAGTCATAAACATCTGCTTGTCTTTTTTCTAGAACTGTTATTTGCAGATGGGCACTCCTAATAACCTAATTAGCTAGAGCATAAGTCTCTGAAAAAGATGCCATAACATACTAGTAAAACTGCAGTTAAATATGATATGCCAAGAATTGCAATGTTATTGAATTAATTAAAATAGCAGACTGAATATTCAACTCAGAAAACTCTTGATTTTTTTCTTCTTGTTGATAATCCGTATGACCAGGGGTGGTAGCACATACCTATAATCCCAGTACTTGGGAGGTAGAAGCAGAAAGGTCTCTTGAGTTCGAGGCCAGTTTGGTCTACACAGTTCATTCCAGGACAGCCAGAGTTATGTAGGGAGACCTCGTTTACAAAACAAAACAAAAAAACCCAACAACAAAAAAGAAAATACGTATGGCAAAAAGTAACAGAAGCTTCCTTTAGGAGCTGAGTCTTGGAGCATGTTAGTGAATGTTACGTGTGCTATGTATGATACAGAAGACTACATGCTATGTAGTTAGCCTAATGGTTTTTGTTATATTTGAGCGGTTTTCAACCTTTGGGTCTTGACCCTTTTAGGGGCTGGATGACCCTTTCATAGGGGTTGCATATCAGGTATATATTACGATTTATAACAATAGCAAAATTACAGTTATGAAATAGTGGTGAAAATAATTTTATGGTTGGAGTCACCACAATGTGAGGAACTGTATTAAAGTGTCACAGTATTAGGAAGGTTGAGAACCACTGGTTTAGGTCCTGGTTCTTATACTCAATACTAAATAGGAAATTCTCTAGAAATCCTTTAGGTCATCTTTAAGAGGAGGGAAAAAGAAAAAGAAAACCTAAGAGTAAATTGTAGGAAAGAGCTGAGTCATACTTTATTCAATTTACTCATTGAGTTGTCTGTAATGATTGGTTATACTGTTTTAGTTGGTTTCTTCAAGTTCTGCCTGGTTGCTTAGTGCCTCCTGGGGTTGCTTATAGGGAAGCACCAACTCATTACTGTGAAGATATTGCAGCCTCTGTGTACTTTTATAGTCAGAGCAAATTGTCAGCATACGTTAATTTCCTTATTTAATATCTTTTTTTTTTTTATCATTTTATTTTAAAGAGAGGCGTTTAAGAGGTTCTAGTATTCTCCGAGGCTGAAGCTGAGAGTCTGAAAGCCTGAAGCTTAAGCTCAATTGTAGATCATAGCTCCGTCTCCTTCAGGATATAAAGAAAAGAGATAATATTTCCACAATGATAGATCTTTGGCCGTACAGGTAAGTTATTCAGTTTTACAGTAGAGAAGACAACTGTAGCTCGATTTTATTTTGGTGGGAGGAGATATGTTATTTTCCATCAGTCTTTCTTTAGGGAAAGGACTAAAGATTAAGTATTTTCCCTTTTTTTATTTCCTAACAAAGAGATAAATGAAATGACTGTTGGAATCTGAGAGACCAGTAAGCCTGCTTTTGAAATGTACATATTTAAGGGGCAGTGTGAAATGTTCTGACTTCTCAGTTGTCTCAACGTGTATATTCATTCAAATCTACTCTCTCTGTCTGCCTATATATCTATCTGTCCTGTCAACCATCTATTGTTTCTGTCTTGATGACAAAGGAGATCCAGTTTTTATTTATATATCTATATATCTATATATCTGTGTAATAGAATTTCCAAACCTCAGAGCAGTTGCTATGAACCTTCAATGAATGAGCAGTTAGGGCCACAGGCACTGTTCTGCTACACTAGAGTAAGAACTGTACAGCTGAAATAACTTGTCTTTTAAAAGAGTTGTGTGGCTAGGGATTTAGGAGAGTTGTTAAAAAGAGTTTTTAAGGCCACTCTGGGCAATACAGAATGTTGCAGGCTATCCAGGGCTGAATAGCCTCAGAAACCACAACAGACCTGTGTGATAACGCCTGAGCACAGCCTGTGCTGTAGATTGCCAGGAAAGTCAGCCTGGCAACACTTCTCTCTCACTCGTCCTCATTTTCTTTCTTTGGCTTTTGTACCTGAAAATACACAGGTATTGTGACCAGTTTTCTATAAGTTGTTCACTTAAAAGTAAATAATATGATAATCATATTGGTGTTGGCTGTGCATGGTGGTGCATGCCTCCCAGGGAGAGGCAGAGGCAGAGGCAGACAGATATCTCTGAGTGTGAGGCCAGCCTGGCCTACTTAGTGAGTTCCAGAACAGCCAGAGCTGCATAGTGAGACCCTGTCTTAAAAATCCAAAATGATGATGATGATGACCTTGTTTGGTCTGTCCTGTTTCTTTTGGTTCTGATCCAGTTATGTGGGTATAGTCACGGAGACTGGAGATTTATGATCTGAAAGAGCTACTAATGTTTTAGAATTTAATAGTTTTTGTAAAAGTAGATTCAATTTTGGGAGAAGATGGTTCAGTGGAAGTCAGGTAAGAGAATGTTTGGATTTAGGGGAGGTTTTGGGGCTGTGGATTCAGTCTCTTCAGTAGTTGAGGACTTAGGAGAATGGGGGAGCACAGGACAAAGAGCTGTATTCCAGTGAAGAACCATACTCTTCCTGTTCTCTGCAAAATGCTGCGGCTCATTAGTAGGTGGGTAACATAGGATAGATTTTGGTTTTATTACTAGTTGGGTTTTGCCCACATGAAAGTGTTAACTCATGGTTTCCCTTAATTCTAAAACTATAGTAATATAATTTCTCTTACCAAGTATGTGTGGCTAAGGCTTTCACCAGCTGTCTTATGTTAGTTTATTAGTAAGGGTGTTCTTGAGCTAGTTGGCAAATGGGTTCGCTTCTAGTTCCTTAACTACTTCATATTTGACTAGAATGTGATTATACGCCCAAACCTCTTCACAGGATCTTCAGTGACTGTATTTAGCTAGAATAAGGAAAATTACAGCTTTAGTTTGTACTACTTTGCTAAATAAACAAGCTTGGCAAAACAGTATGCAATTTGGTTGGAATAATGTAGACATACTTGGGTAAAGTGTATATAATGTTAATTCAATCCAAGATAATTTTACAATCTGTTGTTTGATGCTTCTTTAGCCATAGTGATTATGGCCTTATTTTTAATGTTTTGTTTAAATCATTGCTATTTAGTAAAATATTAAAGAGAATTTGATGTCTAATTGGACTTGCAACCTGATAATTGAATTATATGTTAGAATACTGCCTCAAGGCATTGATCTCAGTGTCTCTCATACACAACCTGTATGAGTTGGCTGGAAGGCTTGACATTCTGCAGGTCTTTCTTTTTTCTTGCCTGTACCCCTTTCTGTTCTAAGTATCAAACCTAGGTCTGGGTTTCTAGCAAGCTTCAGGACATGCTTCTAATGTGGACTCTCAGTACCAGGTAATACTTGATGTAAAATGAGCTCTCCTTGTTGGTCTCCAAAATGTTTGTTTATTTTAACATTTTTACAGTTTATTGGTCCTCTCCCAAGACAGCTTCTTGATAATCACAGGCCACTAGTTGGGCTTTATTGTAATTGTTGGAAAGAACTAAAACCTTTTTAGGGAACAAAGACACAGAAAGGGCTTGATCTTTGATACTAATCAAGGTTTTAATTTTATAACTGAAATCTTGAAAAGTGTAGGAATTCTTAGGTGGTATTCGATAGAGATTTGCATTCCTATTTGTGTATACATACACATAATGTGTGCATTTTAATTCCCAGTATTAATTAAGTATCAGGTTTAATAGTCTCTTTTCTGGAAGTTGGATTCCAGAGAAAGAGATTTTGCTCCTTGTTCAGATTTCCATATCAGTGTGGAAAGAAAAAAATGATTAAGGAAAGCCATTAACTGAAATCATGTAAGAGATTTATATGCCTTTAATTGGCATCACTCATTAAAAAATAAAATTCAATGAATTTCCAGTATTATTTTTCAACCACAAATTATGAAGATCATTAAATTTGTATTTTATTAAAATTAATTTAATTTTGGTTTTAGATTCATATTTACTTAGATATTTAGTATATAACTTTCAACATTGAGAGCTCCAGATTTTGGTACATCAAATAAATAAGTTGCTTTTAACATTTTTCAGTTTGTGTTCTTTTAACACATTTGAAGCTTACTTTACATTTATTGTAATTGAAAGTGGAAATTGATGGGACTATCAGTATATATTACCTGTGAGTAAAGTAGATAGGACTCTCCCCTTGATGACTAGATGTTAGGAAGATAAATCAGTCCTGTTGCTGCTGTGAGTGTTCAGATAGTGAAGCTCATGTGGGCTCTCTCTGTCTCTTTCCTGATGGTATGTACCAGACTTACTGTTTACTTGATTTCCATGAGATTCTCTAGAACAAGTTAATGTGCTGTAGTTAGAGATTTTAAAGTAGGCCCTGCTTTGAAATGAAGCTAAATTCAACCGACTTAACACATTTCACACAGTACTTGCTTAACTTCTTGTCAGCAGGTCAGCAACAGGAACAGGGAAGTGCTTTTCCTTAGTGGTTTCTTGTGTAGCATGTTGCTATGGTCATCTGTAGTTCCACCTTCTCCAGTATTAGGTAGTTATAGTTGAGGCCTAGAAGGGAATGTACTTGATTTGAATGGGGAGGAGCTAAGATGGCATTAAAAGGATTCTATCTGAGGGGCATGGTGAAGTTACATTACAGCCATTATTGGTATTTAACCATTCTGTACCCCACTTGAAATTAAGCAATGAAGTGGCAAAATATCTGAGACCAAATGGGTAGGAGATAGAGACTTGGAATAGCAATGGTGCCTTGGTTCTTGTTGATGGAAGTCCTAGAAAGTATCATTAGTGGATCAGTGAGGACTTAGCCAACAGCTTCATGTTTCTCTCTTAGAAAGTGAAGCATCCTTACTAGAAACCTATTTATCTCCCAAACAATATGTTAAAGCCATTCTGCACTACACACAGAAATGTAAAGAAAGAAAGGGTATGTGCATGTATGTGTAAAAATCCACACACAAATGTTATATATTTGAAATAATATTCCCTGTTTCTGAAATGACTGTTTCCTTTAGAGGACAGCTGCTGCTTTCTGTCCTCAGGATACCTTCAAGTAGTGACATGCCTTCCTCTAGAGATGGAAGCTTTGCTTTGCTGTGGTTAGCCAGTGCAAGCTACTGTTGTGACTTCTGTCCACCATAGAATTACAAGAACTCCATAGCAGTATCCCAAAAGCCCTTACTATCTCCTGATTATTAAGGCACTTAATTAACCTGAAAGAAACCATTTGGGATGGCTTCTGTAAGATAGCTGGTCTGTAACTTCAAGAGTATTCAGTAACCAAAATGGAACAGTTATGTTTAGTTTGATCACTTCTGGGTACTTCGCTCTATTCTGAGAGGCAGAGAAACAGTGAACATGGTCTTCAGAGTTCTGTGAGCTGGCTGTATGTCCGTCAGTAGACTGTGCCTCAGTCTCCTCAATTGTAACTTGGGTACATAGACCTGTCTGAGTTGTGAGACTTCAGGGAGTAAAGTTATGTTATGTTAAACATACACAATGGAGTCCAGAACATATTAAGTTGTATTTGTTAGCTGTTACTAACATCATTATTGGAAACGTTAATAAAATAACCTTTGTCTCATTATTTATTGATAATGGCTGTACTTGGATAAAAAGTTACAACTTTATGCTTTTGTTTTAGATATATTAACTATTACCTTTTTCTCATTATTTTGTTTACATTTTTGAAGGTTTCCCAATGAGTGGATCATGATGACCGTATGGTAGGGACTTGCCATAGTATGGCTGCTTCCCGATCTACTCGTGTTACAAGATCAACAGTGGGGTTAAACGGCTTGGATGAATCTTTTTGTGGTAGAACTTTAAGGAATCGTAGCATTGCTCACCCAGAAGAAATCTCTTCTCATTCTCAAGTACGATCAAGATCTCCAAAGAAGAGACCAGAGCCTGTGCCAATTCAGAAAGGAAATAATAACGGAAGAACTTCTGATATAAAGCAGCAGAGTGCTCGAGAATCATGGGTAAGCCCTAGGAAAAGAAGACTTTCTTCTTCAGAAAAGGATGACCTAGAAAGGCAGGCCCTAGAGAGTTGTGAGAGAAGGCAGACAGAGCCAGCACCGCCAGTCCTAAAGAACATTAAACGCTGTCTTAGAGCTGAAGCCACAAACAGTTCAGAAGAAGATTCGCCTGTAAAACCAGACAAGGAGCCAGTAGAACACAGGAGGACAGTAGTGGACCATGATGCAGACTTTCAAGGGGCTAAACGAGCTTGTCGATGTCTTATATTGGATGATTGTGAGAAAAGGGAAGTTAAAAAGGTGAATGTCAGTGAGGAAGGGCCACTTAATGCTGCAGTAGTAGAAGAAATCACAGGCTATTTGACTGTCAATGGTGTTGATGACAGTGACTCAGCTGTTATAAACTGTGATGACTGTCAGCGTGACGGGAACACTAAACAAAATAGCCCTGGTTCCTGTGTGCTGCAGGAAGAATCAGTAGCTGAAGATGGGGATTCGGAAACCCAAACTTCAGTGTTCTGTGGTAGTAGGAAGGAGGACAGTTGTATAGACCATTGCGTGCCTTGCACAAAGTCAGATGTGCAGGTCAAGTTGGAGGACCACAAACTAGTAACTGCCTGCCTGCCTGTGGAACGACGGAATCAGCTGACTGCTGAGTCAGCTTCAGGCCCTGTTTCTGAAATTCAGTCATCCTTAAGAGATTCTGAGGAAGAAGTAGATGTGGTGGGAGATAGCAGTGCCTCCAAAGAGCAGTGTAATGAGAACAGCAGTAACCCTCTGGACACGGGTTCTGAACACATGCCAGTCTCTGGAGAGCCAGAACTGTCCTCTATGCTAGACTGTGTTTCAGCTCAGATGACATCTTTATCAGAGCCTCAAGAACATCGATACACCCTAAGAACTTCACCTCGAAGGGTGGCCCTGACCAGAGGTAGTCCCACTAAAAACACATCTCCTTACAGAGAAAATGGACAATTTGAGGAGAATAATCTCAGTCCCAATGAAACAAACACAACTGTTAGTGATAATGTAAGTGAGTCTCCCACAAATCCTGTCGAAATTTCTCAAGATGAAAAGGTTCTGTGTTGTGACTCTGAAAACTATGGAAGTGAAGGACTAAGTAAACCACCCTCAGAGGCCAGAATGAATATTGGACATTTACCATCTGCCAAAGAGAATGCCGGTCAGCACACTGCCGAAGAGGAAGATGATGACCCTGATGTTTATTACTTTGAATCAGATCATGTGGCACTGAAACACAACAAAGAGTATGTGTAAATATGGTAACCATGAGTTCTGCTTTGCTTATCACTTCCCAGGGTTTCAGTTTTCGTTAACAAATGTCTGTACTTAATGCTTTTATTACAGATGAAGTTAACACTTTAGCAATAAGTTTAGATTTAACATAATTTTTATACTCAGGCTAAGAGACTTGATGTTTTGACGTTGAACTTCATTACTCGTCTCTGGTAGTTGAAATTTTCTAGTGCTGGTATCCTACGTGTCTAAATGAGAAAGGACTAATGGAAGCACGGGTGGTGTTTCAGAAAGATCAGTGTAAACGGGAGTGGTGACCCAAGTGCTTTCAATGCTGACTCATCACAGCTCACTCTGGCTTATACTTGGAGCGATGTGTAACGTCTGCCATTCCAGTATGGGTAAAGTAAATAATGAGCATGGAGCGGTCATCCAGGTACTGGGAGTCGAGCGGACTAGAAATTATTTACACTTAATTCCCCATTAAATGTTTTGATTTAAGAATGTGCCTGATCCATTGTCTTTGCAGTTTAGAGAAATAGATAGTGCTGTTAACATTGGTAGTAATATTTGATATAACCCTGGTTAATACTACTCTTCCCAAGCCCTTATTACAAAGGTCCTTTTTGCAAATAATTCTGTGCCCAAAATTATCCACAATTTTGCTCACTTATTTTAAAGTATTCTGGAGAGTAACACAAATGAATCAGAGCTAATTGTTCAAATAATTCATGAAGGAACTATAAAGTGTTCATCAAAACTCTTTTGTTTGTTTTCGTTTTGTTTTTTCGAGACAGGGTTTCTCCGTGTAACCTTGGCTGTTCTGGAACTCACTCTGTAGTCCAAGCTAGCCTTGAACTCAGAGATCTACTGACCTCTGCCTCCTGAGTGCTGGGATTAAAGGTGTGTACCACCACTGCCTGGCTCATCAAAACTATTTTAACGAATAACAATGACAAACATAAATTAATTCCTCTCGTAGGTCAGCTTTTCAGCTATGATTACAAAGTCAGATTATATTGGTTGAACAAAACAGTTCGATTTGAGGAATATTTCTAATGTTTTTTGTGACAGATGCCTGATGAAATATCATATCAGGGTTGTGGGACATGATCTTTTCGCCACATTTATTAGATCGATCAGGACTTTAATCTGGCAGTACTGTGACCTTTTATCATACGTCTCCTTTGTGGGGGAAAAAAGGTTTTTTCTGTGTTCTTTTAAAATTGTATTTTAATACTGTGATTTAAGTTTTCCCTGAATGTTTTATAGTTTTTAGGTTTTGAGTCTAATATACTTGAGATCAGTTTGAGGCAGAAAAACATAATTACATAAAGGAAAAATTTCAGGTAGAAATAAAATGAACTGGTGTGTGGCACCAAACCAACAGTGTCCCAGCATGAGAGACTGAGGCAGGAGGGTAGCCTGGGTCACATAAGGGAGCCCTGTCTTGGAAACCCAACAAACCCAAAGGAATCAACAAAAACAGATGGTTTCCATTTATACAGTATCTTTTTTAAAAAGGTTTTTATTTGCAGGAACAAGGAAGATGTATGTTTTAGAGGAATAACTGAAACCTCAAAAAGTGTGATACCTTGCTTTCTTAGTTTTGGAATGGGGGTGCCTGGGTCGTCCAGGTTGATGTTGACTTGTGAACAAGAGTGAATCTACTGTTTTAGCTTCTTGAGAATGTGAGACTTCCAGCTTGTATGACCATGGCCAGCTCCAGTTTAAACAAATGTGAATTTCTTTAGAATTAATTTCTTAGGAACTGAGAGCCTGGCAAGTGTGAGGCCCACATTCAGCCTCTGAACCACACCTATTCTAGGAAGTGATATTTCAGTTGGTTTTTTTTGTTGTTTTGTTTTGTTTTATTTGATTTTTTTTGTTGTCTTTGTTACGGGATGATAATTCTCTTAAGTTTCCACTGGTCATTGATTCTGGAAAACAGTAAATTACACTCTTGTTGCTTTTAAAAATGATGAGTCTCTCATGATGACTAAGAAAGACAATACTCCCATAAGATAATTATTCAGGTAGTGGCTGTAACTCTTACAGTGTGGGGGCGTTCTGTGTCCATCAGTAGATGAGAACAGTGTGGGGCATGGAGCCCTTTGAGTTTGGAATGCTGTTTGCTTGTAGGACAGTGCTCAATTCTGATGCATCATGGAGCGGCTGGGTGAAAGAAATCACTAGTTTTGCTCCCCTTACCTTTTGCTTTACCCTGAGTCTTTGAAGATGGCACTTACTTTTAGGCTTTACTTATTTTTGTTTTCTGCTTGCATTACTAAGAGCAGAACAAGAGCGTGCATATGTTAGGCAAGTGTTAAACCACTGCTCTTCTGAGATGGGAAGGGGTTATCAACTTAGCATCTTGGTTCCAAGTAATTTCAAGAAAAGAGTACTTGATCATGTTTGATGTAAATTCTTTAATAAAGTCCCTTTTTCTCCATGTTTCTATTTTCATGGTTTTTTTTTTTTTTTTTTTTTTTTAATCCATGTCAGAGATGATTGGCTTTTAAAAAACAAAACTAAAAAATAAATCAAGGGATTGTTTAAAAATAGCATCATTACAGTTGTCTAGAGCTTTCAAGTGTTATGGAAAGGTAAAACACCTTGAAAGTGTTGGTGGATTGTACACAGTACCTCGTATGCTAGAAAAGAAAGATCTCTAGCTCGTTGCCTTTAAAACTGGAAATTTAGCATTGTCTACAGTATTTTATGAAGAGTCTTCCAGAAGGAAGCAAGTAGTATTGTCTGATGCTAGATAAAGTAGGTTATTATAGTCAGGCGCCATGGTGCACAAATCCGTATCCACAAACCCCATCTCAGAGTTTTAGTAGAAAATGTTGTGGTTGCCATAATGCTGTTAAGTTAGGAGGCTCCGACTCTACCTGTTCTAGTTAAAACTTTCCTCTAAGCTAACAGTAATGATTTAATGGGCAGCCTTCACCTTGTCCTTTAATCTATCCATCTGTTTAAAAGACTATCACATATAAGGAGATTTTAGAGTCCTGGCTTTAGACATGGTTCATCACAAGTTAGGTGACAGGGGTACTTAGCTATGGCTCACATTGTACTTTTTATATTTCCCCCAAATAGAGAACTACACTTGTTCACTGAATAAGGGGGCTAGAAAGTGTGTTCTTCTGATGAGATTTCTTGTTCATAGTTATCTTAGTAGATGCTCTCAGAGGTTTGGCAAAGAGGGCCCAAGACAACATTTTCTGAAAAGTTGCTGGCCTTTCTGCCTGAGATCACTTGCCTGACTGGCTACTCTTCCTGATAAGCCTTTAAAGTTCTTGCTCTCAGAGTCAGATTGAGGATTTTAAGCCCTGGACCTTAGTATTTAGTATTACTTTTCCAATTCAAGAGGTAATCACACAAAGGAAACTTGCAAGTGTATATGTCAAAGACAGTTATTAAGTAGGTGTATTTCATAAGGCAGCACAGCAGAGACTCATCACCAGGGTCAAAGGTCTAAGTCAGTGATAGCACACTTTGGAAGTGTGTCTGAAGCCATAGGTTTCATTTCCTCGTACTATACTGCTGCAGACATAAAAGGCATCATGAGTTAATGGTAGAAATGGGGTTACACCTTGATCTTTTTAAAAAGTAGGGACTTTTTGTTTTGTTGTTACTTTTTTGAGAGTGGGTCTCTTGTAGCCCAGGCTGGCCTCCAGCTTGTGATGTTGCTGAAGGTAACCTTGAACTTTTGACTCTCCTCCCGAGTGTCATCCACCCCTGGACTCAATCTTTTGTCTTCTAATTGGTAACCTGAGCCATGCCTAGTTGTTTCATGCAATGATGACTTAGGTTTTTAGGTTGAAAACCTTATAGAGCAGATCTTTGGTTTTTCTTTTGTTTTGTTTTTTTAAAAAAAATCTGACTATAATTATAGAACTTGTTTTTAATCTGTCAGGATCATCTTAGATAAGTAAGCACTACCCTCTGTAACTTAATTAGTTTTATGTTTTTGACGTTTAAAAAATATAGTCATAGTATGTCTGTGAAGAACAAATGGCTTCAAATAGAGGATTTAGTGGTTAATTCGAGAAGAATACTCTGAGGGTTTAGAATGCAATGGGAAGAGTATGCTTGGTAGGACCAACCAAACTTGCCCCGGGCATTGGGTGTGTAGATTAATGAGAGGAGCAAAAACTGCCTTTAAGTGTAATTGTTGTCAGGGAGTAAGTCATTGACTAATCCAAACATGTAATGAATTGCTGCCAACTTAAAAATATGATTTTATTACGTGTATGGATGTTTTGCATATGTCTGCACCACATGGGTGCAGCCTGGTACCTGTGGAGGTCAGGAGAGGATGGCTGGTCCCTTTGTACTGGAGTTTCAGATGGTTGCGAACCATCCATTGGACACTCGTTGGATCCTAAAAGGATCCAAATGAGTGGCCATATAAACAGATACATATGGCAGGACTGGGGAAGGCTAAGACACTGATGCTTGTGTAACACCATTACTCATGGATTGTTTCTCCAAGCCCTGCCTTCTGTAAAGAATTCTTTACTCTGGCTGGTTGGAACACGTGTAATTTTTGCTTTGTGAACACTTAATTGTTTTGTGTTAGCTCCATGGTAGTTACTTGCTTGGTCTGTAGAATCTTTTGTTAGGTTTGTGTAGCTTTGTATCCAGCTATATGCTCCATGTACATTTAGGGCCTTTCTCTATTATTTCTTCATCGTTTGGTGTCCTACATATTCTCATTCCTCGGCTTTCCCAAGCTGTTTCCTGAGTCTCTGTTCAGAAGGACACTTTATTGTTGAATCTACTGTAGTTCTTCCTAGTAGAGACTTTCCTCATTGGTTTGTTCTCTCGCTCGCTCGCAAACATTTTGGTTTTGCGTTGTCTGTTACCTGGGATCTGAAAAAAGTTACCACTTCTCCATCATAAGAGTCCGTCAGTGTTCGTTATTCTGCTGTGGCTATAAATAGATGCATCTGATTTGAAGATCTATCAGTTTGTGTGAGCCTGAGTGGGTTTATTGTGTTCATAAGCGGCTGTGAGATTGTTGATGTGGGTACTAGATACTGAACTCAGGTCTCCTGCAAGAGCAGTGAGTGTTCTTAATTGCAGAGGTGTCTCTCCTGCCCTTCACTTGGTTTAATTTTATTTTTAAGTTTATTTTAGATTCTAATCTAGTTTGTATATGAGTGTTTTGTCTGCATGTTTGTTTGTAAGCCACTTTATGATTCCTTTGCAAGAGCATCAAGTGCTTTGAGCTACAGAGCCATCTCTTTAGCCTCGTGCTGTATTATGATTGCTTCATCCCTCCCTCCTTCCCCTCTGTGTAGACAAGGCTGGCCTTGAACTTACAGAGATCCACCTGTCTCTGCCATTCAAGTGCTGTGGGATTACAGGCATAAGCTACCACCATTGGCTCGCCCTCCCTCCCTCTCTCTCTCTCTTTCTTTTGTTTTTTTTTTAAGACAAGGTCACTATGTAGCTCTGGCTGTCTTCGAAATCACTGTATAGACCAGGCTGGCCTTCAGTTCACAGAAATCCACCTGCCTCTGGTGAGATTAAAGGCATGTGCTGTTATGCCCAGCTTGACTTAAATTTAATGTACACTTGGGGGTATTTCCTCTTTAATGATAACCCCTTCTATCTGCTGGTTGACTATTTGGAAATATTAATCACCACTGTTTCAGATCCTGAGGGTTGAACTGGGGCTCTACTATTAAACTTTTACCTCCAGCCCTGGAAATTATTTTTTTATTGATTCTTTGACTATTGAAAATTGAAATAATAGGCATTATAGTTGAAGAATAAAGTTAGCTATTACTTGAAATGTGTCATGTTGTTCACTATTGCAGTGATTAGAGCAGTAGTTAAAATTGGATCCCGGGTTGAGATAAAGTCATGGGGGTCAGCAGGAGAAAGCGGTGTACAGGAAGGCGTGAACTGTGCTAGCTCTGAAGAAGTAATGCCGAGACATTAAGTGGTGTAGTACCTCGGAGTTTTGCCCCTTTTTCTTACTGCTTAGAACTTTTGCTGGACTATGTCTGTTGTATACTATGTTCAGAAAAGGCATGGGAATGTACTCCTTTATAATATCAGTACCAGTTCACCCTAATTTCTAATAAATGGCCCTTAATTATTTTATTTTTTATGTATATGGATACTTTGTCTACATGTGTCTTTGCATCATCATGTGTGTCCAGGGCTGCTGGAGATAGTAAGAGAGTATCCGATCCCCTGAAACCAGAGTTAGAGACAGTTCTGAGCCACCACGTGGGAGCTAGGAACCAAACTTAGATCCACTGAAAGAGCAGCTTCTTCTCATTCTTACCCAGTTATCCAGCTCCAGCTTTCTTATTTAATAAAATTAACTAGTGGGGTGTAGTGGTGCTTGCCGTTGACTCCAGCACTTGGGAGGCAGAGGCAGGCAGATCCCATGAGTTTGCAGCCAGCCTACATAGTTCCAAAACAGCCAGAGCTACATAGTGAAACCCTGTGTTGGAAAAAAAAAAAAAATCTTTAAAAAATTAACTGGAATATCTCACAGTTGTTTTCTCTAATACTTTTTGCCATTTAAGTTAGAATTTTTGATTCACCTTTTATTTTACTATTTTTTTTTACATTTCCTACATTATTGTTCCTCTTTAGATCTATAGTACTACCAGAGTCTTAAAATACATAGCATATATTCTTAGAAGGAAAGTCTCATGGTCATAGTTTATTGGTAACAAGGGTATGAAATGAGATAATCAAACTGATTATAGTTACAATGAAGTGTCTTTTTCCTTCTGATTAATACATGATTGTGCATTTTACAAATTTAGTGTGATACTCAAAAATGTATACATTATGTAAGGATCAGATTAAGAAAAATGTTACATCCATCATCTCTCAGTGTTGGGGATATTATGCTTCTTGGTTTGAGTACATGCTGATTTGGTCAACAACAGTTAACTCTGCTGTTCTAGAGTACAAACCGTTCCCTCTCTGGGTTCATCAGCCATCTTCTTCCTCACGTCCATGTTCCCAGCCTCTCCTGCAGTAGCTGGGTAAACTCTAGAGCAAGCACAGTTATGTGAGAAGCCAGGGTAGCAAGTATAGCATGCATTTACTTCATAGAGGTTTTTGAAGTCACAACTAGATAAGATTTGCATTTTTTAAATGGTATCTCATTGAAGTGTAGATTCAAATTAAGTTCCTTACAAAGGCATTTTGGTTAATTGTACCAGACACGAAGAACATTCTGGTTCGAGGCCAAGCAAACACCATAAGAACTGATACATCACTTGCACCATTGTAGCCAGCATATTGTCCTCTGAATGTACTTTTCTCTTTGCATTTCACCTTGGTCTCAGTGGCTTTTTTTCTTTTGGTCCTTCTCTGGGGCTCTCATTAGCTTCTGTGGCTTAGACATGTGTTAGCTATTTAGTAGTGGATTCAGTGGGAAGCCTGAGCTCACTCAGACTGAGGACTGTTTCCACTGTTGCACAGAAAGCAGAGCAGACCATGTCTGAGAAGGGGTTTATTACTGCTTCCTAGTTATTTTCAGCATCTTTCAGTTAACTGGGCTTTCAATCATCTACCGGCCGTGGGTCGAGGTCTGTGAACATCAGTCAGTGTCATCTGAAATGGTTTCTTGCTTTCTGTGGTACAAGTCCCCAACTGATTGTGGTACAGTCCCAAACTACCTTTTCCTCTGATGAAGTGCATGCTTTAGGTAATATCTGCTCATTTAAAACACTTCCCTTTACTACCTGTCCCTTATTACTCTACGTGCTAGCCCAATTAAATGGAATTTACTGGTTTGTTTTTTTTTTTTGTTTGTTTGTTTTCTGTTAACATTTTATTTAGTGGGAGAGGTGGTGGCAAATGCCTTGACCTGCTCAAAATTACCTCTCCAGCCCAATTTCCAAAATTTGGTTTTGGGGCAGGGGGGATGGGAGGGATTGTGGTTTGAGAGACTGGGCTTCTTTCTGTGTGTGGCCCTGGCTGTCCTGGAACTCACTCTGTAGCCCAAGCTGGCCTTAGATTCAGAGAGATCTGCCTGCCTCGCCCCCTGAGTGCTGGGGTTAAATGTGTCTGTGGCATACCTTTACTAAGTATGCCCATTCAACCCGTAGTGTTTAACTCATGGTCCATGGGTGTCATGTGCTCAAGGATAGCTGTGAGTGCAGCCCAACATAAAATTGTAAATACTTGAAGATACTCTTAGTGTTCTTTTCCCTCTGTGATTTTTGTAATTCACTCGTTTCTCCAGCTGAACTTTGTAGATGTTAACATTGAGTTACAATGTGGAAATGCTGAGCATGCCTGAAGGGGCCTTCTCATGTGCTCCCTGCCTGCTCTGCCCTGTCCAGTGGTGGTTTCCCTGGTTACTGTCCTCTGTCAACAGGGGGATCCCTCTTAGTTAACATCATATTCTCTTCTCAAGACTGTGTGCTGTATTGTAGTGAGTGATAACTAGTGTAATTGTGTATAACAGACCACAAGTTTTTTGAGAACCATGTCCTTCGGCATAGGAGAATTTCCAAGCCCATAACCTGTTGTAAAAATGTTAGAAAAATTAGCATACTTCTGGTAATAAAGCCTTTATTTTATTTTTTTCAGTGCTGAAAATTGACCCCAAGTTTTAATGCATGCTAGACAAGTATCTACCACTGAGCTGGATTCTCAGCTACCAGACTTATGTGAAAACTATCTTGGTTTTAAGTTTTAAAAAGAAAGTGAGTAAGCTGCATAATCAGTCATGATTTTTATTAAACTGACATATAGGGAGAAGTATTGGTGGAGTTGTGTATTTAAGAATGGGTTGTCAAACTAATATTTTTATAATTGGAGTATATAAAGTGAGAATGAAAACATCCAGAGTTGGTGTGTTTTAAGATAGAATTATTTTTACAGTCTTGAGTTTCGTGTGCAGGCTTTGGAAACAGTACAGAATGGCATACAGAATGGCCTGCGTCTGGTCAGAGCTGGGGGCTGGGGAAAAGAGAGGCGGTCCATCTCTAACCCTGGCTCTGGGGGGGCTCAGGGGTTGGCTAGCCTTCCTATGTATCCAGTCAGCGGTCCTTCAGCGAGAAACATTGTCTCAAAAGATAAGGTGGAGGAGGATGGAGCAAGACAGCTGCTGTGGACCTCTGGCCTCCACGCCCACATCCTACGCAGACCTTGTTTCTGTTCCTTAACACCTTGCTCTGCAGTACCGGAATAGAAGGTAAGTCACAGTGAGTGAGCCAAAGCTCGGGATGAGGAAACAAGGACGTTTGATCAGACTCGGATATAACAGACTGGCCACAGAATACAGTCAGTGAGACTTGGCTTCCTCTCTTTTAGAGAAAAGCCATCTTCATTGTTTTTGTTTTCTTTTGGGTTTATTCTGATGTTTTGTTTTTTCTTGTTTTTTTGCACATTTAGAAAAGCAGTAGGAACAGTTTGAAAGGCTCTTTAAGTTCTGCTCTCACAAGAACCCCGGGTTTAGGGTGCGAGTAGCTCTATAAAAATGATTAAAGTACAGATTCAAATTCTTTGAACTTTTATGAAGTGTATTTGATTCAGTGGTTGGCTCCAGGTATGGCACTGTGCACCTGAGATCTTGCACAGTGAGCTCTAGGCCAGACTGCCTAGATAGATAGCAAGACCCTGTTTTGAAAGAGCACCCTTCCACCTTTGTACATACGCTCTCCCCTCAGTAAGCAGCGCCTTCAAACTTTAAAGACAGCAAGGGGAATGGAATTAAGGCAATCGAAGCACGCTTTATTACATTTTAGTGGCAGGAATTAGAAACCCATCAGAACTATCTTCAGAAAAAAGGATTTTGAAAGGCTCGGGAAAGATAGCAGTGTTGGAGTACATACTGCCATTGACAAGGACCCAAGTTCAGTTCCCAGCATGCACATTGGGTGGCACACAACTGTGGTTGTCATTCCGGAATATCAGTCTGATATCTGACCTCCTCAGGGACCTGTCCTTGAGTGTATACACACACTACTACAACCAGAGCTTGAGGGGCTGGAGCAGCGAAGCCCTCGTGGCTTTTGTTTGCAGAGGACCTAGTCCAGGGATCTTAGCTCTCCTCTAGTTAGCATGGGGACCTGGCATGAGCGAAGAGTACATACTTAGAGTACATACATTTAAAACCTGTTTTAAAGAGTTTGACTTGTTTTAATTCTTTTGTGTATGATAATTGAATACTCTAATGAGAATTTAGAATGATATTTCAAGAGAGGTATATAGCATACATAAGTCAAAAAGGTTGAGTAAAGAGCAGTAGACAATCTTTTGACTAGCCAAGCTCAGAAAATACTGTCCAGTTGTGCCTTGCCTGTCAGTATTGAAAACAGTATGTGCCCTATACCTCCTCTGTTTGTTTTTTCCTTGTACTCAAGTTTCTTTATTCTTCTCAATTTCCACTGTACTGGGGTTTCATTTGCATACACTACTGAGCTGTATTATATTTGTTGTGGTAATAGCACCACTCCATTAGCAGTACAGGACCATTAGCCCTGTGTCTGTTTACAGTGTCCAGTGCTGTAGTTACCGATTGTGTTAGACTGGATCACGTGGGTTAGGTGTCCTGCTGTTTGTAGGGAAGAAAGGAAACAAATAACTAGTGTAATGTGCTAAACTTGCCCTCGGGGCAAGAGATGGTGCAGAAGATAAAGCACTTGTGTTAAGCCGGAGGGCTAAAATTGGGATCCCATGAGTCCACGGGCAAGTTCAGTGCACTGCCTATAATCCCAGTGCTTGGGCCAGAGAAGGCATTCTCTAAAGCAAGCTGGCAGCTAGAACAGCCGAATCTGCAAGCGCTGGTTTCAAGTGAGGTCCTATCTTGATATATAAGGTAGGAAGTATTGAAGGAAGACACTCTTGAGTCAACTTCTGGCCTCCATGTTTGCATGACTGTACAACATAAAACACCTTCAGGTAACATACCACATGCATAAAAATAAAATGCCCTTATAGGCCAAACTCTCCTTTGGAATACCCCAAAGAATTAACAATCAATGTTCAGAAACTAGATGCAGATGTTCACAGTAGCACAAGTCACAATAGCCAAAAGGTAGAGGCAACCCAGCCATCTAGCTATTGATGGATGTTACTACAGTGGAATATTATTTGGCCATAAAGAAGGGAGGAGTGGCTGGAGAAATGGCTTAGTAGTTGAGGGCACTTGCTGCTTTCGCAGACCCAAATTTGACTCCCAGCACCTGCATGGCACCTCACGGTGGTGTGCCACTCCAGTTCCAGGCCATCTGACACCCTCTTCTGGTCTCTGAACACCAGTCATGCACAAGGTGCACAGACATACATGCAAGTAAAACACTTGTACATACATATACACCCCCAAAAAGCCTTTAAAAGCAACTTTAAACATGCAGAAAAAGAGAGGAGGGGGGGGAGGGAGGGAAGTGCAGCACTAAGAATCTTGAAGATAGTAAGCCGGACATAGCAGATCATACAGCTCCGTTTATGGGTGTTTTTGTTTATTTTTGTTTTGTCTTTTGATGTACATAAAGTAAGAGAAAAAAGAGAAAAAGGAATGAAAAATACAATTTTTTAAAGGTTTTCTTTCTTTCTTTGTTTCTTTTTTTTTTAAGGATTTTATTTTGTATTTTATATATATTGGGTGTTTTGCCTACATGCCTGGTGCTTACAGAGGCCAGAAGAGGGGGTCAGATTCCTTGGAACTGGAGTTACAGATGGTTGTGAGCCACCATATGGTCCTGGGTCAGACTTAGCTTTAATTGCTCTGTGTGTGTGTGTGTGTGTGTGTGTGTGTGTGTGTGTGTGTGTGTGTGTGTGTGTGTGTGTGTGTGTGGTGTCTTGCAGTTTTTAATTGCAATGTGACAGAGAAAAGTTCTTTTCAGGTTTCCTCTGTTGGATTGTAACTGCTGCTTGTATGTAGTTGGATATTCATTTCTTTCCCTAAATTTGAGGAGTTTTGAACGATAATTTTACTGAATTAGTCTGTATCTTGATTCTCTTCATCTTTAGCACGGATTCGTGGTCGCTTGAGTTTCAACGTCTTGAATATTGTGGTTGTGATTGATTTTCAAGTTGCCACCTTAGTGTAACACTGCCTTAGCTGTCTTACATACTACGACTCTTCTGCCTTCAGATGCTTCCTATTGATTTGACTGATTTGATTGACTGAGCTTTTCATTTACCAGATCTTCTCCCTGGACTCTATGTCCTGGATTTCTGATTTTTCAGGTCATTGGTCTCACATTACATTAGATTTTGGAGTTGACATTTTAGCATCCTTTTTAATTCAGTTATTGAATAGATGTGAATTTAGAAGAAGAATAATTTTGCTTTGCTTTTTTATATTTCTTGGGGTTTTAAGTAGGAAGTATATACCTGCTGGCATATGTGTAGTGAGCAGTCTTTTCCTGAAGGTTCAGTCAGTACCTGTTAATGCTTAGGAAGTAAAGAAACCAAAACCCCAAAACAAAATAGTAATAATAATAAACCAAAGCAGCAGCACAAACCAGGTTTGTATGGCTGCAGTGAAAATCAGCTCAGGACAGTGCTGACACTTCAATATTACAGAAAAGCAAGGGCAAGCATAATGTAAACAGACTCAAGTGTGAGCTTTGTGGAGGTAAAAGTGATGGAATAAAGAAGGAAGCAGAGAAAGGGAGGAAAAGTAGAGGGAAGAAAAATAGTGAAGAATTTTCAGAAGGAAAAAAACTGGTTGAAATCCAGTTAGAAAACCAAATGTAAACAAATGTAGATAAAAAGGGGAATTTAAAAAAATCTTCACTAAAAGGCAGTTGTCGGAGTGCCGCTGTAGATCTCACTGTGGTGCTCACACCTGTAATCACAGAGCTGGAGGGGCAGCTTCCTCTGCACTCCCAGGTTCCCAGCCTTTACTGTAGCTGTGCTCCTCACCTGCAGGAACCCTCCTCCACATGCCTGGGAGCACTCCTGTCCTCCCTTTTATTTCTCCTCTTTATTCATCTGGTGCAGAAACCCAGGATTGAACAGGGGCCTTCCTGCTCACAATTACTATTGGCAGAATGTCTTAAAGCTAGATTTTTTTTTTTTTTTAAAGTTTCCACATTTTTTTTAAAGGTTAAAAATGTCCAAATGAGCTCTTAAGGATTCTCTCCACTGTAAAATGGAAACTTGACTCCAGGAAAAAGATGGTAGTGCACTGAAAAGTAAAATTTTCAAACTTCCTCATTCTGTTTCTCTTTCTCCCTCTTCTATTGATGGCTGTACATGCAAATACTGCCTAGAAAATGGACAATAAAGTCTTTTAGACATAATAAGTATTTATGTTCATAAAAGTCAGTAAAACTTGGCCAGGAAGTAGTGAGAATGACATAGATATAGGCGCTGCATCAATACCATCTCCTAGCATGAAGGCTAAATGTTTGTATGTCAGGGTGGTAAAGGGAAATGGAGAACTCTGCTGCAGATAAACTCACTGTTAGCATCTTGTAAGGCTAGGCAGACAGTTCTTACAGCGTCAGTACTCAGCAGTCCTGTTGGAAGGTTATAGCTTCACATCACACAGGCAGCACAGAGCATCCTCACAGGTAGAGCCACAACCACAGTAAAAGTGTTTGCTTGGTTCTATGGAGTTTTAGGATTTTTTTCATTATTACTGTATTTGGATTTTTTTTTTTTTTTTTTTTAATATTTGGATGAACATCTGTGGTGAGTTGATACTATTCTAACATCTTCTATTTGAGATGGGTTTTCTTTGTAGTATGCCTTGAATAATGAATAATACCCATTTTAAGTTTATGAAATTTAAAATATAGCAGTATCTGGAATATAATATACAAAACAAACGTTAGACCTTTTGTTGTCATGTTTTCAGACATGGTGCCCTCAGATTTCTCATTTTCTACATTAGCCCTCTTAATGTTTGACTTAGGTATAATCTAACATATTTGACCTTTTTTGCTGCATCTTATTACATGGTTGCACATTTGTCTTGTCTGGTCACATCCTTGTCATCCCCCAAGCAGAGCATTGGTAGGTCTGATATGATCACAAGATGACAGTGTCACTGAATGTGTTGCTGTTACTTTGGATCAAAGACACATTTCTTTCTGTCTTATTTTATTTTATTGAGGCAGTATCTCACTTGATAGCTCCAGCTTTCCTGTATGTAACTCACTCACTACATAGGTTGGCCTCAAACTCAGGAGATCTACCTGCCTTTGTCTCTCCATTGCTGGACTTAGAGACATATGCCTTTGTACTCAGCCGTCTTTCTTTTTAAAAATGTGGAGAATTTCAGGCAAAAAAGTAGATGACAACTGTGATCGATCCTCAGCTACAAGCTTTCTTTCTTCTTCAGGGTGGTGGCCAGTACTGTTCACTCATGCAAATCTAGTTCTGTTTCTTTCTCTTGTTGTTGTAGCTCCTGTGTTAATCCTAATTTCCGTGTCTATTTTATTTTGGTAATTGCTAGAGCTTTTAAGAGAGTACCTTGTTTTCTTAGCAAACAGTGGTTGTATTAATGAGCAACTGAGTCTTACCTTGGCTTCATTGGTGAACCCTTTCCTGTATAGTTTGCTTCTCAATGTGGAGAGAGCTGTAGGCGAGACTGAAGATAGATTTGTAAATGTCATGATTCTCTTTTCATTTCTACCCAGGGGTAGACTGGCAAAATCTCTGACTAGTGGGAAATAATTTAAATTGGGGTAGAAGACTTGAATTCACTGTTGTTGTACAGGTTTTCATTATTTCATTATCGACCTTGCGTGTTTATCTTATACCTTCTAGTCATTTTGTCAGAGCTAAGCAAAATGAGAGCTGCAAAGTTATGCTCTCATTGCCCTCCCCCAGACAGCATCTCGTGCATCCTACACTGGCCTCAAACTGACTAGGTATGTAACCCATACAGTTTATGTTAATACTCAGTATGTCATCAACTTTAGTTTACAAAGACTTGACAACCATAAGAATATGCTTTAAGCATCACCTTGGTAGTAAGTTTCATAGGTGCATTGTTTCACCTTAGATATTCTGCTGCTTTGCCGGCTTCTAACTTACAAGACTTTCTCTGCTTCTGATTGGATAAAACATCAGACAGTTATTTATTCAATAAATTTATTGAGTATCTATATGCTGGGAAGTATGATGACTTGATGTATTTTCCATAATGGAGTTGTAGTGTTGTAGACTATTGAGAAACAATGTAATTGAACCATAGAGGAAAACTGCTCTGTTGATACCTTAAGGACATAGCTTCTTATGCAGTGAATTTGCAGTGGCTTTTCAAATTATTTCTGTGAGAAGTATGTGAGCATTCAAGACTTTGGGGTTCTTACATTTCTGTGTATTTATATGTGAAACCAGATATTCCAGACTCAGGACAGTGTTACCCAAGAGACACTGAGTAAGAATGAGCTCATGAGTGTATCTCTCCTGTAGTGAGATTCCAGGATGGTGACAAGTAGGTAGATTGATTTATGTGGATGGAATTGTGTGTTCACTGTCCAAAGCGAACCTCTGCAGCTAGGGAAATAATGCCTCCAGCTTTTCTCCCGAAACTGAACATTTGCCCTTATCTTGAAGGCTGGAAAAAATAGTGAGGTTTGTGATCGAAAGTGAAATTTCTTATGTGGGTGAAGTAGATGATAGAGCAGTTGAGAACTGTGTGACCTACTACCATATCATACTCTGCATGCTGTCTTGTGGTGCTGGGAAGCAAGTGTGCCTTAGGTGTTCTGTTCTCACATGAGTATAACCAGAAAGTCGGATTTGGTGACTCCTCTCCTTGTGTGAAATTATGGAATTTCAGTTCTTTTATTAAGTTTCTTAAAGCTTTGGTTGCTGAAATATCAAAATATTTCTTGTTTTCTGAACTTGTTTAAGGTTCAAGAAGTAGAAGCTTTAAGATGGGAAAGAAGGCTTTGCTTTCTCTAACTAATGTTTTCTGACTAGGTACTTCGTAACTCAGGAAGACCTCATTTATTCCCAGTAATATGTTTTACTAAACTCTCTCAGGTAACTCTAAAAAGACTGTGTGACTTAATACATAGTAGATGATGACTTGGACTAAGTTTTTATTGTTGTTCGTAGAAAACTTTAAGTGAGAGCCCTCTCTTTGCCTCTAGTTATCAGAGACTGCTTCAGACCATTGCTGTACTTGAGGCTCAGCGTTCTCAAGCAGTACAAGACCTGGAAAGTTTAGGCAAACACCAGAGAGAAGCACTAAAAAATCCTATTGGATTTGTGGAGAAACTTCAGAAGAAGGTACAAAAAGAATGCACTTTCGTACTCTTAAAGATTATGGCATATTTGGTGATTTAAAATAATTATGCTTTTTAAAAATGAGTTTATGCCTTACGAATATTTAATTCCATAACCCGCTTCTGGTTAGTCATATTACTAAAGGAGCATTGTCTCCCCATGTAATGCACAGTGCTATCCGCCCAAATGAAGAGAGCTCAGCTTTCGCTGGCTGTTTGGCAAGACTGGTTTTGCTTATCTGTATCTGCTCTCCGCCCTATTACCCTCAGTTATTAGCTGCTTTTTTGAGGGTTGCATTTGCTACTGAGTAAAAATAAGTAAGCAAATGTTTATAGATACAACACAAAAATTTATTTTAAACATATTTAAGGTTATGATAACCAAGTCTATGAAGAGAAACTGAATTTTATTTAATTTTGTAAAAGACTTATTTTTCTTAGTGTGAAACTGTTTTCTCTCTTCTTTTGAAACTTTAATGTTTAACAGCAAGCCATTCAAACTCTTAAGTGCATCAAAGTAGGGAGCCTTAATTGATCAGTATATAAACAAACACAAGTACAGTGTTGGGGTGGGGGCCACCACTGACCCTCACTCCGTGTATTTGAAAAGCTCAGTATCAGCATTGTGTGAAAACATACAAAGTCAAATCTGCATACCTCTGTGTACAATGTAACTATGAGATGTCATTTGGCTAATCAGCACACTGTTCCTTTTCCTGGTTTCAGAAAACACTGCATTTCATAATACATACATCGTCTATGTATTGGCTTGCTAAAACTAGCTTTTAGAGCTGTATTGTACCTTCTCTGTTGAAATAGGGCTCCCCTTGGAACAGTGTGGTGGTACAAATTTAGAATCCCATCACTGTCCGAAGCAGGAAGATCAGGAGTTGAAGGTCATCCTCTCCTAGTAACTGATCAGATTTGAGGTCATCCTGGGCTATAAGAGACATGGTCAAGAAACAGGACAAAACAACCCTAAGCAACAAAAACCTAAAACCCAATGATAAATGAAAAAAGAAACAACTCCATCTTTTATTATTAGTAGTAAACAGTTTGTTTGAGCACAAAGGTGTTCTTAAAATGGCAAGTTTTGGGAGGTTAAATTAAACCTGTTAGAGAAATAAGTAATAATGTATTAACTTTAACCTTAGTTTGTGTTCTGGTAAGCAAACACATGCATTTAGGCATAGTTACTAGATTTATATGCAGTTAGCTGTTTGTTTGTTTTTCATTTCTAGGTTTAGTTTAGAAATGTTTTAAATTCAGAAAGAGTTGTGTTATTGAACATCTTAGCTTTACAAAGAGATGTGTATTAAAATCCACATATTTGCCAGGCAGTGGTGGCGTACGCCTTTAATCCCAGCACTTGGGAGGCAGAGGCAGGTGGATTTCTGAGTTCGAGGCCAGCCTGGTCTACAGAGTGAGTTCCAGGACAGCCATGGCTACACAGAGAAACCCTGTCTCGAAAAACCAAAAAAAAAAAAAAAAAAAAAAAAAAATCCACGTTTAGTAAAGATTCAAAAGTTATGTTGCTTTTCTTTGTTCTAGATTTAATTTATAACTTTTATTTTTAAATGTCATAATTTGGAGCAAGGGATGTAATTGGTGTAGCGTTTGCATGTCTTGTACAAGGCCCCCAAGGTTGAGCCTCAGCACTGTAAGAAAGAAAAAGTTGTCATAATTACTTTGTGGCAAGGGTGAATAGGCCTTGAGGCTGATGTCAGATTTTGTGTGTCTCATCATTTGTTGCATCCAGCACACTCACTGTGCTCGTTCTCAGAGCTGATAGGTGTTTGGTGTGGTGTTTATGTGTAAAGTTGCTACTGATGCAGTATGTATCTCTGTATAGTATATTAATAATATGTTGTATTTAGCACCCTATGAGTAGTATTTACAATGTGCCTATTACATTTTTATTTTACCTATTAGCTTCTTGAGTTAAATGTATGTTGTCACTCTGATATTTTTGTTTTGTTTCGTCTTTTTTGTCCCAGGCTGATATAGGGCTTCCATACCCACAGAGAGTTGTTCAGTTGCCTGAAATCATGTGGGACCAGTATACCAATAGCCTTGGGAACTTTGAAAGAGAATTTAAACATCGCAAAAGACATACTAGGAGAGTTAAGTTAGTTTTTGATAAAGGTAAGAACCTACATGGTAAGAATTTAATGAGGAAAATGTCTTGCAGCGTCCTAATTGAATAATTCTGTGTATGATTTGATTTTTAGTAGGGTTGCCTGCTAGACCAAAAAGTCCTTTAGATCCTAAGAAGGATGGAGAATCCTTTTCCTACTCCATGTTGCCTTTGAGTGATGGTCCGGAAGGCTCCCATAATCGTCCTCAGGTAAGCAGTGTGAATTACCTGAATGCATGAAACTGAACGTTTTGCTGATTTGTGTTCTTAAATTGAAGAGTTGTTGACTGACAAACAATGAGAACATGAACTTTTCAAGTTAAGAGGAAACCTAAGTCTGCCTCAAAACTGGTAGCCACAGCTCTTCTATTGTTGTTTATGCCCCAGTTTTCTAGTTGCAGGCAGGTTCTTATAAGATTTAACTTGTGTTGGTCACATTTTGGGTTTTTATGGATTTTTGTGGGTGCTGTTCCTACTCCAAGTGCACTGTAGAGTGTGACCAGGATTTCAGATGTGGCCTTGTCTCAATTGGACTGTTAGTTTTCAATTTTGTTAGTTTTCAAATATTCCCTGTTTCTAGAGAGGAGTTATAAGAATATCAAGAAAAAAGTCAGTAAATAGGTGATGTATATATTTAAAAAATATGCAAAGATGTTTTGAAAATTCTAAAACATTTCTGGTGTGCTCTTTGACAATACCCTTGATATTTTCCATTTATCTAAAGCCTTTTTTATATGCAGATGATAAGAGGTCGCCTGTGTGATGACAGCAAACCTGAGACCTTCAACCAGCTGTGGACTGTTGAAGAGCAGGTGACACATGCACACTTGTTGCTTCTTTGGGTTAAAATGAATCTAGACTGTTAGAGTAGACTTAGCACTACCAGGCAAGCGTTAACTGTTGCATTTCATTTCTTTAAATTATGAGTTTAAAATATTTAGATGTATGAACTGGCTAGGTTTATGTGTCAACTTGACACAAGCTGAAGTTATCACAGAGAAAGAAGATTCAGTTGGGAAAATGCCTCCATGAGATCCAGAGGTAAGGCATTTTCTCAATTAGTGATCAAGGGGGGAGGGCCCCTTGTGAGTGGTACCATCTGTGGGCTGGTAGTCTTGGGTTCTATAAGAAAGCAGGCTGAGCAAGCCAGGGGAAGCAAGCCAGTAAGTTACATCCCTCCATGGCATCTGCATCAGCCCCTGCTTCCTGCCCTACTTGAGTTCCAGTCCTGACTTCCTTTGGTGATGAACAGCAGCATGGAAGTGTAAGCCGAATAAACCCTTTCCTCCCCAACTTGTTTCTTGGTCATGATGTTTGTGCAGGAATAGAAACCCTGACTAAGACAATGTACTTGTATACACCTTTTTGTGTATTTTATGAATTTTGGATTTTGAAGATGTACAAACTGTTTAAGAATAATTCTTAAAGAAAAAAAAGCTGGGTTTGGGAAGGAAGCTAGCCATGGATGGATACTCTTAAAAGCAGCTGTGAGAGAGAAAAGCCTCAAGACAAGCAAAGCTGTTTTCAGTTGCATTTGAATTTCTGTTGTGGGGGAGCTAAGAAGCTAGACTGGCATGCTTGGAACGTTTCTGTTAGGGTTGCCTGTGCATTCCCTTCAGCTGGGATTGGGGATTGTATAAAAAGCCTCAGGGAAGCTTGATTTCATGTATTTTAAATGGTTGTGTGTCTTAGGGTTTTAATATTTAAACCTGCTTGGATGACAGATCACACAAAAAAGGAAGAGTCTCTTATTCCAAATCCAGTGAATTTGCATGTTTTCTGTTAAAGCTGAAGGGGGCAAGAAAATGGTGTTGGGAGCTGTGTTCACTGAGATGTATACAACCCCACTATAGCTCTCCTCTGCTGTGTTCACTGAGATGTATACAGCCCCACTATAGCTCTCTTCTGCTTTCCTGTGATACTCTGCCACTGACGTGAATAGAAGAGCCTTTATAAGGGCTTTTTTATAGGTGTTTCCTCTAATCTCACTTTGCCTGTGGCATTTTAAGTTCCTAACTGGAACTGTTTCTACCTTGAGAATCTCTAATAATGTGATATGATGTCCAGAATTGGGAAAGCACTACTGTGTTTTGAATGACATGTGAATGTATCTATTCAGAAATCCAGTATTTTAAATGGAATCCTTTATTCCCTTAAAATTTGGTCTTGGGTTTGGTGCAGAAAAAACTCGAACAGCTCCTCCTGAAATACCCTCCTGAGGAAGTGGAGTCTCGGCGGTGGCAGAAGATTGCTGATGAACTGGGCAACCGGACAGCCAAACAGGTGATGGGAACAGCTGCAGGCTGAATGGTAGATGGTATCCAGTGCACAGTTCTGCAGCCACACCAGCACAGCCAATACCTTTGCTAGCTCTAGTGCATGGTAGTTTTAAATTGATTAGCATTGCTTATTTTTAATGTCGATAGCAGAAACAGCATAAGTAACACTGCTTTGTGTCTATGTAAAACATTTAATGTATGTGTGTGTGTGTGTGTGTGTGTGAGAGAGAGAGAGAGAGAGAGAGAGAGAGAGAGAGAGAGAGAGAGAGAGAGAGAGACCTTGCATCTCCTGAGTGCTTAGTGAGTATGCTGATGATGTCCTGTTTTTTTAGACTGTGCTATTGGATTTTGTGGCATTCCATTAATCACATCCCTGATTGTCTTTCTGAAAATGAACACTGTAGTCTCCTTCCTCATGCCCATCTGTATGACTGACAGATAGGGCTTCGTGTGTGCTTCTCAGTGCTCACCAGATCAAGCAAACTTAAATTTACTTGAATTGGTTTTGTCTAGGTTTTAACTTATAAATGTCTTTGATGGCAATTTAAAAGTCACTTCTTAATTTAATTGTTACCACTTAAAACATTTCAAATATCACGTTATTTCATTATGTTGAAAGAGCTGTCATGTTTCTTTAGGTTGCCAGTCGTGTACAGAAGTATTTCATAAAGCTAACTAAAGCCGGCATACCAGTTCCAGGCAGAACACCTAACTTATATATATACTCCAGAAAGGTAAGCAGTACAGACAGGAGCACACCTCCGTGAGGTTCATTGGGCTCAGAACTGCTGTGTGGGCGTGAATTTGTGAAGCTGTGCTCCACTTTTTAACATTCACTGTGTAGGATATAAAAGGAGACTAAGAATCCATTGTTGCTACTTAGACAAATACACTGAGTTTTAACAGTTCTTATTGTTGTCTTGGGGGTAATATGGATAAGTACTACTCCAAGCATTTTTATACTGTGATTCAGTGTTAGGAATGTCTAGCGATGTTAAACTTGGAGGTGTGGATGCCTTCAAGTGTAGGCCTGCTCTCTGTGCTCTCATGCAGAGACTAGAAATGGTACTGAGGTGTTTAACCCTCAGTGCAGTTGTAAGTAGTGTTCTCTCCCTGGCACTTTATGGTGAGAATACTGACAGGCGGCTGTTAATTTTGAAGCTCCCACTGTTCCTAAACCTTTTTTATGCAAAGGCATAGTAGGCCATAATAACATAAATTGTCTAGTCACAAACTCCTAAGCTGAGAACCGTTGATTTTAGAGACTGAAGCTCACTATATAGTTGACTTAAAACTCGCTGTGTGGGTCAGGATTTGTGGTGGTCCTCCTTCCTCTGCTGGGAAGCCGGTACTAGGATTGAGGCTGAGTGCTAGTTTGCTGCTGATTTCATAACTAGTGCCATGCAGTCTTTTGCCCTCTCCTCCATCCCTTCAGGGTGCTAAGGATGAACCTAGGGCCTTTAGCATGCAAGGTAAGGGGTACAGAGGAAGTCACCGCACCAGTCCTCTCGAGAGCCCATACCTTTCCCACCAGTTTCTAGTGAAAATCGCTTCTGTCTCTGATACACAGAACACTGCATTAATTTGCAGCCATGTTTTGGGGAATTGTAATTGGTAAAACTACGGGACAGTTGGCTTCTTCTCTTAGCTTGATACATCCTTATGGTATCTCCTTCCTTACAACACTTTCAAATGTTACCCGGTGGATGCTAGTTTATAGAATTTTACATTAAGAAGATTGTTTAAATGGTTCACATCTTATAATTTTTTTAAAGATTTTATGTCTGTGTGGGTGTGTGTATGTGAATGGTGGTCCCACAGATGCCAGGGACATTGCATTCCCCTAGAGCTAGAATTGTTGTCAGGTTGTGTAGGAGTTGTGAGGCACCTATGCAGGTTCTGGGAATCAAACTCAAGCCCTCTACAAGAGCAGTAAGTACCCTTGACACCGGAACCATCTCTCCAGCCCTATGAGTTTTTGAAGTTGTTAATGGTGGTGGTTTGGGTTTTTGTTTTATGTTTTGTTCTTTTCAAGACAGGGTTTCTCTGTGTAGCCTTGGCTGTCCTGGAACTCATTCTGTGGACCAGGCTGTCCTTAGACTCCTGTGTACAGTGATTAAAGGCGTGGACCACCACTGCCTGGTTTTTCAAGTTTGTTTTCTCTGCTAATGAAATATAGAGACTTTATAGCCTTGGAATACTGGGCGTTTGTACACCAGCGTTCAGACTGACAGCTTACACCTGTCATGAATGGTTCTTGCTTCATCTTCGTCTCCATGTCCCCTCCCTCTTCTCCTTTCTCTCTTCCCTCTCCTTTTTTCTGTGCTTTGCTTCAAATCCAGGACTTTATTTATGCTGAGCAAATGTTTGGTCACTGAGCTATATCCACAACCCCTTAATTAATTTTTTAAATTAATTTTATTAATGTGTTTGTTTTACACCTTGCATTATTATAACCAAGAGTGAATAAAGACTAAAAAGGAATACTACTAGCAAAGCTTAAATTTGATCCACTGTGTGTGGTCTCTTATAAGTTAGTAGACATTGTGGCTGTTAAGGTCTAGTATACCATACCATAATGGTTCCTGGCCATGGTGAGAGTTGGGTGAAATGGTGTCTTTCCAGTGGTCCTGTTTGTGTCTGTGGTCTGTACTGGTCATGAGTGGTATCTGCATTTTGTTAGCGGCTGGTGTGAGGGCTGTGCCACCACATAGATTAATCCAGTTCTGCCTCTGCCCTCACTATGGAAGCCCACCTCCTCATGCGTATTCTTGTGCATCTCCCAGGGAGAGCCTAGGGAAACCCCCCTCCCTCTTTCCCTCCTTCCCCCCCCCCCCCGTAGTTGTCTAGCTTAGATCATTTTATTTCTTTGATTTTCAGTATAAGTTGATCATAAGAGTTGAGTGCAGCCAGCATTGAATGCTGGTAACTGGTGGGGTGCTGTGTGACTTGTACTTTTGACTCTGTATTGGTTTCCCATGGCCCCAGTAACCACTGTTTCCCCACAGTCCTCAACGAGCAGGCGGCAGCACCCCCTTAATAAGCACCTCTTTAAACCCTCCACCTTCATGACGTCACATGAGCCGCCAGTGTACATGGATGAAGACGATGACCGGTCCTGTCTCCATAGCCACTTGAGCACTGCTGCTGAGGAGGCCTCGGTAAGTTACTTGCCTGTTTTTATACAGATAACTATACAATATGAAGTAATTGATTTTCTGATGATCCCTACTCTTCAGAGAATGCTGACATGTCCCCTTTAACTAACCAGTTAGAGTTAATATAGAATTAATATGCTTTAAGTACTTTTTTGTGGAAAGTTCAGCATAGGTGTAAGAAGTCGGAGTAGCCCAGTGAACCTGTATCCTGTCACTTAGCGCCTGTAATTGTCACCGGGCAGTAGTTTGGTTTACATATCTTCCCACTCGCTTCAACTCAATTTGGAGGGGGTTCCAGACACCAAATTGAGGTTTCTGAGAAGGTAACTTTTTATGTAGTGGAATAGTTGCTGGCCCAGTAATGTGTACAGATGCTTGCTCAGGGCCCTGTGTGCACTAGCAAGCTCTCTACCTCCCAAAGAAAGAGAATAAATGGTGAGTTTGTGTGGGGCGTCTAAACCCTTCTTTCATTTTCCTCCCCCATTTTGGGTTTGTCCACAGATTTGCCACAGTGTGGATTGTACGTGTATGGACTGAGTCCTTTGTGTCATTTAACTTCTTCTTCTGCTCTGAATTTTCTGTAAACTGGTTGCTTCCTTGCTTGAAGAATATATACTAATACTCTGCATAGAAGCAGAGAGGGAGATTTTAATGATAGTTGACAAGGAAAGATACTTCTTTCTTTTAAGTAACTATGTAGTGATTGTAAAGTTGTTTCCCCTTTAAATTTGTCCTATGGAAATGTTCATACCTAGTCTTTAAACTACAGCTTTTGTGTGTGATTTTTGTACTTTGTGATGGTTAGAATGACTCGTTTGAAGAAATACTTACCTAAGCATGTTATGTAACAGGCTGTGCTAGGAGTCTGATAAGGACTTGTAAAAAAAGTCTTTGTTCTCTAAATCTTGGGCTTGTATATTGATCACATTAATAAATATTTGTTAGTCCTTCAAAGGGATAAAAGGAGCCTTCGCAGTCATTTAGGAGGGTACTTAGTTTAGAAAGGACGTTTAAGTGGGAGACCTGAGAAAAGTGTCAGTGAAGGTGCTTAGAGACTGATTAAAAATTAGCCACAGCTAAGGTCACCCCCATTGATTCTTGAATGCCTCCCTTATGCCAGCTCTCAGTCCCGTCCTGGAGACGCCCCCTCACCCTGTCAGTTGCAGATTTCCATTCATTTTCATGGCTCTCTAGCCACCTCTCCTGTCCTAGGCCTCCCCACATGTTTGTAGCGGGTGTACAGCTTGGTCTTCATATGAGTCCTGAACACCTGGAGTGGGAGCTGTCCCAAAAGCTGTTGCCTGTACGTGGGCTACTTTGGCCTCAGTGGGAGAGGAGGCGCCTAGCCGCACAGAGACTTGAAGGATCGGGGTGGGGGGATACCCAGGGAAGCTGCCACCTGCTCAGAGGAGAAGAGGAGAGGGGGGGGATAGGGGAAAGATTGTGTGTGGGGGGGAGGGTTATTGGGAGGGGAGCAGAGTGGGATGTAAAGTGAATAATTAAAAAAAAATTAAATAAAAAACAAAATTAGCCATGTGAAAGAGGTGGCAGAATATTTAAAATACTCAGTGGTAGCCACTTCCCCAGTATATGCAAGGCCCTGGATTCAGTTCCCACCAAAATTTTTTTTTTTTAAATTGACAAAATAATGTAATAAATTAAATTACATTTACCTTTTTGTTGGTATTATTTATCTTTCTTTTTTTTTTTTTTTTTTTTTTTTTTGGTTTTTTTCGAGACAGGGTTTCTCAGTGTAGCCCTGGCTGTCCTGGAACTCACTCTGTAGACCAGGCTGACCTCGAACTCAGAAATCCACCTGCCTCTGCCTCCCAAGTGCTGGGATTAAAGGTGTGCACCACCACTGCCTGGCGGTATTATTTATTTTTAAACAGTACTAATGCAAATCATATTGACTGTTTTGGGAGACAGTCCCTCTGTGTAGCCTAGGAACATGTTGACATGATAACTTCTACCTCAGCATCCTTAAAGCTAGAGTTAAAGCATGTGTCGTTATGCCTTTCTGAGCCACACAGCTAGTTAACATGCATATTCATGAGTCTTTTGATAACATGTATAGGTTTCTCTTTCCAGAGATGCAGCAGCTAAAGAAATTAAATGTGCATAATTCACTCCTTAGTTTGAAAAATCTGTATTCTACCTTAGCCTTATGTGACAGTCGTCCCTTTTAGGTAACATTTGAGATAGATAGTATAACTCAGAATGAGTGTGTTAATAAGTCATCTGTACTAAAGTACAGTCTCAGGTCTTCTCCACTCCACTTCCTGAAGCCACCTGTCAACAGCGTTTTTCCAGTTCCTCACTTGTACCCAGAGCATCCTTCATTCTGTCTGCACAGATTTGACAAAGGAAAGCACACAGGTGGCTTCCATATCTGTAGGATCTTTCTGTGTCTATGGAGTTACCCATCTGTACTGAAAATGTGGAGACTTAATAATAGTTACAGAACTTTGAAATAGATGAAGGATACGGTAGTGGAGTGTGAAACTGAGGAAGCTTTTATCTAGATGAAGACCTTGATCCTGGTGCTTATACTGGAAGCTGTAGTACTAGTTGACAGAATTGAGTCGTGACAGAATTAGTTACATAATGCAGGATATTTATGTCTTCGGCAGCTGGGTGTATCATGAAAATAAGGGTTCAAGTCATCCACTAATTAATTAATTTCACTGATTAATGGTATAATCTGGGCAGTTGTTACAATTTCTATAAGCATCCATTTCCTTAATGTGAAAAAAAAGCATAATAGTTAATAACAGCTAACCTGACAGTGGGTGAGGGAGATGAGGTGTTCTCTTATCTAGGGCTGAGAATTCATGGAACTTGGGCATTGGACTGATGCATTTAGGAAACTTGTGACCATGGGGTCAGTCGTTAAGGTGCAAAGGATCCTGGGTAGCAGGGCAAGATTGGGCAAATACAAAACCAGGATAATGATTAGATATCCCAGTAGTAGGCATTTGGAAACCAGTTTGAGGTGAGACCTCAAGAGAACTGGAAGCAGCATTGTGAGAGCCTTACATGCTGTTTTGGAGCAGACATTCCTATCTGAAGGCAAGGTCAAAGGTGTAGCTGTTGGAGTGGGAACCAGAGAAAGGTTGGAGGTGAAATCACTGTAGTGAACCGAGAGTAGAGAGATGGCAAACAAACGATTGGACACTAGGAGAGTCAGCATTGCCCGGCACGGTGAGTGGTCTTCTCAGTAATATGATGACACAGATTTTGCAGTCACTTTTGGAATGAAATTGCTGGTTAGTTGTAGAGTTGGGGAAATCAGTACTGATTTTTACATCTTGTAGTCTATGAACCTCATGACGTATTTATATAGTCCACAGTGTTTCCTAAACAGCCAGTATGATTGAAGGAAAGTGGGTGACTTGAGTGATCAGTTATTACAAATGCAGAGTATATAACAAGAGCAGTTTTAAAAAATTACCATGTTTACAGATGCAGGTGTAGGAGCTGTTAGACAAGAAAAAGAAATTGCACAGCAGGGAGGGGTCAGTGTGAGACTTCTGAAGCGGCCCTGGTGACAGTAGGTTTTGATACTGTGTGACAGGCGGAGTCATTCCGTACCCCTTACACTGTGAGGCACTGTAGCTCATCTGAGCCTTAGAACAGTATTGAGAATCGTGTAAAATTGGAGGGTGGGCCAGAAAGATGGGTCAGTTTGTAATGTGCTTGCTGCATGGTATAAGGACCGAATTCAGCTCCCCGGCACCCATGTGAAAACACGGGCATGATGCATGCCTGTAAACCCAGTGCTGGGGAAGCAGAGACAGAAGGAATCAGCCAGCCACTTTAGCTGAAGAGGTGAGCTCACACAACAAAAAATACTAGCATTAATTTTCTAAGTCTTGAAAGTAATAAATGTCAGAAGAAAAATAATCAGGATTATATCTCTCACAATTAGTCCGTTTTAATTATCAAACTAACACTTTTATATTTGGTTTTGAACAGGATGAAGAAAGCATTCCTATCATATATAGGAGTTTACCTGAATATAAAGAACTATTACAGTTTAAAAAGTTAAAAAAGCAGAAACTTCAACAAATGCAAGCAGAAAGTGGGTTTGTGCAGCATGTGGGCTTTAAGGTAAGCAGCTCATTTAGTTTTTAAAGGATGAGAAGGAGGTTCTCTAAGTGGCTACTGGATTATTCAACTCTGAAACCGCTAAGCACTCGGTGTATTATTCTAAGGATTCTTTTATACATACATGCAAAGGTGTGTCCACAGGTGGTTGTCACACAGTCTGGTGTTCTTCAAGGAGAAGAACACACTCAGTTGTTGATCATGTGAGTTTGAGGCCAGTCAGGGATGTGTAGTGAGACTCTCTGTCTTAAAATTAAAATTAAATTAATTTAGAGATTTAAATAATCTCTAAATTAGAGATTTTATTTAGATAAATAAAGTAGCTGAGCGATAGCTGAGTACACCAAAAAAATGCATTTGTAAAGTAAGAAAGAGGCTATGTGAAACTGGAGATTTTGTCAAGGAGTTTAAATAATCCTGAGAGGTTAGGGAACAATTGTAAGATTTTAGAACAGAGAATAACATGAAATTTGCATTTCAAGAAAATGGGTTTGCTTTTAGGAAAGCACTGGATTTAGACTCAACATCTCTTAATTGTTCAGTATTACTAAATTTTTAAAGGCAACCTATTCATCTATTTTAATGTAATTAAAAATATGTGTGGAGTGGGGCTGGAGATGATTCTGGCCGTACTGTGGGGATGGATTAGAAGGGGATTATTAGAAAGAGACAGGTGGCGATGTGGAGATTCTTCTTAGGGTATCAAAGTGTGTCCTGCCTGTGCTGTGTGGTACTGTGAGGGCAAAGACTGGCAGGTTTGCGTCAGTGTGGGCTTTATAAGTGACTGAACTTAGTTAGGTTGGAGAAGGTCGTAGTAAGACCATACTGCGGTGTTGCTGTTGGCATATGATAAAAATGTTGGTGCACTCTGGGACCAATCACTGGTCATTTGGAGTAACCCTTTCCTCCTGACCCTTCAGTGACCTCCTCGTCTTTCAGGAATTTTCCTAACTGGCTTCTAGTTTTTTGAGAGGAAACTGAGTCATAACTGGGATGTAGATCTCAGCCATGGCTTATTAGGTAGTGTGTTATCAGAACATCTCGGAATGAGATTTACTTTGTGCCTTGTAAGGTCACAGTTCTATTGCTGTGAAGAGACATCATATGGAAACTCTTAGAAAACATTTAATTGGGGGCCTGCTTAACAATTTTAGAGTGTGGGTCTATGACCATCATGGTGGGAAGCAAGCTGGCATAGTGTCAGAGCAGTAGCTCTGCATCCTGATCTTCAGGCTGTGGGCAGAAAGAGACTAGGGCACTCAAGGCCCACCTCTAGCAATACACCTCCTAATCCTTCCAAAATAGTTCTACCAATCAGAGACCAAGCATTCAAATACATGAGCCTGTAAGGGCTGTTCTCATCTAAATCACAGATCTTCAGTTTCCAAAATTCTACACTGAGGCAGTTTTGCAACGCACTGCCTATGGAGAACAAGCTGTGCCTGCCTTCTTGTCATTGTAGGCTTTGTTCTTTGGGGATCAGTCTGATGACTGTCCAGACAGGAGTCTGACACTGAGTGTCTGCCAGTCCATGCCCAAGGCAGCTTTAGCTCTGATGTGAGTCAGGGGTTCACAGTCACTCACTGGTTTCAAGGGAATGCTTACTAGTGGCAAAATACTCAACTTTGAGATGATTAACTTAAAAACTTCTTGGATAAATACAAAGGTTATTTCTCATCTGCCAGTAGTCTGAGCTTGAGTAGATAGACCTTTATCTACTTCATTGGGAATTCGGTCTGACTTAAGCCAGTGTGTTATATCACAGCTTGGAGGAAGGGGATGTCTTTATCGGACATGTGCTTCCTGGTAGAAAAGAAGCATAGCCAAGGACTCTGCTGAGTGTCTGTGTCTGTTGCAGTGTGATAACTGTGGTGTAGAACCTATCCAAGGTGTCCGGTGGCACTGCCAGGATTGTCCTCCAGAAATGTCTTTGGATTTCTGTGACTCTTGTTCAGACTGGTAAGTGTTTTATTTGGGAACAATAACAATGAACTTTATTTCCAAACTTCCTTAGAGTGTAACTACATGTTTATGCATTAGATTTTATTCTAAGCATTTAAAATCTTCCTTAAATCACACCACATCTCAAGGAACTTTTATTAAAGCTCTCTGAGAGATTAATTTACGTGGGAAGATTTTGTAATAGGTAAATCAAAATGCTCCTGGAGTCATGTATTCATGAGTCTGTCTGTGTGCTTTTTACTTGCAGCCCACATGAAACAGATATTCACAAGGAAGACCACCAGTTAGAACCTGTTTATAAGTCGGAGACGTTCTTAGACAGAGACTACTGTGTGTCCCAGGGTACCAGTTATAGTTATCTGGACCCCAACTACTTCCCAGCCAACAGATGACATGGGAGAGTGTCGGCACTAGTCCTCGTCAACACACAGCAGTGGCATCATTGTTGATGGTGTGCACGGTTTGAACACTCACAGCATGAGGGCTCCCGAGTGTTCTCGCCACGTACAGCTCTGCACCATGTGGCTGTAGATCAGCAGCTGAACATTCCCGGTGAGCCGAGAGTTTCCCTGGTGAAATTTTCACCACCAGCTTAAAGCCTAGGTGGTGATGTTAAATGGGTGAGGTGGAAACAAGAGCATGTATTAATGCCAGAGTCAATTCCAAAGGTTTTAAAGACCTCGGTCATAAATATGATAATGAAAGACAAAGTATTTATATTAAATCAGTTTAGTAGCTTTCAGTTTTGTGAAGATAGTTTTCAGCGCAGAAACAAACTTATAGACGAAGTTTTAACCAGTGATGGTGTTTGCTTCTAGGATGTGTACTCTAAAAGAACTCACTGTCTGGTGGTCACTGATGGCCTGTAGTAGACTGGAGCTGCTTAACGATTTGGTACCTAACTTTTAATCACGATGAACTGTCCTTACCAAGAGCAAAGCGAGAGATAGCTGTGGCTTTGCCTCTATAACCAGCTCATAGGGTGTGAATGTCATGAAGTTGTCACGCAGATATATTTTTAATGTCATGTTATATGAGATGATCATGTGATGTGTACAGACTATGTTGAGAAGTGCCAGTGGTAGTAACTGTAAAGTCTGACTCACACCATTAATCCCTTTAAAGTACACAGCCTTCTGCCTCTGTGTGGAGCTGTCAGTACAGCTCGTCAAAGAAAACTGCCTAATATAAAAATCATATATATGGTGATAATTTTTCCCTCTTTTGTAGTCTGCACAAGATCCATAAAAGATTGTATTTTTATTACTATTTAACGAGTGATTAAATGTAGTCTGCACAGTGAGCAGGAGTTCACAATTCTTTTATACTGCTGGATTTTGTTGTGCATCATTTAAAACATTTTGTATGTTTCTTATCTGTATACAGTATGTTCTTGAATAATGTTCATTTGTCAGGAGAACTGTGAGAAATAAACTATGTGGATATGTTTGTTTATATTATAGAAAGCTTGTTGTGGATTCCTTTGGGTCAAATTTTGATTTTTTTTTCAACAAGTGATGAAGTAGAATTTATTATTTAAAAGTCTGTTTTTCATCTGTATTTGCTTTCTGTTCTTTATAAAGGGTGAAGATGGATTGTGTTAGTGTTCTCATGTAGCGTGCTGAAACATGGCACAGTAGGGGTGCTGACTAATGTCCAGATGTGGAACCTAAATAGAAGTCAAAATTTTATTCTAGTAGTTTTTTCTTAATAAAATTAAGTACCTATGTGTTGAAACAGGTGGTTTCCAAAAATTATCAAAAAAAGAAAAGATAGTATATATTCTATGGTAGATGGAGTATTAATACTAGTCTAGTTTTTAACATTTTTTTCCCCTGTTTTTAATAAGTTCAGGGAACATTATTTACTAATTCTTTTCAGTACTCAGCAAGGTATTAAAAACTACCCTGAATTTTTTAATTAAGAAAAATACAGAATTTTAAATACAGAAAAGAGAAATTTAGATAATATATTGATTATGTATCACTGGTCATATTGATACAGTTTATTGTACTCAGAAAAGTTGACAGGCTTTTGTCTCTGGGTTATTAGTGAAGGAGAGGCAGTTGAACGATGTATCTCTATACTAAATGCTCAGTGCACATGCAGAAGGCCTTCCTTCCATCTGCAGTATGCAGGACAGTCGCACCTGTCTGTATAGAAGTAGTACCAGAGAGTCGGTCAGATCTATCCAAAGGTCCGTAGAGGTGGAAATACAATGTGGAAGGGGGGATGAGCGGTAGGTCCAGCTGTGCTATCAACAAGAACAGACAAACCTACTTGAATGCATTTTAAGACTGAACTAGTAATGTGGCTCTTTCCTGTTTGAACAGAAAATGTATTTATTCTGGATTTTTCAGCTCTAAGCACATCGTCCCATGGCTTGCTGGGAATAATTCCCGGTGTTTCATTTGAGGGTTGCAGAAGTAGGCAGTACCTCTTGGCAAGTAGGTCCTTCATCTCTCTTCTAAGGAATACTGGCTGCTGACAGTTGGACTTGAGACGCAGTGTCTTCAAATCTTTATTAGGTCAGATTTATGGTATATGGTCCTCAAGTTGTTTGCTATAATTGGAGGAACATTAAATAACGCCGGAAGCAATCGTTCTGAGGTTAGGGAGAGGAGTTTCCTGTAATGTGGTGCACAGAGAGCGAATGCTGATTTAGCACCTACTGTGCACAAAGCAAGCATGTGGCAACTCATTGTTCATTTATTAGCGTTTTCATGGGAAATCTATGCAGAAGGAAGTTAAGTGACTCACCCAGGGCCATATTGGTAGGGAAGTGATAAGACTTTGTCTTCGACCAAATGGATCCCTTTGCCATGCTTGGTTTCCCAAGCAGGAACACCTCCATTGTCAGGAACTCAGTGGTTTCCACGCCTTTTTCCTCAGGCAGTGCTAGAGTACAAACCCGAGCCCATGTCCGTGTGTGTAATACAAGAGAGAGAGGCCCGAGCGTGGCTGGGGAAGCACCCGTGATCCCACCATCGGGACTCCTGTGAGCGAGCACACATGCCTCTCCATGGCCTCGCACCTGATCCCACGGTATTCCTTGACTCTTCTCCCCACATACAGTTACATTAATCACAGAACACAGTTACAGAGGTGTTAGGAATGGATTTTAAAGGCTGACAGAAAATGGCACACCACTGTAATAGATAATATCCCTTCAAAAGCTGTGTGAGATAGGCTGTATAAACTTCCTTACTCTGGATAGCCAGGGTTAAAACCTAGTCTGGGTGCACTGGAGGAAACTGGTAGTTTCCAGTGCATTACTTTCTTTTAAACCTCTTGAGTTAAGCTTTCAGGGGAAAGGTTACTGCTATTCATACAATCCCAGAGAAAACAAAGCTCTCTTCCAGGGTTCATGTATCTGTTCAGTGGTTGATTTCTGAGAATTGTGTCATGTTATGCTCATGAGAACAGTTCATGTCTGTGTCTCTATTCTCTGACTTTTTAACAGATTCTCTATAAATATTTGTTGGTTATGTGACCTAGTATTTTGCTAAGTTACACTCTTTCTTCTTTAGAGGGTACTGGGACCCAGTACATTAGGTGCTAGTGACTCTTTAAAAGCCTGTCACAGGTGGTCCCTTGACATGCCCTGGAGGACAGTCTTTGCATCCAGCTTTACATGTAGGATGTGATTAGCCAGTCAGATCATGTATTGTGGGTGTGACTCTGTCATGTTTGCTGTGACATTTTGGGTCTTATTCCCAGTTGGGGAAGTTAAGTACCCTTGAATGAGTTCTAGAACTAGTTACTGACTTGCAGCCTTTCTAATTGTATCTGTGGGAAAAGTGAAGGCACTGAGAATGAAAACAGAAGTGACAGATGTGTGGGGGCCTCCTGCAAGAGAAAAGCCAGGCTTTGTCGAGCTTGTAGACAGCAGAAGACAACGATGTGCAAATAAACTTAAGTGAAGAAAATGATCTTTGAAGAAAAGTAATACCAGAGTATGAAGAGCTTTGTTGCTTCAGTTTGAATGGCTAAGCAACCCTCAATGGCAATTCTGGGAAGTAGTAGAGCTCTGATGCCATTGGTAAGGACCTGGAGCCAGGGAAGAGCTAGGTTTCCCTGGGCACCTTTGAAGATAGGCAGTGTGGCTTGAGACAAATGAGTGGGGAGTGTCCCATTGATGGTGTCAGGGAGGGCACAGCACCAGTTTAGGTACAGCCTTGAACATGGGTCATAGCCAGGGAGTTTACACTTGTGTTCTGAGTTGTCTGCACACATGGCCTTTTGCTAGGCAGAAACTGTTACAGTCCATTCATATTTTAAAATCTTGTGACTTTATGATGTCACTTGGAGCCGTTCACATGGGCAATGTGTGTCTTAGCTGTTCTGTGGAAAACTGACTTGCATTCCCAGGTACTGGTTTCTGTTGAAGTTTTTCAAAGTAGCTGCCCACTGCCCCGTGGAACCCCAGGCTGGTTGCCTGCCTGTCTGCTGCCTCACTGTCCCGTCCAGCGCTGTGGGTGCAGGGATTGCCAGTGTGTGCTGTGTTAGGTTGTCATCCTCCAGCAACCCTTTCCATGCTTGCCCTGTCGAGGGTGACACCTGAGGTAGTGTAAGCATTTCACAGCCCTGTGAGTTTGGGAGCACGATGTGCCCTTTCTGCTAATAGAGGCCTAATTATAACCAAAGAACTTAAATTTCTTGTCTAGCACACACTAACATTTCTGTTTAGGAACCAGTGCTAGGGGAAAAGAAATACAAAAATGACCATGTATCACGAGTACATTAACAATTTCTCTGTAATAGCTCAAATCTGGTCTATGGCCAGAGTTTAAATCATACAAGTGGATCATAACGTTAACCTGTTTACTGTGTTTGCTTCTGTTTGGAATGAAAGCTTTCAAATGCTTTCCAGAATGTGAGTTACAAATAAATAGAGAAAGAATCATCTTGGCTGCCATTTATTTCATTTGTACATAAATGTTTTGAGGGAAAAAAATGATTTTAAAAATACAGTTGTGTCCTGGAAACACATCAGTTTTGCTCACTCACTGAGGAAAGGAGTCATGCAAACCACACTGAGCGGTGTAGTGAATGAGTGCAGGATGCAGGTATTTCAGAAGACAAGCAGCCGCAGCTCAGCAACTGCACAGAACAGCCACGCTTCACTGGTGTGACAGACGCATTTACCCATGGAGCAGGGCCTTGACACAGGTACAACACAGGGGCTGCCGGCCGGACACCATGTACTAGCGAGCCCTCCCTAGCATCCCCAGTTGAGAGAGTGTTCCTTTCTTTTTATTTGGCAGTATGTCAGGGAGTAATCGTCTCAGATCAAAGCTACAAGTTGGATTTGTTCAGTGAGTGAAGTAACAAACCATCTTTCATACTTTTAAATTATTTCTGGTCTCTGATAATAATTTACATAATTGCTGAGACTCACTGCCAGGTAGAGTGGAGAACGGTTGGCCAGAGTTGTTAGCTTTTATGACACTGTTCCAAGTAGCTAGTGTCCCAAAAGTGGGTGGGACTGATTGTCCGGTTTTGCTCTCTAAGAGAAGGTGGACAATGTCATATTTTGAAATATTTCTGTCAGGTACTACTGGCTTGACACCCTGTGTCCCATAGGGCATTTAAGAGTCCCACTAGGGCTCTGGGCCCTCTCATGGATGGGAACTGGAGAAGCAGCCAGTACCAGATGAGGTGTCCAGGCTTGTCCCCATGCTAACAACCCACATCAGAGAGGAACAAATAAACCCGTGAGAAGGAGGAAGCTGTGATGCAGAAGTGGAGACATGTTGTCCCTGCGTGCTGGATCAGACTTCAGCTGGCCTGGGGCACAGCTGGAACAGGCAGGTCCTCCTGCGTGCTGGTCAGTCTCCAGCTGGCCTGGGGCACAGCTGGAACAGGCAGGTCCCACACTGTTTCCATCCAAAAACAGGTACCAGAGTGGATAGTTGTCAGCACAAGAAAAGGGTGGACAGTCCGAAGTATACCATGCATGATTTCCAGAACCTCTCACATGAGATGAGCTGGGAAGGACACAGCCAGCTAGGATGGGCGGGGATGGGGACAAAGTGAAACGTGTTAAGGGTCACCTTCATGTGTTTCTGTTTCCAACTAACAGTTGTGCATTTTCTCCTTCAGAAAACAGAGTCAATAGCTGTGCAGAGCTGAAGAAAAACTTGATCTGGTGGTCCCTCTGCGTTTACCTGTACTTGAAAGGAAAGGAGAGTTATTAACCTGACTTGTTTTTAAATATAATCATTTTTAAAAATAATGAAAGATTACCTGCTTTTGCTCATTGATAGTGCCCATTCCCCAGACCCTCAGACTGGAGTGAAAAAGGATTACTTGATTGGTACATGCCTTTACTCACAGTACAGAAAGCAGAGGAGGGTGGGTCTCAGTGGGCTGAAGACCAGCCTGGTCTATATATGGAGCTCCTGGCCAGGCAAGGCTACACAATGAGACCCTGTCTCCAAACTAAATAAAATGTATAGCACTAGATTAAAATGAGAGCATCACTACACATTTATTAAAATGGCCCAACCCCCAAGGCTGGCATCACCCAATGGCTAGGATGTGAAACAACAGAACTCTTCATTGCTGACAAGTGAAAGACTGGCATGGCCACTTGGAGGGCATTAGGGTCCCTTCAGACACCCCTTCAGCAGCTTCATTCCACACCGTTAATTCCAAATGCCCTAAACCTGCGCAGCTTCAAAGTCGTGAAGTTACATAGGTAAATGTCTAGGTCACTCAGCGTGAAAATGAGCGAAAGACATGAGGAGACCTGAATGCATATCAAGCCAGTCTGGAAGGGGCCCAAACTAGTTCAGCAGTGACTGAAAAGAGCAGTTACAGCATGTGGGAGAGGGTTAAGGAGGAATCCGGGTGTACTTGCTTCACGTTACAATTGTACAAACATACAGTGTACAACGCTAAGGTGTTGGAGTCAGCCATTGCTATTGGGTGACATTGTAGGTTCATCTATTGTGACAAATGGGCTGTTGGGCAACTTTGAGGTGGTTGAGGGTTATCTAGGAACTCTTCTATTTTCCTGTGAACCTAAAAGTGCTCTAAAACATGTAACATCAAAGTGAGATCTGTGTTCAGCGTATTGTTAGAAATCAAGGAACACTACCCTGAGCGTGCTGAATGTATCGGAGCTCTTGGATCAGGGTGGGAGTATAGCCTAGGCTCACGGTGTGCAGATATACTAGGGGCAGAGTCGTTGAAGACAAGAGGATACAGCAGTAAAGGGAGCCAGTAACAGATGGAGTAGAAAGGGTTGTGTCCTGGGTGTGCAGCCAGCCACTGGGCATTGTTCACACCCATCCTCTTGAGAAGAGAGGCCCAGCCACCGGAAGTGCTGCGGAGGCCAGAGAGTGCCCATAGCATGCCTTAGACACGGCGTTTGCTTTTGGAGAATTGATGTGGGGTTTTACCACCTAAAGAGGAGCTGAGCTCCCGCCCAGCTGCCATCCTTGAGATGCATGTCTATCAGTGCCACAGATGTCCTGTGATCGGGCTGTGGAGCTCAAAAGAAAACGGCTCCAAAGGCTGCTGGAGCCAAAGCTGTTTTAAATAACTTTTAAAAGGTGAAATTATTCAGAAGACTTAGGAGGATTAAGCTAGAGAGCAGGGTGTCCTGATGGCTTGAAGTCATGTGGGTAGAGGTTCATTAAATGCTAACAAACGGGAAAGGAACAGAAGAAGGCAGAGAGGCCTGGTGATCAGAATCCCTGAGGGGGACCGGGGTGGTAGTCCTAAGAACGGGCTAACGCCCAAGGGCCTGTGTCTAGCCCAAGCCCTGCCTAGAACAGCTGCCAGCGCCTTGCTAGAGGCCCCATGCAGTCAACACGTCTTCCAGGTGATTTTGCCATGTGCTAATTGTTCTAAATAATGGGTTTCGCTATGATGTCTTTATAATTGCAAATAGCACCCCTCAATCGCAGGTAGCTCCCTATTCTCATCCCTCCTTCACAGTAGCCCCTCTCTCTTCCAAATGACACCCCCTTTAAGCTTGTGCGTACAAGAGAAAACATCCAGTACTTGTTTTCTGAGTATCTACTGGTCTCCAGCTCTTCCATCCCCCTGGAGACAAGTGATCCTTTTCTTCTTTATTCTTGAGTAAACCCCGTTCTTTTATCTATCCTTTGGTGGGCTCCTGAGCTGGTTCCATATTGTGGATAGCGCTGTGGGAAACGCTGTTGAGCACCCGACGCAGGAGGCAGTTTTCTTGAAGACTGTTTGGAGCAACTTTGAGAAACACTTTATGGTTTGTTTGTTTTTTTCAGTTCTTGTTGCCGATCTACATCAGTTTCAATTTTGCAACCAGGAATCAATTTTATATATTTAAACACTCCCGAGAAATCTATCTGGCTTTTTTTTTTTTTTTTTTTTATTCAATTTTATTGCTCTTTTTCCTCCTCTTTTGACACAGTCTGAAGCGTCCCAGGCTGGCCTCCTGTAACAGGTAGCCTTGAACCTCTGCTCTTCTTGCTCCACCTGCCAAGAGCTCCAGTGGCAGATTCACATCAAGTTTATATGGTGCTGGGGGTTTAGATTGGATCGACATGATCAGAAGCAAAGCTGGGTTATAGTGATCTGTTGATGGGTGATCGGACTGTAAAGATACTTGGAGGTGACTCTTGGAGTCAGGGGTTACGGTCATTCCCGTGGAAAAGAATGATACCTGAGGAGAAGAGTGAGGCACGGTGGCTGGGCTTTTGAGTCTGTTTCTTGGCCTGTTTGGAGGGTATGTGAGGGTTCATCTTACTCTTCAAATGTACGTATTTCAAACAGTCCCTTGATAAAAACCCCATACTTTCTCTCTTCCAGAGCCTCAGTCGAGGTACTCTGTACTCTGCACTCATCCTCTGAGCCACAGGCTCTACCTCGGAACTAGGAGTCACCTCCCCTTTGTTTAGGTCTCTGACAGCACCCAGCTTCCTCTATGCCTCTGTCTCCTTTTCTTTATCCTCTTGGGGAGTCCAGGTTTTGCCGAGTGCAGTAGAGTCCATGCTGAGATACGAAGCTGGCAAGAGATTGCAGTGCGTGGGCATGGTGCTGATTGACAGAGGAGTTCAGCGGGAATGCAGTTATGGCGTAAGCATGGGACCAGGGGGGACAGACACCGAGAGATAAGCATAGCTAGTAATGACACATGTGACTTAAGTAGTGATGTGATCACGGACCTGAAGGGGGCAGGTGACTGAAAGGTGGTTTACATTGCCCAAGCTCACTTAGCGCGCTGGGGGTAGGTGGGGGGCTAGCTGGCCCTGGACCTTACATGCTGGGGGTAGGGGGGGCTAGCTGGCCCTGGACCTTACATGCTGGGGGTAGGTGGGGGGCTAGCTGGCCCTGGACCTTACATGCTGGGGGTAGGGGGGGGGCTAGCTGGCCCTGGACCTTAGAGCTTTCACAAGACCCCTGCCCTGCTCAGTCTCCATGTGATACCTCCTTCATTTTGCATCATGACTTAAATACGGGGATTACTTTCTTTTTTGGGTGCTGTTTTGTTTTGTTTTTAAATTAAGGAAAACTTCTCTCCAGAGACTCATGCTGTGGTGCTTGTGTCTATGAAGTCCAAATGCCTGGAAGTTGAAAAACAAAGCATTGGCTTTCCTGGTGGGAACTAGAGGGAAACCTTAGCAGCCCTCCACCCTCATGAGGCTGTCGAAGCAGTAGAAAGAACAAAGTCTGTAGGTGCACACTGAGCCTCTTTTTCTGGCAGCAGGCAGGGGTGTCTATGGTAAAATATGATAGATTTCAGAAGTGGAGTCTTATGGAGCAGAAGAAGCTAGAAGAACGGGGTTGATCCAGAGCCTTCTGTCTCCTCTGAACTTCTCTGGTTCTTCCCAGGTTACTTCAACACTTCCCTCTGTCCCAGAGATACTCTGTGCATCTCAGTTGCCATAGAGAATTTTAAAAGAAAAATAAGTGATTCTTTTATCACTTTATAGCTGCAAAGGAACCAGACAGAACCAATTTACATGTACAGCGCTAAGTTTTGTGGGGTACTTTGTTTTGTTTTGAGACAAGGAGTCATAGAGTCCAAATTGGCCTTGAACACCCCAGGCTGGCCCTGAACCACACCTCCTCCTGAGTGCTGGGACTACAGGCATGTGTCACAACACCCAGCATACCTGTCCAGTTCTCACATCCATTTTTGGTGCTTTCAGGGTTAGCACGTTTAGAACAGTTGGCTAACAAGATGCTGGAGTTCCCGTCCTCTGAGAGCAGAAAAGAGTTCGTGGGATTAGCAGGGTGAGAAGGAGACTCTCAGATGTGAGTGCAGGCCAGCCTCTACTGCGTGTAAGCAGTCTTGTTACTGTAGAGGCTTTCTTAGTCAAAACAAGTTTCATGATTTACTTCATCCCAAGAGCTCCAGTGATGCTTAGTGTGTTTAGTAGAAAACTAGGTGAGTGGATTTGCTTCTAAAGGATTTGCCTTCACGAGTCTGAAACTTGATAGGAACCCTGTAGGAGGAATGTCCTGGTGAGTATAAAGTTAAATTTGCTGTTGTTGTTTTAAACTCAATAAACAAGCATATGGGGACTAGCACTGGGAGCCGGCGGCTGCTCATTTTCTATCTTCTTTCTCTTTGCTTTTGCCTAGAGTCCTGAAGCTGGTGGCTTTCTGAGCTGCGGCTTTGGTTTTTGTGTCTTGGTGACGTGGGACCAACCGAGCTGTGACAGTGGACTAGGGTTAGTGTCAGCACCACCGCCTTCGGTGCTGTCTGCTTAGGCCAGGTAGGATTCGTGTGGCACCAGTGTCTGTCGCACTGTCTAGGCTGTGTTCCTGAGTTATCGCCCCGAGTGGGTGGTGGAACTCAGAAAGGGGTCTTGTATATTTTCAAGAATAATGCATTCCTTTAAAACTAGTGGGACGCCCCCCCCAACACTACAGTAACAGACTGGAGGAATTCCAGGGGCCACTGTCAGCCCTACTTTATATCAGAAAGGGATTTAAGCAAGATGACTTACCAAGGGTCACAAGTCTGGCCTGGGACTTTCCAACACCCAGAGCAGTGTTTCCAGTAATATTTGGTCAGTGTTGGCACGTTTCACCCCCGAGAGCTTTGTTTCCAGTTACTTATTTAGTAGTGAATTCACCCACGGTGGACAAGCTTTCTCTCCCCTGGCCTACTTCACCTATCCTTGGGCCTCTCTTATTTGTGGAGGCTGGTATAGCCCAGGAAGAAGAGGGTTGATGGCAGCTGCCTGCAGAGCCCAACGGAAGGGAGAAGCCCGCTGTGTGGTTCCTCCCTCTGCTTGCTGAGATGGGAAGCAGGGGCCATGCATCGTTTCTCTGTCATACATGCATCTGGGCATGGAGTGGATGTACAGCGGACCTGGCTAGGCGGTACAATCAAGCACTGCCTGCCTCCCCGTGGCTCTCTGGTGTCCATTTTCAATTCTGACAAAGTTGATTGTAAATATCACATCTCTGTGGGTCCAGCTGCCAGCATCCCCAATAAGAGGAAGCCTGAAAGATGAGCCAGAGAGCCCTAGGAACTGCGTTCTTGGAGAATGACAGAGTAGTGTAAGGATTGCAGAAGTCAGATTTCTCTGAAAATCTTCTTAGCTCAGTGTCAATGAGCCATTCATCAGTGAGTGTAGTTTTAGATTCAGATGATTCAAGAGCGAGAGAAGGGATTTTTCTTTCTGATTCTCAAACGGGATAAACTCTAAATTATGTCTGGCTTTTCTCAGTCTCGGGACTGAAGCAGATCCCTTGGCTGTTCCAGGCAGCACAAAATGGGAAACTTCCAAGATGATGTAGATTATAAAGGTTCTTGGAGCCCTGATTTCATTCATTCATTCATTTGTTTTTATGTGTATTGCTTGCAGGTATCTGTGCCTTATGTGCATGCAGTGCCCTTGGAGAACAGAAGAGGGTGTCAGATCCCCGGGACTCAAGTTAACAGATGGTTGTGGGTCATCACGTGGGTGCTAGAAATCAAGCCTGTGTCCTCTGGAAGAGCCCTGGGCTCTTACCCAGCCCTGAGGTTGTAGGCTCATGCGCACGTGATGATGTCATGTTTGTTTACTAACTACTTTTGATTTCATTCAGGGGTGGGTACATGCATGCCAGTGTGCAGAACTAAGAGGAGAGAGCTCAGGGGACTTAGTCCCTTCTGTCTTCTGTGGAAGTCCTGGGACCTGAACTCAGGTCTCCAGGCTTGACAGCAGATGCCTTTACCCATTTAGACATTTTGGCAGCCTGTTTAGTTTATTTTAAAGGTATAAATCTTTGAGGTTTTTGTTTTATTTTGTTGTTTGTTTTTGTTTTAAAATGACCAGTGATTGTGGGAAACCCTATAGAAAGAGTTCAGTATCCAGGGATCATATTCAGAGGCACCTTTTAGAGCTTTTTTAACCAAGGGTTTAGGATTCAGGATTCTGTGGGCAGGTAGGTTTAGGAGGTTGGAAGTTCACTCTCAGTCATTTAAGGAATTGATAATGTAGCCTGGGAGCTCAGTTTGTTACGGCTGACTCGTGCTGGCCATCTTGGGACTAGCAGGAAGAAGACTGTATGTACCCTTGTACCGGTCCTTATGTTTCCTCAGCTTTGGCCCCAGGTGACTTCCACAGCCTCTTAGTAGCCCCTCCTCACCCTGGATTCTTTCTCCACAAGACAGTGGGGTGAATTCCAGATGGAAGCCCCAGATTACCTCAGCCACCTTGGGCACGCTGGCTCCATTTTGATGTATGCTTGCATGCCTCTCCACCAATTTTTAATGTCATAGGCAAGTGAGTGATCCAGACTCGGGAACTTCCAGCCTCCTCTCTGGGAAGTGCTCCTTTGACTGCTCCACATGGTTCTTGGTGATGTCCCTAGACACTGTTGTCCTTGGATTGTCCTCTATCTTCCCCCACTAACACTAAGCTCTGTGGGCTAGCACTGTGTCTAGCCACTGGAGTAGTAGATGGACCAGACACAAGTTACAGAATATGGAAAAGAATAGAACCTGGGCGATTTGCCAAGTATTAATGGTGGCGTGTGGGTTGCATTAAATGACATTAAGAACCAGGTCTTTCTCTCCACCTGCTTCTCTCTAAGTCTGTTATTGGAAGAAATTGGCACAAATGAGCCAAGCGCCAATCATGACCTGTGTAGACTCTGGAACCGCAAAGGCTTGGTTAAAGTTAGGGTTCAGAAGAGGCCGTTTGGATCGTCCTGTTCAGCAGAGGTCCAGAGGCCACCTTCAGTTGGTGGCAGAGATTTCTTTTCACCTTGTTCTCCCCACAAAGCCCCCCATTTTCCTTTTCCAGTACTGGAAATTGAATCCAGGCCTCATAAGTATTAGGTGAGGACCACTGACCTGTACCCCACCACTGACCAGTACCCCACCACTGACCTGTACCCTACCACTGAACTGTACCCCACCACTGACCTGTACCTCACCACTGACCTGTACCCCACCACTGACCTGTACCCCACCACTGACCTGTACCCTACCACTGAACTGTACCCCACCACTGACCCGTACCCCACCACTGACCTGTACCACATCACTGAACTGTACCCCACCACAGACCTGTACCCCACCACTGACCTGTACCCCGCCACTGACCCATACCCCACCACTGACCTGTACCCTACCACTGAACTGTACCCCACCACTGACCCATACCCCACCACTGACCTGTACCACATCACTGAACTGTACCCCACCACAGACCTGTACCCCACCACTGAACTGTACCCCACCACTGACCCGTACCCCGCCACTGACCCATACCCCACCACTGACCTGTACCCCACCTCCTCAGCTCGTTCTCCTGAGATGGAGGCAGGCCTTGAACATGAGACCGCCCACCTCAGCCTCCCACTGGCTGGAATTATATAGAGGCTTTTGTTTCTGGCCCTGCCCTTGCTGTCTGTCTTTTGGGAAAAGGTTTCGGCAACCACAACGGTATCAGTTACAATTAGTGGCCAACGTCTTATGGTCATCTGACAACAGATATTCAACTTTTATCTTTTGAAAGACAAGATCTTACTATGTAGCCCGGTCTGGCCTGGAACTTGCTATGTAGACCAGGCTGGCCCTGAATTCACAGAGGTCTCTGTCTCCTGAGTGCTAGGACTGGAGTTGTACACCCCCATGGTCACACGCCCCTTCACCTTATGTTTATATATCCACCTTTGATTGGGACAATAGCGAGGGAAGAAAGCAATTTGTATTTTGGCCTCAAGCCTGCAACTGCCTGCAGCTTCCCCAGAGCTCATAGGAAGCTTGCCTCTCCGTCCCCTCTTTCTGAAGTGGCTCATTTGAAGGAGGTGACACTTGCCTTCTGTAGCTGCGTTTTCGTCTCGTAGTAGGCGATGACAGGGATGGACGCTCGATGGTAGGCTTCCAGGCGCTTGGCAATGCTCTTGGCACCGTCCTCCCCACGCTGGCTGCCCTGGCTTCTCTGCAGCAGGCGGTTAGTCATGGTGTCTGCTGAGCAGTCCATGCAGATCACCAAGTGTGGGTCTCCGATCTGAGGTGAAGGAGCAGAGCCGAGCTTGGTCAGTTAGGGTTCTAGAAAAGGTTGGGGAGCCCTTCCATTCCTGGGGCTGTTGGTTCCTCTCAAGTGGCCAGCACTACACTGTGGTAGAGACGAGGCTGGACTTAATGGCGTCTCATTTGCAGAGCTGTCCCTCACCACTTGCTGCCTCCTAGCTGTCTTTTTCAGCTTTCTGGTCAGCTCACACAATGCAGTAATCGTAAGTTACCTAGTACAGCCAGCCTGTCCCTCACACCCAGGGGAAGGGTGTGCGTGTGCAAGTGTGTGCATACATGTATGTGTGCAAATGCATGTGTGAGTGACATATATGTGTATACAAGTGCATGCATGTACATGTGTGTTGTTCCCTGTGTAAAGTTCTCCCTGACTTACTGAAGCAAAGCTGACAATTTCTGCCTTCATGCCACCAGCATGTCTTATTCCAGCTACCAGAAACGCCCTGGGCTGGGTGTCATTACATGGAGTTGGGGGGGCACAGTGGCCAGGCAGGAGTCAGGCTGTTAAGACAGAACTCTGGTGTAACTAGTTTCAAAATGGGCTTCAATAATCCCTTGTCACCTTTTGCTTGAATGCTGTTCTTTCATTGCTACACTGTGCTCAGCTTTCTGCTGCTCCGTAATTCTTGAGTAATGGAGTAGAACGGGCTTCGCCTGTAGAGGCGATCTTAGGCCTTTTCCACTCGTGAGACCCCATCTTGCCTGAGTAATTTTTACATTACTCCTGGTATACAGATAAATAAAATAAAGAACTTAATTCTTAAACATTTGTTACACATGTACTTTTACCACAGGAAACTGCATTTTCTGTCTGGTGTTGTGTAACATTTTACTATAGGGAAAATCAGTGACTTTCTATGATGTTTAACCACTCTGACATTGCCAAGTGAGATAGCCTCAGCTAGCCCATGGGAGAGGCCATGTGATTAGCAATGCCAGGCCAGCTAACCCCCAGCCCTGTTCCAGAAAAACATGCTCAGCTTCAACCAGTATCCGACTACTGCAGTATTGGGGACCTCATGGGCGAGCCCAGCAGCTGAGCCTATCAAACGGCAGAACTCTGAGAGAAGAAGAATCGCACTGTTCCTTCAAACTGGCCGACTGGATATTCCCTTGCAATCCCTCCTCACATCTCTGCATCTTCAATTCCATGGTGACCCTGAGACGATCACATGGTGGGTTAAGGGAGCAGTGTAGGTGATCTGCTTGGCACGCAGTAGAGTCTGCGGGGCCTTAGGTATTCTGCTTCCTTACTGCTTTGGACTCCAACCTCAGGATGCAGGGCTCATGGGCTCTGCCTCTGGTCCCAAGTCTTACATATAGAAGGAGATTAAGAAATGTCCCAGCAAATGTATGATGGTGGCCATCTGTGAATTCAAGTTCTCCATCTCCCCGAATGTCCTAAAACATCCCTTTGTCTCCGGCATCACTGGGGAGTACCAATTGCAACTTCCCCATCCCTGGTCAACCCCATACCCACCACCCCACCAGCATGCCACGTTCAGGGCATGGAAGAAAGAAGGCTTGTCAGGCCTCAGAGGAAAGGGCCTGGAGGGTTGAGAAGGATGCTGGGGCCCAGGCCACACAGGTGTGCTTCTCTTGAAAGTGTTGATTAGACAAGGACCTATGCTCCCTGAGGGATGCACAGGGCATAAGGAACAGAGTGGGGGACGTTCCCTCAAGTCTGGCCTCTGGACTGCTACTCCCCCTTGAACAGGCGGAGCTATTCTGAGAAGCACATTTGTACATGGAAGCAAGGTGAGGGTGGAGGAGAAAACAATTCACGTTCACCAGCAGAGGGCGCGCTTGAGAGACAGTTGGTTCTATTCGCTCTCTCAGCAAGTGTCTGCCTGGCCTGCGTGGGCCATTTCCAGGCCACTCATGGGGACCAAAAAGAAAGCTCAAGCATTCATTTAGTCATAAACAGTGGTAGTTTCTATCTAAGTTGGAGCCGTCCCTGAAAGACCAGTTGGACCAACACAGGAGCAGGCAGAGAGGTTGCTTCAACACCCAAAGCTTGGGTGTGATCGCCAGCATTCAATTTGGGGCTTTTAGGAATGGTGCCTCAGGCATACACAGCGTGACACTGGAGCAGCATGTGCATGTTTTCAGCATCCTTCACAGACGGATTGTCTGAGAGGCTTCCCTGCTAAACCACAGGCTTGACCTTGCTCTCCGGATCCATGAACACAGTTGGCACACAGTAATCACATGGAAGTGACCTGAATTACTTAATATGTTTTTTTCTTAAGAAGTTAATTGGGTTTTTTGGGTTTTTTTTGAGAAATCTATACTGTGTTTTGATCATACAATAGCATTTAATGCCTAAACATTTAAAAAGATCTCATGTTTATTTCTGTGTGTGCCACATGTGCTCTAGGTACTCTCAGAGAAGAAGAGGGTGTCAGGTGTCCTGGAGCTGTAGACACAAGTAGTTGTGTGCTGTCTGGTGTAAGTGCTGGCAACTGAACTGTGGCCTCTGGAAGAAGAGTGAACCCTCTTAATCCTCGAGCCATCTCTCCAGCCTCCTAAACCCCACCCCCACTCAAGACAAGTTTTCTCTGTGTAGCCCTGGCTGTTCTGGAACTCATGCTGCAGACCAGGCTAGACTCAAACTCAGAGATCCTTCTGCCTGTGCCTCCTGAGTGCTGGGGAAAAAATTACATATACATACATATATATATATATACATACATACATATATATATACATATATATATATATATATATTTATTTTTTTTTTTTTTTGGAGAAAATAGCTTTTTCATGGTGCTTATGTCAAGAGTCTTCCTGTGTGGACACTGTTTTTGTTCAACTTAAATTTGAAGCAGGCACTCACTTTGAAAGGTTCATGTGTGGCTCATGCACACCTGCTCAGTTGACACTGGGACCCACTGAAGTTGCACTCCTGGCAGCTTGTAGAAGACTGACTTTGTGTAGATATAGACATCTCACTTAAAGGTTACTGGGTCAGTAGTGAAATGGGGACTGAAACTGTCCACCCACCGGCAAGATGCCTCCAGCTAGCAAAGACTGATAGGGCTTCAGAGGGGATGCTGATAGTGACCACTGAGCCACACTGCCAGGGCTCTGGGAAAAGGAGGAAGAAATGATGGGTCAGGAATGTCGGAGAGTCGTGTGGGAAGGTGAGGGAAGTGCCTTGTGTATGCTGCTCTGCAGCAGCAGACTGTAAGTCCACCAGCATGGGAAGACAGACAGACAGACAAACCTTTTGACATTGTGACATAATGTCACCATGCTGTAGGGCTACATCTGGAGCAGTCCTGGGGGGGGGTGGTGGCCAGTGGCTGTTGGTTGGATCTGCCTGTATCTTCTCCGAGCCCCAATGGCACCTCCCATGGCTTACCATGGTCTGTAACCCCATGGGTATCCATGCTGGGATCTGCCATTAGACCTAGCTTTAAAAACTCCAAACGAAGGTTGGATTATGAAGAGCTTCATAATGAAGAACTCGGATTATGGTTTTATTGTTGCTTTTCCCTAGAGGGGGTGGGAATAAGTGACACCTGTATTTACAATCCATTGTATCCTTGACTGAATGGGGGACTCAAAAAACTCTACACCTCTCAGCACATGTTCAAGGAAAGACCTCTGTACCCTGAACATCTAAGCCAGGGCATGACCTGCGGGGCTGCTGTTATGTACTCAGAAAAGGTGGCTGGGACATGCTCTGCTGGGTGCTCATCACTCAGAAGCCAGTTACAGTCATCTGCTCGATTTCAGTACTGTTTGCATTTATCCAAGAATCTGCCACCCTTGTTCCCTTCCCCCATATCCATCTTTGCTGATTGGACCATGATGCTAAATTTTATGTAGCATGTGATGTGTGTGCCTATTTGCTTATATGATGAGCACCGTCCATGGACATGCCTGACATGCCTGGTGCCTACAGAGGGCAGAGGGGCAGACGGGTACCTGGTATCTGGAGTTACAGGCACTTGTGAGGCACCGTGGGGCTGCTGGGAACCAAATTCAGGTCCTCTGTGGAAGCAGCAAGTGTTCTTAACCACTGAGCCATCTCTCTCGACCCCCTGGCTCTAGTTTAAGTGGGGGCTAGGAAACAGAGGATCTCCTGATGGAAGCTTGAGGAAGCCGACTCAAGGGTAGATGAAACTCAGGGTTTTATCACCTTCATCCATGCTGTGTGACTGGGGCGAAGGTCCAGCAAGCTCCTGCAAGCACCTATATTGGGTGCCCCACACGAGAGGTGTGGCCAGGCACTGGCCCTCTAAACCCTAGGAATGGCATTTTCTTTCTCTATCCACTGAAAAGGTCACTTCACTTTTAAAAACATCAATGAAAAGAATTCAGATGAAAATGTTGTAGAACATAACAGTAGCCATGCACACTTAACTTTCTTGGAGGTTTGGTGTCAGTCTTAGTGTAACAAATATGGTCACTGCCCCCACTTGCCTGGACTTGGGGAGTTGCAGGCCAGGCGTACAGTGTGTACCATAGGGCCTGGCCCAAGCAGGTCACCGTCTGGCAGCTGCAATAGTGGTTAGTTAGTGGTTCCTGTGACAGCTGATAGCCCTGAGCCACTAACCTCACTAGGAGGGCACAAAGTTGGGGATAACACGGGGTTACCGGGTTACGGAGGGTGGTGTGCGTTCTGGATCCTGCCCTCGAGGCATTTCTCCCCTCGACTTCCGTGTGTAAGCAACTCTATTCCCTCCCCCAGGGGCGATTGCCCTTCCCTCTCAGGCTGTGTGGCATAGCTGGTATGCCGTCTGCCCCCTACTGGCTCCTGTAGGCTGGGTTATTAGCAGAGTCTTTTTTTCTTCCTCGTTACAGTGAAGGAAGCGGCCGTGGGTCTTTTGTGGGACACCCTGCCACCCCAAGACAGATTTAGTTTTCTGCGAGGTCACTGAAGTGGGAGGAGAGAAGCCTGGAGTAGGGAGTGTAAGCAACAGAGGGAAACGGTGCAGAGATGGAGAGAACGGACGAGGCACGGGTGGCTCCGCTCCCACCCCCGGCCAAGCCCGACTGCCGCTTACTCGCTAGACCGGTCATTCCTGCCCTATTTTTCTATTCGTCTCCGGAAAAAAAAAAAAGTTTACGTTTCCGCTTTTGGTAATGGCAAGATCTGGTCAGCGTTACTGGGCAAGAGAAGGCTTTGAGTTTATTCCCTAAGCTGAGTGCTGTCTGCGTGTCCTGGATGGGCACCGCTACATCAACTCACCCTTCGTCCAAACTCTTCCCCTTGCTTCACTTCCCGGGGGTAGCCGTCAATCAGGAAGCCCTTGGTGTTGCCCAGGCTGGCCACCATAGCCTCCTTCAGCAGCTCCAGGACGACACCCTACATACAGCAGAGATAGTGGTCAGCATGGGGCCTAGCGGTACCCCCAGCTCACAATAAAAGTGACTCCTCAAACAGTCTTCTGTGAGGGGAGGACCAGGCAAGCTTAACAGCGGTTCTCTTGGTCCAACCTGTCCCACCCCGTCTCCCCTACGCTAATGCCTGCAGTGCGGACAGGTCTTTCAGTCAGTACTGGCTCATGGTTCCACTCGTGAGGGCTTTTCTTTCTGGTTTGTCCTTTCTGCTGTTATCTGACTAGGAAGTCTTCAGCACCGTATACCCCATGAGACAAGCTAGCCCTGTCCCACACTACAGCAACTGAATGAACCAGACATCGGACAGGTTACAAGCAAACGAAACACTGCTCAGAACTACTGCTTCACTGCCAAGGATCTCCCCGTAAATAGCATGCAAGCCTTGACATGTGCTAACCTGAGAAGACTTTTAGATCAGAGGACTCTTTTCTAGCAACAGGTTTTTCCCGTTAAAAAGATTGATTAAACAAGTGTGCAACATAAGGAAAGAGAGCAATGTGGGGAGGGGCCTATGGGAGGGGTGGGAGGAGACCTCCTTCCCTGTGGGAGGGGCCTGCGGGAAGGGTGGGAGGAGACTTCCTTCCCTGTGGGGCTTGGGGAATGCAGAAGTCGCTGGTATAGCCAGAGCCCTTCCTTAAATAATTGTGAATTAACTCTCCATCTAGTCCACAGTCTAATGAGGAAGGCAGACAATGACAAACAAGTGAATATACACTAGCTAAAGATAACAGGCACACAAAGCAGGACAAAGGGCCAGAGTATACGGGGGTGGGGGGTGGGGTGCTGTTCTCCAGAATGGAGGGGGCTCTGTTGTGACTAAGCAGAGCTCTGTAGGAGGTAAATAAGCCAACTAGAGATGGGTGATGGAGACCAAGCTAAAGAGTCGTCACAGAGAGCCTGAGGCAGCAACAGCCTGACCTGAGGAAGAAGCTACATAGGAGGCAGCAAGCTGAGGGCCGGAAGGCACTACGCGATAAAAATCTTTATTTGGGGGGATGGAGACAAGTCTCAGTGGGTATGAGCACTTGCTATGAAAACAGGAGAACCTGAATTCAAATTCCTAGTATCTGCATTACAAAGCCAGGTTCAGCAGCTGGGGCCACCCACAGCATTGGGAGGCAGAGATAGGTAGGGCCCAAGAGCATCCCAAGCACCCAGCTTGGGCAAAAAGGTGAGCTGCAGTTCAGTGAGAGAACCCATCTCAAAAAATAAGGTGGAAGCAATAGAGGAAGGCACCTAACATCATCCTCTGGCCTTGACACGCACGCGCACACTCACACAACAATGCATCTATAATCAACAGAGAGATGTGAATACCTGCTGCTACTTAGCTTGCTTTCTCTGCCTTATATACAGTCCCTGACTGTGCTGGTTGCTTTTTTGTCAACTTGACATAAACCTAGACGCACCTAGGAAGAGGGAATCTTAACTGAGGAACTGCCCCCATCAGATTGGCCTGTGGCATGTCTCTGAGGCATTTTCTTGATTGTGAATTGAAATGAGAAGGCCCAGCCCAAAGCAGACAGTGCTATTCCTGGGAGGTAGGCCAGGGCTTTATAAGAAAGCAGGCTTGAGCAAGCCAGGGGAGTAAGCCAGTCAGCAGCTTTGTCCTCTGTTTCAGTTCCTGCCTTGAACTCTTGCCGTGGCTTCCTCAATAATGGACTGTAATCGATAATCCAGACGGACTGATTCCACCTGTTAACTGCTATTGGTCCTGGTGTTTGTCATAGCAATGGAAGAGTGACTAGAACAAGAATCCCCGCCCAGAGGAGGGTCCTGTCCACAGTCAAGCTGGGTTCTCTCACACCAGTGAACCAGTCAAGATAATCTCCCACAGGCATGTTCAGGGGACTGTCTCCTAGGTGATTCTGGAGCCTGTCAGGTGGACAGTCAGCACACGACATCACACACACCCACTCCAAGGAGGCTTCTGCTTCCTGGAGGCTTCTGATTTTAACTTTCCTTACTCTGAAGCTTTGAAGATTTTACTCTAAAGTGAGGCTGGTGTTGGAAACACACGAACCAGGCTGACATTTAAGGGGGTGGCCAAGGAACAGCTTGGAAGGCAGGTGGTTGTTGACATAATCTAACCCACCTCGGGACTGTGACCAAGGAGAGAAATCAAACCCGTCTCTGGATCCTCAGGGTTTGTCTCTGTGATCTGGCCTGCCACAGTAGTCGGTGGCTTGGCCGCCAGGCAAGGCAGGGTGGGTCTCTGCTTACCGAGGGCACCAGATCTCCACGCTCCATGACGTCACGGATCAGTTTGCTTCTTTCCGACTCTGAGGTCAGTTCCTGGCGCAGGAGCTCACCAGTAGAGAGATGGGTGAATCCATATTTTTCTGCCAGCTTCTCACACTGGGTGCCTTTGCCAGAGCCAGGGCCACCTTGGGAAGGAGACACAGCAGACATGCATCTCAGGCCCACTGTCTCCTTTTGGGGGATGTAATAATTATTATTTCTGGTGGATAGACATTGAATAAAATAATGGGTTTCATGGTGATGTTTGGAGTGTGTTTATAATGTGCTCTGCCGAAGCTCACTCACTGGCCCCCTCACCTCTGCAATGCTGAGTGAGGCTCCTAAGTCCATGGGACCTGTTGCTGTGAAATTTCCTTCCTGAGGCCACGCTGCTCTCCAGCTCCCAGGTGGCCAGAGCTGTCCCATGCCCCATGCAGCAAAGTGCAGAAATCAGAGAGTAGTGGAGTTTCAGCTGCTCATTCTATTTCCCCTCCCCCACCTTTCCTCTTTTAAAAACTGATAAAAAACAAAACGAAATGAAATGAAAGTAACCTTGTAAAGTGTCAAAGAAACCCGGAGGACTTTTCCACATTGAAGGTGACCACAGGAGCCTGCCCACGAATGACAAGGTGGGACTCTGAAATAGTTTGCTGGCTTCAGAGGACACTGTTGGGTCAATCAGTTGGTTCCTCTGACAGTGGTCTACAGATGTAACTATGCAGGAGGAGAGGAAAACTCTGGTCCCCTGTGTGCAGGGCACGATGCTGAAATACTCTAGGGAGAAGAGACGCCTGCATCCAGTCTCCTCCTGCTTCATACATCTCCATGCTTCACTGATAATTATTTTAAAGGTGTATAAAATCTTTATGCTGGCGAGTCCATACATGTCTGGGAGTGTAGTGTGATTCCACACTCATGCCTGCACCATGGAGTCCACCGGAGGCCCCGCACTTCCATTCCCTCAAACATTGTTCCCCCATTTCATACCCTCCCCCAGGCCAGCACGTCCTTTATTATAAGTGGAACAAATCAGGCACAGAAAGTAAGCCACCCGTGCTCTCATTCATATGCAGCTTCCATGTAAGAAGTTATGCTAACAGAAACAAAGAGTGGACCAGTGCTGGCTGGAGCCTGGCAGGGACTCTCCAACGCCTTCTGGGATCATGGAACATTTGTTCCTCCTCGTTCTCACCTTCAAAGCCAAGACCTTACTCTTTTTATTCCCCAGATTTTAGGGAAAGTAGAAACACCCTATATTTATTGTATTTATCTGATGTGTGTGTGTGTGTGTGTGTGTGTGTGTGTGTGTGTGTGTGTGTGTGTGTGAAGACCATAGCTGGTGCTGGCTTGTGCCTCCTAGTCATAGCTTCCTGAAAAAGAAATATTTGGAATAAAAACATAAAACACAATTGAGATTCTAGCCCAAATGCTAGCTCTCTTGGGTAGTGGGAACTGGCTACTGAGGGGTGTGTCTTCCCAACACACTTTAACCAGAAGAGCCTCTCTGGCTTCTCGCTGTGGCAGACAAGCCAGGAAAGATACATGTGCTCTGTCATGTACTCATCCAAATCGCTGCTTTAAGCCAACAGGAAGGTGCAGACACCCCCACAGTATTGCGTGGATGGCCAGACATAACAGGAATACAGCAATTACAGAGTCTAACAGAAACAGGGCAGACCAGCCCATGAACCGCCCTCTCCGCAGTCACTCTTGCCTCAGGCTGGGTCACTGGAGGGACTCAGTGAGCACCTCCAGGGAGAGCCTGGGGACAAGAGGAAGCCACTCAGAGGAAGGAGTGCTTCTAGGTAAAGGACTGGGACTCACAGCTGAGCTCTGGGAGGCCATGGGACTTCTGTGGCTTGTGTTTACCTGGAAACTCTTTTCCAGGATCGCTGGTGGCTGATCATGAGAAAAAGACGTTTTCTGACTTGGCTTCCAAGGCAAAGATGCCATGTGTTCCAGTTTATCTCCTTCCTTCAGCCTCCTACTAATGTGACTATTATAGGTTTGCCCCTCTGAAGTGTTGTTTAATAAATCTTAAAACTCTCCATCTGAGATTAACGACAGATGTTCGGAGCGGCGCTGCTGCCCCAGTTAGAAGCCTTCCGTGGGAGCAGGAGCTGCAGATTCTTAGCATTTTTGGCCCAAATGGTGCAGTCAGTGTGGAATTTTAAGTAACCTGTACAATGGCATGATTCTTCCCCTGGCTCCAAACTGGGGAGCAATGTGATTTCTTTCCTTACTGTAAAAAGGGCATAAACCCGCTAGTGGCTGAGCAGCTTTTCTGATATGCAGCCAAGGTCTAACTTAGCGCTTGGGGCTTGGTGTCCCTCTAGGATAATTTGATACATGGGGCAAAATTCTTCTGGAGAACCCCATCTCAGACTGAAGGGTCTGTGTTCTCCGATGGCCAGGTGACTGAAGAAGACAATGGGCTGTCACTTTGCTGCTGCCTCAGCCATGTTTATCGTACCATCACTGTTGGCCCATACCTCCCAGCAGACCTGGATACAGCCCTGCATGGTTTGACTCAGAGATACCTGAGATCCCACTTTGAAGGGGTCTGTCAAAGTCTTCATAGCAAAGAGAGGGGAAATCCTTATTTTCAATATCAAATGGAATTTAAGAAGACCGGGCTGTTGAATTTTCTAAGTGAACCTGAAGTTGCACCATTGGAACAGGGTCAGTACTCAGAGCCTGGCTTTCCACTCAGCCTGTTGGAACCCAGAAGCCTAGCTGAGTGAGGGGTGTTCTTCTGGACCTGGTGTTCTTTGGTCCAGACCTGTACCAATTTTCATAGCCTCACCTTAAATGCAGCTCCTGGACTCTCAGCCTGGCCCATCGGGGTGAGGACCTGTATCCGAAGCAATTGTTGCACTTGCTTGGCTCTGGGGAAAGTGGGACGAGACGGTAATGCTGGCAGGTATAGCACATTCTGGTCCAGCCCCAGAAAGTGCAGGCAGATGGTGTCAGGCAGACAATCAGCCTGAATACCAGTGAGTGCAAGCCCTTCAGTTTGGATGACTCCCAGTTCTGAGTGCTCCCACAGAGATGGTGCTGAGTGCTCCCATAGGGATGGTGCTGAGTGCTCCCACAGAGATGGTGCTTAGCTGGGCACGCTCTGTCGCTTCTGTTCTCAGCACCTGATGCTTTATCTACCACCTCACAGATCTCTGAAGGAGAGTTGTGGTTATTTAAAGAGCTAAATCATGTATTTTTTGTGAGTTCACAGTCAATTTTATAAACTTTTCCATGAACCATGGTAACTTTTTTCTCCACTAAGTGGAAATGATAGGTGTTTACCTAGGGCTACTATGAAGCTCATTTCTTACAAAGAACCTTCCAGTGAAGAGGCTGGAATTCCACAATAAGATGAGAAGACCCTAGGGAGCTTAAACTGACAGTTTAATTAATATATTTATTAGCCTAATGGCATAAACATAAAAACTCTAAACTTAAAATTTTGGTTGGGGTGACCTCGGAGAACAAAAAATCCTCCGAATGATTGTAACTTAGACTCACGAGTCAAGGTAATTTACATATCTTATTGACCCAAAAATATTTTGATCAACGGACCAAGTTACCCTAGGGATAACAGCGAAATCTTATTTTAGAGTCCATATCGACAATTAGGGTTTACGACCTTGATGTTGGATCAGGACATCCCCATGGCGCAGAAGCTATTAATGGTTCGTTTGCTCAATGATTAAAGTCCAATGTGATCTGAGTTCAGACCGGAGCAATCCAGGTCAGTTTCTATCTATTTACAATTTCTCCCAGTACGAAAGGACAAGAGAAATAGAGCCAACTTTTCAGAAGTGCTCTTAATACAATTTATGAACTTAATCTCAATAAAATATATTTGTACAAAACAAATTACCTAGATAAGGTTATTAGGGTGGCAGAGCCAGGAAATTGCATAAGATTTAAAACCTTGTTACCAGAGGTTCAATCCTCTCCCTAATAGTGTATTTTATCAATGTATGAACACTTCTACTTCCAATCTTAATGGCCATAGCTTTCCTAACACTAGTAGAACGAAAGATTCTAGGTTATATACAATTACGGAAAGGGCCAATATTGTTGGACCATATGGTATTTTACAACCATTCGCAGACGCCATAAAACTATTCATGAAAGAACCAATACGCCCACTAACAACTTCAATATCACTGTTTATTATTGCACCAACATTATCACCAACACTAGCCCTAAGTCTGTGAATCCCACTACCAATACCACACCCACTAATTAACTTAAACTTAGGAATTTTATTTATCCCAGCAACATCAAGCCTATCCGTATATTCCATCCTAGGATCAGGATGAGCGTCCAACTCAAAATCCTCCCTACTCGGCGCCCTACGAGCAGTGGCCCAAACAATTTCATACGAAGTTACTATAGCCATCATTCTACTATCAGTTCTTCAAATAAGTGGCTCTTTCTCATTACAAATACTTATCTTCACTCAAGAACAAATTTGACTCATTATCCCAGCTTGACCAATAGCTATAATATGATACATTTCAACCCTAGCAGAGACAAATAGAGCTCCATTCGACCTGACCGAAGGAGAATCTGAACTTGTTTCCGGTTTTAACGTTGAATATGCAGCTGGTCCATTCGCACTATTCTTTATAGCCAAATTTCAAATTCATGCTTTTGCATATTTACGGTTATGTAAATAGCTGACATGGGTTGGCTATTTTAGATTTTGAACATGAAGATATCACATAGTCCAGGCTAGCCTTGAACTCGATGTAGCCAAGGATGATTTCTGGCCCTCCCTCTTCCACTTCCCAAGTGAGGTGATTACAGGTATTCGTCACAACACCCAGTTTATTTGGTGTCGGGATTGAGCACAGGGCTCCGTGCCCTCTGGGTAAGCGTTCTACCACCTGAACCCCAGCCCCAGCCCACAGTGTCCTTTGTTAATTTTATTATATGCTGTTCATTCTTGGGAGGTAACTTGGGGTTTAGCTTGAGGTCTTCTCACACAGTTCTTCACTTGGGGACACTGTGGGGGACACTGTGGTGTGACACCGATAAGCCTGGTGCTAACAGTCTTGGAGCTGAGTCTTCCTACCAGAGAAGTGGCAGATTTAGGACAGGGTGACAGAAGACCCGCAGTTTCAGCAGGGTGCCAGGCTCTGATTAAGGCCTATAAGCTCCACCCAGAGGCAAGGGGTTAGTAATTTATGGCCATCCAAGCACAAATGAAGAGTCTAGCAGCGCAGATTCCTCCACCACGTGGAGGACGCAGCTCTGCAAATCTGTATCCTGTGGCTGCGGACGGGCCCTTTACTGTTCCTGACCTTTGATTTCTACCTGGGGAGAAACAATCAATCTTCTGCCTCACTTGGTCTGTTTCTTTTTCCTCCATAGTTCCTGTACTTGACCAGTTGCCAAGCTCCATGTCTACTTTTGAAAAAGTCTTTGAGATCTGTCTGTTGTCTATAATCGCACTAAAAATGTTCTTCATTTTTTCTTTCAGAAAAGCCATGATGCTTGGCACCCGCTGTTCCCAACAAACACACATTCCTTAGCTTGGTCCTGAGTTCTAACACTGAACACATGGAAGTCGGAAGCAAGCCTAGTTCAAAGAAATGAATGTCGGCACTTCATCCCTTAGAAATGTCTGACCATGGATGGGCATGTAAGCTCTATCAGTAGGTATGAACTCTGTTTGAATCTCTGATACTTCAACTACATACACTGGATCGAGAGAACTTACATTTCTCTAACGCAAGTGGAGGAAAATGTCTGCTGGTTCTGACTGCTTTACCAAGGTGTCCCAGGCTTGCATGCCTCCATTAGCCGGAAACTAATTGTCCCGTGACCCAGCTTCAGCCATGCACCCATCCGGTTGGACCTAAGCACTCACCACTCAAACCGTCTCTCTAATGGTGTCTTCCCACCTCCTCATTCTTCAGCTTGTTTGTCCTTGTTCTGACCCTACCAAGTTGATCCAATTCCTTGAAGCTCTGTCTCCCAGGCACCCTGACACCAGACCCTAACTGGTAGTGGATGCTTTGCCTCCTTTGAAACGATGGTTCCCATGCCTAGCACTGCCCACTCTTTAAAACCAGTCAGTTACTCACTTTATCTGCATCCACTCTGAGTTGGTAAGTATGCCTTGAGAGAGTGAGAAAACAGAGCCCGTCGGGTCATGTGACCTAACTCCGTCACAGCTGTATCATCTCCTGACAACCATTTCCCTCTTGATGATATGCGATGCTGGTTGGATTTGAATATTTCTCCAAAGTTCTCAGTGATCATGAGATGGGAGGCAGAGACAGGCGAACCCCTGAAGCTTATGGATCAGTTATCTTAGCCTGGAAAGTCCCAGGCAATGAGAGACTGTCTCAAACAAAATGTGGAGGTACCTGAGGACCAACATCCAAGACTTTGACCTACACACACACACACACACACACACACACATGCACACAGCACATGCACAATGCCTTACATATGTACACACATGAACACACACACATACACATAGCTCTAACAGTGTATGCTTTTACAATGATTAGACATACCTTTAAATTGTAGTACTATTTTCCACATCTTTAAAGGTGAATAGTCTCTGCAACTGTATCTTTGGCAGTACTAAGTATCTTTTGCAAATTAACCTATCCTATTTCTAGGTAATCACTCTGTTTTTTTTTTTTTTTCTTTCTCAAAATCCATCCATTCCTGCCCTTGAAATCCTTTTCTTTAAATGAAAATGGTCTCAACCCCGAGTTCATGCTTTTGTGACCGAATGATTCCTTTCAGAGAAAAGCTATTTTGCTTCTTAACTGTGAACCAGAGCCATCCGGGGCCCACAAGTCACTTGTAACCTCCTACAGCTAACACGAGTGCTTTGCTAAGCTGAGCTTCAAGGTTCTGTTGCTGAGAGCTGATGCTCTGTGGCCAGGAGGGACTAAGAAAACTATACATTTACACTTGTCAACACTTCTGCAAGTTCTGAAAGCCTTTGACGGGTATTTGGTGAAGCACATCAGTGGCGGGGCCAGCTGTGGGTCATAGAAGACTTTAGATTGGGTTGGGACCCTGAGGGCAATAGGCATGCTTCCTTGTTATTATGGCCTGGGATCTAGAAGGTACCTGGCAACTGTTGGGCCAATGACTGTTGGTGAGCGCTCCATGAGGCAGCCCTGTGCATGACACAAGAGTCAGTGGGACCCCATTTCTAGGCCTTGCTCTGGACCTGCTAAGTGGTCGGGAGAGCATTGATTTGTCTCTTTTCTGGGGTCACAAAGTTCCTACGTCCTGGCACTAATTAACAGTTGTTGACATGATCACACAAGCTAAGTAAATCAGAGAGCTCCGACCTCTAAGACATGCTAAGAGCCACTTTGCCAACATGGCCTGGATCCTTGACTGGATTTCATGAAGGGATCCCTACTTTGGGTTGGATTACACCATAGTATCCCAGCCTTCCTTTCACAGTGCTCCTGACTATGGAGACTTGAGGTCTTTGGGGGGCGTGCCCTGAAGGTGACTGGGATGCTGGCTCACTCATTTTCTGTTTCATGACCTGGTCATGAGGTTCTGTTTGGTCATGTGATCTCACCATGGCATGCCAGGCAGGCAGGCATTCCACTACCGATTCACAGCCGTAACCTATTTCTAGAGCTCTGTTCAGCCAGTATTTGGCTGCCCGGGTCTTCTCTTTACTGGCACAGTCTTGGTTGGTAGGGGCTCCATCAGCACGGTTACTGCAGTGAACGAAGAAACTTAGGATTAGGGGGAAAAATCCCAGACCAGGAAAAATAACTAAGAATGTCTGCAGATGACACCTCCTGAAGACTCAAAAGTTTAAAAGATTCTCCAGGAAAGAGGGGTGAGGAGCAGGAACTTGCAATGTATCTTGAAATGTATAAGAAAAAATTGGGGATCTGATAGACAGAGCTGTGAGAAAACAAGACCTAGCAAAATGCTAACCATAGAATATAGTCAACAGATACACAGTGCTCACCATAAAAATGCTTCTAGCTTTGTTGGAAGTTTGAAATTTCTCACTATTAAAAAAACAAAAAAGAAAATCTTCAAAAGATTCCCCAGGTGGTTCTGGGGCTAGGCCTGCCTGAGCGTTTCTGGAGGACCTGAGCAAGGAGAGGCGGTTTGCCATGGAGCCCAGTGGCCGCCCAGGGAGGCTTGCTCATCTTTCTTTTCATATTTACAGTGTAATAATGCTGAGATATCAACACCATAGTGAGCGAGTAACTGTTATGACAGCTAATTAAGTCCTCATCCCCTTACCAAACGCTGGACCGTTCCTCACATGGCAGGTGGGAGGAACTGCTGGTGTTCTCTGTCAAGTTGGTGAGAAGGAAGTTAGACTGGGGATTCAGAGACCAGTTTTTAGCAGCCGTAGAAACAGATACTCTCTGATACTCTATAAGAGAGTACTACACCAAGAGGCACAGGTGCCCTGGTACTGTTCAGATTGCCATCTGTAAGGCCCTCTGGCCCTCCTTGCTGGAGTGAGGCAGACTTGGGGTTCAGATGCATATCACTAGCCCCCTATCAGCCAGTGTGGTTGGTCATGGGGAGCCAGGCTTTCACCATAGCTCCACAGGTTTGCCATAGGAAACACATCCAAGACAGGATGCCTGCCATGACAGCAAACATGAGTCACCATTTAAAACTCATGTTTAATAAAGGGTTTCATAGTTTTACGTGGCAAATTGGGCCATGTGATCGGGCCCGAATGTCGGCTAGCGGAGACTTTTTAAACCTCGTTTACTCTCTGTCCTGACAGATCTGAGATTGTGCAATTCAGTCCAAACCAAGCACAGCCATAGACGTTGTCATGACACATCTCATTAAAGTAGAAGCCAGAAGGGGGACATAAATGCATGAACACACACAGCAAACAGACAGAAGTGGAGGCACCTATTGCAATAAGTCTGGTAGTCTCTTCATGCTGCAGAGTTCACCATGGTGCTGACCACAGTCAGATGTCAGTGCTGGTGTGGGTGAAACTGGACCAGCATCCCAGCTAGTGTTACATGGCTTCCAGAAGGATCTTAGCCCGTGGGGAAGGAGGTGGACTGTGAGGTCAGTCCTGGGCATAGATTTGTATTCTTTTCTTTCTTGTGGTAATATGGTATTCCAAATGTACTGCTTTCTTGGAGGAAATCATTTAAAAACTTGAAGAAGACAAGAAAGGCAGAAAGGAAGAAAGAAGGAGAGAAAGAAGACCGATTCCATTGCACAGCGCTCCAGGGACGGTTTCATGTCCGTGAATCTCAGGGTTTTTGTTTGTTTGTTTGTTTGTTTTTGTTTTGTTTTTGCAGAGTTTATTATTATTATTAACTCTGCTTGAGTAAGTGAAGCAAGTGCTCACGGTACTGCCACTAGACATGGAATCTGTTTGTACTGTGGCGTTTGTGTAACGAAGTAGCTCTGCTCTCAGGACCCAACACCCACATTTCTTCCTTAGAGAGATGTCTCAGTTTGTGAGGCATTCAGGGCTCTCTTGGCAAGTACATGTCTGCTTCCTTTTCTCTCTCATCCTGAATGGCCAGGTGTCTGAAAATACTGGTTGGGGCCAAGACACATCTAGTGTCTACATACTTTCATAGAGGAAAGGATAGGTGTGTGTGTGTGTGTGTGTGTGTGTGTGTGTGTGTGTGTGTGTGTGTGTGTGTGGTGTGCACCCATGTGCATATGAACTCTCAGATTCAGCTAGGCCTGGCTAAAAACTGGAAGTCAGATGGAAATTATAGTACCCCAGCTTCATTGGCTGGGGGTTCATGGCCCAGTGTTGGGTGTGAAGGCACACACCTACAATCCCAGCATCCAGGAAGCTGTAGCAGGAGGATTGCTTCAGGTGTGACTGAGGCCAGCCTGGGCTATGAAACCTTGTCTCACAAGCCAAAGCAGCAGCAGCAGCAGCAGCAGCAGCAGCAACAACAACAACAACAACAGCAAAGAGGAGATTAAATTTTGGAATTGGATTAAATTAAATTTGGGAATTGGCCTGGCAGGCCAAGAGGTCCTGTAGTGGCCATCTCAAATCAGAGACTGAGGGAAACTGATGGTCTTCAAGCTGAGACCAAATGACCCAGTGTCTTCTCAGGCTTCCTGCAATTTGATAGTCTAGGTCCTGGTATAAGTTCTAGAGTCTGAGGGTTGAAGAACCCAGAGCTGTGATGTCCAAGGACAGGAGAAATGGATTCCAACTTCCAAAGTGACAAAGAACCCCGTTTTCTTCTTCTGTGTATTCCCCTTGCTCCCCAGGCAGACAGACTGAATTGTGCTCTCCTATATCAGTGAGGGTCAGTCTTCCTTATTTAGTCCATGGATTCAATGGCAGTCTCACTTGGAAAAACACTCAAGGCACACTGAGAACTCAGACTTTACCCACTGTCTGGGTGGCCTATAACCCAGCCAAAGCAAATGACGCATTGCTTTGCTCAGGAGCTGAATGCTTCACATCACGGCAGAAGTCAAGGTCTAGCCTGGGATTCCACAGCTCAAAGTGGTCACCCTGATGCTCTTGGCTCTTCCTGTTGTGCTGATCCAAAGCTGGTCCTCTGACACACTCTTCTGCCTTCTCTGACAAGTGTCCTGTGCCCCTTGGTCCAGAGAGACTTTCAGAGTATCCCAGACCTCCAGGAGCCAGAGAAGCAGAGCCTCCCTGGAGACGCCACTGTCCTCTGGCGCCCTCTTTTGTGAAGACCAATGCCAGCAAACAGGGACCCTCCGCCTCCACTCCCATGTCACTGCAGCTGCTGGTCCTCGGAGCATGGCCAGCAGACACTGGGGAACTCCTACTTGCACTATAACCCTAGGAAGTTATTTCCTTCCCCTGGATGGCAGGGGCAGTGGTTAGAACTACTGAAGCAGAGCATCAGAGTCCAGCAGCAGCAGCCATGCACGCTTCTTTATTCTTTTTACATGTATGTACTTGATGTGCACGCTTGCCACAACATGCATGTGGAGGCTCTGGGAATCGAGCTTGGTGGTAAGTGATCGCCTTCGCCAACGAGCCATCTCATTGGCTCGAGCATCCTCACCACAGTGTACCTGCATCAGCACCACTTCAGGACACTTTGGTGAAGCAGAAGAAAATTTAATTAAAAAATAATGATCCATAAGTATGCACGATTTTAGTTCTTTTGAGATGGAATCTCATTATGTAACCCTGGCTGGCCTGAGATTTGATCTAGACTAGACCTCAAACTTACAGAGAACCTCTGGCCTCTACCTCCTGAGTGCTGGTACGAAGGGCATACATCACCTTGCCTGGCTCATTTTAATAGTTTGGGCAGCAAAATGGGAAGTGTGCATAAAACACTTGGGCACACAGAGGAATAACTGCTTCCTTAGGAAGTGCATGTGTGTGCCTGCATTGTGAACTAGTTGCTGCTTGCTTGCTTGGTTTCTTTGTTTGTTTCTTTGTTTCTTTCTCTCTCTCTTTCTTTGTTTCTTTCCTTCTTTGTTTGTTTCTTTCTCTCTTTCTTTCTTTCTTTCTTTCTAACTGAATGCCATTCCTCCTCCCTCCCTCCTGAGTACTATCTGGGTCCAGGCCCTACTTGGCTCCCAAGATCGGGTAAGATTAGGTGCATTCCCAATGGTGTGGCTGTAGATCTGTGTTTACTTTCTGAGACCCAATTAGGAGTTGTCAGGTTCCGATATCTGGCAGACATTTTTTTCCTTGAAAGCAAATAAAGCCTGTCACATCAAGAGAAACAACGGGTAGTGTTTGTCGACAACATGAGAGTATTTTAAGTCCCCTCTCCAAGATACCTTATTTTCTCATACCCCGTTTATCTTTCTGTCTTACTAGGAAATGAAGGCTGTTCCCTGTCCTTTGTCTGGGCACAAGCACTCCATAAGATAACACTGAAGAGGCTTCTCTTGTGCCTGGCCTGTGTCGAGTGCTACACTGAAGCTGGCTTCTATCAAGTGAGGTTGAATAAAGGATTGTAATGTATTATAACAGATTTAACCAAATATATTCATGCTGATCTCTCAGTAGACTCTTCTGAAAGGTAATTATTATTCAGTTCTTTTATAACAGGAAACAATGAAAGACAATGGAGCTCTAATGAAATCAATAATCATTTAATATTGAATTTTAGGAAAATCTCTCACTTCTCTAATAAACTAACTGGGATCACATGTAGTGGTTAAAATGCATGTAACGACATGGAATTTTATCAGGATATCTCTAAAGCTCATGGCTTGTGTTAGCTGGTCTTTGCATCACTAAGACAATATTCCCGTGAAAGGCAACTTAAAGGACAGAAGATTGAGTGTGGTTCATGATTTCTGAGAGTTCACCCCATCACGGCTACGAGGGCAAGGTAGAGCTGAATAGCTCACATCATAGAAACAAAGAAGCAGAGAAAAGAAGGTACAAGAAGTGGTAGGACATGAGATAGTCCCCAAAGGAGGTCCCCTGACCTCCTTCCTCCAGCAAGGTCCCACCTCTACACCTTTCACTATCCCCCAATAATGTTATCTTACTATGGCTCCAGCAATAGATTCATAATCCCACTGATTAGGTCAGAGTCCTCATGGCCTAATAATCTTCTTTGGCGATCCCCTCCCACGAGTATCTAAAGGCGTTTATTAACCCAATCAAGTTGGCACCACATTGCTTAGAAACAGTTCCCCAGAGCACCCGTGCCAACACAAACATGGCCATCTGTGTCCTGACACGCTGGAGCCGCCAGCACTGAGTGATGGCTCCGTCATTAGGCCATTAGCTTTGCCTTTCACACGATTAACCAGATGTGCTTTCCAAGTGCAAACATCTCCCAATGCTTTGGGCCAAGCAGTGTGAACTCGGATTATGTGAAGTTCTGGGCACAGGCAACAGTGAAAAGTGGACAAGGGGAAACCAAGCCAAATAGACTGGGCAATAGTAAGACTGTGCTCAAGGGAAGGAGAGACGTGGGGAATAGAAGGAAGGGGAGGTAGTAGAAGAGGCAATGAAAGATGGCAGGCACCCAGGGTGGGACCCAGAGAAGGTCTCTGAAGCACATTCTCCAAATGCTTCCAATGCTCAGCAGTGGCTGGGCCCATGTTGTATGTGGCAGCTTCCTGTATCTTGTGTGGGACCATGCAAAGCCTGTGGGGTCTCCACAAAGCCTTGGGAATGCAGGCTTGACCTTCAGGGATCAACTCTGTGTCCTTGGACAGGTGGATCTCTATAAACGGGCTCTGGATTGCTCTCCTCGGGAACAGAACAGTGATATTCACATGGGAGTCAGAAGGCGGCTTAGCTCATGCCCGCACCTGCCCCTTTGGGAGAGAGAACACTCTCCATGAGCGCCCCCCCACCCCCCAGCATGGAGGAGAGTATTCCTACTTGTTCTGCATCAGCTGCTGCTCTCAGTGAGAGGGTCGTGGACCATCACGGAAGAGGCATCATGTAGACTCATAATTAACCTGAATACTCTCCCCCAAGACACAGCAACTGCATCAGCAACTGCCTGCCAGCTCCAGTTCAGCAATCCTGACTGCTGTCTCAGTTGTTATGGAAACGGACCATACTACTTCCTAAAGAATAATTATTCCAACAAGTCTATTTTTTTTCACCTGCTATGGGCCATCCAAATGAGCGGTTCATCCATAAGAGATGAAGAGTCCCAAGGAGCAAAGCTAGTGATTAGCAGAGGCTGCTCCAGGAACAGAATGGTGAGTCTGGCGGTGAGTCAGTGGAGAGGAGCTGTCTCCAGGGAAGAGACCGACAAGGAGGCCGGCTCAAGAGACAACAGGTGTCGGCAGAGCTGGAGCCAAGCACTGACCCAGGGATGAAGCAGGAAGTAGGAAGGACACATCGGGGTCAGTAATGAGGACTGTCTACTGGGGCTTGTTCCGTTCTACAGGAGCTGATGGTCCTTGAATACAGGCAAATGCGTTTGGAATATTAACTCTGAAGCATTGTAGTGAGCATGTAAAATCGACCTAGGCACCGCTAATTCTGCAGTTCTACTGTTGCTCGGGTGGGAGCTTAGACACTAATTGCAAACTACACAATCCAGGAATGTTCTTTTTCTTGTGGCAGGGTTTCAGGTAGCCCAGGATGTCCACAAAATCCTTTTATAGCCAAGGGTGACTGTTGGCATTTCATCTAGGCTCTGACTCCCGGCTACCCGGCAACAGCCAGGTGTGCCTGACCCACTATAAAAGGGGCTGCTTGCCCCTCCTCTCTCTCTCGCTCTCGCTCTTCTTCCTCCCTTCCTCTCTTCCTCCTCTGTCCCTTTTTCCTCATTCCCACGCCCTCTCCACATGCTCATGGTTGGCCTCTACTCCTCTTCTCCCTCTCTCCCTCTCCCTCTCTCTCTCTGCCTTTCTCTGTCTCTACTATCCCCTCAACTCCCCTCCTCATGCCCCAAATAAACTCTACTCTATACTCTACTGTCATGTGGCTGGTCCCTCAGGGGGAAGGGACGGCTCAGCATGGGCCCCCAGAGGCACCCTCTTCCCTCGCAACATACCACCCCCACCAAACATATCCCTGGCTTCTTTTTCTTTCTTTCTTTCTTTCTTTCTTTTTTTTTTTTTTTTTTTTTTTTTATAAAACACAACAGTGACCTTAACTTCCTGGGCCTTAACATCTATCTTCAGTGTTGGGGATTGAACCCAGGGCCTTATGTATGCTAGGCCACCCATTCTACTGACTGAGCCAAATCTCCAGCCCACTAAGCATCTATAGACAGAACCAAATTTACCCACACAGCTGTAGCTATGTCTTTTTATTCTTAGGGGCTTCATGACCTCAGATTGACCTGTGATGATATAGCCACTCTGCTGTTTGTCACAGGAGCATTTAGAACTGAGGCCTCAATTTTCACTGATGCCCTAGAAAAAGAGAAGTCAATCTCCTGTACCACAGTGACTTTGTCCCTTCTGTCTAAACAGTAAATTGTTTTATTTTCTCCAAGCAGAGCAGTGGCTGATAAATCAGCTGAAAAACAAGAGAGTTTGGGTAGCTTCAAGAAAATTCTTCCTTCCCGTGAAAGCAGGTCTGAGTGTGATCTGTGGCCCTCTGAAGCTCTTGGGCTTTGTCTAGCTGTCTACAATTACATACTGTGCTCTTTGTTTCTCTAAAGGGCACAGGGCTTTGCAACAGGTGAGCTCAGGTCTTTGGCTATGCCTGTAACACAGAAGTGACATTTGACAATGTATTTCCAAGTCATAAGCTGTGAGTCATAGCAACGGGAAAATTGGAAATAATATTACCGGGGGTGGCGATGACAACCAGAAGCCGTGTTGTTTTATTGTTAGAAGCTTTTGGGATCACATTATTAAAACATTATGATAATGAAGAGTCCCCACTCTGAGTTTCTAGATATCAACTCTAAAGGAGCTCTCCTTTCCCTAATTTGGTCTCTAATATAAAATCTGAACAGAGATCAGAATATATACATACAAGAAAGATTTCATGCCTAGAAAACAGATTATTAGAATTTTAGTAAGCCATAAACAGGGCTGATTTTCCTTTGAAATTATGATAACCAGTAAAGGTTAACAAAACATACTTTTACTTCCTGAGAAAAATACAAAATATTCATGGGAAGAGTTGATTGTGGCCATGGCTAAGGAGCAAGCAGTGAAGATCTAGCAAGACAGGAAGACTCAGGAATTCTCAGAGATACATGCTGTTCTCAGAGGCCCTTCCCCAGCTCCTGGTTCTGAGTCAACATGGCCTCTTCAGAGAGATTTCCCAGTCATTATCCATGTGATCTCTCAAGTCTTAGCCCAGCCCGCTCTTCTTCTCTCTTTAACTCTTTAGTAACACTTCTCAGGAGATAGAATCTGTTAATTACTCTCTTCCTTAGGTTGTGGTGTCCTTGGCTCCTCCCCACACAGCCCACTTGAATAGTTAATGTGTGAGGCCAGGAGCTCAGGGTGACAGCTCATGTAGCTGCTAGCACTGAGGGGTGAGAATCTGGCACAAGGAGCTGCAGACAGAGACCTGTGTCGCCAGATGTCCACCAGGTAACTGAGTGGCTTTAACCAGCCTTTCCACTCTCTGGGCTTCATTCTCCCAACCTGACAGTGAGGTGGTGTCAGCACACAGGGTTAGAAGCTGATCTGATTGTATTTCTCTGGGAATGAAATCATTGTTTTCTCCTTCACGAAGAGGTAGGGATCTTTTGCTATTTCTGATTATAAATGGATGCTTTTTTTTTTAATGGAAAATGGACAAGGTGAGGGTACCTGCTAACTACATATTGGAACGATAAAAGAAAAGTACAGCTTCTGAGGATTCATTCTGACGACATGACATGTTTTGGAGAGAGCTGGCAAGTGAACCCAAGATCCTGAACATCATTGGCAGGAGCGCTCGCCACTAAGCCACACATCCAGCTCCTCCTCACATTTTAAACCACTGTATAACGAGTCCATTCCTGTCCACAAGTAAAACTAATCTCTACACCATGATCTTGACTAAGTCGCTTACATTTTCTAAGTGTTGGCTTTCTTGTCTGTCTAGGAGATGGAATACGGCTGGGCCACTATGTGCACTACGGCGTTGCTCAAGGATTATCTGAGACAACCTGGAGCATGGCAGGTGCACAGAAGGCATTAGTGTCAGGCATTTTACCCCACAAGTGGTTAGAAAATATTACTCCACAAGGACATTAAAAAATGAGGTGTGTGTGTGTATCATCAAATCCAAGGCTTCACAGATGCTAGGCAAGTGTTCTAGCCTTGGTCAGCACACCTGTCCCCAAACTAGAAATCTTTTGCTGTGAGTTGCGCAGAATACACTCACAGAATATAGTCACTCCACGTTTAATTTAAGTAGGGGGGGTTGGTAGTCAAATAGCAAAGATGAATGCTGGCATTGACACACAGCACCTCGCTGGCTTTGTAACACACTCCACACTATAGAGCTGAGTTCAGGAGCTGGGATTCCTGCAGCCCTGCCTTTTTTCTGCTGAAAATCAACAAGGCAAAAAAATGTTAAATTGCATATTTATGCACGCAACCATCTGGAAACCCCAGGGGTATTGTTTTGATCAAAAAGAGGAACATGATTTCAAAGCAGGGCAGAATGAGAGATGGATACAATTTTTCTGATATTACAATATTATTAGTGACTATATTAGAAAAGTTGAGAGCTGTTACTCACCCATCAAGAAAATAATTTTACACTTCCTCAAATCCTCCATGAAGCCTTTAAAATAAGAATAATTTAAATTATTGGCAAGAAATACTGCACCAAAGTCCAGGCACTACTCATGTTCTGTAAACCTACATTGTGTAGCTTGGTTTAGTAAGATAAGTTGAGTCCACAGGGAACAAAACAGATCGTGATAGGCAGATAGTAATGACTGCGTTGGGCTTTTCCCTAGACTGAGGCAGCGGAGTTTTATTTAATATTGACCATCGATCTTAAGTGTAAAACAGACACCATCAAACAGTGTGATTCACAAAGAAGGCCAACCATTTTGTTTTGTTTTGCGACAGAGCCTCACTGTGTGTCCCCAGTTGCCTTCCAGCTCAGCCAGGCTTCGAACTCTCCACCTTTTCCCCTCAGCGGTCTGAGTGCTGAGATTACAGGTGTGGACCATGCCTGGCTAGAAAGCCAACCTTAAAATTTATATGTTTTCTTAAACATGTTTGTTTTTTCACTTTAAAACTGTAGTGCTTCTATTTTTAAGGATTTCATATATGCACACAATGCACACATATATGCGCACATATGTGCACACAATGTATTTGACTGTACTCATTCCCACTCTTACCCCTGCGCCTCCTAGATCTACCCACCCTGACCCAATATTTGGCACTGGCAACCATCCTGCTTAATAAAGAGAAACTGGTACACAAGTGAGATGTCTAGAAGACAAAACTAGTTTATAGCTGCAGCAGACAATGCCACTTTCTGTTTTAGGTTGTGGTGTAGTTTCCTTTAAAAATATCTGTATTTATTTAATAATCATGAGTCTGTTTGTAGAACAAGACCAAATGAGCAATAAACTGAATCAGGAGTGTATAGCAATAATCCTGACAGCAAAACGAAGGTCTGAACGTGGGGAACCACTGCTGTAAGGAGAAATGATTCAGGCGAGGAAAGCATGAATGAAAGAAACACTGGAGTTAGTGGGATCCTCGAGGGTTTCGGGGTGACAAGCATAGATGGGGACCAGGGGCAAGGACATAAGTGCCATGTTTCTAGTCCCATAAGCAACAGGCTTGCAATAGGCTTGACAGAGGTGTGTGTGTGTGAGAGTGTGTGTGTGTGTGTGTGTGTGTGTGTGTGTATGTGAGTGTGTGTGTGACACCATGTGTGCACATGTGTGTGTACCTGTGTGTGAATATATGTGAGAGTGAGTGTGTGTGCATGTGTGAGTGTGTGTGCATGTGTGACTGTGTGCGTGTGAAAGAGAGAGAGGTTGAGACTGTGTGTTTTACAGGGATATGGAGCCCAAGGTTTCCCACAAGCTAAGCAAGGGCCCAACCATCTAGCTGTATTCCCAGACCTTAAAATTTATTATCATCATTTTTTCCTTTATGTGTTTTTCCTGCTTGTATGTTTGCACGCCACATCCGTGCCTGGTGCCCACAGAGGCCAGAAATGGGTGTCAGATCTCCTGCAACTGGAGTTACTGATGGCTGAGCCTCCACCAGGGTGCTGGGCGCCGAAACCAAGTTCTCTGGAAGAGCAGTCGTGTTTATAACTTCAGAGCCATCTCTCCAGTCTATCCCAGTCCTTTTGCTTTTTACTTTTTAATTTGGGGTGGGGTGTCACTGAGTGGTGTAGGCTAGCCTTGCACTTACTCCGTAGCCCAGGCTGACACTGAATTTTAGATATTCCTGACTTGCCCCCCGATCAGCTGGGATTACAGGCCTGTGCCATGGGTCCAGCTGGTGGCTGGAGTTTTCTGTTAAAGTCAGACACACGGTGTTCCTCCTGTGTTCTGCAGCTTCTGAGCAACTTTGAATGTATTTGCAGTTTAGCAAGGAGGCCACGTTCATTGTGTCCTCAGGAAAGGCAATATGGCTATACCCAATTTCAGTTTAAGAAACAGTTATATTTTAGTTGCTAATCATATACTCATACAGAATAGTAATCACTGAGGTGTATAATTTTTAGTGGCTTGGAAACATGCTTACATAACAATATGTGAAAAAGTGTGATGACCTTTGCATGCTCTCACAGCTTCCCAGCTGGGTAAGAATAGGATAAAGACGACACAGTGAAGCGAGGTGTGCTAGCGTGTTAGCCACTGAACGTATACAGGTCATAACGTTCTAGAAGGTTCTAGTTTTCTCCTTTAAAATACGTCTAAGCGAGTATACTGCTCTTATATCTTATATCTTATATACTGCAGCCATCCATCCCACATCTGGCTGAGACGGAGCTGGTTCTGGGCAGGGACTGAGTTACGGCTGTATGAAAGCTCGTGGTTCCGTGCCTTTCCTGTAGCTCACCACAATTATTTGGTGACAGTTGTTTTCACATACTGCTGTTTCTGTTCTCATAAAATAACAGCTTACCTTGCCCTCCGTGGACCAATGGGGAATTAAGAGCTGTGGTTATTTAAAAAGCCAAATCAGCCGTGTGAGTTACAGCCAATACTATAAATCTTTTCCCCACAAGCCATGGCAACTTTTCCTTTAACCAAGTAACTAGGACCTAGTTATTAATCTAGGCAATTATGAAGCTCATCTTTTATAAGCACTATTAAATTCAGAGCATTTGATCTATTTTCAGTTTTATATATTGCTAGCATATAGTGGATATTTTAGTAACTGTTTTTAAGTCAGGGTCTCGTGTACCCCAGGCTAGCCTCAAACTTGCTTTGTAGCTAAGGATAATCCTGATCTCTTAATTCTGTTTCCACCTGCTGAGTATTGGGATTACAGATATACACCATCACACCGAGGTCACAAGAGCCTAGATTCTGAACCCAGGGCTGTGTACATGTTAGGCGCACACTCTCTAATCCTTTGAGAAAGTCTTAACATGATGAAAATGATAACATAGGCTATGTTTTGCTTGGCTCCCCATGGGATGCTGTAGTACAGCAGCTGCTATTTGGGAAAAAGAATTATGTTTCCAACTCAATTAACAAGAATTGCACCTCAGATAAACCCCTTTGGCTGTGCTACCACCACTGCAGAGCTTTTACGTTCCAGTTAAGTTTAAAGACTATTGAGGTGAAGAGCATTACTCTTTACTATGGGGCCTTGCTACACTGTAACACCTGTGGCTTCCGGTGGGGCTGGGACAATGGATGCATCCCAAATGTCTGGACCAGGGCATCCACTTCTCACTGATCACCTTAGGAGTCACGTTCCCTGGGCAGTTAGAAAGCACATCTTGTAGTAATGATTCCCTCATGTGGACCAAGAAGGCAGTGAGCCACAGACTTCCAAGGTAACTCAGATTTTCTGGCCAGGGAAAGAACTATATTGTTGTTGTGTTTAGTCTTCTTAGTTGGTGTTAAATAAAGAAAGCACATTAGAAGCTACGTGGTTTGATTGGCGAAGGAAACGTACCTCCCACGGTGTCTTCTCCAAATACAGTTAGTCGATCACCATCCTGTTTTAAAAACAATCAAAGCATTAGATGGCAGCATTAAGAGAGATGTTTAAGCTCCTTGCTGGCATTAAATGCTTGACATTTGGAACAACTCCATTAAGAAAAGAACTTCTGAGCACTTGTACAGGTGAATAACGGAGACTTTCAGGAGTCACATTGTTGAAAGCCATGCAGCTGGAAGGGACAAAGCTCAAGGGTAAACTTGGGATATCTGCCCTCAAAGTCCATGGTCTGTTGGTAGCTGGTACAGAATCCAGTCTCTTTCTTTTGGTGCATGAATTATCTATGGGCAGAAAAGCCTGTTTCAGGAAGACAAAATCCTTCAATGTTAGAAGCTAATGGAGGGCATGGTCACAGCTATTTTATGAACACACTATAGTTTAAAGTTGAGGTTGGCAAATTTTTCAGTAAAGAGCCAGGTGGTGTTTGAGATGTGAGCCTCACTGTCCTTAGCCATGGTTACACTTTTTAGTTCTTAAGCATAAAATGAAGAAAGATCCAGTTACATTCAAAACTCTTATTTTACCTTTAGCTAGGTGACCATTTTTAGCCAGTTGTATTTGGGGGACATGTTTATAAAGATTCACTTGTTGAGAACTCTCACCATCACCTACATGGTCATCTGTCTTATCTTCCTCCCTCTATACACATAGGTTACACACATGTAGCTTAGTTTTAACTGTCAACTTGACACAACTTAGAATCATCTCTGGAAGAGTCTTCATAGAATTTATCTAGATGGGGTTGGCCTGTGGACATGTCTGTGTGGAACTGTCTTGATTTTTAACTGACCAGAAGATTTAGTCCACTGTGGGTGGCACCATTTCCTAGGCTTAACCCTGAACTATAGAGGAATGAAGAAGGCTGGCTAAAAAGAAAGCCAGCAAATATGTGGTATTTGTATCTCTCTGCTCTTGACATTGGACGTGATGTGGCTGGACGTTTGACTTCTCCTCAGTGGTGGACAGAAGTCTGGGATTGTAAGTTGAAGAAGCACTTTCCTTTCCTAGGTTGCTTTAAAGGAGGTGTTTTATCACAGCAACAGGAATGAAGCTAGAACTCCAGGCATGGAAATTCCTTTCCAGGTACACGAAAAAGTGACTTCCAGATATCCAAGGAAGGATACGCTTTAATTTAAATGTGTCTGTGTGTGTCTCTGTATGTATCTCTGTGTGTGTGTGTCTGTGCATGTCTTTGTGAGTGTGTGAGTGTGTCTGTGTGAGTGTGTTTTGCACCTATCTGGAGAAATTTCTATCAGCACAGAATGCTCTCACACAGCGTTCTTGGCTGCACAGCATTCCGGTGTGTTGTGGGTACCAGAGTTACTTTTTCACTTGCTCTTTATTGATGAGCTGAGCTGTTTCACTCTTTCCTATTTTAGGGCAGGTGGCTCAGTGGAGCAAGTCATAGATAACCACGTTACACATATATCCCTACAGGTAAATTCTAGGATGGCCACCTTGTGGTCACAGATTAAATATATTTATTCTTTTGATAGATTGTTGCCAAGGTCTCCATAGAGGTTCCATGTTCTTCAGGGACAACCTTGTCTTTTGCCTTTAACTCTCTTGGATACCAGTCTGTTAAATGAGGTCACTGGTTACATGGCCTCCCTGAGGCAACCTGCATGGAAAGCACTTTGAGGGAGCGCAGAGCCTTGCCACCTTGTTTGAATTATGCGCCTCAGGGCATCTTTACTGCTTTGTCTTCTTGCATTTGCCCTTGTCTCTGGAGAAACTGCAGTAGGACAGATGCTCACTACAGGGGCACATTCACATCAATGAATCTCCTCTGCGAAGGGAGACAGCCTCCTGCTATGTCCCTTAGTGAAACTGCTACTTTCACAGTGTGGGGAGAGGGCATGATTCCTTCCCTTCTTGATGTTCCTCCTTCCATTCTGAAGGTGAAGAAAGCGAAAGGCCTCTGCCTCTGCTGCTGTGCCCATGGTGAAGTCAGCACTGGGATGTGAGCCATGCCTCTCACCACCTTGAGCAGCACCAAAGATTTAGTCCCATCAGCAGAGCAACAATGGTGGGTGTTGGTGGTCTTCCATGGCCCTCCTGACTCCCAGCCCTTAGTGCTCAGGATCCAGCAGTCTGTCCCTGTGAATTGGGGGTGACTCTACAGTACAGGCTGTGCTCTGGAGCTGCCCACAGGCTCAAGAGAGCTCCCATGAAGCCAGGACCACAGTTCTGCTGAGCTTTGACCCCTGCACCGTCGGAGAGCAAATCCGCTCACACCCGTGCATAAGAATCCCCGACTCAGGCGCAGCGTTTAGGGAAGCCAGCCTACGGACTGACTCATCGGGAGCAATGCATACACCTGTCCAGAGTGGACCCAGGGTAAGAGGGTCGCGACACTGGGTGGAGAATGACTGCCACTGAGAATCTGGGGAAACTGAGCTCACACACTCTTGCTCTTAAGTATTGTTGGACTATAGGCTGAGACACTGAAAGGCTGACCCGGCCTCACCTTTCCTGTTTATGGTAGCATGTCTTGGGAGTTTGATCAGAATTCGTCTGAATTCTTAAACAAACAAACAAACAGGCCACATTGCAAAAGGGCCTTTCCCACCTCTATGTGGCTTCTGGAGTCTGACCTGTTCTTATCCCTAGCTCTTACTCAGAGCCATGTATTCCATTCACCCCAAGGTTTTGACTGAACCCCACTTTATTTCTATTAGCTCACTTGTAGTGAATAGGTTTCTGCGGCATAGAAGGAACTGTCATTTGTTCTTAGGAATGCCTTGCACAGACCAAGGGAATGTTTAGCTGAGGGTACTGTTCACCAGTGACTCTCAGAATACCTCATACTTCTAAGGTAAAGCTTCTATAAATCAAATTATAGGCTCAGAGGCAGAGGGCTTGCCTAGAACACCCAAGGCTCTGAGTCCCCCCCCCCCCCCATAAAATAAAGCCAACCTCTTGCCTAGAATTTATGAAGGCACAATTCACAGCGAAACCTGCCTGCCAGCCAGCCAACCAACGGCCTGACCGACTGACGGACCGACCAACCCACCACTCGACCAAGAGCAAGGGCTAGGATTGTAGCCCAGTGGGACATTACTCTCTTGGTATGCAGATGGTCCTGAGTTTAACATCTGAGCATTGTAAAAATAATGTTTTCTGGGTTGGGGATACAGTTCTATGGTAGAGGTTCTTCTAGCACGCTTGAGGCCCTCAATTTAGTCCCCCGTACTGGAAAAAGAAAAAAAAGAAATGAAGGATGGGAGAGAGAGAAGGAGGGAAAAGAAAAGGAAGAAATCTGGCATCTTAGAGAGAGAGAGAGAGAGAGAGAGAGAGAGAGAGAGAGAGAGAGAGAGATGCTTTGGTGAATTAGAAGCTAATTGGCCCTGGAGGGACAAGCTTACCTCTTCCCATGCTGAGTACATTCTACACGAATGGGGCTAACCTGGGCTACTTGCTGGACAAGGAGGGAAGGTGAGTCAGTCTCCTTCTGGACCATCTGATGTGCTGCTTTTGCTCAGCTGCACTGAGTTTCCATCTCCGCTGAGGGGAGACTTGAGAAATCCCAATGCTCTGACCACCAGAGTCTACCAAGTACTGTGGACACCTCCTTGTTCGTAGCCTTTAACTGTGTGTGTAGATTCTGTACGGCCAGCCTTTTGTCATGCTGAGTCTGCACTGAGGATTGGTCTTTTATAGGTGCGATGAGGCCTAGGTGACTTTCCATAGCCTTAAACTAAAGTTTAAGGGGACATGCTGTGGGATAGCCAGTTTTCTGAACTGACAAAGACAGCATGCCTATAGGCACAGACTCTATGTAAATGTCATCTGTGACTCGCAAATGTGGAGTCTAGAAGCTGCATGCAGTTAATGCCAGGAGGGGGTGTCTGCCGTATCCTGCGGTGAGGTTGTAAAGACACAGCTCTGCTTGTTGCAGAGTTTTGGCTTTCTACATGGGGTGGTGTGTTGATGACCGGTGGGAAAACTCAACTGAAGGGCACAGCAGCACCTAAGGTAAATGCTTAGGTAGTCAGGTCTCCAGCCAACCAATACCACACTTCCTATCCCAGGGTGCTCATGCAGACAGGCCGCTGTGGCCCTGGGGTGGAATTACCTGCGGGGGAGCAGCTGGCTGGTGTGTGGTATCTTCCTCTGGGATAATGAAGCGTAGGTTAGTTATTTCTCTCATCTCCAAGACCTAATGCCTGAGAGGAAAACTTAAGGGCCAAAGGAGACATCTCGGTCTGAGCGTATAGTTTGTCATGATGGGAAGGTGTGTCCACAGGCGTGGCTCTCACGCAGCACGGTGAGAATGTGAGGTTGCCTGTCCACAGGGCAGACCGAGAAGCAGAGAGAGATGTGTTCACTGGGCTTTGTCCTTCTTCTCCCTGAATTCAACCACACAGTGGTGCCACTCACATCCAGAGTGAGTCTCTCTCTCTCTCTAACATCTGTGGTAGCGCCACCACAGACACCCCACAGGTGTGTCTCCTAGGTGATTGGGATCCCGTCAAGCTAACAGTGAGCCTTCACTATCTCAGTGTCTACTGTCACTAACTCAACAGAGTCTTGTCACTATTCGTTCCCTGAATGACCTGGAGAGGACAAAACGGAACGCTGCAGCAGCACAGATGGCTTCCGCCATGTAACCTCACCTCACTCTACGACAGCATAGCGCGTACTCATGGCTCAAGGACCATTCTGCACAGTGCTGTCACAAGAGGATCACTTCGTAATCGGAAGCCAGCATTGTTAAAGATCTTCGCAATGCTGAGACAGCATTTGCCGTGGTCTCACCCCACCACGGCTGCAGCCCTGTGCGTAAGCACAGAGTGACTGAAGTGGTGTGGAGCCCCTGCATGGAATGTGCCTGGTACCCCAGTGTTTCAGGAGGGGGCAGGGCACTGAACTCAGCTCCCTGATGCCAGTCTCTCTCCTCAGTGTCACAATGTGACATATTCCTGTCCGTCAAAGCTACCAGGCTGACTCCAGATTCAGGGAGAGACTGTTTTACAGGAATAAATGACTGAGGCTCCGCCAGCCTCACACATGCATACCTGTACTTACATGTGTGCAAGCATCACACACACTATGTTCAATGTGCACTCACACAAAATAAAGGAAACAACAGCAAAGGAGGGATCTTTTATATTCTCAGAGGCTTTCTGCATGTGTGGTCTTGTCTGAACTCAGCATCAGTAGGAGGCAGGCAGGCTCAGGGTTGTGACTGAGGCACCCAGTTGTGAGGAAGCACGGCCTTAGACAGGAAGTGTGACTCGGGTGAGAGGCAGTGGGTTGGAGCCAGTGTTCTGAGCACCTAGTTCGTGTGCTGCCTCTCTCCCACCATCCCACATGGAGGGAGGTGACACACAGATCTGTGCCGTACGGTGTACCCACTTTAGCCAGCATGCAGAGGTCACAGAAGCATGTGTCATCAGAGTAGAAATGGCGATGGATTCACTTGTTAGTGGATAACCTGGAGGTGGGTCACCTCCATCAGGAGATTAAAAAAGAGAGTTATTCTTTATGTGTGTGTGTGTGTGTGTGTGTGTGTGTGTGTGTGTGTGTGTGTTTTGCCAGCATACATGCATGCAATGCCCATGGAGGCCAGAAGAGGGCATATCTTCTGGAACAGCAGTTTTGGGAGGCTGTAAGCCATGTAGGTGCCAGGAACTGAACCCAGGCCCTATGCAAGCGTAGCAAGAGCCATCTCTCCAGCTGTTTGGTTTTTGAGACAGGGTCTCATGGCATTTCTAGCTGACCCAGAGCTCACTGTGTAGACCAGTCTTGGCTTTGAACTCACAGACACTTGCAGGCCTCTGCCTCTGAGTGCTGGGAGCCAAGACATGTACCACCACACTTGACTTCATCGAGTGATCTAACAATGATGTCGTGTCAAGCTTTACTAGATGGCTGAGAAGGAAGATTTTGAAGTCTTTTATCCCCAGCAGGAGAAAAAAAACCCCAAATGTATGGGAAGTGGCATGTAACTTAGTCACACGCAAGAATGTAGTCTGCAGCGAGTCTCGTTTGTCAGCCACTGGAGTGTGCATGATTAGAGGACTGTTTACAGAAAGCACAGGTATAACCTAGTAAATGAGAAGGAACACCCACAGTGTGTGCCTGGCTGAGTCTTCCCCAGCCTTCCCCATTGCAGGCTCTCCATGTGGAGTGGCACTTTCCCCTTTTAATTTGTAGATTGAAATACTACTGTTTCTAATCAGTAACTTTAAGGGAAGCATTTTCTCTGCAGTCTATAGGTTCCTGATTCCATAGTCACGTGTTTATTTCAACTCATCATTCTTATCTCCTCTCACCCCACCCCAAATACCTAGGAGTCAGAACCCCTCCCCCCTCTTCCCTCTGGAACAGAAGGGTCTGCTTCTCCCGTCAGGCCTCTGTCATGCTGAACATGGTGACTATCGTCATCAAGACCTGAGCATGACTGTCCACGGTCCTGAGGCCTTCCTAATATGGCTCATTCTGAAGCCAGCTCCTTCCATCCAGCCCGTGTTGAGGTGAAATAACAAGAAGAGATCTTTCTGCAAGAGAGATTTCCTAGACTGGCCAAGAGGATGTTTAAACTTTTGATTAGCCAGTAAAGAGAGCCACACATTATATAATCTTACTATTCGGGAGGTGGAGTGTGTGTGCATATATGGTGTGTATATAGTATATATATGTGTGTGTATATATAGTATGTATATAATATATGTGTTTGTGTGTGTGATGTGTACGTATACATACATACAGTGTATGTATGTATATATAGTATGTGTATAGTGTGAGTTTGTGTGGTGTGTGTATATTATGTGCACAGTATGAGTCGATGTGGTATCTGTGTGTGTGCATATGTACTTTGTGTGTGTGCGCCTGTGTGGTGTGTCTGGTAATAAAAACTAGAGCCTTGAGCATGCTTGGCAAGTATTCTGTCACTGAGCTGCACACCCAAGGCTTGTGTTTTGGACCTAGGATCTTCCTATATTGCTGAGGCTGGCTGAGAACCCATTACACAGCCCAGGCTGCTTCACACCCATGAGTTTCCTCCCTTGCCTCCTGCATAGTGGAATTAGAGCTATGTGTAACCATGTGTGATGGTTTGTATATGTCAGCCCTGGGAGTGGCACTATTAGAGAGTGTGGTCTTGTTGGAGTAGGTGTGTCACTGTGGGCATGGGCTTTAAGACCTTTGTGCTAGCTGCCTGGGAGCTGGTCTTCTGCCAGCAGCCTTCTGAGATGTAGAACTCTCAACTCCTCCTGCACCATGCCTGCCTGGATGCTGCCATGTTCCTTCCTTGATGATAATGGACTGAACCTCTGAACCTGTAAGCCACTCTCAGTGAAATGTTGTCCTTATAAGAGTTGCCTTGGTCATGGTGTCTGCTCACGGCAGTAAAACCCTGACTAAGACACCATGTCTGGCTTTATAAAGTTTTGATATCTGTTTTGTGATTCTATAGTACCGAGCACTGTATGGCAGCATAGGGGTAGCCACGGTCTCCCATTTTTATCCCTCCCCACAGAGCCTCACACCTGAGTCCAGGTGAACACTGTCCTTACTCTTGACCCATTGTCAATTTTGTGACTCAATGCTCAGTCAGCAGAATGAAGCTGGGGAGAGGTTGACCTAACTCCCAGGTGTTATTTCCACAGCCTCATGTGCTCTGTTTCCTCCCTCGTCTCCTACCAATGCTACAGGGCAGACCTGAGCTTGCCTGCATGAGCTAAAGAGGGCACGTGGACAGAAGTCTGAGCCACAGCACTGCAGCATCCCGCACAGGCTGGTCCCTGCCTCTCTAGCTGCTGGCCACCCAGCTAGCTTGTACCGGTCAGGTACAAGAAACAGACTTGTCTGTTTACTCCAATGTCCACATTCATGTCTTTACCCGAGGTTCATGTAGGAAACTGGCTTATGCTATTGAATAGGCTGGGAAGGCAAACCTGACACTCACAGGCAGCTGTGAGTCTAGAGACAGGAGGTGGCACTGGACATAGTCCATAGGCTTCATCTTCTTTGGGAGACCTTCAATTGATTGGGTAAGAATAATCCTGTTTAGTAAGAGTCAACCTGACTGTTGATGTCAATGATATCTACAAACCCCTGTTCTCAGCCAAAGGAGACTCTCTGGTGAGGCTGCCTGCAAGTTGTACAGAGAACTCCAGGAGTGTAGCTGCTGAGTCCCCAAGATCCTTTAAGGATCCCCTCAACCTCCTTGGTTCCTGAAACTGGACTTGGCTGGAATGGTTTCTTTGGTCTGCTGTGAGCGCCCCGTTTGGACTTGCTCACATTTTGCCCCCGGAAAAGTCACTCAGTAGTGTCACACCTTCGCAAGGCTGACACGTGAGTCAGAACACAACACACTGTAAATGGGGAAGCCAGCCAGGAACAGCCAACCCGGTGGATTCCAGAGGGCCCGCTCAGCCAAGCTGGTGTCTGTTCCTCATATGGAGAAACCACCAGAAGATGCTGGCTTAAGTCCCGAAGTCCTAGGCAGTGTTACAGCAACAGCTAACAGAACCCCAGCTTCCTTTTTGGAAATGAACAATTGCCCTTTATTTTTCCACTCTGATATATATTCCACCCCCGCTGCTCCCCCCCAGGACAACACAGCAGCCACCTCCCAGCATGCTTTGCAGTGTGACCACCCCTAGTTGTGTGCTCCTGGCCATGTGCTGGGCTGGGAAGCCAGCTTTTAGAGGACCTCTTCCTCTTAAGATGTTAGCACAAAACTTTCTGCAGGTGGTAAAGGGAAGCATTCAATGTCTTTTGAAAAGTCTTTGGGTTAAGAGTATTTTGGGAATATTTAAAAGGCACAATGACATCACCAGGAGCAGTGTGCATTCAACCACTACAAAAACACCAACAGGTGCAGAAGAACCAGGAAACCAGGTGCTCCTTTCTACATCTACAAGTCCCTCACAGGCAGCACTTAGACAACAAAGACACACCATGGAGGGGAGAAAGGAAAAATGCACAGACAAGACAGAGCCTGTGCCAACCCTTAGCAGCGAGGACGCTGCCAATGGGAAGCAGGGTCACTGAGTAAGAGAGAACGCAAGGCCTGCCCTCCACAGCTGGGTACTGCGCAGACATTCTGGGCTAAGGGGTGTGTGGGTGTTGACTGCAAGGTATGTGTCTCTAGTTGATGTAAAGATTAATGTATCAATCCTTTTAATTTTAAATATTCAGAACATAACATGAAGAAAACAAGAGGGCAAGGGTAAATGAAGGTTTGGAGATTTCGCAAGTGCACACCCATGGTACCTAAGCTCTCTGCAGGAGTGCACATCCGTGGTACCTGTCCGATGCTGCAAAACTCACGTATCCCACACACAGTCTAAATGCTCACTTCATTTCTCAGCTGAGGACTTGCCGGCTAGCATGGCTCAGATCGCTTCTCTAAGCCTTCCCTCATTTGTGAAGACAAGGTCTTGCTGTACAGCCTAGGCTGGCCTTGAACTCTTGGTCCCTCTGCCTCTATCTGCCTCCTGAGTGCTGGAGCTGCAATTATACAGGCATGCGCCACCATGCTCAGCCCTTAAGCCCTTGCTGATCCAGTCCAGCACTTACACTGCTTCTCTGAGCACATTCCAGAGGGGCAGCTGCTCTCTGCCTTCTGTGTTGATGGCTCACAGGAGAACCAGCACTCTGTTCTTCTCTGATGATGCTGTAGTGTGGCTCTATGGCGGTGTAAAGAGAGGGATGCTGTGATGAGGTAGATGGTCTTCTCAGAAGTACCCCATGAATTCAGAGCCATCTCCTCCAGGGCCCAGGGAAAGCTGGCTCCACGATGTGAAGAGAGGGCATCTCTTTCCTTGTGGCGAGCAACCAGAGGCCTGCCCCTTAGGTATGGCTATGCCATAGAGCTAGGTCTAAAGATGTTTAAGAGTCAATGGGGGGAGGGGCACTGGAGAGATGGCTCATCGGTTAAGAGCACTGATTGCTCTTCCCTAGTCCTGAGTTCAATTCCCAGCAACCACATGGTGGCTCACAACCATCTGCAGTGGGATCTGATGCCCTCTTCTGATGTGTCTCATGACAGCCACAGTGTACTCATATACATAAAATAAATAATTCCTTTAAAATATTTATATATTAAAAAAGAGTCAATGGGAACATCCAAGAGGCTGGACTCAATCTTGCCCCTCAGTGCTCCTTCATGACTTTTCCCTGGAGATATTATAAAGAGAGACTTCTGAGCTCTCAGGAGTCAGCAGGGAGAGGATTATGCTGGGAATTTCACACAGCAGTATTTAATTTAGGAAAAAAAATCAGGAATAGAATTACCACATGGAAACTAGATAACATATACAATAAATTTTTCCTGAAAACAGTTTTTACTTTTTGTATGCATATGTATGTATGTATGTATGTATGTATGTGTGTGTGTATGTGTTCAGGTGCGTGTGTACATGCACATTTCGGCATGTGAGCACAAGGAAGTCAGAGGCCAGCCTCCAGTGTCATTCTTTATGTACCACATGCCTTCTTTATTGAGACACTTTCACTGGCCTGAGATTTGCCAGTTAGGCTTGTGAGCTGGCCAGAGAGCCCCAGGGTATGCCTGCTTCTGCTTCCTTAGTGCTATGACTATAGGTACATGTTATTGTGCCCGGCTTTTCCACATGGGTTCTGCAGTCTACTCGCATCTCCTAGGTGACTGGCACTTTACCCACTGAGACCTCTCTCCCTAGGCTCCAATTCTTGCTTCTGAACACCAGCCGTACAATTTCCAATGAATAAGTCAGCAACCGCCTTGAGCTCCCAGGGTGTTTTTCCTCTCCTGGTCCACTCACTTCTGAGCAGCATGTCCTGCAAAGAGCAGACTGCAGGGCTGGAAAGGGATCCTTACGGCTGCAAAAGAGCATCAGGGATCAGGAACGAGGCAGGAAGCAAAGACTGCAGGGGTGGGGTGGGATGCTTGTGGCTGTGAATGGGACTCCATCCATGGTTGCACCATTGGCAGCTGGATGGATACCGTTACCCAGGGTTTGGACTCTAGACACTCAGCTTACTTTGCTGTGTTCATGAATGAACAGCCGAGGAAGCTGGGTTTTATTTTTCAGGCTGGAGAGTGTGACTCTGAACAGGAGGGGTTGCTATCTGCTGCCTGCTGACAGCTAAGTTGGTGTGGCTGACCGAAGCTATCGCTCTTTCTCTCTACACGCGTGTTTCGTATTTTAGGTAGTTTCATTTCTATGACCTACGACACTGTGGTATGTTAGTAAAAACGTTGGACTTGGGTCTAAACTCTGCTGCGTATTCTCTGACAAGGTACAAGGCCCTCCGCCAGCACTGAAGATCTGTCTGTTGAATACTGGCTAGGTTTGGGAGAAAGCCGTGGACACGCACTCATGTCCTCTTGACTCTTGTCCTCGTGGAATTTGGTGTCCACCTCAAAAGTGACACTGCTTAATACATTCATGAATCCTTTTCAAATGAGTGTATATTAGATGCATATTTCTAGGACTATGAAAACAAAAGTTCTGATGGAAATTGGGGCTGGAGAGTGGGCTCAGTTGGCCAAATATGGAAGAGACAGACACATGGTGAGCAGAAACACAGACAAGCACTCTGGAGGGACAATGGAACCCTCTGAGTGGCTGGGTCTCAGAGTAGGGTTGTGGCCAGGCAGGGTACACTGAGGGGCTGGTGGGGGATCACTGGACATCAACAACAGAAAAAGCACATAGGCAGATAGCAAACTGAGAAGTGACATGTCCAGTCTGGGGATTTTACAGAGACCATTCTGTGCAGAGGGAACAATGGCCACTCCAGGGGGTGGTTGGTTGCTCAGAAGTGACATATCAGATTATTCTGTAAGCAGTAAATCCTTGCACAAATACACAGCACCACTGTATCCTCTCTCAGAGTATGAAGGCAGAGCTGTCTGTCAGTCACATCTTTAGGAAAGCCACACCTCTTATGGAGGGTTACAGGAATGGGCTCAAGCTGAGGTTAGAACCCACAAACTGTCTCCACTGACTCCTGACCTGCAGGCTCCCCTCCACTACCTTAGGATTCTGTTTGAGTGTCCTTCAGCGGATGCTAGGTCTAAGTACACATTATCAAAGAATGTTCTGAGGTAGCATCTGAGGTGCTTGTTCCTAACCTCAGAGACAACTCTAGCATTCCACAAAGGGTGTGAAGGAGATTTGCTGACTAAAATGCAGAGGAAATATCCTAGAACAGGTCTGGGAAGAACAATTTATGAAATATATTCATTTCTTTCTTCCTCTTCATCGTCATCATTTTTAAAAAGAACGTTAAGCTCAGCAGTAAGCATAATAATAAGTACACTTATTTTTTTCTCACTTAATTGAGTGGTTGCCATGGTAACTTGAGAACTGACTACTCAGTGCCTTCAATGAATTGTGGATACACATTTTTTTTTTTTTTTCATCTGTCAGCATTCCCCCACTATGGGACCCAGAAATGGCAGCATTTCATTTTCCTGGGTAAGAAAATTATAACGTGGGGTGGGATGGGTTAGAAATGTCATCGGTTCAGTTCTGCAGCCAGCCTACACTAGAGGAGGCAGCACCACTTTTCCAGAAGCTTCCTCTCTTGGCAAAGAGCTTCTGGAGGTCATCTCCAGATCTGAATTCTGATATCAGAGAGACAGAAGCCTGTAAACCATTGTAGTCCAGAATCTTCATCTCTCCTTCCTTCTGTCTGACTGGCCCCAGCATCTCTTTTTGCCCTAATTATCATTCTGTAACAAGAGGAATGGCTACTCAAAGTCATAAAGCAATCAATGTGAGCAAGGCTTCTTGTTACTGAACAGAGCTGAGCTCTGACCCTCACTCAGTTCTCAAAGAGAGCAGCCACAGGGCTGGCTCATGGTCAGGAGTAGGCAGGGACACAGTGCTGGCTATTGGACTTCCCTTGGACACGAAGAGAAATGAAGATGGCCCCTTCAGCGACAAGAACTTTTATAACTTACCTGAAATGCTCTGTTCATACTCAACCCATGCTTATTATCACCCCATTAGATTCTCATCAGGATTCCATGAACCCTGAAGAGAAGGATTTAGCAGTCAGACTAAATAAACTAGCACAACCAGTGGCGAGAAAAACAACTAAGAAAACCTCCCCATTGCAGAGATCAAATTCGCCTTCCTTCATTACAACAGGTTCATACGACTGGCAAAACAGTGTCCTCTCAGCCCATCTCAGTAATATTTTCAACAAATTCAGTTTTTAAACTTTAAACCCAGAGAATAATGTTGCTATTTTAAACAAATACAATTCCAAAGCAAACTTAAAAACTCCACCATCTCCAGTGGTTTTTCCTAGCTATTTAAACAATGTGGCGAGTAAACATGTTTATTACTGAGATTACAACATGTGTGTGAATAGAGAGGGAACAAAGTAGCAAGTGTATTGTGACTCCATTTTCCTCTTTTCTGTTGTAAGTTCTCTTACAGAGCTGTGAGTTTCACTATGGCATTTTCATGCGTACTTCCTTCTTATTGAGTCTCTCTCCATCCCTCTCCCCACTCTTGGTTGCCCCCTTCTGCTTTCTTGTCACATGCCACCGTGCTTGCCCCCACAGTCCCCTCTGATCTCTTTCTGATCTTGCTTTTAGCTTCATGACCTGCCTCCGACCTATAGATGTAAATGCACAAATTAAAATCTAAGATCTGCAGCTGGGAAAACTATCCCAGCTGTATCTTTCTAACTCATTTTGTTGAGCACAATGCTTCCTAGGGCCATTGCTTTCTTTTCAAATGCCATTTTTCTTTACAGCTGAATAAAATCCCATTGTGTATCATATTTATTCATCCATACACCTGCTGATGGGCATCTATGCTGATTTCACGTTTGCCTACTGAGAGTAATGTGGAAACAAACAAGGATATGCAAGTGTCCCTGAGTCTGTTGACTTCCAGCCCTTCACGTATCTGTGTACCCACGGGTAGTGGAGCTGGGTGGTATGCGAGCTCTACTTTTAGCTTTTCTGAGGAAACTCAACATTGATTTCCATGGTGGCCACACATGTTTACATTCTCATCAGCAGTGAGTGAAGCATCCTCCTCTCCTCCTCCTCCTCCTCCTCCTCCTCCTCCTCCTCCTCCTCCTCCTCCTCCTCCTCCTCCTCCTCCTCCTCCTCTTCCTGCTCCTCCTCCTCCTCCTCACCAGAAGCTGTTGTGGTTTGTTTTCTTGATGGTAGCCATTTTTGCTTGCATTACCCTCATGTATAACATTTTGAAGACTTTCTCAAGTATCTGCAGACAATTGTTTTCCTCTTTTGAGGGTTGTCTATTTGGTTCATTAGCATATTTATTGGTTGTTCTTTTAATTTTTTAAATATATACCAAATATTAGCCCTCTATCTATCTGATGCATGGTTAGCAAAAATGTTTGACCCATTCTTTAGCTAACTTTCCACTCTAGTCATTGTTTCTTTGTGCAAAAGGTTTTTTTTTTTCCTTTTTTTAATTTATTTTTGATACTTTATTTACATTTCCAATGTTTTCCCTTTTCTGGGTCTCCTCTTTGGAAACCCCCTATCCCCTCCCCCTTCCCGCCTCTGTGAGGGAATTCCTCCTCCCACCTACCCGCCCACCCATTCCCATATTCCCACCTTGACATTTCCCTTTACTGGGGCCTCTAACACCCTCAGGCCCAAGGGCCTCTCCTTTCTCCCTGATGGCCACTGAGGTCATCCTCTGCCACATATGTAGTTCAAACCATGGGTCCATAGATGTGTATTCTTTGGTTGGTGGTCTGAACTCCAGGACGACCAGGGGGAGGGTCAGGCCCATTGACGCTCTTGCTCCCTCCATGGGGCTGCAAAATCCCTCTGCTCCTTCAGACCTTTCTCCAACCCCTCCATCTGGTACCTCACTCTCAGTCCAGCGGTTACTGTTAAGTGAAACTTGGACATTCTGAACTTT
>CM052704.1:120889309-120994838 GCA_028551405.1 Uromys caudimaculatus
TGCCATCTTGTTGACTCTGTTGTTAGCTGATCTTACTCTGTCTGGTTGTGGCTTGCCCCTCCTGCAGGTCTCTGTGTCAGTACTCCTTGAAGACCAGCTCTCTCTGAGAGGTGTTTGGGTTTGGAGAGCTGTGGCACAGGGTCTGATCTCGGTCCCTGAGTCTCACGGGTTCGGGGCAGTTCCTGGTGAGCTGTGGGGTGTGTCTTTGGCCCTCTCCCGGCTTTTCTGAGCTCCTGAGAGGGATCTTTGTCCTGGCGCTAATTTGCTATGGAGCCCTGTGGCCCAAGCTGAGGTTCCCGGCCGCCGCCGGAAGTTGCTGTCCCTCAATCTCTGTGGCCCGCAGAAAGCGGGTGGAATCAGTGAGCTCTGGGGCTCGTTTTGCCCCCGTCGGGGCTTTTCTGCGTTCCTGGGAGAGAGATTTTCTCCCGGAGCTGCTTGACTATGGAATCCTAGTGTCCCAGGCAAAAGTTTCCTGCCTCAGCCGCCCGCTGTTGGGATCCAGGGGGGTTTCTAAGCCCGCCTACCTCGGTCCCTGTGTCTTGTGGGTCTGTGCAAAAGGTTTTAATTACAGGTAACCCCAGTCTTGGTGCCCTGTCTGAGTCCTTTCCAGAATGTTTCTATCTTCACCTCTGTCTTGACATATTATTTCTATGTTTTCTCTAGCCATTTAAAAATTTCATATCTTATATGAAGATTTTTTTTAGTCTATTGAAGTAGATTTTTGTGCATAATAAGAGATAAGAGTTAACTCTATTCTTCTGTATGTGTATAGTTTTTCCACCACTGTCTGCCAAGGAAACCACCTTTCCTCACAATGTTTTGACATTTTTGTCAAAGATTTGGCAGTTGTGGCTATGAGGGTTTTGGTTTTTTTTGAGTCCTTTACTTGATTTCACAGGTCTCCACAAAGGTTTCCATGCCAATACCATGGTGAGATGTTACCCACCCCAGGAAGAAGTAATAACCAAGCCGTGTTATAATTTCATGTAGTTATGCTATAATGTAGTCAAAATGCATCAAGCAATCTGCATTACCAACACAAACTAAACAAAAACATCAAGTTGCATGCAGATACAGACAACACACGCACTTATAAGGGACTGAAAACATAACAAAACCCAACTCTTACATCTCATAGGAATACCTTACTTAATAGCCAATAAATGATTTCTGAATGCCTGTCTGCCACATGTCAGATGTTTTAGGTGCCAGTGATAAAGAGATGGAGTTCCTGAATTCCTGGTTCTGGTTTTTAGAGACAATGGAAACAGGAGGCTAGATGAGGGATTAATAAACACTGCACCCAGAACTGGGAAAGACTCTGGGAGGCCTAAGGGTGTAACCAGGGAGTGATGCACAGAGCCGTCTGTTTTATGAGATTTGTTTGCACACTGCAGTGTTGGTTGGACAATGGCACTGGCAGATGCCTTCCAAGTGTGTGCAGTTCTATTTCACAACTCTGAAACTGGATAAATGCTGTCTCCAGTCTCGTTCTCTGTAGCTCTTAGCCTCTCTGAAACCCCTAAAGAAAACTGATTTACTTTTGTTTCTGGGTTGGCTTCTACAGTTTTCTTTTGTTCCTATAAAAACACGTTTCCCTCCTACAGACAACAGTGAGGTCATAGGAAGGTTAATGGAGGCACTGGGGGCACAGGCTGTGGTTTACAAAGCCTGTGTGCTAGGGATGGTGGTGTGCTCCTTTCTCTGGAAGGGTGTGGCTGCGCTTAGCCTCATCTGACCATAGGTGACAGAGCAGAAACTTAGTGGCCAGTGGACTGCAGATATCCTAGCACTTGACACGTTCTATAACCTGTCATAGAGCACAGACCTGGATCAGGGTTAACAAGGGAAACAAGGCCCTGGGCCTTGTCAGTGTGCCCACTGCTCCCACTTGTTAAGCATGTATCGTATGGCAGGCTGTGTGCCAGGTGCTGGTGACACACGGTATCACACATTCTAAACAGGCAAGCAAACATTATGAGTTAAGGTGTCATGGGCCCCGATGAACCAAGTGCCGTGTTAGGTTTTTTTTTGTTTTTTTTTTCTTTTGAGAAAGGGCCTCAATCTATAGCCCAGTTGGGCCTGGAACTCACTCTGTAGACCAAACTGGCTTTGAAATGACAAAGATCTGCCTGCCTCTCCCCACTAGTGCTGGGATCAAAGTATGCACCACCACATTGGTTAACCGAGCATGGTGGGAAGAGAAGGACTTCCTCCCGAAGCTTGGTCCTGATGGTGCACATTAGTGCTATCCAGGATGGAGGTGATGGGGCTACAGAAGCGTCTCTATGATGGGAAGAGCCTGCAAAGTACAACTCTACTTTAGATGACTGCAAATATCTCCCTAAGTCTGGAGCAGTCACCGGGATGAGTTTGGAGAGAAGTGGAGTGGTCGAATTCTGATCCGTACAGTCCCATCGTTGCTTTAACAGATTCTGAGATGGGGGGGGGGCAGATTTTCAGCAGTAGACTGCCATGGTTGAGTTTGCTTTCATAATAATAATTTTGAGTGATGAGAAGATTGGGAGAGAAAGACTAGTTAGCTATCCCACAGGCAAGTGAGCATAGAAGGTGCTCAAGTAGGAAGAGTGGAACTGGAGAGGACCAGAGCCATTCCTGCATGAGAGACCTGATTACCTACCAACATGGGCAGGAGAGACTGGAGAGGGACTAGTGAGCACCTTTGGTTCTGCTTGGGCAGCTGGGGACGTGGTAATGTCATTCACAGAAATAGAGGAAACAGAAGGAAAAGCAGATTTTGTGGGGGAAGGTGGTTTGGACATGTCATGGTAGAGATGCCCATGGGAAAACCATCCAGTGCCATTTGGTGGGTAGACACAGGCAACAGGAGCTACTGAGAGCTCGAGGTGAAGCCAAACCATGACTTCAGCTGAGCCTCTCAGAGGAGAGTGTATACAGAGAAGTGTAAGGGGGTATATGTCACCATGCTGGGCACATATTTGAGTAGGGGATCAGTGAAGAGTTTGGCAAGGAAATGGAAACTGAGTGAGGGGAGAAGCAGCATAGGGAAAGATCAGACAATGGGGCTGTAGCCTCAGGCTAAGACCAGGAGCTTTGCAGTCCAGACTGTCTGGGGCTCACCAAGTCCTCCTGAACACATGATGCTCCCTTTTACATCCCCCATCACTCTGCATCATCTGGGCTGAGCCACTCACTATATGGGCCATGGGATGACCCCATAGGGTTAGGGTTAGGGTTAGGGGTTAGGGGTTAGGGGTTAGGGGTTATGGTTAGGGTTAGGGTTAGGGTTTTGGCTAGGGTTAGGGCTAATGGTTATGGTTAGTGGTTAGGCGTTAGGGGTTAGCATTATGGTTATTATTATGGTTAGGTGTTATGGTTATGGTCAGGGTTATGTTTAGGCATTAGGGGTTAAAGGTTAAGGTTTATTGTTAGGGTCTCTATGTTACCAAACAAGTGATCAAGTATTGTTCAGTTACGATCAGTCATTCCTGAAGACCATGTTCAGTGACCCCAAATCCCCAGCCCTCTACCATCTCTTTGGAAGTCACCCATCAAACACCCTATAAGAAGGTGGCACCTGGACTTTGTTTACTATCCAATCACAGCCTAGTGTATCTCCTGCCTTTGCTCTGGAGTTTGTTCTCTGGATTTGAGCTCTGGTTCTACCTGTTGAGTTTCTAGATTTGTCTCTTGTTGTCTGCCTAATTTCTTGGTGCTTCAGTTCCCACAACAGTACAATAAGACATAGTAATAGTCATATCTCTTTCCTGTACTTTCCTGAGGATGAAACCACCTAAAAGAAGTGAAGGTGTGAAAGTCTAGGAATGGTAGACACTAACAGAGAGATAATATCAAGCATGAAGGAGTGGTCCATAGCAGCGACCAGCAAAGTAGACAAAACAAGCGTGACTGCTGCACAGAGCTGTCTGGCTGCCATACAACTGAAAGCATTCTTAATGTTTTTACTTTTGTTTTCATTTTTGTTAAGAATAGTATATATTTTATTTCAGTTAAAAGACAAGTCACATTTTGTCTTCCCTCGGATCCTTGAGCCAAAGCAATGAAGACATGGGTCAAACACAACTCGTGTCTGTACCTTCAGTTTGACTTGTTTGGCTTACATTTTTTAAAGGGTTAAAACACACCACATGAGAACTATGTGGAGGTTAGATTTCACTACCCACAAATATTGCCATATTGGCTCTCTGCCATATTCATTTGCTTTTATATTGTTATGACTCTTGTACTGAGTCACTGCAGTAGAGACAAAATGGCTTGCAAGGTCTAAGCCATTTGTTACCTGGGTCTTTAAAAAGACAATTTGGTGAAATTTACAGTGTCAAATGCACCAAGGTCAAGAGTAATAACTAAAACGTGTCACCTGGAACTGGCAATAGGTTTCAGGGACCTTGATCGCAGCTCCTTTAGAGTGGAGAAGCAGACGTTGGTGTCTGGAACATCAAAGTTTGATTTCCGACTCTAACCTGTCAGCTGTGTGGTCCTGGGGAGTCTCTCACCTCCATTTTCCTCTGCTGTGCCTGGGGCCGAGCAGCTTTCTTGTAAGGGTTATCAACAACACATTGTAAATCACTGGGCACGGCACCTGCTTCATAGTGTGTGCCAGACGGCAAGTCCAGGCGCAGGGTTTAACCTGCTGCCACCACATTGCTATCCCTTGTGACTTTGAAGGTCTGACTTTTATCTCTTGTACTTTGACACCTTGTGTGTCACCTCTTTGCTGAGGTTGTCCATTTTGCTAAACTCTCTAATGCTTTGCTCAGCCCCACTCCCTGGGTCTCAAGCTCCCTTACCCCTGCTTGGCTTCTCCTTTGCTTATCACATCTGACAACCTAGAGAATTTACTAACACATTATGCTTATAGTTTACTGTGTGTCTTCCTTGCTAGGGCTCAAGCTTCTGAGACAAGCCTCCTCATCTACTCAATGAGTATATATTACAAGTACCTAAACAGAACCCGGAATGTACAACTCAAGATTCGTCCAATGACTACATGAAGAAGGACTAGTAGAGACAGTTTTTAAGATTCTTTTTCAGGCTGTGTTCTTTCAATCTGAGTATTTGTCTTTTTCATGTCTATAAAATTCTCAACCATTCTCTGCTAAAGCGTGGCCTCTGCTCCATCTTCATTCATTTCCCCTGGAATCTTCAGAATATATATGTTGGTTCATTCTGTCCTCGGTGTCTACTGAGTTCTTCCTCATACTAGACAACGGCTGAGATTTCTGCTTTATTTTTAGGGTAATTTCATCTGCCCAGTCATCTTTTTAAGTTGTGTTCAGGCAACTTTTCAAACCGTTAATGGAATTTTTATTTCAATAACAATTCTATTTTTGACACAAGTGTCTTAGTTACTTTTCCTGGTGCTGCAACAATAGCCAATAAAGGCAACTCAAGGAAGGCGGGAAGGAAGGTAGGAAGGGAGGAAGGCAGGCAGGCAGGCAGGCTTTATCTTGACTCACAGTTTAAGGGTCACAGTTCATGGCCCATCAGAGCGTGGGAGTCCAGGTGATGGGGAGCTGATCACATTGCATTCACAGTCAGGATGTGGAGAGAGGGCCATCAACGTTTGTGTTCAGATAGTTTCCCCCATTTTAAGTAGACTAGGGCCCAAGACTGGGAAATAGTGTCACCCTTCTTCATGGTGGGTCTTAATCAAGAATACCCCTTAATCAAGACATCCAGGGTCTATAGTGTCTCTCACAGGTGTGGCTGGAGGCTTGTCTCCTAAAAAGTTCCAGATCCTGTCAAGTTCACAATCAACTATCCCTTCTTTCTTTCTTTCTTTCTTTCTTTCTTTCTTTCTTTCTTTCTTTCTTTCTTTCTTTCTTTCTTTCTTTCTTTCTTTCTTTCTCCTTTCTCTTTCCACTCTTTCTGATAGTTGTTTCCCAGTTCCACTTTATTTCTTTATTTCTTTGAACATTTAAAATAGTCCTATGTAAGACTTCAGCGTTGGGTTGCAGAGATGGCTCAGCGGTTAAGAGCACTGGCTAATCTTCCAGAGGTCCTGAGCTCAGTTCCCAGCAACCACATGGTGGCTCAGAACCATCTGTAATGGGATCTGCTGCACTATTCTGGTGTGTCTGAAGGCAGCTACAGTGTACTCATATACATAAAAATCTTTTTTAAAAAGAGAGAGAGAAAAGAAAACTTCAGTGTTTACCATTATCACTACCTCTTGAGGATGTTATTTGCTTTCTTGCCATGGCTCATTTGTTCGTGTAGTCTATAATTTTTAGATGCACACTACGAGTGGTGGCCATTTGCCTTAGCTGAGGCTTTAAGGGTCAGCAAATGGTTCCAACACTATCCCCTGGCTTGTCTTTCCAGGGTAGGATGGGAGGCAGTGCACTGTGATTCTTAGAAAATGTGCACTGCACTTAGACATCTATATCATCCTCTCCATGGCCCAGGGAACATCCTGGAAGACAGAGCAAGAGCAGGGGGTGCTGTAGAGCACTCTTCCACTCATGACATGGCCATGGTACTCCTGGACTCAGCCACTGTGGTTACTTGTGAAGACTGAATGTGTCAACATCCTGTCATGGAGTAGGAGAACATTCATGAGGCCCCGTCCCTTCCTGAGGATGTGTAAGCAGTTAATAATGGCCAGAGGTGAGATGCTTTCTTCACTGCTGTGAGTTGTAAGTGCAAATGCTATTGTAAATGCCCTCAACCCTTCCATGAGATGTGGGGCAGTGATCTATGTCAGGCAGTCTAACGCCCGGTTGAGCATAGGCTAGAAGCCCTGGGAGACCCGGTGAAAAATTCCACGAACAGTGGAACTACACAAGGGACCAGAATTCATGCTTCTGACCAACGCTCCCGGGAGATTCCCCATAGCTCTCACGACCCCTGTATAGAGAGAGGCCTGGCGTGTGAGACTTGTGTGAGATGTAGAGAGCAACCTTGAGTCTGAGCAAGGCAAATGAGGCAACAAATAGGGCCCCCAAGCTGGTCAATGGAAAGTATCGGCTACCAAACCCCTGTCTCCTCTCAGAACTATAAATAGAATACATTGACCCGAGTAGCTCTCTCTCTCCCCTCCTTCTCCACCCGCCTGCCCCGTGAGCGCTGCCCACCATCCAGAATGAATAAAGATAAAAACTATTTTGGTGTCGGAGAACTTTTGTCTAAGGGAGCTGTGACTCTTGGGTTCTCGAGGAGACTGGCTCTATGGCGAGTGGAGCGCTCTTAACAGGGGCAGGCACCGGGCACCGCAGGAAGTGTGCTACGGCCAAGCCTTGGCGCAGGGCGAGAGTGCTCGCGGCTGGTCTCTATCCGCGCCTCCTCCCTACACGCTGCGACGAGGAGGGCCACTGCGGTGAGCCTTGAAGCCCAGGGCTCGCGGACCCAATACCAGAAAATGTCGTAAACAAGAAAGTGCATCCTATGTTCCATCCCCACTATGACCCCTATTAGTGTGACCGTGGGCCAATGACTCTTTCTATCTGTGAAGTAGAAACCATAATCCTACCTGTGGAGATGCTGTGGAGAGTTAGCCCAAGAGTTGGCAAGAGCCAGTGGCTTGGTTTTCCATGTAGCACATGCTTAATAGCTGGTACCAGGCTCCATAAATGCGTGGTGACCAGCCTGTGTTATACACCTGTCAATAATTCCGTTTTGTCATGGAGGGAGTTTAATTTATGAACACACACACACACACACACACACACACACACACACACACACACACAGAGTACACAGCCAGTCATGTGTGGATATCGATCAGACACATTTGCTTCAGTTGTGACATAAATCAGAAATGGGGGCAGAAGCCATCGTAAGAACACACGTGGCTCTCCATCACTTCTCAGAAGCAGTGACAGGAGGTCGCAAGGAGCCTTAGATGTTATCTTTAAGGAAAAAACAGAAACCTAAAGCCTAATTAGGAAGTTAGATAGTTTGCCAACTACTTGGGATCTTTACAGTACAGCAGTAGAGAAAGCTCCTGCTGAGAGGAAAATGACCCAGATAAGTTTCATCAGTTTTTTCCCAAAGGGAGCAAATGTTTTGCTCGTTGGCCATGTTTTCCTTGGGTACCACCCCGTGCAGAGTTAGATACAGAACAGCTACAGATCTCCAAACCCATGGCTAATGCTCAGCTGTGTTCTTCATTTATTACTCTGAAGGTAGAATGTATTCATAACTTTTCTCGTTGCTCTGACAAATGTCAAGACAAGCAGTCAAAGGGAGGAGAGGTTTACTCTGATGCAGGGTTTGGGACCTATCACACTGGAGGACATGCTCTGGAGCTGTGGTGACAGAAGCATTGGGTAAGTCTATCGAATCTTGGTGAATTTGTGGGTGGGGAGCGGAGGATTGCTGTCCAGTGGCTTCCTCTTTCTTCTCTTTTCATTCAGGCTGAGATGGCAGACTGTGGAATAGTGCTTCCTTTACTCCTATCTCTCTGTCAGTAGATCGCTTTGCCCAAAAGTATGGCTCTCTCCTGCCTTCTGCACTTAGTAATCCACTCAAGTGGACAAAATTAACCACCAGGGCGCATAGGTGAGAGGAACTTATTTGCATCTGAAGGCCCTTCCTAAGGCCCTTCCCTCACTAACTGCTTTGGGTCTGTGGATGAGGGAAGGTGAAGACCCAAGTGCAGCTAAAGCTAAATGCTTAACATTAAATCCACTATCAGCGATCTGTCAAGATCCCACCAAGTGAGCACTTCAGTGTTTGTATTCATAAAACACAAAGACTAAAATGAAAAGCATTTAAATAGACAATACTTGTAGGTTTAGTTACCTGGTTATCGTAATCTGATCCTGTGTCAACAATCTCTCCAGCATCAAACATCATGGAGGGGTCAAGGTCACTTGGATCTAAGTTTAAGAAAGACATGGTTAGCTGACGGAGACTGTGTTTCTACAGCACGTTTCCACATCCCTCCATCTGCCACACGCTGTCTGGGCTGGTGGTAGAGGACGCAGACACTCTGGACCTGGTCCCAGCCCTCAGAAGAACAAGCTCCGGAAGAGGCTGATTTGTCAACAGCAAGATTCAGAAACCAGAAAGTGTGAAGTTCTAGAACCATCTGTCCATGAGGATGACAGTGGGATTCAGATTCTTCACGAGAAACTGATTCAGGAATTTGAACTAGGAGAGTGAATACAAGCGTTTAGGAGAAATGGCTTCAGGGTGTTCTAGAATAACTGGAATACGAAGAGACCCATGAACAGAGCAGAGGAAGAGCAAGGAACTTCTAGAATAAGAAGGAAGGATTTTCCCCATTCTGAAGTGGGACTGGGTCACCCTAGCGTCTGTCATAGTTTCACTTTATTTCCTGTGACAAAAGGAAAGGAATTCTTTGGTGTTCAATCCCAGGTTTCACTGCACAACTGAGAAGAAAGGCAGGAACTCAAGCAGCTGGTCACTCACACCCATAGTCAAGAGCAGAGAGATTAACAGAGCCTTGTCCGCTTCTCACACACTTTCTCTCTCCCTGCACAGCCCAGGGTCCAGCCCAGGAAATGGTGTTGCTCATATTCAGGGTAGGTGTCCCACTTCAATGGACAATCATGGCACTCCCCACCGACACACCCACAGGCCAGCCACATCTAGACAATACTTCAGTTGAGTCTCTTCCTTGATGATTCTAGATTGTGTCAAGTTGACAGTTGAAGCTAATCATCATGTTCCCCAAAGGTGAGAAAAATCAGGTTTACTGACAGGGAGACAGTTTCTTCTGGGAGTATAGGCTGCATCGAATCACTTGCCATTAATCCCCAAGGCTCGGACTTAAACCATTAATTCCCTCCATGGCGTTCTCATAGCACAGATGATTTGATGCCCTCACTAAACAATTCTTTCCTACCGGAGACATGCCACCCACCTAGGAACATACACCTCCTGGTCCAGAAAGTGCTGCCCATAAAAGATGTACGTGTTCTGTGTTCTCTGAAATAACAAGCCACCTCACATTTCACTAGAACTGGACCTTGACATAGAATCTGAACTAGAGAATGCTTAATAAAGGTAGATTTTCAAATGACAGTCAACACTGCATACATACACTTCATGGAAACAGTGCAATGCCTGAAGTATGGCTTCATGCTCCTTCCAGGACTAGAGTTAAGGTGTCTTTTCACCCCAGCGTTTCCCCCTCTTCCTCGCTTTCTTTCTTTCCTCTTCTCCCTTTCTTCATCCCATTTTTTTGGGGTAGACCCCACTTTTTAGTTCAGGCTGGCTTTGAACTTGTGAAGCTACAGCCTCAAGCTCTAATGGAATTGAGGTGTGTGCCACTACAGGTGACTGCTCTGCTCTGATCATTGCTAACTCTACTTTGCCAAACTGAGAAAGTGCTTGTCATTTAGACCATTGCTTGTGGTTTTATCTTCCTTTCTCTTTTTCTGGGATGGAGTTTGACTGTCCCCAGATGATCTGAGACTTGGAGCAGGTGTCACTGTGTGATAGGGATGACAGAACCTGGAGCTTCCATTTCTCCTCTTTCTCCCACACACGGCTGACAACATGCTCCAAGCAGGACAACCCAAACTGCCTCTCAGTGCAGTGTGCTAGGCGGCTGAGCACCTGAGGGCGTGATGGTTCATTCAGCATTCTGAGACAAGGAGGGACAATAAATGCATCCCAGTGAAGCACACTGCAGGGGCTGTGAAACATCAAGGGTGGAGCAATGGAGTCTAGTTCAAGCTAGGACAATCACGTTTCCTTTCTGGGTGGCTTTTGTGGACAGCAGTGTGAGGGACAGCACGAATGTAGTCACCTTTCATTAGTCTCCAATGTAGACGCTGTCTGCTTGACTACTCAAGTGGAGGAAGGCGTGTGGGTGGAAGTGTTTTCCTAACCTCTGACTTGCCTCTGAGTGATTCCTACGGAGTCCACAGGAGCAGAACACAAAGTCTTCCTGAACACACAGCAGTGAGGAGTCCCTCGTCCTACTTAGTTTGTTAAATTGGAGACCACTCTTCCAACTGTTTTCAGAAAGTGCAATCTGAAGGGCCCTTAAACAACCCAGTGAGTAGGAGCTGCGTGCTAGCTCTTGAGACAGCATCACGTTCATTAGAAAATAATTTTCAGTAACATCAAAATGAAAAGACTTCTGATTAAAATGAACTTCCTGCTTAGGAAGAAGAGGAGATCAATTATCCTTCCTAATCAAGGGCTTTGACAAAAATCTTACTGTATCACTAAGGGATGGCATTTCTTGACACACTGTTGCCACTAGCAACTGTAGTATTAATACATCTCGGATGAGAGACAAAGCGTATCATTATCAGCTCAGATAATGATTGAACGGTTTGTAGTTTTAAAAACACTGGTTGCTTAGTTTTCTGGAAATGAGGACTTTACTAATAGCCCAAGGCTCAGCAAATGAACTGGAGAGACAAACACAGGCTGATGTCCCCATTCCGACTACCTTTCAGTCAACACACAGGCCCATGAAACAGCAGACACGATTTTCTTTCTCAGAAATGAGCACAGGATTCAGACATTTGATAAAAGTGGTTGCATGGATTTCATCTCTCCCTTTTTGAGGTTTTCAGTTTATCTTCAGATTTAAAGCTATCATTTTCTTAGTTAACAAAGAAAGGTCTAAGCTGAAATGACTCCCCACCCAGAACATCTGGTGTCATTTGTTATAATGTAGGGTGGTCTTCAGTAATATTTCCTTCAAGTTGTCTTTGATTTAAGTGGAGCCAGAGACAAAGACCTTTAAAGGGCAGCGGAGGTGAACAGAACCATATTGCTCTTGGGAACAGTGTCATAGATGTCAATCTAAAGTTGCAGGAAGACACATTTGGCACTTGGTGTTCCAAAGACCTTGTTGCAATGGGGCTTCCTGAGCCCTGGTGGGCGGCTGTGAAGGAGAGTCTTCTACCTCTCTGTCTGTTTCTCTTAAGGGAAGCAATGTCTCCTGCTCCTACTTCTGTTAAACTCTTAGGATTACGTTTCAAGATGAAATATTTAAAACACAACTTAGAAATTATAGGCATTCTATCCACAGACGCTGACTAACTGGAGGTGACCCAAAGGACTTGTGCATTTTCTCTCCACTGCATTTTCTCAGTCTCTGAGTTCTCTCTGTGCACACTCTGTACTTCCTGTCAGTGTCTTGTCCACCCTGAGTTTGAGAGTCCCACTTTTATGCCACAGGCATAAGGGTGTTAGCCACACTCTGTGGAAGAACTCCTTTAAGGAACAGCACTGTATTTATCTGTATTATCCTGAGTGAGAAGAGACAGGGATAGCTCTTCAGTGACTCTGGGATAGGGATGGAGAGAGAGAGAGAGAGAGAGGGCAAGAAGGAGGAAAGATGAATCTGGGGGAAGGAGGGTAAAACATTGTCTAAGACATGGTGTCTCCCCATGAGTCTCCATGTTCTTTGTAAATACACAGCTCATATGCAGGCTTCCCAGTGGGACAGAGATCTTATTCACCCATAAACTCTTTACCAAAACCCAATGCTTCCAATGGCTCTGAGGCAGGTACTCTGTCTCCTCTTTCTGGATAAGGAAATACAAGCCCATGAAGATAGACTGGCACATAGGTAGAGATGGCTCTGCTGCAAGTACTAATGGGCTCCACAGAGGAAGGGGCTCTGAGGAATGGTGCGGAGGTCACGGGCCTGCAGAATAGAGGAAAAGGTAAAGGAGCCCCAAATACTTACTGGGGCTCAAGGTGAGAAGCTGGGGAACCTGTGAGATGTCGGCAGAGGTGGGCTGCTAGAAAGGCTTTTTATACTATCTCCTGTGAGACTCATACTGAGTATCACACACACACACACACACACACACACACACACACACACACAGAGAGAGAGAGAGAGAGAGAGAGAGAGAGAGAGAGAGAGAGAGAGAGAGAGAGAGAGGCATACATATCCTCACGGAGTCTTGAAGACATCACTCTTAAATAGAGGCACAGAAGAGGATCTGGTCCATTAAGACGAGGCGAGGAGCTGGGACTTTGGAAGCACATATGTAGACAGGCATTCAGTGTCTGAATGAAAGACTGGAAGAGCAGGTGCAAAGGCCAGAGGCAGGAGCTAAGCCAATCAGAGAGCTCCAAGGACAGTGTAGCTGAGGGGCAGAGGTGATGCCATACCAGGCATGGGACAGCTGAGGATTCTGGGTGTTTAGATATGAGAAGGGCACTGGTTCCCAGCCTGCAGAAGTCACAGGCAGTGGGAAAGCTAGAGTGGGTGTACTCGAGGTTCTTAATAATCCCTCGAAGCAGGGTTACTCACAGACAGGAGAGCCCCATAATGGAAGATGTAAAGGCTACCAACACTATGAAATCAGAGAAGGAATTGTGGATTTCTGTGGTGCCCTTGAGGAATGCCAACTGATGCAGGGGTGAGAGCAGGAACATTTCTGGCTAACTCTGGAAAAGAGATGAAGTGAGTTTACACTCATCCCAGGCTGAGGCTTCCTTCCGGACCATTGGTGCTGGAGCCAGAGTTTTTTCTTTGTGTTGTTTTGTCTTCAGGGGATTCAAAGAAAAGCCAGAACCTGCTGTTTTCAGAGTGGCTGATTTATTTGAATATAGTGTGAATATAGACAATATAACACCAGCCAGCCAATCAATCAATCCCCTATGTGCATCAGCCATCTATATAGTTATTATCTGATGTCTATAGCGCTCTCTCATCTCTCCTCTACACAATACACTATCAATCAATCAATCATCTACACCGGTCATCTAGATATTTATATCTATTATCTATCTGTAGCTGTTTTATCTCTCATCTATTTATCATCTATTTTCTATTATATATCTCTCTGCATCTCTTTATCAACTATTATCTATCTATCAACTATCAATGTATCCATCTATGAATCTATATCTAACTATTTTGCAATGCAGGGAACTTAACCTAGGGCCATGCACACACTAGACAAGCGTTATACCATGAAGCTATTTTCTCAGCTCCCAAAACTTTTTAAACCAAATTAACTTGTTCTCAATTCTTTTGCAATGTGATCTCATAAAGCAAAACCCCAAAGTTCTAGGCTCTAAGTTAAAAATATTGAGAGTGATTTATATAGAATGATGAGTCTAGAAAAAAAGGGGTGCACCAGAAAAAATGGGGTGCACCAGAAAAATGGGGTGCAGACAGACAGACAGAGAGAAAGAAGCATGGAGAGTGTAATCATGTCAGGTATGGGTCCTCTCTCAAGTGTCCCACACCAGAGCTCCGGGTTGAGGGCTTAGGAAAGAAGGAGAAAAATGACCATAGAGCTATGGAGTGGGGTGGGTGTAGCTACCGGAGGAGGAGGATGCTCTCTCTGGGCAGAACAAGACAAACTGAGCAGATTAGAGGGGACTGAGAACTATAACCTGCTATAGTTGTACAAAGTATGGGGTAGGCTAGATCTATTTCTACTATGGCAACATAGGTGCTGTGTTCCATCATGGTGATTAAGGATTTATAGATTTTATGACAAGAAAAGGATCAGCAAATACACAGGGGCGGATTTTTAGCCTTTCCCTTCTACTTGGTTTTTTTAATCTTTATTTTTGAATATTAAGAAAGAATGAGGCAGCGGGCAGTGGTGGCGCACGCCTTTAATCCCAGCACTTGGGAGGCAGAGGCAGGGGGATTTCTGAGTTCGAGGCCAGCCTGGTCTACAGAGTGAGTTCCAGGACAGCCAGGGCTACACAGAGAAACCCTGTCTCGAAAAAAAATGAAAAAAACGAAAAAAAAATAAAATAATAAAATAAAAAGAAAGAGAGAAAGAGGCTAAGGATGGGGCCTTTGTGTCAGAGTTTCAGCCACTGATCCTGGCTCATTTGGGAGTTGATCATGATATTCTGATGCCAAGGGGCGTGGAGACTTACCCGTCAGAGCCTCTTTGTTTGGAAACAACTTGTTGTCGACAGCCATGCTGATGTCATGGAACACTGCATCTTCATCTCGATCAGCATCGAACTGGGGGAAACCGAGACAGACAGGTTTGCAACATGAGACACATGATCGAGTTGAGTCTGAGAATGAGCGTGCACCGTTCATTTGTGTCTGTGAGATGGGAGTTAAAGCAGCTGCGTCTTTAACCAGATCTTTAGAGAGTCTTCTAATTCAGACCTCTGGTTAAGAAAAGTGGGCAGCCTTTTCTCAATATATAAAGCAAGTTCTGAAAAGATAATTGAAATTTACTTATGGGTTTCTAATTTAGTTTTTCTAATAAAAAATAAAAATATATAATTATAAACAACAGGGGTAAAGATTTCCTATCTCTCTCTCTCTCTTTATCATCTATCTATCCATCCATTCATCTATCCACCCATCCACCTATCTATTCTATCTATCCATCCATCCATCCATATATTCTTTCTTTCTTTCTATCTATCTATCTATCTATCTATCTATCTATCATCCATCCATCCATCTATCCACCCACCCACCCATCCATCCATTCATCCACCCACCAACCCATCTATTCTATCTGTCTGTCTGTCTGTCTGCCCATCCATCCATTCATCCTATCTATCTATCTATCTATCTATCTATCTATCTATCTATCTATCTATCTACGCTCCATCCATCTATCATTTATTTATTATATATACATTGTATATGAGTATGCCAAAGTATATACAAGCGTGCATGCATATGTATGTGCGTGCATGTATAGGCTGTAAGTTGATGCTTGGTGTCTAGGAGTTCTTTGAAATTTTTACTGTGTGTATGTGTGTGTGTGTGTGTGTGTGTGTGTGTGTGTGTGTGTGTGTGTGTGTGTGTGTATGTATGTATCTGGTATATTTATCTGTGCAGAAGTCAGAGGACAACCTCAGATGTAAGCCCTCATCTTCTACCTTGTTTTTGAGACATGCTCTTATGTCTGTTACTGCACACACCAGTCTAACTGTCTCATAGCTTTCAGTCATTCTCCAGTCTTAAGCTCCCTCTTGGCACTGAAGTGCTGGATTGCAGAAGCACACAACTGTGTCTGGCTTGATGTGGGAGCCAAACTCAAGTTCTCATGCTTGTGAAGCAAATGCTCTCCCCACCACTCTTACTCAGGGGGTCATAACTCACAGAGGCCACAGGATAATCTGTGTGATGTTTAACGAGAGGACTGGAGAGGACAACTGGAGATTTCAAGATGACGTGCTGACCACACTTCCTAGTCTGAGCACAGTGTGCGTTTTCATAAGACAAACAAATGGAACATCTTTCAAAGGCTCCCAAGAGACACCTGGATTACAAAGGGAGTTACAGAGGGGGAGCAGCTCCCAAGAGACACCTAGGCTACAAAGGGAGTTACAGAGGGGGAGTAGCTCCCAAGAGACACCTGGATTACAAAGGGAGTTACAGAGGGGAAGCAGCTCCCAAGAGACACCTAGGTTACAAAGGGAATTACAGAGGGGGAGCAGCTCCCAAGAGACACCTGGATTACAAAGGGAATTACAGAGGGGGAGCAGCTCCCAAGAGACACCTGGATTACAAAGGGAATTACAGAGGGGGAGCAGCTCCCAAGAGACACCTGGATTACAAAGGGAGTTACAGAGGTGGGTGCAGAACTGGGCATCCTGCAAAGCATACACAGTCACCCATATTTTCAGTGGCAGAAACACGTCTTTGTCTTTGACCGGGTTGTCTGGAATCAACAAACTTCACGAACCTCCCTGGGGACAGCCTTCCTGGGCGTCCCCTCTTACCATCAGCTATCCCAGATGCACCAGCCCCAGCGGGAAGGTGCCAACTCAACCCTCCTTCAGGAGTTCACCTTTAATTAAACTTAGGAATGAGTCTGAGGGAAACAAATGGGCTATGTTATTAACACTGATTCAGCTTCATATTTCCCTGAGTGCTGTTCTCTAACCATCAACTCCGGCTCTAGAAATGTTCTCCTCTCCCTGTCTCAAGCCAGGAATTTCAACCAGAAATTCCTCCTCCACCTCAGGAGGCCTCTCAGCTTCAGTAGCTGGCCCCTCATTGTGGAACACTTCTGTGCTAGGAATCTGCTAGTGAGCCAGTGATAGGCAGATCCCTGGGGTTTGCTGGCCAGCCTCAGATGCCAGTGAACGATCCTGTCTCAAAAATAAAACCATGGATGGGTCAGCTGGAAAGATCACTGGCTGCTCTTCCAGATGATCTGGGTTTGATCTCAGCACCCACATGATATCTCAAAACCGTGTGTAACTTCAGTCCCAGGCTATCTCATGCCCCCTTTGGGCCTCCCCATTCATAGCCCTTATGTGGTACACAGATATACATGCAGAACACCCACACACATAACAATAAATAAATAAATAAATAAATAAATAAATAAATAAATAAATAAATCTAAAAAACAAAAAACCAACAACCCTGAGGAATGTACACACATGTACATGCACATGCCTAAACACACACATGCTCTCTGTTACACATTTGAAAATGCCCCTCTAAGTCACAGGCTGCTTAGTGTTCTTGTTTCGTAACTTTTCTGTTCTCTGGATAAAAACAGTAACGATTGCATTAAAAGTGTAATACTTTAAAGACTCACAGTGCCCGAAGAGAAGCCTGCAGACAGCAGTGGTGAATTTGGGGCTGATGGAATCTCTTTGCAGGATTGGGTTTTAAAAGCTTCCTAATCCACTGTAGAACCCCAAAGAGTCACACCTACACAAAGTGGTGGGCGTCAGGGACAGTCTGTGTCTGAGACAGAGCATCCCTGTGTTTTTATTGGGATTCCTGGAGCTCAGCTCTGTGGACGAAAGCTCTGTAGACCTTGTTATCTCTTCATAAAAGGAATTAGGGCAAGATGTGAAAGAAGACTAGATTCTGTGCAGGGGGTGGGTGCAGGGCACTGGGAAGCCTCAGAGAGAGAATAAAAGGCTTATTGTCTCCGCCTTATCTTACTGGGATTCAGATGCCAAGTCAACGGTTTTGTTAGGAAAAGTTGCCAGAGTAAAGAGATTCCAGACAAGCCTGTTAGGATATTTATGAAATGCCTTAAGGAAAGAAACTGCCTTTAAGTTGAAGCTGTAACGATGTAACTGGGACTTTGGTTTGTTTTGTGTCTGGAATCTAAGAAAGAAGGGGCTGCTCAAGGTAATCCTGGTTAGTCTTGTAGCATTAGCCCAGAGAACCATTGAAACAGTTATCAGCGCGGCACACCACTGGGAAATACTTCACTGGGATGGTCGTTGGCTGTGTACTTTAGCTACTCAGTCTCCTCACACACACAAAGGACTGTTACCTTCAGGATTCAAACAACCTCTGTTCTGGGGATGTCACTCATCCCCAGCCCTACAAAAACAACCAGTCACCCAAACAAACAAAAACAAGAGCCAGGTTTCAAGGGATTAAATAACCCTTCTAAGATCGCGTTAGTGGCAGAGACAGAGGCTGAGTACACTTGTGGCCACACCAAAGTATGAACGCTATAGGCTGCCAATGCTTCGAGGCTGAGCTCCGCCTGGCAAGTCAGTGCAAAGCATTGAATGCTCACCTCAGTTGCTCACATCTGTAAGCCCAGTACTTGGCGGGTCAGGCAGGAGGAAAGGAAGTGTGAGGCCAGTCTGGGCTACATAGCAAGGCTGTCTCTAAGAAGAAAAAACTCTCTCCTGTCCCATTTAAAAATTTTATCTCTCTCTCTCTCTCTCTCTGTGTGTGTGTGTGTGTGTGTGTGTGTGTGTGTGTGTGTGTGTGTGTACAGGCACACATGTGCCAGAGAACAGCACATTTGGAAGTCAGAGGACAACTCTCCTTCCACCCTGTTGAGCTAGGGTCTCCCTTGTTTTTTTCTGCTGCTCTGTGTATGCCAGGCTAACTACCATGAGACTCCCCACCCCACTATTCACTGTAGGACAGATTCTGCACCAGGTTAGAGTGACACAGGAAGAAAGATTAATCCAAGTTGGTTTTGTCCTCCTTAAAGCACCAGATGACTAAAACACTTAGAGATACCTGATAGAGAAAAGGTTAAAAGGAGAGAGTGGAGAGGGGGCGCCACTCTCTGGGGCTGAGGACTGCACTGAGGACAGCACGGAGAATCTCCTCCTCCTCTTTACTGCTCTCAGCACCATGTGAGCGCCAGTCAGACGCCAAACGCCAAACTGAACAGAGCAGAAAGCTAACTGAATTAAAGTCCCCTTTTCCTCATGTTTTCCTATTCTCTCTTCCCAGCATTCTTGCAATTTGAGACTTTCAAAAACTATAAAATTGTTAGATAAATATTTGAACCTTTGTCAAGAGTTTGCAAATCAAAGAAGCTTGAGCCCTGAAGCCAAATTTCAGCTTTATGTGACACTGGTTCCTTTCCTAGCCGCAGGCTCTGTTGTCTCCCGTGTTCCCAAGCTCTGAAAAGCACCCTGGGAATCTGAAGCGCACACATACACACACACACATACACACACACACACACACACACACACACACACACACACGCGCGCGCACACACACACACACACACACACACGCACACACTCGTACATGTGCATGCATGAGAATGTTTGACGGGCTAATTTTAGCCCTAGAAGATGGACAATCAGGCTCAATCTTTTTTTGTTTGCTGTTGTTCTTTCTCCTTCATTATTGATTTTTTTCTTAGTTGAAATGCTTCATCTGATCATCACCACCACCGCTGCTGCCGCCACCACCATCACCACCAGTGCTAGGGATGGAGCCAGAGCTTGGCACACACTAGTCAAGCAATCACCCACCAGTCTATTCCCACAATCCTGCCCTCGCCTCCCCTGTCCTCTCCTTTCCTGGCATCTTCCAGCATCGGGATCACTTGCCAGCACAAAGAAATCAATGTTTCTGTGTTCTTGACTAGCTTTGATGGCCAAACATGCTCAGTTCATAATTATGTGGAAGACTCAACGGAAACCAAGTAGAATCAAAGAGCTCAGCTTAGAAAATTGTAAACTTTGGGAAATGGTCTGATGGGGATACAGGGCTGGCTGATGAAGGGCGTCAGTAGTACATAGGAAAAGGAGTCAGGTTTTCAGCCAACGCATAGTTGTTAGCACTAAGAGATCCTCCTTCTTGAAAATCCTTACAAAGAGCACTTAGCATTTGTGGAAGTGTTTTGTTGGAACCATGAATGATCAAACCAGATAGCTTGCTCATGTTCTCCCACATTGGACGAATCCCTAAGTATTACACTGGGATGCATTTTAATTGAGTTCCACAAATGGTCTACGGCAGTGCCTTTGCCTTCATGGACGTTAAGGTCAGTGATGAATTACTTATAATGCAGATCATTATCTAGAACTCAGTGTGAGAAGGGCTGAGACGGAGTGTGCTTCCATGATACTGGGGCCAAGGGACAATAGTAGAGTGGCAGAGGATATGCTCAGAGGTTGCCGGGTGTTAGTGTGCTTTGTACAGGCAAGAGTAACAAACTGAAGGATGGAAGGGCCTTCCGGGACCGGGAGTAGCAGGTGATGGACTGGAGATTTGAATGCAAGTGGGGGTGCCTCTGGGTTATTCATTGTCTGTCTTCTTGAAGGTATTTCAAGACTTTCTTTGGATTTGGAGAGTAGCTTCCTACTGTCCCTGAAACCTCTGGCCATGTATACTGGCTGGTTTTGTGTCAACTTGACACAAGCTGGAGTTATCAGAGAAAGGAGCTTCAGTTGAGAAAAATGCCTCCATGAGATCCAGCTGTAAGGCATTTTCTCAATTAGCGATCAAGGGGGGAGGGCCCCCCGTGAGTGGTACCATCTGTGGGCTGGTAGTCTTGGGTTCTATAAGAAAGCAGGCTGAGCAAGCCAGGAGAAGCAAGCCAATAAGAAATATCCCTCCATGGCCTCTGCATCAGCTCCTGCTTCCTGACCTGCTTGAGTTCCAGTCCTGACTTCCTTGGGTGATGAACAGCAGCATGGAAGTGTAAGCTGAATAAACCCTTTCCTCCCCAACTTGCTTCTTGGTCATGATGTTTGTGCAGGCATAGAAACCCTGACTAAGACACCATGTATTTGAAGTGAATGAGTACCACAGGTGTGCACAAGAATGGGACAGCAGAGCTCAGCTATTCACGAGCTCTTACCATTTATTGCTCCGGCCAGGTAATCAATCTGTTTTGCAACTTCAAGCAATCACTGCAAAACATCCCCGTGGAGTTCTAGAGCAATGGGAAGTATTCATCAGCACAAGAAACAGCTGGCCTAGAAAGTAAGTACTTTTGAAGCCAATAGACCCAGTGGAGAACACAGATGGGATTAGACCTTAGAGTCTTCTCTCTACAATTCCTCTGCTTTTAAAAACTAAGTTGTTTTAGCTCTGGGAAGAACGAAACCATATTCTTAATTATCTTGTATCTCGTTCCTTCCTGTTTTTAGCTTGAGGGTTATGGCCAGCTTCTGAGCTCTTTCAGTGCCGTCCTGACTTCTTTCCTGACTACTATCCTCAACTCTAATACTCTGTGGTGTTTGTATTAGCCCCCCCTCCCACCTAAAAACAAACAGGCTGATCTTGGCTTCAGAATAATTAACTTCTCAGCAAGATGGCCCAGTGATAGGAAGTAATTACCGGAGGGAGAGTTGTTTAAAAATTCACTCGCTGACTCTTTGGCTAATCGAGCAATTTTGACCCCCAAGTTTCAGGAAAAAAAAACCCTATAAATGTATGAGAAGGAAAAGAAGACCTAGAGTAGGAACCCTACTTGTAATGATGGAGTAAAGAAATGGACTTTACAATCCTGTGGATACTTCTGCGGCTAAGATTTCATGAGAATGTGAACGACTCAGTTGGCAGGGAAATGAATTACTCTGCTGGTCTGCTAACTCGGGCCTGAGGCCCATGGGTTGCATGTGGCTAGGATAGCTATGAATGAGGCTCAAATTTTTTGTAGGTGACAATGTTAAATACCAGCATCAGAAGGCTGGACCCCCCTGGCTTAGGGCTTTGACGAGCAGCAAGTGGAAAGATTGGTTACTGTCTAAAAGAATACCTACATTTTATTTGTTACATTCTTATTCCATAGGGAAACAATTTTATTGGCTATCTATCATCCAACCAATTACACTCTTAGCCGATTCAGTCACGGTGGGGTCAGGATCGGTCTATTGAGGGTCAGGGGAAGTGGTAGATATTTCCAGCCAGTGAGTGGTTGGTTTGAGAAACAGAAGGGGAGTGAGACTTAGTGTCCTGAAGAAGAAAACCCACCAACTGCATTCTGGGAAGCACCCCCATGTTGCTTTTGAGATCAGCCTGCACCTTGCCCAGGATACTCTTCAGGCTGTGCCTCGCCCTTCAGGCTGTGCCTCGCCCTGGCTTACTCCATTTTATGATCCGCATTTGGCACCATGTTGAGTGCAGATGCAGAGGCAGGAGGACTCAGTTCCTTGCTGTGCACGTAAACACCAGTGCGCCCAGCACCACCAGAGGCACAGACGGATAACTACACGAAGGACCATTATAAACTCATCAACGGCCACTGGGACCATATGGACATATGGGTGTATTCTAATTACATCAGGAAAACCAGACTCACAGCTTATCAAGAACACAACAGGACGAAACACCCCCACCAGGACCCTACAAAGACAGGAGGATGCTAAATCCTACGATGCTGAAGGCTTGTCACTGAGCGCCTGGAATGAGCATTAGGAGATTAAGGACTGACAGGCAGAGCACACCTAACTGTTCCTGGGGCTTTAGCTCAACTGGGTTCCACTGTTGATACAATCTACTTTAATTGCCATTTGATTGTCCATATATCTGTCTGGACTCTGTCCTATATATTGCTCCTGTGGCTCCATCACCTTGCATTTAGCTTCTTTAGTTTGGCTTAACCCTTAGGTTTGGCTCAGATCTGTGACCCCGGGGCTTGGGTCAGCTCGCAAGGCTGCAGTAGCAGGAATCTAATGAGACTTATTAATGTCCTAATTATTGCAGAAGTTACTCTCTTTGCATCTCTACTAGCTTCTACCTCCAGTGAGGCTCTGAACTCCTTGAACACTACTGTGGCTTCTTTAACCACAGTTTGTAGCTATTCTTACACACACACACACACACACACACACACAGACATATACATTTCTTGTGTGATATGTAATGTATGATCTGAGAGTTAACATCAGTAACTAAGATTGTAACAGAGAACCTGTGTTTGCCAATGGTTGATATCAAGGGAAATTGGGACTTCCTAGTCAACTGTAGTCAGTAAGGCTGACATTGTTATCAATTTATTATTTAATGAATTCTGATACCGTAGAAAGACATAGATATGTTGTATCATTCTGCCGCACACTCACTGAATCCTGGTTCTGTCTTCTGCACCTGCTTGACTTGGCTACCTACAGTTAATTTTCTGTTAAGTGGGTTCCAGTCTGCACTTATTCTGATAAGCCTGAGTCCCTGTGTACTGGCTGTCGTTGTGTGTCAACTTGACACAAGCTGGATTATCACAGAGACAGGAGCCTCCCTTGAGGAGATGCTGCCATGATATCCAGCTGTAAGGCATTTTCTCAACTAGTGATCAAGGGTGGGAGGGCCCATTGTGGGTAGTGCCATCCCTGGGTTGGTAGTCTTGGGCTCTATAAGAAAGTCAGCTGAGCAAGTCAGGAGAAGGAAGCAAGCCAGTAAGGAACATCCCTCCATGGCCTCTGCATCAGCTCCTGCTTCCTGCCCTGCTTGAGTTCCAGTCCTAGCTTCCTTTGGTGATGAACAGCAACATGGAAGTGTAAGCTGAATAAACCCTTTCCTCCCCAACTTGCTTCTTGGTCATGATGTTTGTGCAGGAATAGTAACCCTGACTAAGACACCCCAGAAGACATTCTTTGTTCATTAATCACCAGCACTATCTGGTTCTGTTCTGTTCTGCTCTGTTCTGGTGTGACTTCACTCAGAGACAAAGTAACCACTTCACCTAGGAGCACTGGGCTTCCCTGCGCCTGTTTGTCTCGTCTTCTCACTGCTGCACTGAGGACTTAGTCTACCTCTTCTTAAAGGAGGCTAGAACGGACAGGCTTCTCTACCAGATACGGGATTGTTGCTCACAACTGCAACGCAACAGGCTTCTTCACCTCGTTAGAGGAAGCGTCCTACTTGATGCACAGGTTCAGTTAGAGATGGACGCCCAGGAGAAAACGGCAGGAGCTGAAGGGCAACGGGCTCTGTCTGAGAAAAACACATGCTAATTCCAAGTGCAGCGTTCAGGCTCTGTGGAGCAAATCTGATCACGGAAAACAAGCAACTGACAGCGTCGGCAAAGCCACAACGAGCTTTGCAACGCACCCACAAAATCATTCATGCTTTGCAGGACTCCTTCCTTTCAAACCAAGCTCCGCTCTCGGTTCTAGAAATAACGCACTCTATCCTTGCGTGGCACAGAGGCCTGTGCCAGGGCAGGCCTTCCCCAGATATCTCTGGTCTTCCTTTTGGATCCCCTAACTGCTGCCTTCATTGAAAAAGCATTGCAGGAGACTCCTGAGCCCCAACACTTATGTCCCTAGTGGTGAACATTATCGTGGATATTTGTGAGGAATGGGTTCATAAGATTTTTGTCCTTGAGTATTGTTAGGTCCTCTGTCTCTTAAAAGCTGGTGAGTCACAATCAATTTCTCGATCCATTTCCGAGTAAATTCTTGAATTTTCCATCTCATTGCAAGTTTCCAACAGCGAAGCATAATTCAACAGCATGACTTTATGGAGTGTTTGATCTTTGTCAGGAGTATTATCTGGAGACAGTCTTCTCCAGTATCACCGTGCAGATATGATATCCTTTTAACTTCCTGTGCACATCCCCCCCTGCCTTGGCAGGAATGTCCAGTGTGTGTGGAAACATAAACGCTGACTGCATATAAACTATACATCCTATATGAGAGGTTTGCTGTTATGGGAACTGATGTGTTTATAAAAAGATAAAGAGATATATATGTTTTATGTGTGTGTGTGTAGGTGTGGGGGAAGGGTGTGCCTCAGTGGACCCATGGCGAGGCATCCCTTCCCCCTGAGGGACCAGCCACACCACAGTATAGTAAAGAATAGAGTTTATTCAGTGCATGGGGAGGGGAGTTAAGAGGGTAGTAGAGGCAGAGAAAGGAAGAGAGAGAGGGAGAGAGTAGAGAAGTAGAGGCCGGCCATGAGCATGTGGAGAGAGGGGGGAAGGGAATGGGGGGGGGAGCAAGGGGGCAAGAGAGGTAAGAGGTGAGAGAGATAAGAGAGGAAGCAAGAGAGAGAGAGGAGGGGCAAGCAGCCCCTTTTATAGTGGGTCAGGCCTACCTGGCTGTTGCCAGGCAACTGTGGGGTAGAGTTTAGACAGAATGCTAACAGGAACAAGACTTTGACCTTATTGAGTCTTTACAGTCTAGATAGAAGGGTTTATTAAGATCCTTGTCAGGGCCAGGGTCTAAAGATTTTTAAAAATATTTTTATTTTATGTATGTGCATATTTTGTCTGTATGCATGTCTGTGGAGGCATTGGATCTCCCCGAACTGGAGTTACAGACTGTTGTGAACTGCATTGTGGGTGCTAGGAATTGATTCCTGACCCTCTCACAGAGCAGCCAGTGCTCTTGTCTGCTGACCTATTCAGCCCACGTAAAGAATTCTTATCTGGCAACAGTTGATGAATCGCAAGTGAGCAGCCAGGAAACACCATTTTAAAGGCTGTGTAATTACGTTTCTTAATACATTTTACAAGCTAGGGTTCAGTTTTAGTCCTAAATGGCTTACATCTCCTTTTGGTGTCTTCTTCCTCTAATGGGTCTTCTGTTTAGAGCCTCCTTGCTTGCACTTGTGTGGTAAACATCATTAGAGCTTGTTAAAGGCTAGAAAGCTTGAGGATAGGCTCAGTTCTCCTGGGGCTCCCCTCTGCCACAGTCCGCTCCGCTTCTGACCAAGCAGAAGCTCACATAGAGGATGCATTCTGCAAGGGAACGGGGGTTAGTAAATGAGTCTTTGGTGCGAGGCTGCCCTTTGCCGCAGTCTGCTTCAGCTCTGTTCACCTGAAGGATGCATTCTGCAAGGGGACACAGGGTTCACAAATGAACTATTGCCTCAGTGGCACTGCTTCCACAAGAAGTGTCTGAGGAGCTAGGCGAGGTTTCTGTGTTTACCTCAAAAGGTGATGGGACCTATGGTATTATAAACTGCTTTCTCAAACTTAAATATGTGAAAGGAAATCCTGCCACTATTTTCCAACTAAAAGGGCAAAAAGGGAGATTGAGGGCAAAGTGATGAATTTGTAGGCAAATGATAGCAACAGGGCTGACACCAGGTCACCAGGCCAGGTGTCCATGAGTCACACGCAGTGCATGTACACACATACCTCAGGACCATAGCCAGATGGGTCACACACAGTGCATGCACACACGCCTCAGGACCACAGACAGATGGACTGTACACAGACACATGCACACATACCTCACAACCAAAGCCAGCTGTTCCTTTGACCATGAAAAAGCCATTTCCTCCTGGCATAAAACCATGACCTACTTAGCCCTCTTGTCAGACAAATCAGAGCCTTTATTAGGCTTGCACAGACTGGCTTCACAATTAGCACAGCTGAGCGACAGCAGTGGACACAAGCGCCTGAGCAAACGCAGAGAGATCAGTGTAGGTCTTTAAAATTCAGGCACATGGTTGTTACAGGTGCACGAGCAGCCACATTCTCATTTCACCTTATGATATTAGTACTTGCTTAGGATGTGCCATCTTAGCTTTTCTTCACTATATCTAGTGAGCAGCAGACAGATTTGGATAAATTTTAAGTCAGCCATCTTCACCACATGGAACACACCCGTGATTACGGAGCAGCAGAGCCAAGCAACTCGTTAGGGAGGTCCCAATGCATCCGAGGCTTTCCCCACGTGCAAACTAGGGTTTGTAAACTTGCCCATCAGAGGAATACTGAAAAATTAACTTCTATTTTTATCTCATGCCTTCCAGTAACTTCCACGACACACTTTTAAGCATAGCCAGGACTAAACATAAACAGCCAATTTAGAATGTGTAATTATATTTGTACACAGTAGTTAATCTGTCATAGACGAACATGCTAAGAACCGTCTGTTCCGGATGTTTCAACCACTTTGCATGGTCTTAGGATTCTAGGGTCTAACTGACAAGATTTTAAAACTATTCCTCACACACTTCATTCTGAACTGTCATTGTTTCCACACAGAAGAAATGCTTAATATCAGGGGAGAGGGCAAAAGATCCAAGATCTCTTCTGTGGCTTTGGGTCAGCCAGGTGTTCTACATGGTGGCATGGTTCTACTTTGTCTTAGTTAGGGTTTTACAACTGTGAACAGACGCCACGATCAAGGCCACTCTTATAAGGACAGTATTTAATTGGGATTGGCTTACAGGTTCAGAGGTTCAGTCCATTATCATCAAGGCAGGAGCATGGCAGCATCCAGGCAGGCATAGTGCAGGAGGAGCTGAGACTTCTACAACTTCATCTGAAGGCTGCTAGCAGAATAATGACTTCTAGGTGGCTAGGGTGAGGGTCTTAAAGTCCATGCCCACAGTGACACACCTACTCTACAAGGCCACACCTCCTAGTAGTGCCACTTCCTGGGCCAAGCATATGCAAACCACCACACACCTCAGTCCTAAGGAAGCGCTAACACAGTGTGGATGAGCAGATCACTCAGAGGACACACGGTCTAACGTTCTCCCTGATGTGATTTAACCTGAACAACACAGGGCAGACCGAGGTGGCTGCCATTCCATTTTTCCTTCCTCCAGTGATGAACACCCCCTAACTCAGCAGTTTGATTTGAACTGTAAAATATGGATGTTACTATGGAGACACTGGCGCTGTGTGAACACACAGGGTCCAAAACTTTCCTTCTTCTTGTGTACGAGTACACAGTATGTGTCTGCATGTGTGGTGTATGTGCCATAGGTTGATGCCAAGTGTCTCCCTCACTCTCTGTGTTACACTCTGAGACAGTTTCCCCCTGAACCCTCAGAGTGTCCAGCATGGCTGGCTAATGAGCTCTGTCTCCTCCCCCCCAGCTATGGAGTTACAGATGCGAGAGAGCACATCTGACTTTTACACAATGCTGAGTGTCTGAAGTCAGGTGCTCAGCTTTGGTGGCAGGTACTTTACCAGACTGACTGAGTCAACACCCACCTCCACAGTATTCCATTTTCAGACGTACTGAACAAAAATAACATCATAGACTGGAGTAAGAGAATGCAAGCTGTGAGTCTGCTAAAGCCAAAGAAAAGAAAAATAATATCTTATTTTCTGTGTATGTGTACTACGCCTGCATGTGTGCATGTGCCCGGTACTAACTGAGGTCAGGAGAGGGCCTCAGATGCCCTGGGGTTGGAGGTACAGATGGCTGTGAACTGCCATGTGAGTGCTGGAAATCGAACCTGGGTCTTCTGTAAAAGTGACCATGTTTTTTTTTAATTGCTCGGGCAGATCTCCGGCCCCTTGTAGCCATTTTTATGCATGTGCATGCCCATAAAGTTTCTAAACTCAGTGTATCGTTATGCCACAGCAGGATAACAAGAAAACAAGTAACCAAGGAAACCATGATAGGAAAACATACCCAGGCTGGGGTTTTAGCAGACAGATTTTAACTCAGAAATAATAGATTTCTTGCTTCAAGCCACACATTACTGATGGAAAAGTTGGTTTTAGACAAAAGATAAACAAGAGGATTGCTATTTACTTTTCAAATGACATCAACATTTTAAAAATGCCAGGAGGCAGATGAGAAGTCGTGCTAGTCCTTGGCAGAAGGAACTTTGATATAGACAGCTTCATTCCACTCCATTGTAACTCAAAGTCTGTCTAAACTTCTTCCTGTGTAAACAGAGTCATACTGGACCCAGTCGGCACTGTCCAACTTGGAGGTCTCCCTGGGGTTTAGGAAATCAGTGACCAGCACCATTAGGTGCTTTCCTAGGTGGTTCATATAAGAATGCTTCATAGAAATTATTCCTTTTGAGCCTACACAATGGCTTAGCACGTAAGTCTAAAAGTCAGCATGGCAGAAACAAGAGACACCCTGTCAATAAGGTGGAAAGAGAGAATGCTGGGAAGTTGTCTTCTGACTTACACACACACACACACACACACACACACACCCCACAACACACACACCATACATACACAAACACACACATATACAACACATGCACAAACATGCCACCTACCTACACCACACACATACATCACACACATACATCACACATACACAGACACACACACCACCCCTATACACCACACACATACACACCATGCACACACACACTAATGATGATGATGACAATTGCTGATGATAAAAACCTAAAAACAATAAGAAAGCGTACCTCTCTACATGCACACATTCCAAATGCCAAGCAGGCTCCGAGTTTCTGTGCTTGGTTCTCAGTTTAATAAAGTGAGTGATGATTAGTTATGACACAGCTTAGAAATTCCAGCAGCACTCAGCATAAAATTGCTAATGTTTTCAAGGACAAAGGATTGTGGATTTCTAAGTTTGTTATCTTTAAAATGAGTGTGTGTGTGTGTGTGTGTGTGTGTGTGTGTGTGTGTGTGTGTGTAGGGGAATGCCCATGGAGGTCAGAGGACCAAACTCAGGTGGTTAGACTTGACGTAAGAGCTCTTACATGCTGAGTTACATCCTCAGTTCCAGTATGCACCCTCCCCCTCCCCCCTCCCCTCCTCTCCCCCCTCCCCTCCCCCTCCCTTCTTTATCTTCCTTTTCCTCTCACCCCACCCCTTCCTTTCCTTCAGCAGTTTGCTCAGTTGTCTGGGCTGGCCGCCACACTCTAGGCTGCTCTTCTCCATCAACAGAAGCCTGGGCCATTTCCTCTGGAGTGCCGACTCACTCCAGGCTGTCACTATTGTTTTTGGGATATGCTACCTTATATTGTCTTCCTGGAATTTTAAAAAACCACGGACTCTTGGAAGGGACTGGCTTCTGGTAATCCTGTATAGTCCTCCATAGAGCATCAGATCTCTGGCTAAGAGCTTAAAGATATCATTGATTTATTAAAAGTAATCTACGGAGATTGTCAGGAGCACAGCTGTTACACAAAGCAATGCTATGGTTATTACATTATTAAGGCATAAAGAAACCTAGCAGTCCTGTATTTTTGGCGGGCAAACATGATTTGATTTATTTGTTTTCTGTCATTATTAATAATGTGCCCTATTAATTCTTTCTTTAAAGATTCATTTTATTTTTATTTTATGTGTGTGAGTCTTTTGCCTGCCTATCTGTATGTGCACTACCTGCGTGTACCTGTGGGAGGCAGAAGAGAGCACTGGATCCCTTGGAACTGGAGTTACAGATGGCTCTGAGCCGCTATGTGGGTGCTGGGAACCGAATCTGGGTCCTCTGCGAGAGCAGATAGTACTCATGACTGCTGGGCCATCTCTCCAGCTCCTATGTTACTTCTTGACGACAATTTTAGAGTTAGTTCCTGATATCATTTTCTGCCCCTCGTAGTGACTCCCCAATACCGCACCTCCATTTTGCATTAAACTAGTATTATCTTCTTCCTGCCATCTGCTCATGTCCTATGGTGACACTATTTCCTCATGAGTCTCCCTTTCTCTGCTTATGATACATATTCTTCCCTGTTTCACAGTTATGAATGGGGCCATTACCCCAGAAGATCTACAGACCAGGACGTGTTTCACTTTATTTCCTTAAGAAGAACCCACTGACAGGATAAAGAATTTTTTTTTTTTTTTAAAAAGCATAACCATTAAGATGGTGCTAACACGAGCAGTCAGCCATAAAGAAGAAACGCTAAGACCGTTTTGAGAGCCATAGGCAGAGGTAACACGTCAGTAATCTAAGGCGGAAGAGGGATTCTCTTTAAAACATAGAGAAGGAGATTACGGTCAAGAGAAACAAAAACAGAACCCCCACCACAAAACCAAAGCCTTGACGAGCATCAGTATCCGAGGCATCTGCTGTGGCTGAGTTCATTTCCTCACAGAGAGGCATGATCTCTAGTTAGGAGGACATTTCTTGACACTAGAGGCACTCACAGGCAGGGCTGGGCGGGACGGGGCGGGGCTTGAGTGACACAGAGCGTGGCGTGGCGGGGTGGGGGAGGGCTTGGCGGGGCGGGGCTTGGGTGGCACAGGGCGTGGCGTGGCGGGTGAGGGAGGGCTTGGCAAGGTGGGGCGGGGCCTGACAGCCTGTGGACAGGCTTCCAACTCCTATTTAGCTATTATTATTTCACTTTGCTGTGCACCCGTGACTCCAGGCAGAAGTCTTCCTATAAATTCCATGTTGAGGTGTTCCTTTCTACATGTGTTCCCTCTACATGTGTCAGTTTATTTGAAGATCTTAAAGTGAATTAATAAGTAGTTGTATTATATAAAATGGGTATAGTTCGGAACCAAATAATTCCTCTGTGTGTAGGAATAATTCTGTGGCATGGTGGTGGCCTAACCCAGCATGACTGTCCGAGCTGCAGCATGTGGAGATTGGGACAAAGCCTCACAGAGGGAGGCCCCAAGAAGAGTTAGGAGTCACAGAGGATTAGAACAAGACACTCACGGACAGGACGCCCCCGCGACAACACGGGATGGGCGTGGGGTGGCCGCAGAAGAACAACTTCACTGAATTTCACCTTGAGGTTTTGGCCTTCAGAACTGAGAGAAAAATATGATTTTTTTCTTTTCTGTTTAAACCACCTGCTTTGTGGAATATTTTATGGTGTTTTAAGTAAACACATACAGGTGATGTTTTTACATCTTGAATTTTTTGTTTAGGTTTTTAAAGAAAAAGTCTTTAAAATTCTTTCCGAGGATGGGCGTGAAAAGCTAACAACACACTCGGAGGAGCTGGCTGTCCAAACAGGAAGACAACACTTCTATGCGGCGTCCAGCCTTGTGCTGACACTAAGGTGCACTTGGGGCCCAGCCCCCCCATGCTTTGTTTTCTTGTTCACGATCTCTCCTTCCATACTTTAAAAGAGAATTTCTCTTCCTTCTTAGAGGACTGCCTTGTGTCCCATCTGACTTCTGTCTTCAAGAAGTGTGTTATTATATAATAAATATCTTATTTGAGCCTGGCTGCTCTTGCTAACATCGTTTCTGTTGCTATGCTTTAGAAATGCCCTTTTAAACGCTGTTATGACATCTGGGACGGGAAGATCTGCATGAGTCTAACATAACTTTACATAATGTTAAAAATTATAAAATAATTAGTTGTAGGGCTCATTAGGTCCCGCTTCTGATTAAAAATATCATTTGAAACTTTAATTTTTAAAATTTAAGTTTTGAAAGTGTGTTTGTGTATGAGAGTGCCCTGGGGTCCATCTGTGGGGTCTGTATTCAGGCGTCGGTTTTCTCCTTCTGCCCACCGTCCTGGGGATACAAGTCAGGTGACCAACCTGTCAGCAAGCCTCTTTCACACACTAAGCCATCTTGCCTGCCCCATCACAGTAACTTTCACCTTTCATGCACATACAAACAGTTTATTTGAGGATTTTAAAGTGAATTAATAAGTAGTTGTATTATCTAAAATGGGCATAGTTCTGAACCAAATTTTATCTCATAAATAATACAGTTCTGTAGAGGGCAAAAAAAATCTTTGTATGTACAGATAAGCACTGGAGAAGCCAGGAAAAAATTAAACACACAATTTCTCTCGTCAAGGAATGAAGTACTTGTCTGTTCCTCCAGGAATGCTGGGAATGGATGTAGCTTCTACCTGACCGTCCTCTGCTGCCTGAAGAGCCAGGCTCTACCTGTATCTCCCAAATTGCTGGGATAGACTTTACTTATGCCAGACCCTTTCCCACTAAATCATCACTATTGCTTTTAGACCTTGTGAATGATGTCACTTGTGCTCTACAACAGCCTAAGTGACTTCTATGTTATCTTAGGGCCAGGCTATTCCTGGCACCCACAGGCATTATGTTTACCTCAGTCAATCTCCCTAGAGCCCCTAAATCTTGGACTCTATCTCTGAGTCAATAGTACCCATCTTGGTGAAAAAAGCCAGATGTACTTTGTAAAGAGTTTCAATGTAAACGTGTCTTAAATTTGTTGTGCGCTTGGGACTGAGTTAACTGTTATCAGAAAACTTTTTTTTCCCCAAAATCATACTCTGCTTAAACATGGCTAAAATAAATGAAATGGCGTCAGACTCTGGAAGTCCTGGCCAAGCACGGCTCCCTAAACTGGGTTGGACCGTTTCATTCTTGCCTCTCTGTGGTTGGTTGCCATGACTGCTGTCAAGCCCACAGGGACTCTCCACAAGAGTCAACATGTTAGAAGTTATCTAACACTATATTTTATTATAGCAGGAAGTGGCTGGTATCATAGCATCTTACTGTTGAGTATTATCGTACTGTTTTGGTCAACTGTTAGCCCTGGACATCAAGTCCATACTATACATATCGAGCAGCCTCTAGGGTTTGCTTTCTTTTTTGAATTATGCAACGTTAAATGGGTTACAAAGAGATGCCAAGTTTTCCTCCTGAACAGGTTGCCTTTATGTGAACATGTGGAACGGACATTTCCTTTCCTGGAAGGACAAGGAAGCAGCGACACTCATTAGTGTCCACGCCTAAGGCCGACAGCCCAGCTCTAAGGGACCACGGTTTGATTTCATATTTACATGCTGTGTGGGTCCTCGGCAAAATATTGCCTTTGCCAGCTTAAAGTTGATTAAAATAAAACTGTATTGGCAAATGCTAGAGAAAGATGTAAAGGGAGGTTTTTCAAGTTAAGATGGTAGATATTTCTCTGCCTTTCTGGCTCATTTTGAATGCGTTGACATGATTTCTGCATATTTTAAACATATCACCAATGAGTTACCAAGCTTTTGTGTGTTTTTCCATGGTACTTGGGTCAGAAGTTGTTTTCAGTAGTTAGTAATTTCTTTTTTTGTTGTTGTTGTTCCTACCAAAAAACGTCATCAACTGGGTGTTTAATAGAGGATAAGTTTCATTTAGCAGACAGTGTTAGAGGCTCTCTAGTGAGAGCTTTCTGGTTACATCTAGACATCGCAATGGCATCACAGTCTGAAGGGTATGGGACCAAAGCCCTGTGGCCAGGGAGGACGCAAGAAACCCAGGTGAGGCCAGGCTGCCTTTGTCAAACAGCACTCTCCCAATCGGCCCCTTTCTCGGGACCGCTTTGATCCAGTCACCAGGTGATCACGGCATAAGATCTTGCACTAGGTCACATGTCCTACAGGCTTTATCACCTCCCGACACTGTCACATTGGGGAATTCATCTACACCATGAGCTTTGACAGAGACAAATCATATCCAATATTCAGCAGCACTGGCCTATGCCTTCCGACTACCAGTAGCCCTATGAAGGACAAAATATTCCCCTAACTTTGAAACCACTTAAAAGGAGGGAGGTAGGGAGTAGAATATTGAAAAAGTTTAGCCTCACTGTGCTCTAGGATGTGAACCCAGGACAGCCCCGCCCTCTACACGATTATCCACAGCCACAGAAGCACCTACAGTCCTGATTACTAATCTGTTGTGATTTGTACTGATGGTGTCTCTGTCACCTAATGCCAGAAGGTTTCTTGCATTACAGGAAGACGCTTAGTTGGACAGATGTTCTTCTGTTTTTTAATTAATTTTCACAATGACAGCCAGCACTGGATTATTTCTAATTTCCTTTATTCTAATTTCTTTATTTCTAATTTCCTTTCCTTTCCCTAATTCCTATTCTCTTTCTTTTCTTCTCCTTGCTGTTTTTAGTGGTTGTTTACCCTTTTCCATGTCTCCCTGGCCCACAGTTTCAGAAGTAGCACTGGGGTAGGTAAAACGGCCTTCACATCACTTCACTTCGCCTTGCTGAATCTCAGTGTCCCCACCCCACAACGTCCGTCTTAGCCACTTACAGAACGAAGAGCGCGTGATAGAACTCGTGTTTGCTTAAGTAATGTGTGTGTCTATAGGCCATGTGTGTCTGTACCCAAGGAGGCCAGAAGAGGGCACTGAAGCCCCAGAGCCGCATTTATAGGTGGTTGTGAGGTGGGAACTGCACTTGGGTCCTCTGTAAGGGCAGCCAGTGTTCTTAACTGCGGAGCCATCTCCAGCCCCCAGACACACGTGTTTACCGGTCTCACGCAGCTGGGGTTCGTATGGCTTATGGAATTACATTGACTTGAGTTGCTTTCTCCTTGAATGACAGCCAGTTATTCCCCAGAATAGTTATATCATTTAAACATATTTGATTCAACACACACCCACATTCTACATCATATAGTTTTTTTCCTACGCTATGACCCACTTCAGTGCCAGCAGCCTACAGGCACAGAGGCTGGCAATGGTTAGCAACCAGTTTGCTCTAGCACTATACATCCTATAATTTTACTTTATTAACTTCTTTAAACATCTGCTGTTACATTTTGATATTTTGATTGAAACTGCACCAGCCTTGAGTGCTTTTAAGCGCTCAGGCTAGCAGCAAGGAATATGTTGGTTTTTCTCCTTTAAATTGGTTTTTTTTATTTCTCCTGTTAAGGTTTGGTAATTTTATTTGTCCAGTGCTAGAGAATATCATATTAGCATAAGTATCAGATGTTTATTATCGTTGTTGATATCGAAATAAGATCTTGTTCATTTAATGACCCCTTTACCAAATTGTCTAGATTATGACAAATACCTTTAAGTGTATTATACTGGATTTTCCAACTATAAATGGTTTGAAAATTGTAGTATTTTTCTCTTTTCTTTCTTCTATTAATACCCTGCTTTTAATGACACTGCAATAGCAGCAATCTTTTATAATATGATAAACTTGCATATAGCAAACTGTGCTTGGTTTATGTGGAAATGTGTGCACTGTGCCTTGGTTTGCCTCCCACTATTACTTAAAAGGATCATTTTATGCTTAATCTTTACTCTTAAAACCTCAAGAGAAAAGGGTAATTTTATCAGTGTCTTTCGGAGAAATCTGTTTATGTATTCATCCCGAGTTTTTCGTTAATCGTTCCGTTGGTATTTGTGCAGTGATTTTTCTCTTGTGGCACTAAATCATGTTCTAGATATAGGTTTTATTAGGTTATGGGAATGTCTTGATGAATGTACTCATTTATTTTCTCATTTACACTCCAAAAAATGGGCTGTACAAGAATTTATTTCAAAGCAATAAACGTGCAAGTGTTTATGCTCAATGCAGCGGAAGCCCCAGGAATCCTGGGATGCTGGCTAAAGGGGTGTTATTTTCATTATTAATAATAACATTGGAGGGTTTAGGTATTTAATTGTGGGAAGACCTGTGAGACCTAATGTCCATGTTAATTTTTGGTTAACATCCAAGGAAATCGAGATCTCAAGAGGTTAATGACTTGCTCACAAGTCCCTAAGGGATTAGTGGCATAATAAAATTACACAGAGAGAAAATGTGCTTCGTATCCTTAGAAGACATAGCAATAGGGTCTGGGGAAGCAGCTCAGTGAGTACAGTGTACTGGCTGAGCATGAGGACACTTTCATGTAAACACACGCACACACCACACACCCACACACACACACACACACGCACACGCACGCACACACACACACGATAAAGCAATACTAAATGTCACTAGTTCACTGAAATGATATACTATCATTTGGCTCCATCGATACTTTAGACATAATTTAAACAGACCAAAAGAGATGAAAAATTCAGGAAATGGGTTGTATGAGAAAATGTAAAAGAAACTAGTTTGTTGAGGTAGAAACATTGAAAGGACTTCATATCATCTTTTCTGAAAAAAAAAAAAAAAACCTTAACAAAAGAAAATCTGTGTTATGAGAGCTTCTGAGGAAATGTTGAAAATAAGCCTGAGACCTCCAGGTCTCCAGGCGGTGGAGCACTCTCCAGATGGTGGAGCACCCTCCAGATGGTGGAGCACCCTCCAGATGGTGGAGCACCCTCTAGGTGATGGAGTGCCTTGCCAGATGGTGGAGCACCCTCCAGGTCATGGAGTTCCCTGCCAGGTGATGGAGCACCCTCCAGGTAATAGTTTTCTGTCAGGTGATGGAGCATCCTTCAGGTGATGGAGCACCCTCCAGGTGATGGAGGTCCCTGCCTGGTGATGGAGGTCCCTGCCTGGTGATGGAGTGCCCTCCAGCTGATGGAGCACCCTCCAGGTGATGGGTACCATGCCAGATGATGGAGGACCCTCCAGATGATGGAGCATCCTCCAGGTCATGGAGTGTACTGCCAACAGGCCAGCATCTCTGTGCTGAAGGCATGTAGAGGGGGGTGTGTGTGTGGTGGGAGGCCTGGTGAGCAATCCCTGAAGTTTAATAACTGGGTTTAATTGTTTAAAGTTTCAGCTCACTTCATTGTTACCGACTGTTCTGTGAAGGCTGTTTTCACATCACTGGGGTTGTTTTGCTTAATAAAACGTTACTTTTGGTTAACAGTGTATTTCTAGAGTTTAGCTAAATATATACAATAGAGAACACTGGGTACAGTGGGCAATAACAGGAAAGCAGCGGTGCTGGCTGATCAGAGAGAGTTCCTTGGGTACCCCTCAGATTTATGAGCTGAGGAGTGTTCAGAGTGTTGCCAGGCAAAGCCCTGGCAGCCAGGAGAGCCACCCTGTTGCTGACAGCCGCCCATGGAGCTGCTGTCTTACTGCCAGTACAGGGGAGCGTCTGGTGCTGAGCACAGTGTCTCTCTCACAAATGGCCTGTTTTAAATATCTTGAAGAGCTACCTGGATGATTGTAACTGGGATTAGTTCTTTCTTGTTACTATAGCAAACAACAGAATTCTGTTTCTTACAGTTCGGGAACCTGGAAAGTCCAAGATAAGGTTTGCCTAGATCACAGAGCCATCTCACCACAGCATCACTGGTCTAGGGGAATGCAAGATCTCCGGGGCCCCTTTCATAGGGGTGGGTGGAAGGTTACTTTTAATATATGAATATGTGAATTTATTACTAGTTTTAGCATGAACTAAACTGAGTCTCTTGCCCAGAAAAGAGACACTTTCCTTTACTAATACTTGAGACAACTTTGCCTTTTAACCTCCGTGGAGCAGAACTGTAAGCACTGGGTTTTGTCTTTTCATCTTTTTAAGTATAAAATGATTTATTTTTGTGCATGATGGGGTGTGTGGTGGTGCATCCATCCGACTGTGTATTTGGTGGTCAGAGGACAGTTTCATGGAGTTACCCCTGTGGGTTCTGGGGATCGAACTCTGGTCATCAGGACTGCAGGTTACAAGCATCCTTACTTTGCCATGTTAGTAGCCAGGAGTTTGCCTCTTCAGTGTCAGCTCTCAGGAGTCCCTGCCTTCAGTCTAAGCTCCAGCCGGAACACACCAGCCATTTCTAGAATGAAGCCTCTTAAGTCTTGCTGTCTGTAACCTCCTCTTGCTGATGAAAATTTTATGTGACTTCAGGCATAAAAGAATATAAGATAAGTATACATAGCAAACGTTTACTGATAGTGAAACATGAATGCATTTTAAAACACCTTTGTTATACACATTTTTACTTATTACAGTTGAAAGTGACTCAAATATTAATGAGCTAGTTGTTTATTTTTTAATAAAGAATTAAATCTTAGAGAATATTTGACACTGTTGGATTAGGGAAACTTCACTAGCTTTCAGCTGAGCAATATTTTTATTTTATATTTGTCAATTCACATAAACACGTATAAGATGATAAGAGTTTGCTTAAGGCATTTCAGAAATTGTTGGAAAATCTGTCCTAACCCCAAGACAAAACTCATTGAATAATATTTTATGAAACTCAAGTGAGAAATTTAAAGATCAATTTTAAAAACTAAACATCTCAATATAATATAACCCAAAGCTATACTAATTTGGTGTCATGGTAGGAAAATTGTAAAGTCCTTGTTTTCTGTCGACAAGCTGTGATGTCTCTGCAGGAGCAGGAGATTCTGGGTGTCTGTCACTACACTGCAGTTCCTCACAAATCTGAGCCCAGCTGTCTTGGGCAGCGACTGCTGGCACTGTGAGGTACAGTACACACAGAAGGCTGCACGGTAAGTCGCATGGTGCAGCATCGGTGATCACAGCCAGAAACACTCAGATTCATTATGAGTTTAATTTTTAATTAATTTTGGTCACTGTGTTCCCAGAAACCATTTACCATTGCTGTTTGTATGTTCCATGACCCATGTGACTGATGTCAAAGCCCCAGGGGAACAAGGCCTCTGGGGCAACAGCTCGGGCTTAGCAGCAGGTTTTCTGTGTTCTCCACCTTCGAGCTCTCTGCCTGCAGTGCCTGAGCTCCCAGCCTTCTCCCAGCTAATTCCCGTCTCCCTACCCACGCCAGCTCATGTCTACCTCTCCTGAGATGTCCTTTGACCTATGACGTGGCTCTATCTCTCCAACATACCTCTGTCTCCACAGCACACGGTAGTACACGGTGCATGTACACAGAATAGCTCTTACCCCTCAATGCCACGCGCAGTCTGTGCTGTCCTGGGGGCAGAAATCATGGCGTGTGTATCTCTGCAGCTCTCTACTTAGTTCCTGGGTGCTCAGTAAATAAATGCTCGCTGCTGCTGAAGAACTTAACACTTACAGTTTGGGCCCTGCTTATATACATAGCAAAAGGCTGGTAAATATTGAGGGGGGCCTGGCTGGACAGGACAGGAAGCATGAGGTGAGGAGCACAGGCTCTGGAGTAGTGACTGCATTAGACCTCCTGGACATGTTCCTTGTCCTTTGGCGGTCAAGTGACCTCTTGGAACCACAGCTACAGGCCTCTAAAAACAGGTCACAATATTGCTGAACTCAGGTTTGGTGAGGATGGGCTGGCAGAGTGCTTAGTCTGGCATTTGGTGCTGGGAAAGTGATTATTATAGGAGTGAAATCTGGGAACTCAAGCCTTGGGTTTGCCCGTTACTGCATTTCCTCCACATCTTGGGGCCAGAGACGACAACGCAGTTAGCAGCTCCTTCCACCATCCCAGCCCTGCTGAGAAGGATGCCAAAGTGGGTCTGCATCCGCGGGGCCCTCACGTGTCAGCTGGCTTGTTCAGTGTGGACCTTCTCAATGGTTGGAACACTCTCCTCTGTGGCTCAGCGTGAACATTCACGAGGTTGTCATTAATGATTACCAGTTCCCTGGAACCCCGCAAGCTGTTGGCGTGCTACTGAAGCATCCTGAAAAAAGCCCCGTTTTCCCACAAGGAATAATCAGACATGCTTTAGATTCCACTGGCTTTTAAGACAGGCCCGCATGAAAGGCACACTTTGAGCAGTGACCCAGATCTGGTACTAATTTAGGTTCATGTCTCCTACCAGTTACCTTCTGAGACATGCCCTTGTGATGGGAGCACCAGAGGTGTAGTATGACCTTTTCTGCTGTCCTTGACATTTCTTTGTTTTCAAATGTCTACACAGATACCCTGCTTCTTCTTTAAAGATAAGACACAGGTAAAATAGTTAGACCTTTAGTTGTGGAGTTAAGGAAACAAATAAACAAAAAACCCAAAAATGTATGACTTAGAGTGTGCTCCTCTGTTCTTAAAGTCACTGCCCCTGAAGGGTGTCTTGATGCCCCCACGAAAGTGACCCAGATCACGAGACACAGAGGACCCTGATGGTGGCAAGCAGTGGCTCTCCAATCTGTGGAGTATTATCTTTTGGGGTCTCCAGGGGTCCTCTTCCATGACCTAAATCCATGGGGCTTAATAACACTGTCAGCTGCTGCTGGCAGAGAAAGGAAGCCACATATCCCAAGCTTCCTCTGATCTGGGGGCTGTAATCATGGCCATGGTTATCGTGTTCTGTAAGCCTCGGAGGGCAGGTCTCCACGGGAGTGCTGAAGATGCCAACTGCAGCCATTCCCAGGGTGCATGCCTCTGTGAGGTGGGCAGTTGTCTAAAGTATTCTACCATGGCCGATTCAAAGCAAAGGCTCTCTGCCACACTGCACTTCCTCCCTGTTTGACCTCAGGTCCTTGTCATGCTAGTTCATACCAGGTCACAGAGGTCAAAGGGTATCTGAAATATTTAGATCACGAGACTGTGGAACGTTGTGAAAGCGATGATGGGACTGAAGAGAAAACTCAGTATAGTCTTCACAGAGAAGCCCATAAGCTCCCTTCTAGGGCGTGGTGTGGTGCAGTTTTGTCCCAATTTCCTGAGACCATGAAGGGTGTCTACCTCACAGAGAATGCCTGGAATCTTAACCTGCCCAAATCCAACACTGCTTATGGACTGTGCTACGTTTACTCAAATCCACAGCATTTAGCTGTGCTAAGAAACCTCCCCCAGACTGGAGATGTTAACACCCCAGTTCTGTCACCTCTAGACCCCTGTAGTTCCGCGGTGTTCACTGGAGAGCTTCCCAGTTCCACTTGCACACCCCTGACTTCTGCTGACACAGTGGTTTCTCTCCAGCTTCCTCACAGCTCTGGCCTGGTTTTAACATAGACCAGGGCTCACCTTCAAGTTCTGAGAAACTGCTTCCTGCAAGCCAAGAGACCCCAGCCATCCCCGTTTCCTCCCGCACCCTCCATGTGCTCACTGGTTTATGCTGGTTTCCTACATTTTACGCTTCACACTCACAAATCTGCTTTTGCAAAAGCTGTAACATAGAATGCTATCAGTTTTGCTTCAGACAGTTTTCTTTCTGAATCATTTAAAGAAGGAAAAAATGGGCCAGTGAGATGGGCCAGCGAGTAGGGCTGCTGGCCAGGCAAGCCCAGGATGTGAACTTAATCCCCAGAATTCAGGCTTCAAGGAGAGAACAGACTTCCAAAGTTGTCCTCTGACTGTACATGGATATAGCACATAAGAGGCCACACTCACACACATCGCACACATACAATAATGATGATAATAATAAAACAACAAAAATAATTATCCATTGCAGTTCATGGTCTCTTTGTTTCTTTACGTTTCTCTTAAACGCCATTTGTCTTACTTGAAGAAGTTCTTGTGACATTTATTGTATGAGGATCTGCTGGCTCCAAAGCTCATGGTTTTAATTCATCTGTAAAGCCTTAACCTCTTTACTTCTGAAATTAACTTTTACTGAGTACAGAATTCCTGGATTTTTAAAATGTATTCCCTTCCAAACACGCATGTACCGGTCCTCACATTTGTAAGGCTTTGACGGGAAGTGTGCCAGGTCGCTTGTTCTCTCTTGATACAGTGTATCTTCTCTGCATCCTCTATTTTCTCTTTGCCTCTTGTTTATACTACTTAAATTAAGACATGCTCAGATGTTTGCTTTTTTACAACCTTGGTATTCTCTAGGACTTTTGATGCTGTGGCATGTTGTCCGCTATTACTTTTTTTGTAAAATTATTTTTCTACTTGGATTTGCACCCTTCTATATCTCATTGTCTCTGCCCTTCCTTTCTGGACCTCAGTCATACAGATGTTAGGACATCTGGTATGTTTATTTGCACCCCTGCACCCGATGTGCTCCAGGCTAAGTGATCTCTACTGACCCTCAGTGGATTTCTGTGATTCTATCTGCGGCTATGCTGAGTCTGCTGGAGAGCCCAGTTGGCAGTCTCGGTCTTTGTCTTACCAAGTCTCTGTAAGTTTCCAGCTGTCCTCTCTCTTCTATCTCTCTCTCTCTCTTTCCCTCCCTCCCTCCTCCTCCTCCTCCTCCTTCTCTCTCTCTCTCTTTCCCTCCCTCCTTCCTCTTCCTCCTCCTCCTCCTCCTCCCCCTCCTCCTCCTCCTCCTCCTCTTCCTCCTTCTTCTTCTCTCTCTCTCTCTCTCTCTCTCTCTCTCTCTCTCTCTCTCTCTCTCCCTCTCTCTCTCTCTCTCTCTGAACTTACCCATCCAATCTTGGATGTCCACCATGAACATTGTGAGTATATGAGCTGGGGGTAAGGTTCCCTCTTGGGCTGTTCATGCAAACTATATCTAGTTCTAGTAACTTCTTTGTCCACTGGGAATATGCTGCTTTTCCTGCCGTGTAGTATGGTCCATGATATTTGTAGAAAACCAAACACGGCAGAGAGCAGGGACTAAGGTGGGTTGTTCTGTTTGGAAAAAGTTTGCTTGCCCTCTGCCTCAGGCTTCTGCAGTGTGGGGGCCGGATTTGAGCAATTGGTTGCTACAGTTACCTGCAGGGCTCTGAGACTTCAGACTCTAGGGATATCGGATGTATTTGGGGGTGGCTCTCTGCGGAGTTTCCTGAACTTGAGAGCTTTGTTTTGTGCTGTGCATCAGAATCTGTCCCCACATCTGGGAGACTCTCCTGCCAGGATACCTCGGTCCTGTGTATCTTGGTCATGCCCCACAAGAAGACAGTTACCCCTTTGGTAGCTACCCAAAAGCCTCACCTCCCCAGGAAGCTCACAGCTGCCTCTCCTGAGTCAGTTACTCTTCCAGAAGGAATCTTCTTCTGTTTGCCCCTCTCTGCCCAGCAAACCTCTTCCCAGCGATAGTCATCTTTATCCAGACTTCCGGCTAAGTTGGTTGCCCTGAAGCCCCACTTTCCTACTGAATCTAAGGAAAGGCACAACCATGCAGCTCCTCTGCCTGCTCTTGTTATTTTTCTAAGGGCGGGAGTGAGGTTTTTTCCAGAACTCTACATTCTGAGCAGACACAGGAAGCTTCTATCATCTTTGAAGATACCATTCATAATACCCTTGTTAAAGGAACCTTCTTCAGGCCAGTCCCCAACACAACTTGCTTTCTTTACTACGTCACTTGTATTTCTGTTCTATTTCCTGAATCCTGCATGGAACACCTTTTCCTGTGCCTTCATTTCATTGAAGATTTATGTACCAGGAGAGACAAATCAAAAGGTTTTGGCCATCCTAGAACTGGGGCAGATATACAAAGACATGTCTGAAATGGGAGTTACAGGGTTGGTGAGGGCTATGAGGCCAGAGACAGTCATTTTCAGGGTTTCTAATGCACTGGTTGCATTTTATTTTTTGGGCTTAGGATGGGCATGTGAAGGGAGGTTTGTCGTTATTACTATGAAAATTATGTAGATCTTTTTTCCCCAGCATGCTTCATAATCAAAACCTTAAATCAACACTGTTTGAGGTTCTACTGCAGAGACATAGAGGGGAGAGGAAAAACTACTATAGAGACCACCCACATAGAGGAAGAAGAAAAACTCTACTGCAGAGACCACCCACATAGAGGAAGAGGAAAAACTGAATGTCGTTCTAATGAGTATTTTAGAAATGCCATAAATTTCACTGGTTATAACGTTGTGTATCAAATGGTTTCGATAGATACTTGATACACCTGGACAACCAAGTTAAAGAGCTTAACGGGGTGGTCTGGTGCGGGAAATCACCTTGATGTTAAGGATACACATAAAAGGTGTGAATCAAACAGCCTCATGGTGTTTAGAAGAACATTCTTAATGAAATGACATGGTATTTTCAGGTTGCTATAGAAACACAAAGCAGGAAGAGCTCCCCAAGATTGTGACATTCGCGTTAAATCTGAGAGAGAGAATAGGTGTCCTCCAAAGGTAAAAACACTTAGTCAAGTATCTCTATAAATGCACAGAAGAATGAAACGGTTCCCCGCGGAGGGAACCTCTGAGGTCTCGGCAGAGCCTCTAGGGAACATGATAGAGGAAGGGTTCATACTGAAAACCCCCATTACTCAAGAGACAGCAAGGGAGCCCTGCAGGCTGTGAGCAGCAGAACGGCAGGAGTGTAGCATCAGCCAGGAAGCGTGAGCCGATGGATGCAAGAGAACAGGCTAAGAGGGGTGCTGGGAATCAGTGACCTTGCGTTAACATCAGCAGAGACATGGTTGTGGCTACGGCATGATGGAGTGACAGTAGGGTTGAAGAGGAGCCAACGTGAAGAGACACCTCAAAGTAGGGAAACTGAGACCTTGGCAGTTGACTGGACACAGGAAGCAGAGAGAGGCATCATGTGGTAAGTGGGTCTTGGCACCGACATCTGGGTGCCATTTACCAAAGGAGGCCTTTTGTTGTCTTACCTTCCCTCTCTCTTCTGCCTTTGCCGACACTGTGCAACCGTCCTGGTAAATACAACATCAAACACCAACAGTTCTCTTTGAAAATCAAAGAGAGAGGGGGGTCAAAGAGGAGAGCTCTAGCAATGGTTACAGGCACTGGCCATCGGGATGGCAGTAACAAAAGAGGAGAGACAGGCCTGGAGTACAGTGAAATCCTTGCTTCCTTAGCTCACGTTTGTATCAGCTGTAGGTTTAGTAGCACTCCCCTGTACCACACCATCTTCCATACGGAGCCAACACTTCCGGCCTCCACACGGAGCCAACACTTCCGGCCTCCACACGGAGCCAACACTTCCGGCCTCCACACGGAGCCAACACTTCCGGCCTCCGATTCTCCTAGCCTCTCCGAAGAGTTGTATTCTACGATGCAGACACTGAGAGAACTGACCGGGGCAGCATAATAAACGATCCAGAGGGTCACTGTTTTCCAATCTACCGCTGGACGCACTGCATAAGGGCCTCAGACCCAAACCGGGCAGGTTGGCAGAGGAACTGAAAATGAGCTCAGCTCGTCAGAGTATCTGTGACCAAAATGTGGTGAAAAAGAAAACATCTTTCCACACTTCCCAACCACACGAGGGGTGTGGGTGTGGTACAAACTCCCCAGGGGACGTGGGGAGCTGTAGTCACCTCCCACTTGCTCCAGTATTAGCTCTCTCAGGTCTGGACATCAGATCGCCTGCACTCCTGCGGGCACCTCCTACTGATGTCATAAGAGGCTGCAGAAGCTCACATGGCTTGTCTGCCTCCGCAGGGCCTCTGGAGGCTGCTGATCAAGCTGGGGACCAGGACTCTGGTGTGGGCACCAGGTAAAGGACCCTGGTGTCTCTGCTTCAGGCCGCTGCTCTGAACAATGCTATGGCATCCCCAGGCGTCAGGGACACAAGGTTCAACACAGCTTGAACCAGAGTCCCCTGCCCTTCAGGTGAGTAGGATGTCTGTGTATCTAAAATCCTCGGTTTCCTCATCTGCTGTGTGAGGTGAGACTCACAAAACCTTTCAGCCCAGTGTTACTGAGAAAATAAAAATTAAGTCAGGAGTCGCTGTGCTCAGAATAAATAACTAACCTTGTTAGCCGGAGCTATGTAAAGGCCGAGTCAACAGGGAGAGTAATTTTAACAGCCAAATAATGTACTTATTAACATAATTAAAATTAATAAAAATGCACTCACTAGTTTTTCTAGCCTATTATGCACTCACTTTCCAAATAAACCTTTACTTACCAAAAGTGAGGGAAAAGGCTATTCTTAAGCATAACATACGTCAGGAGGGGCTGGAAGGATGGCTCAGTGGTTAAGAACACTGGCTGCTCTTCCAGAGGACCTGAGTTCTGTTGCCAGCCCTCGTGTCTGGGCTCACAACCATGTGGAACACCAGTTCTGGGGCATCTGACACCTCTGGCCTGCAGTGGTGCCTACACTGGCATACATACTCCACATGTGCTACGCATAGATGTACACACCCACACATAATTAAAAATAATAAGATAATCTAAAAGGGAATAACACATCTGGGGAAGAAACTGCTCAACTTAGCTTGCGTTTTTCTTAGTTTAAACAGTGCATTCTCTCAACTGGCATAAAATTACTGAGCTGAAAATGTGATAAGTGACCTTCAACCTCAGAGGGAGGTCCCATGGGGTCCCATGGGGAAGCCTGCGTGACAATTGCTCGTGACTTGATTGGCCACTTTCCTCTCAGGCACAGTAAAAGAGAGATTGAAGCAAGCCCCAAGGCTTTGCTTGGCTGAGAAAACAGAACAGGGAGCTGTCTACAGATGAGCTGCCAGCAGCTTTTCTGGCGTGGTTTTGGGTTTAAAAGTGATTTATATCCCCATTTTGAATGATGGTACAAGAGTATTGAGAATGTGGGCAAAAAAATGAGGCTAAAACTAAATGTTGTATCTTTGGCACATGCTCAGATAAACTAACCAAGACACCAAAATATTTTCAGATGCGTATTCCCTGCCTCTCAGCTGGGATTCATTCAATTGGGAAAAATGATGTCTTAAGTGGGACTCTCAGAAACAACATATTTACCCAATATATTACGTCTTTTGTGGGCTGAAAGACATACGTAGAGCTATGGGGGTGAGTCTTCGTGTTAGAATAATTTTTGATTTTTTTCTAATAATGTTATAGGGTCATGTTTAGATATTTGTATTTTTTTTTAAAATACAGAATTACATTTAGCTCAAAATCATTTACAACTTGGGAAAATGTAATTAAATTGTGAATTAATCCACTATGTCAATTAGATAGCTTCCTGGCAAGGAAACATACACAGCCAGGTGCTTAAATTTATACATTCTGTGCCAGTGTGTGCTAGGCAGGGGCCCCAATGGGGGATGGGGAAGTCAAAACACTCTTCTGTTGAATGAAGGGCTGCACTGAATGACCTCTAGGACATCAATCGTCTCTGAGCTCTGTGTCTGTGCTGGGATGTGCTCATTGTCAACTCGACTACATCTGCACTCACCCAGCACACACACCCCTGGCCTGCCTGCCCGTGGGGTGTGGTCCAAACTGAATGCAAAGGGAAGCGGGAGGAAGGTATTCAATCCTTTTCACTTCCTGATCTCCTAAGCTGTGGGCAGGCAGTCTCCTGCCTCCTCCCACAGGAGCTAGTCCTGCTGTCATGGTAGACTATGTCCCCTGCTAACTGCTAACTAAAACAAACCCTTCCCCTCTTGGTGGTTTTTGGTCACAACAGTGAGAAAGGAACCAACATATCTAATTGAAACAGGTATATAAACTGCAGTGCCCTTGCTGGCAAGACGCAGCGGGGACTCTCCCTACGCTCCTGGTGGGGTATAAACTTAAGCTTGCCCGTGAAAGTCACGTGGCCATGTGTTTCCAGAATCTAAAGAATTATGAATTTCATTTTTGTAAATAGTTCTGAAAGAGAAAGTTATAATACAGATAATCAAAGATTCTTGTCATATCTTTATAATGATAAAACTCAGAGACTTCTAGACAGATCCCTACAGCGGAAGACAAGGAGCTGCTGAGTCAGCGTTCCTATGCATGTTTTAATCAGTCAATGTTTATGCTAAAACTCCAAGAACAGAAATTGGGCACGCAATTATAATCAGAAAAAAAAAGCTCACCTGGCATGTACCCCACACTACAGTATTCCTATTTTATTTGGAAAGAAAAAAAATGTTTGGAAATCGAAGGTAAATTTTGATCTGGGACTGAAGAAGTGGCCGAGTGGCTGACTGCTTGCTTTGAAAGCATGAGGACCAGGGTTTGAATCCCAGCACCTCCATAACAAGCTGGGTGTTCCATGCCTGGGTGTAACCTAGCTTCCAGACAGTGTGTGGATACAGGGATGTCTGGGGCTTGCTGGCTTCCAGCCTAGCGGAGAAAACATGAGCCTAGGTTCAGGAGAGATCCTGCCTCAGTGATGATACAGACAGGAACAGAGGAGGGTGCTTAGTGCCTCTTCTGTCCTGCATGTGTGCACACAGCAAGCTTGCCTGTGCATGCACGTGTGAGCACGTGCGCACGCGCACACACACACACACACACACACACACACACACACACACTACAATACGTCTCTAAGATTTTAATTTATTAACATTCAAGTGTCAGAAGATCTCACCCAGCCTCTTTACTCTGGGTTACTTTTTTGGATAAGTAACTTAAGGCCTTATTTATTTATTGAAAGTTGACTTGATAGATTTGCCTAGTCCGCCTGAGGACAGGATTTGGAGACTCATTGTAAAGCCTTTTATTTGACATCAGTTAGCCAACTGTATCAGGAAAGACTCAAAACCAAACAGACTCAAACACAGTCTATTTGTTTCAGAAATTTAAACAGAGATTTAACCACAGTCTGCTTGTTTCAGAATATTATACAAAGATTTAGCCACACTCTTATTTGTTAAAATAACTTTAAAAAAGCTCTCAAAACATTGAAATTTCACAATAATTTCTTCCCATAAAAACCATAAGGATAGCAAGTGGGCAGCCTTGGGATGCCTAAATTCCAGTGTGTACGTCTTCAGCGAAGCGCAGCCGTGATTAGGTTACACACAAATGTTCCTGCCTGTTGTCACGAAAGACAAACAGCCCTGCACTGTGCAAATCCGTCTTTAGATTTTTGTGAGGCGCCTTTCTGAAATTCACTGTACGTTTTTTAAAAAGAAAATGTATTTTTAGTTCTAAATGCGGTTGCATCTTTCCGGGGCTGGTAGGGATCAGGTGGATCACCAGCATGGGCAAATAGGAAAGGAGTAGAGATGAGAGCGACAGACAGAACCAGGGCAGACCCTAGCAAGGAAGGTTCCGGGGAGGCTCGGAGCATGCAGCAGGGTAGGTCTCCCCGGGTCATTTCTGAGGCATCAGGCAGCCAGGGCAGGACTAACGAAATGTTGCAATCCTGCCACCTGCTCTTCCTTGTCCCTGGAGTTTTCCAAGGCTCGTTAATAAATATCAGAACTGAAAAACTAGCTACAAACTGACGCCCTTCCTCGCTTACCCTCTAGCGGAATAGAGAAATAACGGAATGTCTACCACACAGTCAGCGAACGCTAATTTTCTACCTTCTCTGTAAGAGAGATCTCTGTAAGCCAATTTCATAATCCCTTGGAGTGGTCGGCAGCCACATCTGCTTTGTAGGGGAGTGGACTAACACCAACAGGAAGCTAAATGTGGCAGCAGCCCATGACACAGAGAGCAGACTACATCTGAGGGCAGCCTGACGTAGGCATCCACCTCGCCGGTGGCTTTATCAATGATGTGGGTGAGTCACAGTGGGAGTAAAACGAATCAGCTAAAGTGACCTCAGGCAGGAGAGGAAAGGTTGCCACATGGTAGAAAGTGCCTCTGAGGTCACTTCCAGACCTGCTCTGCCGTGTGTGTGTGTGTGTGTGTGTGTGTGTGTGTGTGTGTGTGTGATGTTTATATGATTGTATGTGCATGCATACATGTGCTGGATAGTTTTTCGTGTTAACTTGTTCATAAGCGCCATGCTGACAAGCTAACATGGTCATCTGGGAACAGTGAATATGAAGAAAATGCCTCCTTAGGATTGGGCTGTAGACAAATCGTATATAGGGCATTTCCTGATTGATGATTGACATGGGAAGGCCCAGCTCACTGGGTGGGGTCATCCCTGGGCAGGTGGTGCTGGGCTGTATAAGAAAGCAGGCTGAGCAAATCCTAAGTGGGAGATCCAGTAAGCAGCATTCCTCCTTGGCTTCTGCTTCAGTTCCTGCCTCCGGCTTCCTGCTCTGAGTTCCTTCCCTGATCCTCCTGGATGACAAGCTGTAACATGAAAGATACCCATTCCTCCCCAAGTCGCTTTTGGTTGTGGGATTTTATCACAGAAATAGAATCTCTAAGACAATGCATATTGTGCACGTGCGAGCACACATGCGTGAGGCCAGAGGTTGGCATGGGGTTTCTTATTCTGCTGCTATCCACCTTAATTAGCGAGGCAGACTCTCTCATTCAACTTGGAGCTCACTGGTTTGACTAGAGGCCCAGGGTTCCTGATGACTCTCTTACCACCACACCCAGCGTTTTATGTGGGTACTGGGGAACTGAACTTAGGTCCTCATGAGCAAGCGCTGTACTGACTGAGCTGTCTCCCCAGCTCTCCAAACTTGCTTTTATTACCTGGTTTGAAACCAACTTTCCAAGGGCTACAGGGAAAGTCAAAACGTTCTCTCTCTGTCTCCTCTTACCCAGGAAGCAGAATTCTAAAATACCACATAAATTTGTTCTTGGAAGGCTCTAATTGATGCCAAGAACGGCTTCTGGTCACGTGAGAAATGCAGCGAGGAATAAAAGCACATTACTGTGAATCAGAGCCAAACAGACTCCTGACTGGAAGAGAGAAGCCCTGAAGCGAGTGAGACATGTGAATGGAAAGGGGATATTTATAGTCGTCCATGCCCACGCCCTCCCTGTCAGCATGGGATGGAACTTGTGGGTAATGAAATGTGACATGCGACCACAGGTAAGAGAAGCAGAACTGGGAAAAAAAAAAAGGCTCGTGAGGGGACCATAGAACAAAGCACAGGGACTCCTTAGGAGACAGAGGAATGGCCAGAGAGATCCCAGAAACACTGTAGGGGACAGCAAGTGAGCTGGACTGCTCTGAAGCAGTGCCCAACACCACAGAGGGGTGGGGGGGAGCCTGTGGGAGCTGCTGGTCCACATTTGGCAGCCTGGCGAGCTGGGCTTTTCCTGTCACATGCTTTGGTTTCCCAGGGTGTACAACTGTACTCACCGAGAGAATACCCAAAGGATGAATGGCCACGCCTTCCCTGCCTCCTGGCAAATCTCCATCCAACTTTGAAGGTTTTGAAGACCAATCATTAAAACACTATTCATGGTTTCCAACAGGAAATTCCTTCACAAGTGACTCCAGTCTCTTCCACTGTGGTATGGAAGCTGACCTTCAGGAGCTCTCAGGTTGCCAAGGCTGCCTGAGAGTTAGCAAGCTAGCGAGAAACGTGCTCCTGACTGCTAGATGCCTGCCTACAGGGAGAAGTGGCTTCCGTTCAGCCCTGAGAACTGAGGCTCACTCACTCATTTCTCTGCAGAGGAAGCCATGTTGCACAGCCAGGCTCACTGTTGGAGTCTCCACAGGACTGCTGGTGAAGTGAGAACACAGCTCAATGTTGCTGCTCAGGGCAGGTGTGAGCAGAGGGGAACCAGCTGGTGGGGACTAGAACCCTCAGGAAGGTTTTGTTTAGATCTGCCCTCTCTGACTCCCAGGGGTGGCTCCATCCTGGGCAGTCTAGGGTGTAAAGGGGCAGGCCACAAGCTGCCCAGAGAGGGCTCACTGAAGCACTGAAACCTGTAGCAGGCAACATGGAGAAGCCTCCTGGATCTTCCCAGCTGTAAACCACAGCTCACAAGGACAAGCTTCCTGTATGCTTTTGGAAGGTTTGGCTGCACTTGAAACTCCACAACTTCTCAGTTGTTCTCGAATAAATCAGGATGGATTCACCTTCAATGCATTTATCAAGATGCCCTTTGCATGTATATATATATATATATATATATATATATATATATATATACACACACACATACACACACATATGTATATATATACACACCCTCGAATGTTATATATATGATATATATATGATAATTATATATATATATATTTTTTTTTTTTTTAACAGTAGTAGCATTAACACTAGTAGTAGAGGATTTTCCCCCTAATTTATTTTTAGTTTTGTGCAGGTCCTGATACATACATGTTCATATCTAATATACTATTCACATACAGAATTGTCAATATCTGATAGAATGGATAAAGACAAAAACCTACGAGCTACGCCATACGAGGAGGAAACGCCGGGTTATCTGTCTGCTTCTGTGTGTATATTTATGTCCACGTCTGTATGTGTATGTTCGGAAGTGAACATTAGGCATCTTCCTCAGATCTCTTTCCACCTTATTTTCAAATTATTTATTTTTATATCACATGTAAGGGTGTTTTGGCTGCATGTGTGTTTATGCACCACATGTGTGCTTGGTACCTGAAGGAACCAGAAGAGAGCATTGGATCCCCAGAAGTGGAGTCCTAGAGTGCTTTGAGCTGCCACCTTGGGGATGAACCAGGCCCTCTGGAAGAACATTTAGTGCTCTTAACCACTGAGCCATCTTCTCCAGCCTCTCAACACTGTTTTTGAGACAGGGTCTTTCACTGAACTTGGAACTCAGTGATTTAGGTAGACAAGTTGATGCTGGCCACCAAGGCCCTGAGAGGCGCCCACCACCGCCCCTCCTATCACTGGGTATACAGGTTTGTGCTTTCAGGCCTGGTTTTTGTTTGTTTTGAACACAGGTGCTTAGATGTGAATTCAGGCCCTCATGCATACATCTTCATTTTGGATGTGTAATGGTACCATTCACAGACAGGATGGTTGATATCTGATTGGATGGTCCAAGGCAAAAGCACGTCAGATACAACAGACCAGGAGGAAACACTGAGTTAGCATCTACTTAGGAAATGCAGGAGCGGAAAGCTTAAACCACAGACAGTTACCAGCATTTGAGACCTGGCAATCCTCGTCATTGTGACTTGACATTATGGAAGAGTAGAGACACTTCTATCTCTAGTAGAGAGAAACTTATTCATAAGCTAAAACCACACATTCCTCCTTGAGCATTCTATCCATGACATACGCTGGTGTTCACACATCCATCTAAAGCAGAGTGTCAAAAGCAAAGCAGCTGAGTGGTGATCATTTGAAACGTCTCTGGCACTCACAGGGAAAATAGAACTCTGCAGCAGTCACGGTCCTGTAATTTGTCTGTGGCTTGAGAGTGTCTCTCAGATGTTCCCATGTTAGGAGTTTGGGCCTCTGGGGTGCAATGCCTATGGGTGCATGTGTGCATGCATGCACAGATGTATAAGTGTGTGTATGTGTGTGTGTGTGTGTGTGTGTGTGTGTGTGTGTGTGTGTACAAGTGTCCAGGGGGCCCAGAGGAATGGGATTCTCCAGAGAGCTGGAGTTATAGCCAGCTGTAACACACCTGACTTGGTGCAGAAAAAGTAAAGTCTGGTCCCCTCAATTTACTCAAAGGAATACATGGCACAGCATATCTACTGGAGATGGCAGAAGTCATGAAGGCACAGCCATATCCACTGGACATGGCAGAAGTCGTGAAGGCACAGCCATATCCACTGGAGATGGCAGAAGTCACAAAGCCAGCACAGCTCTGCAGGGACACAGTTCCCGCAGCGCCGAGCCGAACGCTGCAGTCGCTATCCTTCTGTCTCCCACTTTTGGGTTTTGGTCTCTGTGTGTTGCATTCTTGGGGGAATTTCTGTGTTATGATTCATTTTATGACTTTATTTTTCCAGAGAAAATTATGTCTGAGTTTTGAGGAAAGTCCTAAACTTACTATGCTTTCTGCTTTTAGGGAACATAGTTTATCTGGCCCTCTTTAGAAGTCTTCTTTATGCCCTGGAGATTGTGGTAAGCACAGGGTAAGCACTAAAACACTAGGAATTTCTTTATGAGGCCTCAGAAAACTCACAGGGTGTGACTGGAACAGGGTAAATGCAGGGATAGTTGACAAACTCCGACTAGGCAGGATTGGTAACAGTTTCAAGGTCTCTTTACAATAGGCTCAGGGGTCTCTGAAGTGTTGTTTAAAGACAGGGTTACTATCAGAGGATAGACCTCAGTAAATAAGAGAGGTAGATTGACTCAAATACCTTTCCTTCCTTACAATGCAGAAGATGTCATGATACAGTAAAGAAATTAGGTATTAGTATTTGCTATTCATAAAAAGACTGGTTCAGATATTTTGTTTGTCTGGAGTGCTTATAAATGGAGATACTGCCCTTCCCCTCCCAAAGCAGGCTGTCATATAATAAATGCATTTGCTTTGGCAGAGACATTCTTGAGATTCTTTGAATTAGAGTTACAGGACTGACAATAAAAATAAAGTCTGTTCTATTTGTACTTCCTAACTGTGACTGAACCTGCAACCCCAGGCATGTAATGAAAAATCAAACACATGTGCAGGCACAAAATGCTATAATCTGTACTTCTTGGATAATCATTAGTCTGCCTTTGTTCTATGAAACCTGTATAAATAGGCAACCTGACTGCTAGTCAGTCAGAGCTGCAAGAGTCCCCTGAGCACCACGCATGACTCGCTTCTCCCTCGCCGGCTCCTTATCTTCACCTGGGTCATCCTGTGAACCACCAGAGCTGGCCTCTGGCAAATATACATGTTAGCCAAAGATAGTTTTAAAAGTAGAGACCCAATGTAATTCTTCAGATAAGATCTCACTATGTAGCTCAGGCTGACCTTGAACTCTCAGTCAGTCGGCCTCAGCCTCACAGTGACGTGTGGTTTCTTTCTGGCATCCCATTTCTGTTTTCTGCTGGATAGCCACCTTTCATACTCACTGACTCTCGTCCTCATCTGTGGTGGCCACACCCAGATGTATTTCAGGGTTCAGGACAACGAGGCACAGATCTGTACTAGGTTTGTTCCTAGTACAGAATCCCAAGTTGGCAGCAATTTAGACGTGAACATTGTGCTTTAGAACAAACTCTTCATTTAATAATATAAAGTGGACTTTCATTGTTTCATTGGTGTGATTTTTCTGATGACTGGCAAAATGGTCTTCTAATGTGCTTGTTGCCAATTTTCATTTCTTCTTTGAATGGACTCTTATTGTCTTGATTTGAATAAATTTCCTATTGAGCCACTTAGAAAAATTAAAGGTTACATGATTCATAATTTAGTTGCTCAATTAATTATTTTCAATCCATTTTTTTAGTGCTGGCAATAGAACCCAGGGCCTTGTGCAGACCAGGCCAGGGCTCTGCCCAAGCTGTCATCACTGATGTCTTATGCACAGGTTAAAGAAGCACGAGCTTACAGAAGGTCTAGATTGCTGCAGTGGTGTTTCTGTGATAACCTGTATGACGTTCTGGGTCATTTTCCGTACTTGGAGAACAACAATCATTGAAGTATTACGATGCTCTGTTCATGTTTGTCAAGTCAAACTGTGAAAAAGAAACCCAGAACACAAAGGAATTTTTAAAAAGTTAAACCCTGTGTTCACGGAAGTAAATTATCTGAAAACTAAAAGTACTGTATACATTTATAAAGGATGGGTAGCAAACATTTCCATTATTATGTTTTGCTAAAATAATACATGGCAGTAATGATGATGGCACCCCCTCCTCTGCTGTTCTGTTCTTTTTAACAGTTTTGTGTTAGATTTCTATTAGAGTCCTTTTCTAAAAAGAGGACTCTGAGGTACAGAGTGATTAAGTAATTTGCCCAAGACACTGTAAAAGAGCTTGAGATTGTATACAATCCGGTTGAAAGCCCTAGTTGCATGCTCATTGCAGGTACCACTGTTTTGTTTGCTCTTGAGGGTCACCTTCAGAGGCGTGTTGATCTCTGCATCCTAGTGCCGGGGAAACACATCTCTCCTGTCCTCCCATAGATAATAAATGAAATGATGGGAGCTGGGTTTGACCTGCATGCTGGGACCACCCTTCCCTACCACACGGCGACCCAGCAAAGACACAGGAGCCAACTCTGGCACAAGAAATTCTAAGACAGGAGACTGGGAGAGTCTGTGCCGCAAAGGATGTAGGGAAATGAGCAAGAGCAAGCAGGATCCTCGAAGGAGAAGCGGTGTGAGTGAACAAGGTTTGTCCACCAAGAACATGAAGCCGACCCTTAGTGTGGGGGTCTGCATGTCAGCGGATGTCAGGGGACCAGGCTAGAAGGATGCTGGTGCTGGTTATGGGCTTGCATGCTGTGGTCTTCTGAATTTTCTTGAACCTTCTTCATGGCTTTTTCCTGGTGTATATAATTAGATGGCTGCCTGCTTCCTTCCCAGGTCATCCTCCCTATGACCGTTTCCAGAGAACTGCAGGTTCTAAAGGGCAGAAAGCTTACCTTGCTCACGTTTGGCCCCACCCATGAGGACAGCATATTATGTGTTGAACTGCTAGTTGGATTTGCTTTAGACTTTTAGAGACAGCTGCTGAGACTCACTCACAGTAAGCTTTTTCCTCTTAAGTGGATCTCTTGGACTGAAGCACCCCAAGTTTTGTTCTCCCTAAAAGAAAGCCAGTGCTGCAGACATGGTGATACATGCCTGGAATCCTACCCTTGGGACACTGTGAGTTCAAGGCTAGCCTGGGCTACACAGCAAGACCTTGCCAACAAAACAGTACAAAACCAAAACAAGCAACCAAGCAAATCCCAAACAACTACAATATAAAGAAGGCAACGTGTCCAGGAACTCCAAAGTCTCTTCAGCCCCACTTCCCCCTCACTCTGCCTGACATTCTTTCTTTCTTTCCCAGTCAGACATCTTGAGTTTTCCACACTTCCCACCAGCTCCCCTTTCTCACCACCCATGTGTCTGCCCACTCCAATCTGTCTCCTGTGTCTGTCTATCCACCAAACAAGCGATGGACCATAAAATTCACGAGCTTCCCTACAACTGTCGAAAGGAGCAGGCTTTTTGCAGTTTGCATCTTTCCCCGTTTCTCAGGCAAGCAGCCCTCAGTACTTGGCTCCATTCTCAGAGCCCTCAAGTCTCCTGCTCTTTCCCCTTGGCTTTCTCCTTCTGACTCATTTCCTTTACCAACTCTGAGACATTGCTTGCTTAGAACCTCCCCAGGCAAGTCCATTCTGTGCGATCTGGTCTCCAAGAACAACAATCGTTTTGCATTAATGAATGAGCAAATACCCAGACCCTTCCAGAGGAAATCCACTCCTCCCAACTCTGCTCATCTCTTCTCTGACTCTCTTCTTGTGCTATAAACACTCATAACTTCTAGGCTCTGATAAGCCCAAGTTGGCATTGCTACCAAAGTATCCATGACCCTCAGCTTGCCCAAGATCCATGGTCCTGCCTCTGATAAACTTTCTCAGCTTTGGTAAATTTTGATGGGGTGAATTCCTGGCAGATTTCACAGGAGGAGAAAAATACTGACGCTGAATTTGACAGTTTAACATACAATGAGAGCCAATAAATAATGGGCATTGAAGCTGGTGAATGAACTAGCAAGAGGCTGTCTGAGAGTCCGAGAAGCTCAGAGAACATTTCACTGCTTTCCTGTAGCTATGACGTTTCTGTGTGTGGCTTCTTTGAACCAAATTCTCCCATTTTCTTCATTTATTTCAACTGGCTGACTTGCTATTTTCATTTTTTATCTTTACCATATGCAGTTTTTAAGCATTATTTATTTATTTTCTTCACATTACCAATATCATATGTTGGACTAGAAAATTTTGCACAGTATAAGAAAAAAGATTTTCTTTTGAGACATGGTCTCACTATGGAGCTGTGGCTGGCATGGAACAGGTTCTGTAGACCACACTGGTCTTGAACTTAGAGAGATCCTCCTGCCTCTGCCTCCCGAACGCTGGATTTAAAAGTGTGTTCTATTATGCCTGACTTTAAAAACTCATTCTTAATACCACCTTCTAGATGTGTGAGTATAAGGCCTATCCACAGTAGCAAGTTAATTGTACAAAAATATTCGCTGTTCACGCTCATGGCACAAGAACATATCTTATGACGTAAATTATTAGAATCTGAAGGGCATCTTTGGCGGCTCAATTCTTCTTTTGAGTTTGGGGAAGGTTTTTTTTTTTTTTTTTTTTTTTTTTTTTTTTTTTTTTTTTTTTTTTGTGGGGAATGGACTCTTGTTTTTGTTTTTGTATTTCCATGAGTGAAAACATTGGTTTTACTTAAGCCAATCATTGCAAAGGATCAGAATTTTCAAAAATGAGCCTATTCACTTTTTTCTCTCTCTTTCTTTCTTTTGGCAGGATTAGGAAACATACTATTCCACTAGCAAACCACATTTCTGTGGTTGTCACTGTCAATGTGTCTGAGGTAAGGAAACAGTTCTTTGAAGCATGACTCACTGCAAGGTGGAAAGGGAGTCCAGCTCCGCGAACTCGCGAAGTAATTAAGCAAGATTCTACTTGCAGTCAAAGTGGTGCACCTTTGAGCTTCTCTTGTGCCTTAGCATCAGCTCTGGCTGGAAACTTACTGGGCTCAGAACTTTTTTGGGGCATTCTCTGGATCTCCAGAGTGACTGCCAGACAACAGGGTAATATAATACCTAATAAATATGGGCTTTTCAACTCCCCATGATATGAGGATTAGAGCAAACAGGAACTTCATTTGTCTGCTCTTTAAGAGATGGACAAAAGAATCAGCTTTCATAACATGTGTCTTACACAGATGTTGTGAAGTAGAAATCCTGAGTCTTTACTGAAGAGGCTGCTAAGGGGGAAAATAAGTTACCCCGCTGACACTCTGTAGGCATGATCAGGATAAAATTTGAGGATAAAAACATTGAAAACAAAGTATAATATGAACAATCATATTATCAAAATATAAGAGAAATGCAGCATGAAAAATGTTAAAGTGGTTATTTCTGGATTCTAGACTCAGAGTTTATTTTTTATTTTATTTTTTACTTTCTCCTTATTAATCTGAATTCTTCTTTTGCAACACCAACTGTGGTGTTTGAATGAATACACTCATGGTTGCTTCTTGTTTGGTAGAACTATTTGGGAAGGATTGGGAGGTGTGGCCTTGTTAGAGAAGGTGTGTCACTGGAGATGGGCTTTGAGGTTTCAAAAGCCTATGCCATTTCTAGTTAGCTATTTCTCTCTCTGCTTTGTGGTTGTGTCTCAAGATGTGAACTCTCAGAACTCACCCTACCAGCTTACCTGCTGCTATGCTCCCCACCAAACTGTAGACCCCAAATAAACACTTGCTTTTATAAGTATCTATTTATCTATGTATCTATGTATCATCTATATATCTATGTATCTATCTCTGTCTATCATCTAGCTATCTAATATAATGTCTTTTCATAGCAATAGAAAAGTAACAAAGACATTCAATCACACATGAGTACACACACACACACACGCACACACACGCACATACACATAAATATTATTTATGTTAAAAAGGATGGATAAATATTTCACATAAGACGAATTAAAAACAGAAGTAAACACGGCATTTCCACCCTTTTGGTATTATCTTGAAAGCTGCACATCCCACAGGCAGTGCCTGCTTGCCAATATTAAGAAGACAGAAAATAACATGGTGTACATCTGCCAAGACAGATTTGTGGTTGACATTTCTCCCAAGAATGCCTCCATTAAAATAAGTAGCTGTTGGTGTTGTCTTCCGATTCAGTCAGTTTGAAAAGAAATGAGTAAGTAGCTCTCAGGAATGGATGTGCAAGTCGCACACAGAACCCAACACTTTGAATGGGGATACCAGAGATGACCAAGCATGTGAAAAACGAGAATCGATGAGCAGGCACATGCCACCTTCCTAAGAGACTTGTATCGTGCTATTGCCCATTATGAGGTACTGGACAAACATAACTATTAATTATTAACACATTGCACATAGTTTGCTTAGACTCATTTCAAAGTGGAGCATGGGATATAGATTCCCATGGAGCTTTTGCTTCACTGACACTGAGCAAAACTAGTTATTAGTGTAGCTAATAACTACAATGTACTCATTTAGCCACTAATGAGTGCCATATTGAATAATTCTCAAATTATTTAATCTTGGAACCCCATTCCACCATCCTTCCTCTCTAAGTGCTTCTGTTTAGTGAGGTTAAGGGACCGCAGAGATCTCCAGTCCTGGTCTTTGTATCCCGGAGTTACCCCTAATGTCTCCCACCCCCCATCTGACTTAACAGCATAAGCAGCAATCTGTCCTTGCAGTCCTTTTCTAGTCTACAGGTTCTTCCGGTGTGTGAAAGAATCAAGCATGTTCGTAGCAACCTGGACATGAAGGTGAAGCGGAGAGACCCCACCCCCAACATTCTCATCTATTAAATCCCTTCAGAGAGGAAGGGAGAGGGAGTCAAGGGAAGGAGGAAAAGAAAAGTCGACACCACAGCCTCTAAAGTAGCTTCCGAGAGAGAGACTTTTACACCTGGTGACAGGTTTGGTAACACTTCTTTTGAGTTGAGCTATGTTCAATTTTCTCAGTTCGTTTCATAGGAATCATAAACCACCTTCCTAGAATACATAATAGCTCTCCCGTCAGAAATCCAACAGCGTGAAAGAATCAGGATGCGAAAGGCCACAGCACATGTGGTTGCCATGGTGCTAGCAATACTTCTGGCAGGTACTGGGGCGATACCATCTGCATGATCAGAATGAGTGGAGGTGGCTGGGACACCTCTGTCTGAGCCAGGTGCCCTGCTGCAGGCTCTAACTGCCCTTCCTCAACCTGCTCCTTCTCCCTCTGAGGTGGGTCTCAGGAGGGGAGTCTTCAACTGAGAAGACCAAGGCTCCACGGGCTTCAGTAACTTGTGCAGGATGAGGAGATGGCAACTGCCTTCCGCCTCCATCTCTCTGCCTTTGCTCTCTGAGGTTTGAGTGACTGGCTACTTTGCCCTTTGACAGCTGATGCTGTATTTCACTTGAGGGTGGCATTTTCTTTCTTAGATTCCTCATGGTGTCTCCAAAACCAGAACGTGATTAGAGTATTAGTGTAAATCCATGTTTCCCTAAGTAGATATTCTACAAAGCACCCACTGTGTGATGTACCAAGCAGTATTTCAGAAATTTAGAAAGAATGGGAAAAAATCAACTAAAATATTTTCCCTCCTAAGTCTTTATTTCCGTGACGCTGAGAAATATTTCTGAAATTTCCATTGCTTAACAAATTATAATTTATTTTATGAAAATGTGGATTAAAAACAAAATCAAATTGATGTGAAATTTAGGACATAAAACTTGAACCAAGAGATGTAAGAATTGAAAAGAACACAAGGTAGGCTTATACGAATGCAGCAGTGAGAATGTGGCTCGGTGTCACGTAGCATCAGCTGCACTTAGTGGGTCTGTATATGACTGCACTGTGGTTCATGAACGGAGTAAGTGTATGCTGTGCAGGAATTGATCAGCTTTGAGCGAGACACTGAAAAATCAAGTCCTGAAGATTGTAGAAAGATAAAGATATCGGCTGTGGCATCAATAGATCCAATGTTAATGGCAAAGAGATAGAACATTTATATAAGCACAATTACTGTAGAAGCCAGTGTCACTGCCAAGCGTGGGACCAAAATAGATCACCTGTCCCACCAGAGTGACATCCCAGAGAAACAAGACAATTTGAAACAATTGAAGAGTCTTATGTTTTCTTTCTTCTCTTACAACTTAAAGCTTCGCCATAATTTCAGGGGCCATGTTGATTGTCCTATTCAAATCATTTTAAGAAGTCAGTCACTTGATACCACTGATATCAAGTTTGAGTATTTCATGGATTCAGATTAAAAGATATAATGAATAATCGGAGGTGAACTACAGTCACCTAACCATGATTATGTGACCAAAAGATTTTCACTTTATCTAGTCTTCAGAGGTAGACGGAGCTTAGGTGGAAACAAGACATATCCAGTTCTAAGGGATCACACCCCACACCAGTCATCCAGTTGTAAGAGATCACACCACATGCTGGTCATCCAGTTCTAAGGGATCACACCATCTTTTAGACCTTACCCAGAATTAATTTGTTATAAACACGTGAACTCTAATGACTAGGAGGGAACACTAAAAGCAAAATTGTCAGTGTTTATCCAGTGATGGTGCTGTCTGCATTTAAGGTTTTAGAGTAGTTTTGGAGTAGAGAAGACATGACCTCCCAATGCACAGCATTCTTGACATTTTCAGGTTAAATTTAAAGGCAGGAAAGAAAAATCCATTATTTTTGTTTTTTCTCCTTGTTCCTAAATTTGACAGCAATTGTGGAAATTGTTTTGAAGCCACACTCTGGTATTTTCTGAGAAATCTCTCATGGTGTCCAACAACTTCAAATGACTTGTGAATTGGTAATGGTTAGAGGTCAGATCATGAGGAAAAACACGATTTTTTTTTGAGCTCTGTGTTTAAAACATTAGCAAAAGAGCTTATTCAATCCACATGAATGAAGTTTAAACAACTCCTGCTCACACTGAGAATGTGTTCATGCCGTCCCACTCGTTAATTACACATCAGTTCAACACATAATTTACAGCTTTCCCTATGCACTTCCACTGTACTGGCTATACCAGTGAGCAAGCGACTGCACGCAGCAGCCTGCATTCCGCCGAGCAGACGAGAGTCCACTCGGGCTTCTGTCCTATGCACGCCTTCCTAACTCCAGAGTTGTTTTTGTTATTTTACCTAGGAGCTCTAGAGTCAAAGGCCAATATTTCCATCAATCTTCCACATGAACTAGAAGTCTCAAAATAAATGTGTGAATTCTTCAGATGTTTTTCATTGTGGTAAATTAAATGTTTGAATTAAGGAAGGGAGAGAAGCAATGAGAAATCAGACTAATATCCTAATATCCAGCTTTAAAAATGCTTCCCATTCCTTCCTTGGCTATTTTTTTTTGTTGTTGTTGTTGTTCCTGTTCACTTATTCCCACTTTGTGTGTGTGTCCATGTGTGCATGCACACACACACATACACACTCACACGCACACAAGTACACACGTCCACTCTCCACCTTATGTCTTGAGACAGGTTTCTTATTAAACCTGGAGCTCATTGATTTGCCGTGAAAATGGCTGCCCTGCAAGCCTCAGGGATTATTTTGTGGCCTTCCCAGTGCTGGGATTATAGGTGCATGTTACCATGCTAATGTTTTTCTTTTCTCTTTCATTAACTGATTTATTTACTCACTTGATATCCCAACTGCAGCCCCCCCTCCTGATCTCTCCTTCACACAGCTCCCCCTCCCCCATACCCTTCTCCTCTGAGAAGGAGGAGGCCCCCCTGAGAATCTACCCACCTTGTCAAATCAAGTCCCTATAGGGCTAGGTGAATCCTCTCCCACTGAGACCAGATAAGCAGTCCAGTTAGGGGAATGGGATCCACAGGCAGGCAACAGATTCATGGATAAGCCCCTATTCTAGTTGTTGGGAGGCTCTCATGAAGACGGAGCTGCACATCTACATACGTGCCTGGGGCCTGCATCCAGCCCGTGTATGCTCTTTGGTCGGTGGTTCAGTCTCTGGGAGCCTCCAAGGGTCCAAGTTAGTTGACTCTGTTGGTCTTCTTGTGGAGTTCCTGTCCCCTTCACTTCAGGTCCCTCAATCCTTCCAACTCCTCCACAATTCTCCCCAAGCTCCATCAAATGTATGGCTGTGGGTCTCTAACCCTGAGCAATAGTAATAAAACCTACATGGTATTGGTATAGAAACAGATAGGTTGATTAATGGAATCAAATAAAGACCCAGAAATAAACCCACACACCTATAAACACTTGATTTTTGACAAAGAAGCCAAAACCTTACAATGGAAAAAGTGTCTTCAGCAAATGGTGCAGGTCTGACTGGATGTCTGCATGTAGAAGAATACAAATAGCTCCCATATTCATCACTCTGCACAAAAGCTCAAGTCCAAGTGGATCAAAGACCTCAACGTAAAACTGGATATGCAAAATCTAATAGAAGAGAAAATGAGGAATAGCCCTGAACACACTGGAACAGGAGACGACTTCCTGAACAGAACACCAGCAGCTCAGGCACTAAGATCAACAATTAATAAATGTGATCTCATGAAACTGAAAAGCTTCATAAGGCAAAGAACTCTGTCAATAGCACAAAATGGCTGCTTATGAATGGGAAAAGATCTTCCTCAACCCTACATCTGACAGAGGGCTAATATCCAAAACATAAAGAACTCAAGAAGTTAGACACCAACAACCCAATAAACTAATTTAAAAGATGGGGGCACAGAGTTAAACAGAAATCTCAACAGAGTAATCTCAAGAAACACTTAAAGCAATGCTCAATGTCCTTAGTCATCAGGTAAATGCAAATCAAAACGACCCTGAGATTCCATCTTACACCCATTAGAATGTCTAAGATCAAAACTCAACTGACAACACATGTTGGTGAGGATGTGGAGCCAGGGTTTTTTGATGTGCATTTTGGAGATCCAAGTTCAGGTCTTCAGGCTTACGCAGTAAACACTTTATCAGTATAGCCACCTCCCTCACACTCACTTTTAACCCTGAACTTGGTAGTGAGTACAACTCTCCATTATGAGACTTCAGGTTCTTGGTTACTTCTTACCATGCCTAGAGGAACCATATTCTGGTGTGTTTGGGTTCACCCAGTCAGTGAGGGTGTCATGGATGTGGCAGGTGCAGCTGATGCTATCTCAGAGCTCTTTGTCTACTCTTCCATCATAACAAGGACAGATACCTGAAGGCCACTCGTTGATTTTCTCTTCCCCACATCCTACATAGGCTTCTGGAGATACGCCTGCATAGACACCCCCCTCCCCCGTGGGATCAGGTTTAAGTAGGGGAGGCATCAGCCTCCTTTAGATTATGCCTAAGAAACATCTGGAGGCCAGCTGGATGAGAGTCACAGTGGCTGATGAAGAAGCCAGTCAGGGAGAAGACAGTAGGAGGTGTTCCGAATGTCGAAGGCAGGGTTAGTAGGAAGAAGCACCATCAGGGTGAGCGGCACATGGAGTAGGCTAGGTGGGTTCGTTGTGCAGAATAGGGGCTATCTGAGAAGGGGCAGCAGGTTGCTGTACTCCCTGCTATTGTGACCATTTTAGTAGGAACACTAGGCACATAGAAAGCCCTCGACTACCTTAGGCAGTTGAGGGACTGAAGGAGCAAAGCTTTGTAAGGCAGCTGCAACACTTGATACAGTGTGTCAGCTCCTCCCTACTTCTTGGAGAATTAAATTTCTTATTTTGTAATAATAATGGATACTTTGAAGTAATCTAAAATAGATACAAGGGCTGAAGATGCCATGAACAACAAAGCCAGGCAAAATTCCTAAGGGACAATACCTATGAAAACACAAGGAAACCTTATTTGGACTGTGCTTCTTGTACCTGGAGATGGTAAATGAAAAGAAAATGTGTGGCGAACAGTCAACCCCCTTACATAACTGGGGACTTTCCTGCAGGCTATGCCGACCACCCAACTGAGCAACTGACTGAATATTTTCATCCTTGCATTTCTGCATGTGCCCTAGAAGGCCTTTCTCTACAGCATCCCCACTGGCAGCTCCAAAGCACCTCCTGTTGGAGATGTCCAATTCCTAAGTCACTGTTTGAGCAAATGAGCTCTTTAAAGCTCTCAGTGTGCCTGAGTTTAACCCTTCAGACGCCATTAGTGCTTCTCGATCATTTCCATCTTGGGTCACATGAATACTGTGTTCTCAGAATTTTTTTTTCTGTTTCTGAGTTAAGTATATATAACAGATTTAATAAGTAAGTATTTTTTATGGTTCTTATTTTTCCTACTTACATAAAGAATATTTGCTCAACAAGCATTGTTATCAAAATATTGTAAGATCTATTTAGTCTTCCTCTCCAGTTCCCAGCACAATGTTCCTAACACAAGAGAACAAATGTTTGATTTTGCCAGCTCCTGAAAACAGAGGCCAGACCAAACCCCATAGGAATAGAAGGAGCTGAAATAATGTTTGAGGGATAGAGACTCTAGTCAATTAGGCTACAGAAATCTAGAGAAAACCAGATCCAGAGAAAGAAATAAGCACCGAAACACAAAAGACAGTTAGGGGTCCAATAGACATGATCAGAGAGCTTCTCCATGACGCACTATAGCCAATATATGACAAATATAATGGAAAGAAAACATATGAAAAGTTGTAATGAAAAAAGACTTGGTACATCCTCCACCACACCTGGGATACAGGACCGCTGCATGCTCTCTTTTCCACAGATCACAGTTGCTCCTCTGTTCATAGTTAGAGCCAGCGGGCTGTAGCTCTCCCCCTACAGAGAGGTAGGCCGTGTGTTACCAGCCACCACTCCAGGTTGGGCCTTCCCAAATCCACCTGGAATCTTCTGTACACCCTGTCATACACACAGTTACTAGCTTCTTCCGGTTCCGTCACACGCTTACTCAGGGCTCAAAGCTGGTCAAAGATGACCTTCCACCTCAACCTAACAGGCAGTCCTTCGGTGCCTCCATCACTGGCCTCAGCATATTTGTTCCCTAACGCTCTAGTTCCTAACGTTCATTCTGTCCTTTCCAGCTCCCACCCGTACCTGCTTCATAGCCACTCCTTCTCATGGGAGTTCCACTTTCCTGCCTTCCCTGGAGGAAGTCCATCCTAGCCCTCCACTCGGCTGGCCTATGTGTCACCTCCTAGGCTAGCTTCAGGTTGTTATATCCATCCATCATCTGTGGCACGCACTGTGAGGACAGCTCGGGGCCATACACCATCTTTGAGTTTTGAAGGTGTTTTCCTGTTTCTGAATATCAAACTTGGCCTTGCATATATTATGCAAATGCTCCAAGCTACAACTCTGGCCCTTCCACACCATATTTGTAATTCTAAAAGTCCCGACCAGGAAAGTATTACAATCAGGCTTGTTAATGAATGGTTGTTGAACAAAGGGGGCCACTGTTGCCTGGTGAGGGCACCGGGATAGCACAGGTCCTCAGTAGAGCTGAAAGAACAACTCTGGAAAGACGGCTCATCACAGCGAGGAGGAAAGGCAGATAGATCCCCAGCAGAGCAGAGCAGCATGCTGCCCACAATAGACCAAAGGTGTGTGGCAGAATGACAGATGTCCCCACTGTCAAGTATTTGAACAATTGATCTCCAGCTGATGGTACTGTTTAGAGGTGCGGCCTTGCTGGAGGAAGTACAGCACTGGGGGCCGGCTGTGAGATTATTTAACCTTATACTTCTTCTGGTTGGCTTTCTGCTTTGTGTTTGTGGTAAGATGGGATCTCTCAGCTTCCTGTTCCTGCTGCCTTGCCTCCTCTTTGCTGCCACTCTTCCTGGCCGTCACAGACTCTTATCCCTCCGGAGGAGCCACAAGCCTAAACAAACCCTTTCTTCCATATTGCTTTTATAGAGCAATAGAAAAGTAACCAATAGTCTGACTTACAGCCACGCCTAGTTGGCTTGCATGAGGTGAGAAGTCCAGCACAGAGGAACAAAGATACAAACGAGGCCTGACAAATGTTTGTTTGTTATGTTTCTTAGAGTAAGCAATTTTATAAATTACCTTCATTATTTTACATCCGTTACCTAGTAACAATGCTAGTATAACAAACTTCCAAAGCAATATGGTGATAGAATAATTTTTCTCACTGATTCTTTTTTAGAAAAACCCAAGTGTAGAGACTGCAGCCGAAAGATGCATAACAAACAACTGCCTGAAGAAAGTGGATCCTATCAGCATCCAAGTCTATCTGTCAGTGTCCCCTGAGAACAAAAGAGAAGACCTAAGTGCTTCTCTGAGGCCCAGGGCCCAGAGATTCACTGCTGTTGTCTATCCTGGGCAAGTGATGAATTCCTATGCTTAATTTACAAAACACAGAATGACAGGAGCTGCCTCACTAAGACGCAGTGGAAGCTAACGAGCTACCGTGACACATTTTGATTAGTTCCAGGGTACACTAAGAGCTCAGAGCTGATGGCTGTTGTTCGTGAAAGCATTTCCTCGTCACAACAGTGTTTTGTGTTCTCTTGACAGCTAAGCATTTTATCTGCTCTATCTTCTTTGGGGGAGAGAACTTAACTTATATACGGTCTCTCTCTAAAGTTACTGATGAAGTCCAGTGTTTTTCTCATAAATGATTCCAATACGACTTATAAAATGTATGTTCCTCTCTCTCTCTCTCTCTCTCTCTCTCTCTCTCTCTCTCTCTCTCTCTGTGGGGAGGGGGTTGAAAGAGACAGAGGAGGAAGGAAAAAGAAAGAAAAGAGTGGGAGGGGGAAAGGGGAGGAAGGGGGACAGAGGGGGAAGGGGGACAGAGGGGAAGGGGGACAGAAGGGGGAGGAGGAGAGGTAGGTGAAGGAGGCCGGAGGCCAATGCCAGGGGTCTTCCTTTATCGATTTCTGTGTAATTCTCTAAGGCAGGGTCACTCATTAAACCTAGAGTGACCAATTGTCCAGGCTGGATGGCCAGTGATCTCAGAGACTAGATCAATTACTTTTCTGCTGCTATAATGAATGAAATACCATGACCCAAAGCAACTTAAAGAAGAAAGGATTTATTTTGGCCTATAGTTCCAGAGGGGTAAAGTCCATCACAGTGGGAAACATAGGCATGACAGCAGGAGTCCAGAGCTGCTGATCACACGCTGATCAATGCAAGGAAGCAAAGAAAGAGACCGCCTGCATTCCTCACTCAAACCACCATAGATGCTCACTGCATGCTTGGTTTCACGTGGTTCTGAGACTCTGAGCTCAGATACCCACGCTTGGGTGGCAGGGGCTTTACTGACTGAGACACCTACCCAGGCTTATTATAGCATTTTAAAGTAAATCTAGACTTAATTCTCGAAGTCTGGAATGTTTGTCCTGATGATTGTCGAAGTTTTTGTCTTGATTACACTGTCATCTAGAGACAGAACCAGGTGTGTGTGTGTGTACATGTCTGTGTCATGTGCTGTGGTGTGTGTGTGTGTGTGTATTTCACATCAGGAATTGTATAGCCGAAAAAGGAGTTTATATGAAACCATTGAACTGATGTGACACGTGTCTATTAACTCTTTTTTTTTTTTTTTTTTTTTGGTTTTTCGAGACAAGGTTTCTCTGTGTAGCCCTGGCTGTCCTGGAACTCACTCTGTAGACCAGGCTGGCCTCGAACTCAGAAATCTACCTGCCTCTGCCTTCCAAGTGCTGGGACTAAAGGTGTGCGCCACCACTGCCCGGCCTATTAACTCTTTATTAATCTGTTTTACTATAAAAAGAATTTCAAAGACAAATTGTTGTCAAAGTCAGTTCCATAGAAATAGCATAAGCCTTAACGAAAGATTGTTAAATTGATGTGTCAACAGTACTCAGGGTTTAGACTTGGAATTTTATTAGCATGAATCTTTCCTATGTGTCTCTGCAATGTTTCCTTTTTAAAAAGATTTTATATTTTCTTGTGTGTGAGTGTGTGTGAGTGTGTGTGTGAGTGTGTGTGAGTGTGGGTGAGTGTGAATGAGTGTATGTGAGTGTGTGTGAGTGTGTGTGAGTGTGTGTGGGTGTGGGTGAGTGTGATGTGTGTGAGTGTGTGAATGTGTATGTGTGTGAATGTGTGTGTGTGTGAATGAGTGTGTGTGTGAATGAGTGTGTGTGAATAAGTGTGTGTGAGTGTATGTGAGTGTGTGTGAGTGTGCATGTGTGTGAGTGTGGTGTGTGAGTGTGTGAGTGTATGTGAGTGTGTGTGAGTGTGCATGTGTGTGAGTGTGGTGTGTGAGTGTGTGAGTGTATGTGAGTGTGTGAATGTGTATGTGTGTGAGTGTGAGTGAGTGTGAGTGTGTGTGAGTGTGTGTGGGTGTGTGAGTGTGTGTGAGTGTGTGTGAGTGTGTGTGTGGTGTGTGAGTTTGTGAGTGTATGTGAGTGTGTGAATGTGTATCTGTGTGAATGAGTGTGTGTGTGTGAATGAGTGTGTGTGTGTGAGTGTGTATCTGTGTATATGTGTGTGTGAGCACCTGAGGAAGCCAGAAGAGGACACTGGATCCCCTGGAGCTGGAGTTATAGACCTTTGTGAACATTCACGTGGCAGGAAGCTCTTTTAGCTATGGAGTCGGCCCTCCACCCCTCGAGTATTACCTTCATCACATCCAAATCACTTGCTTCCTAGTTACCCTACTGAGGCCTTCCCTTGTACCTAAGGTAACTGAAAACCATCAGCAAGGCCGTTGGGCTAGAGTTTTCTACTGTCTGTGTCAATAAAATCAACAGAAGAGTGATTTATTCTGAAAGCTGGTCCTTCTGTCACCTATGCAACCCAACACATTGAGAAAACTGAATTCCGTGCCAGCGTCCTTCTCACCGGGAGCAAAAGGGTGGCACCAATTTCCAGCTTCATTTTCAACCTGAGAGGAGGCAGCTTCACTGAGTCACTCTCTGCCTATGGAGTGTGGAGAAGACTGACAGTGTGCGAGCTTCCAGTGGGGAAGAGGACGTCAGGACCGTGCTTCCTCCAGAGACAGAATGCCGAGAGCTATAAATACAGTCCGGCTCGCTCTTCTCATTTTGCTGTTGCTTAGGAATACACATAGCTTACACCCCAGAATTGTGGCTCTTGCTTTGCTGTGTGTAATGGCAACGTTGTGCACAAATGGCTTCATTGTTCGGGACTTTTGATTTACTTTTTAATGCAAAGGAGGAAAAATGAAGGTGAAGTCATACTTTCCTGTCAGAGTGCATAATAACAACCGTTCTGGAAGGCAACCGGATTCACTCTTCGATTCCGCTCTGGATCTTTGAAAATCGCCCTGAGCAAGACATAGACGTGGTCTCCAGAAGCAGCAATGACACTTTCTAACCAGGCAGCCACTCACCCACACACACACTGTAGGCTCTGACAAATCCTTTTTGTCCAGATAGCAATATCCCTTAAAATCGTGAGGTTCTAGTATTGCTATATTTTGTACCAGAAAAAAACTATTTAGTTAATTTAAAAATATTTTGAGCAACTGAAATACAGTTTAAAGGGATGCATTAGTTTCTTGTTGCAATGTTGAAATGCACACGAGAGAGCAGTTTAAGTACAGGATTTATCTTGTCTGGCAGCTTGAGAGGTATCATGCGTAAGGCATCCTGGTGGCAAAGGACTTCCTGCCGCAGGAGCCTATGGCTGCGGTGCCTTGCATGCGAGCAACCAGGAAGCAGACAGTGGGATTCTGGCACTAGCTGGCTTCTTCCCCTTTCCCCTTCATTCTGTCCAGGACCCCAGCCCCTAGGATGATGGCACCACATGCTGGGTGGGTCTTCCCTCCATAGTTAAACTCTAGAAACACTCTCACAGATGTGCCCAGAGCTGTATCTCCTCAGTGATTCTAAACCCAGTTACGTTTGGAATGAAGAGGAACCACCACAGTGGCCATATATCTAGACTGTTAACAGGGTTCTACATCCTTTCAGAACACCTCCACGGTCGGTTGAGTCACCTTAGGAACTCCTCTGGAATACTCTTCTCAGTTACTAAGTTCACACTAGGAACAAGGAGCCCTGTTGTTTCCTGACAATGGATACTTAAACAAGAGAAAATAAGCCTGAGGCACTGAAAAGAAACACCAGCTCACCGTCTTTCATGTTGCAAATCCATCTACTGAGACACTGACAAAAGGTTCCTCCCAGTAATTTTGGGAGAATGGGTTTGTTTGAGCAAGATGCTCGCCAGTGTTTTCCTGGCCTTGCTTGAGATGAGACAGCTGCTGAGTCTCCTCATTGTTTGTCGCTTGTAATGCTGTTTGTTAGGGTTCATTTCTTTATAAGCATTTTGTTTGTTGTTTCAGTTACACTATGCCATGACGCCAGTGGAGATGGTGCTATCCACCAGAGGCTGAGTGCTGACAGTTTTGGAGTAAGAGTATCAGTTACCCTTCTGCTGTGATAGTACACCTTACAAAAATCAAGTGAAGGGAGAGAGGTATATTTTGGCTTACAGTTCCAGAGGGGTTACAACCCATTATGATGGGCAAGGCATGGCTGTGTGATCATGAGGCTCCCTGGAAGTTATGAAGGAAAAGGGGGAGGGGGAGGCGGAGAAGGAGGAAGAGGAGGAGGAGGAGGAGGAGGAGGGAGGAGAACCAGGCTCAAAGCTCTGCCCAGTGACAAATTTCCTCCAGGAAACATCTTAAGGTCCTCTAACCCTTCCGAACAGTGCCACCAGCTGGGGACCAGCTGTTGAAACACACAAACCCATGGGGGACATTTTACATTAAACCACATCAGTGCGCTTACATCTTACGAGTCCCATGAAACGCAAAGTTCATTAAAAATAATTATTCATCGTCTCAGTCTAAATCGGGTTACGGTTCCCATTTACTTTTCTTCAGGGAGCAGTCTCTGGCAGGATGGGCATCAGAGTCTCAGTGGTGATTTGAAATGTGTAGCAGGGAGATCCCTTAACTGAAAGGGGGAAGCAGGGCAGATGAAGAAAGCACACACAGAGCATCCCGGGTTCTGGGGCAGTGCCCAGTGCCGAGAGGGGGCTGTGTGCTCACGTCACGGCTCCCAGGTGCCGTAAATACCCCACCGCCCACACACACCCTTACCCAGTAGTACCTTTGACAGGGGGTGTGCCCTCTAGGTTCTGCTTGATGCTACCTGGTGATGGAGTGTCCCCCAAGCCACAGAGAAGTGAGAAAAGCCAGGCATAGATTGGGAGGCTTCTGATTTTGTTTTTGTCAGAAGTCAAATATTAGAAACCTTATTTGCAGAATCATTTCTAATTTCTCTCTCTCTTCCCCCTCCCCCCTGTGTGTGTGTGTGTGTGTGTGTGTGTGTGTGTGTGTGTGTGTGTGTGTGTGTGATCTGTGTGTGAGAAAGAGAGAAAACGATAATGTGTGTGAGACAGCAAGAGCAAGAGCATGTACATGTTGAAAATATCCATTCGGGGATCAGGATGTGCTGAGCTGCTAGAGTGACTGCCCAGCAGTCATAGGCCTTTAGCTCCACACCCCAAATTGCATATCACAGGTGAGCATGGTGGCCATGCCTATAATACCGGCACTAAGGAGGTGGAGGCAGGAGGATCAGAAAATCAAGGTCATCTTTAGCTATGTAGCAAGTCTAAGCTCAGCATGAGCTGCATGACAGACACCACCTCAGAGATAAGGAAGGAAGGAAGGAAGGAAGTCAATTCACTTCAAAGAATGCCAAGAACAGATTGTTCTTCCCCCCTGATACTCCCACTCGGTAAAACCAAAACTCCCAACATCATATGATATAATTGCTGAAATGAGAGAATACAGACTCTAGCTAATAACTTGTCCATGCTCTTAGGGAAGCTAGTGGTGCTGAAGAAGGAATGATCCTGCTCTTAATACCTTTTAGCCTGTGTGTTCATTATCTGAAGGAATCCAACTGGTAAATTCTGATATAAACTAAGAGGCTTCTTCACACATTTTACAGCTACAGCTTACTTCTCATTTTAAAGTCTTGCATTCTCTTACTTCCTCCTATAAAATGTCCACAGGGAAAATGGCCATATGACTGCTTCACTATCTAAAGCAGACTGCAGACATTCACTGATTATCACACAATTTTTAAAATAAAATATTTTTATTATTTTTAATTATTTTGTGTGTGTGTGTGTGTGTGCATGTGTGCGCACACACGTGCACACCATGGCATGCATGTGGAGGTCAGAGGACAACTTGGGAGACTCAGTTCTCTCCTTTCATCACGTGGCACTAGGGAACTGAACCCAGGGTGTTAGTTTGTCGGCCAGTGCCCTTCCTGGCTGAGCCCTCTCAAAATTTATCAGCCATATTAAGAATACCTGTTCAGTGCTGCTGAGTGGTTTGTCTTTCCGGCTTAGTGAAATGCCCAAAGGCACGAAGCTTTGGTGCATTTTAGAAAATAATGCAGACATTGTATTTTGCCCCTCAGTTTTCAGGCACTTAAATGTTTTTTATTTGAAAATAAAGCAAGCCTTGCATATATGCTTTTCGAGTCCGCCCATCACACACACACACATGCACGCACACACACACACAGGCACACACAGCTAGGCTGGAAGTGTGTCTCTGTGAGAGATGGCTTGCCCAGCATCCACAAGGTAGTGGGTCTGACCACTGACACCACAAAGGCTAAGAAACAAAGCTACAAAGTCTTGACTAATGATAATTCAAACAAAAACTAATTTGTTTAACCTTTTAAATACTAGATATTTGTTTAACTTTTAATTAGGTAGATAATAGCTAACATTGCATTGAGACCTCAAAAATCTATAAAAGGAACTTATTATCCAATAGTAACGCAGCTCAGAAGTCCAAGTGCCCAAAATACCGTGAGAGCCAGCTTGCTTCGTTAACATCAATAAGCAACTTCCTAATTCTAAATACACCAAATCCCCATGAGAAACATTTCACAGACCCTGGCAACACCCAACATTTCACTCTTTAATTAAAAATGTAAGGATCAATAAAGACACGGTGAGAAATTATGTCTAACATTATGGTGAGCAAAAGTCAACACACTGAAGAAAATTCCATGAAGATCCAAATGCACCAGACTTCTGAATTCCTAGCATTTAAAATCACCCCTGCACACAAGACTGCATGCACGGACTTGTAACGAAACGTGATGGGAAGAACGTTCTGGCCGATCCTGTTCTGTTCGGTCCTGACCGAAGAGTGGCACACTGTCCCTGTGCTTCTATTAGATTTTCTTTTCAGTCAAAGTGGGCTTTTTCTTTAGTCCCAGGTCCCAACAGATACACAGTCAGTGATGAAGTAGAAAAAACCAAAAAGAACCAGTTGATGTCCATTACGATTCAACTATATTATTCAGACACATCTTGATTTTATGGACGATGTTTGTTTAAAAACGGACAGAGGCTGGGACCCCTGTGGCTGAATTAGGGAAAGGCTGGGAGAACTGAGAGGAGGGCGACCCCATAGGAGGACCAGCAGTCCCAACTCACCTGGACCCCTGAGATCTCTCAGACCCTGAGCCACCAACCAAGCAGCATACGCCAGCTGATAGGAGGCCCCACACATAGACAGCAGAGGACTGCCGGGTCTGGCCTCAGTGAGAGGAGATGCACCTAACCCTTGAGAGACTTGAGACCCCAGGGGAGGTCTGGTGGAATGTGGGTGAGGTGGGGGTGGGGACATCCTCTTGGAGATGGGGGTGGGGGGATGACAGTCAGAGGGCGGACCAGGAGGGGATAAAGACTGGACTGTAAAAAAAGATTAAAGAATAAATAAGTAAGTAAGTAAATAAATAAATAAGTATTGTGAAATTTAAAAAAATATTCCTGGCCAGGGCCATAGCTCAGTGGTGGAGGGCTTTCCTAGCAGACACATGACCCTTGGTTCAATTCCAGGCACCACAAAATAGACAGCCAAAGCTATTGAGTCAACTTCATAATTCATCAACAGGCACATCTAAAAGAAAACAGTAAGTTGCTATGAAGTTTTAGACCTCTGCATTATTAATTTGGAGTTTCTTCAAGAACATCCATTTGGAGAGCAACAGTAGTTTCCTCAAAAGACATGGTCTTACTAGGGAGACTTTCAGATCCCAGAAGATGGCCATTGGGTGGGGAGTGGGTAGAAGAGAAAGGAAGAGACACAGGAATCCTGTGGTGATGTCAATCTGCTAAATGCTCCCACAGTCTACAGACCCTTTATACACATGCTGTCCTGTTAACAGGACGACATGGAGGGTGAGATCCATTTTACAGGTAAGGTATGTGGGTGACAGAGAAGGCCATGTTGTCTGCAGATTACATAGGTGTCCGTCGAGGGATGCCACTGGCACCTAAGGCATGCAATAAAGATGTCTGGTGCATGCTAAACATGGCCTCTACGTTGTTACCCACCGCCACGTCACATTCTTTCTCTCGATGTACCTGCGTGCGTCACAAGAAACACAGCTATCTCCTACTTCATGGGGCGTTAGGATAGTAAATGGCAGCGGAGCTGAGGTTTCATATAAAGTTTTGAACTTCAGGGACCTGAGAGAAGCACCAGGAAGTGTCTCCTCTCTGTCCTCAGGAGGCAAGCGGTTAATCCTTCTGCATGGATGGGAAGGGAGTCTGTTCTGTTCATGGCAGGGAATCCAATCCCTGAGACTGCAAAGAGTATGAAGCATCCACCCATTCAGTCTATGGCTCAGGGTTTCATGTTTCCCCACAAGCTACACACTCTTCATGTACTAGAAACATACGGTGTCCCAGGCAAGTGCTGTTCTATGAGCTTGGAACAGTCAAGGAAGAAACCACAAGTCTCCACTCTCATTTTATTTTTTATGTGTGGCGCATACATATATGTGCACGGTTGCATGTGCTGTGCATCTAGAGGACCTCGGACAACCTACATCATTGCCCTCTGCTTTATTCTTCCAAGACAAGGGTTCCTCACTAAACCTCTGGATTTTAGCTAGGCTGGCTGGCCAACCAGCTAATTCCAGCAATCCTCCTGTCTCTGTCCCACACCCAGCACTGGAATTACACATAATCTTAGCCATGCCTAGCTTTATATAGTTGTTCTGTGTGTCTGTCTTAGTTTTTGTCAACCTGACACACTCCTAGACATTCCTGAAAAGAGAAACTAAGAAAGTGCTCCACCAGACTGTCCTCTGGACATGTGTGGGCATTTTCTTGGTTGCTGATTGCTGTAGGAGGGTTTAGGCCCACTGCGGGCAGTGCCATCCCTAGGCAGCTGATCTGAAAGGTAGCTGATCCGAAGTTCTCTTTCTTGGTTGGGTCTCTGTGTGGTTTAGGTATCAGAGTAATTGTGGCATCATAGAATAAATTAGGTAGTGTTTCTTATGTTTCTATTTTATGGAATAGTTTGAGAAGTGTTAGTATTAGCTCTTCTTTGAAAGTCTGGTAGAATTCTGCACTAAAGCCATCTGGCCCTGGTCTTTTTTTGGTTGAGAGGTTTTTAATGACTTCTTCTATTTCCTTGGGGATATTGGCCTGTTTAGATAGTTTGCCTGCTCTTGATTTAACTTTGGTATGTGGTATCTGTCCAGAAAACCATCCATTTCATCTAGATTTTCCAGTTTTGTGGAGTATAAGCTTTTGTAGTAGGATCTGGTGGATTTTTTTAATTTCCTCAGTTTCTGTTGTTACGTCTCCCTTTTCATTTCTGATTTTGTTAATTTGGATTCTGTCTCTGTGCCCTCTGGTTAGTCTGGCTACGGGCTTTATGGGGGTGGGAGGGGGTGCTGGGTGGGGACATCATCTTGGAGATGGAGAGGTTGGGGGAAAAGGTGGGATGAGGAACTGTCAGAGGGCAGAATGGGAAGGGGATAACGACTGGACTGTAAAAAAAGATTAAAGACAAAAAAAGGGAAGAAGAAGAAAGGTGGCTGAGCAGCCTGAGAAAGCAAAGCAGAAAGCAGCATTTCTCTGTGGTTTCTGCTTCAAGTGCCCACCTTGACTTCCCTCATGTACTGACTGGTTTTGTGTGTTAACTTGACACAAGCTGGAGTTATCACAGAGAAAGGAGCTTCAGTTGAGAAAATGCCTCCATGAGATCCAGAGGTAAGGCATTTTCTCAATTAGTGATCAATGGTGGAGGGCCCCTTGTGAGTGGTACCATCTGTGGGCTGGTAGTCTTGGGCTCTATGAGAAAGCAGGCTGAACAAGCCAGGAGAAGCAAGCCAGTAAGAAACATCCCTCCATGGCCTCTGCATCAGCTCCTGCTTCCTGACCTGCTAGAGTTCCAGTCCTGACTTCCTTTAGTGATGAACAGCAGCATGGAAGAGTAAGCTGAAAAAAACCCTTTCCTCCCCAACTTGCTTCTTGGTCATGATGTTTGTGCAGGAATAGAAACCCTGACTAAGACACCTCAACAATAAACTGTAACCTGAAAGATATAATAGATCTTTTCTTCTCTGAGTTGCTTTTGGTTATGGTGGTTATTACAGCAAGAAAACACTAAGGAGGACAATAATAATGAGAACTTAGTAATCACTCTCACCCACCAAACAACTCCTCAGCCTGCATCCCTAACAACTAGCAGAGTGACTGCGAAGTGAATAGTTACTAAGTGAATACACGAATCTGTTGGGAGAGGCACGTAGAAGCCTAGGCAGCGGCTGGAGGAGAGGCAGAGAAAAGGAAAACTTTGAGTCTAACCTATTAACTAACAGATTCTTATTGAAACCTTAACATGTCAGTGATGAGTAAAGATGGCCGTTTTTGTTATTTAGGTCAACTTTAACAACAGGAGTGCCATCGAATTCTGAAAGGGAACCGTGATCCCAGGGCTGAGAGAGAACACGTGTCTCAGCAGACAGTATTTGTGAATTTGGCAGGCTATTTTTTCTTTCTTTCTTTTTTTTTCTTTTCTTTTTTCAAAAAATACTCTTGGGAGCTCAGCCTGTGTTCCCTGGCTTCCAAAAGGTGACTTTGCAAGGCATGTTTTCTCCCAGTAATTAGAGGCATTTATCTAAGGACTCATTTGACTACAGCAGTGGGGTCACAGGCTGCCAGCCCTACTGTCAGACTCCCTCAATTACAGGCAGTGGCAATTCACCTTCATGCAAAATATTAGTAAATTAACGCTCCTTACTGTGTATTCATTTGGGAACTCCGCTCAGCTTGTGAGGAACATGAGAGGCAGGAAGTCATCAGGACAGCTCGTAATACCTTTAAGCCTTGTACATATCAATTAAAACTCTGGCTTTGCTTCTTGCAGCTGGGATTTAGTCTGTGCAGTTCATTTCTTTTATCATGCACCAGGCAGAAATCAGCACTGTTAATTGGTGAGAAAAACATCACACACACACACACACAAACACACACACACACACCATAGAAAAATCCACAATGTTCGCAAATCTTTCCTAGAACTCAATGTCTGTTTTAAGCCAAAAAATTAAATGTCCTCTGACATGATAAGTCATTTCCAGACCAGATTTACAACTCTGACTTAAAGCACAAATTACAATATGAAGACTGCAAAGAGATTACTATCCAATGGCCACAGCTCAGGGCATCTTAGTTCATGCAGGCATCCTTAGGTCTGTGACTGTGCTTTAGTTGTTACAGAAAAACTGAAAACAAGGGCTAGGTGGATACCATTTTCACCAGATTCTCAGTGGAATATGCTGCCCACTAGGCAAGAACTCCCAGTCTGAGGCAAAGGGGCAGAGAGGGCAGGAAAGAGAGGACTGAGACTGCCTACCATAGACCAGCTGCCAGGTAGATGCTGTGGGTTTTGTGGCACGAGGAACTATTTTATGGCCCATGAGCTCTGTTTTTGCTGTGACTTAATGCTTGAATCAGAACTGTCAGTCAGGCTGGCCTTCATCTCTGAGGCTCACACTCAAACATGAAGAAGGGCCGTGAGACCCAGTATCATCCGTCACTAGAACACTGAATATCAGTGATCTTACAACCAACCGAGCATGAGGAAAACATTTATACTGACATGTGGGTGCATGCATACACTCTATTAAAGGAGCAGAAAGACGGACACCTCTCACTTCAATCCTAACTCTCATTTATAAGTCAAATCATCAGAGAACATTACAGCAGAGTCAGGATCCACTACCATTTATAATACATACAAAGTCCAACTTAAAAATCAAAATCTCCTTCCACACCATGCCAACTGCTGTCTACTGATGTCATGAGGCCTTGGTAAGCAGAGAAATGGGCACATGTAGTTTAAACCTACCGGGACTGGTGCCTCAAACATGTTAAACGCAGGTGGTATAGAACTGGAGACAAAGTTAACTCCTCTTTCATAAAAATCCAACTAAAATGCAGGTTTTAAAAATCATTATGGCTCAATCAAGGGGTATTACTAAAAAGGACTACCCTTTTTAAATTGATACTGCACATTGTCCCCAAAGCCACTCCTCAAAACCAAAAGAGCATTTCCAAGTGAGAACAAGGTCTGGTTGGAGGTCTGACAGTCATTCTTGTGCGGTTATGACCCCATGAAGCCAACTTACAGTCACGATGAGCTCCTTCTCCTGGAAGTACTTCACTAGCGGGGCAGCGTTCTGCTTGAAGTTCACAAGTCTCCTCTGGGTGGCTTTCAGGTTGTCATCTGGCCGCCCCTGCTGCTCCGCACGCTTCTGTAATCTCTCCTTGAGCCTCTGGTTGGCACAAGCCAGGAACACCACCAGGTCAGGGGTGCAGATCTGAGGGGAGCAGACGGGTAGGCAGGTGTTTAAGATATCAAACAAGCCACACCCTGACGGCAGCACGACCCTCGGATGGTTCTGTTGTGGTGGTCACGCGCTTGGCTCTGTCTGCCCTTTCCAGCTTATTTCCTGGGCTGCTCTCTACACAAGGCCCGGATTGCCTCGTGTTATTGCCGTCCCTGTAACTGACAGCCTATCCCATGTGGCAGTATGTGGTAACCCTTTATACTGCAGAAAACACATTTTCTGTCTATGCTCGCTATATTTTCAGGCTTTGCTAGAGTATGCATTACCTGATGTTAGAGAAGAGAGGGTCACTGGGCACCAGTTGTCTGCAGCAGACGCGTGTTTCCACTGTAACCACTCTGTCTGTATTTTACATTTGGCTAGTGGATGCTAAAGGCCTGAAGCTACGCTAGTTCCTTATACTATAACCAAGCTTCATGGCATTCTACAAGGTAATACACATCAAGCCTGCAGAACAAGGCTTTGAGAATCCAGAGCTCTGATGAGCTCACACAGTCACTAAGGTCAAAGATGAGTCTTGCTCTCTTTGGTCTCCTCCTTTCCCTGCCACACAGTCCCAGAAAGCCAGAGTCCTTCATGAAATACCAAGGAGTTATGAGGATACAGCTTTAAAAAGAAGTAGTTTTTACGTAACTAAGAACTGGAGTGTTTAAAAGGTGACATGAACAGGAAGTGAACGCAGCTCACTGCTGAGCCTGGGAAGATGCTGAAGACGTGGTGGTTTAAAGTAAAAGTCTCCAGTTTAAAAGAGAATTGCTTCTGTGTCCTTTGAGATGGCTGGGTGTGTAAAGGTGTTTATCAGCAGGGCTGACAATCTAAATATGACCCCAGGACTCACATGCTGCAAAGATAAAAGCTCCTCTAACCAAGGTGTCCTCTGATCTTACACTCACCATGGCACTTAAGCACACACACATATACACACAGCACACACGCACGCAATCCTGAGCACACACACACTCACACACACACATGCATACACAGACACATTCACCCATACTCACATCCATGCAGAGAACAGACAATTTTTTTTTTAAGGAAGAGAAAGACAATTGACTTGGGAGGCTGGAAGTATTTATGTCAGGACCCAACAGCCGAACAGAGGGCCAAGGTTTGAACGACCAAGCACTCGTGTCCTCATGTGACAATGTGGATGTGGGAATGGATGTCCTTGTGTTATCCTGAAGACTGCACACAGAAGTGCCCAGGACGTTAACTGTGCTCCCTGGCTCTTGATTTTCCTATGTGATTCTGGGTCACCTTTGACATATATATTTTTTCTTTTGCTGTTTTTTTCCCCCTATAATATTTTTCCTCTCAAACTCCCAAGCAGGTTGCTTTCCATCTCCAATCATATTTTCACCTCTCTAGGCTTGCTTTCCGGCAGCAGTTCTGCTGTTTGGTTTTCCTCTGCACCCCATATTGATTCCAGATATACACTTTCTCCACTGACTTTCAACGAGCTCAGCCAGGTGTTTTCAAGTGTCTTTGTGGGAGTTCTTTCCAGAAGTCTTAATGTAACTTGTGACTCAGCCAGGTCCAAAATGGACCTTAGCACTTTTCTTCCTCAATCTTGTGACAGTAAAACTCCTCTCCCCTCCCCCTCCCCTCCTCCTCCTCCTCCCCTCCCCCTCCTCCCTCCTTCCCCTCCTTCTTCTGGTAGCAATGCCCCTTTCTTAAATTTCTGAACTAGAAGCCATAATAGACACCTGTAACCCTCATTAGCCTCCAGTCTGTCCCAGGGATGGCCACACCTCTTGGTTTGTCTCTGAGAGTCCTTCAACCATCCCTCCAGTGCCCCAGCACCTGAACACAGCTGCATCAGGGAAAGGAACTGATCGAATGAGGTGTATCCGGAATAAGATGGTCTTTAGTTTCCATCCAGAACAGTGGTTCAGAACCTTCTTAACACGTGACCCTTTAATAGAGTTCCTCGCGATATGGTGACCCCAACTGTAAAATTATTTTTGTTGTTACTACATAACTGCAATATTGCCGCTGTTTTGAATCGTAATGTAAATGTCTGATATGCAGGATACCTGATATGTGGCCCTTGAGAAAGGGGTCACAACCCACAGGCTGAGAACCGCTAATCTAGAATTTGTCATTTGACAGATGTTTGTCCTTTAACAGACTTCAGTCTTTCTGAACTCATTTTCTTAAATAAAGGAGAGAGAGATTTCTTTCTTTTCTTTTCTTTTCTTTTTTTTTTTTTTTTTTTTTTTGGTTTTTTTTTTTTTTTTTGGTTTTTCGAGACAGGGTTTCTCTGTGTAGCTCTGGCGGTCCTGGAACTCACTCTGTAGACCAGGCTGGCCTCGAACTCAGAAGTCCACCTGCCTCTGCCTCCCAAGTGCTGGGATTAAAGGCATGCACCACCACCACCCAGCTAGGGAGAGAGATTTCTAACATTACAGTAATTCGGCATTAAAAACAAAAGAAAGAAATATAAACAAGACCCGTGTGTGGCTGTGGTGATGGCTCTGTCAGTAAAGAGCTTGCTATGCAAGCATGAAGACCAGAGCTCAGATCCCCAGAGCCCCGTGTAGAAGCCAGGCATCGACTGCTGGAGCTCCCTAGTCTGCCAGCCCAGCTCAGTCAGAGGCTCAGGACCAGTGAGAGACTCTGGCTTAAAAAGAATAAGATGGACAGAACTGAGGAAGACCCTTGATGAGGCTGACCTCTGGCTTCCACACATACATGCACACATGTGCACACATACAAAAACATATACATGCATATATCGTTGACATACACAGATAAATACATCCAAAAAATGTAGACTGCTTTTGAATAACCTTAAAAATTCAGAAAATCACTTGTGGTTTTTATGGAATACAATCAGGAGATCACTGGAAACTAAAACTTAATTTTCTAAAGTACTGTACTATAAAATTTGTATTTATTATATATGTAATATTCATCCTTATAAGACATAATAAAGGACACATTTAAAATTACTTTAAATAGATTACATAAGGAAGAAGGCAACCTTTGTTGTTGTTGTTGTTTTGTTTTCTGAAGCAGGGTTTCTCTGTGTAGCCCTGGCCATCCTGGAACTCACTGCATAACCCAGGCTGGCCTTGAACTCAGGGATCTGCCTGCCTCTGCCTCCCAAGTGCTGGGATTAAAGATGTGAGCCACCACCACCTGGCAGGAAGAAGGTAATTACTGATAAACAAACTATACATATTAAGTTTGTTTTCATAACGCTATATGTTAAAATGCAGGGGAAAGAAACAGCCTTGAACGACCAGGTCAGTATTGGATACAAGTAAGAGCATCTTGTAGTTTTAAATTCTTGTATTGTGTATCTATGCAAATCAACTAGCTGATGCTCGTGTGCTTTGTATCTTGGTCCAGATATGATGCAGAAGCTTCCCTCTGTGACAGAGTGAGGTCAGAAGCAGTTTTACATATTGCATTTGGTCTTGTGATTGGTTTCTGGATACCAGAGACAGCTCCAAATTCATATTGTACACTCTGAATAAAATTGCATTTTGTTAAGTTGGTATTTAAAATTAGTAGAGTTTATAAATAGTCACTTTAGACTTACCAAAAGGTGGAGCAGCATATATACTCATGAGAAGAAATTATATATATACATATAAAATTATAACATAAATATTTATATTATATTTACATTATATATAAATATATAAATATGTATATATTTATATATAATTTCTTCTCATGAGTGGAAGGTCAGTGTGGAGAAAAACTGTCTTAAAGTGAAATTGCAAATTTATTTACTTGGTACACACCGAAAAGCATATGACTGTGAATTCAAAACAAAACAAAAATTAAAACCTAGACCATCCAAGGCTAGCCCAGAAGCTAGGGTAGTAAGAAACCTGACCCCAGCTGCTGGTGGCTCAGCTAAGCCTAACAACAGGACATGGTCCTTTACTTGCGTGGGCCTCATGGTGTCCAACAGCACTCCATTGAGAGAAAAGTATGTAACTTGCCTGCTTTTCTCCCCACCAAAAAAAAAAAAAAGAGGCAGACACCAACTATGTGAAGTATTGTGGGGGTGGAAAAAGCCACACTGTGTGCTATGTGGAAGAAAGCTGTGTGCGGGGAGGCTGGAAGCTCTCAAAATGAAAGAGGAGCCCAAGGAGCACTACAGGAGAGCAGACATGCATGGCGCCTTAGATCTCCTTCCTCAGCGCGACTGACAGCCCGCATCCATTCTTGAGCGTTACTTTTCCTTTCTTAACAAGCTGTGCACTTCTGTCCCACACCTAAAAGGCCTGACTCTCCACTGACCTTCCCAGAGGCTGCCAGGTTCTTCATTTGACCTATATACTCTGTTTCCCCATGACATCTCATAAAATCATCCTTGAGCTTCCTTGTGAGCCCAGCTCTGGGTTCTTTGATCAGTAAGACTGAGAACTCCAAAGGGCGCCTCCTCGGTTTCTCTGGTAGCAACTGTGTTTCAGAAAATGTGAAACACAGGGATTGTTCACAATGTTGACTTGAGGGGCGGGGGAGGGCTGTCTCACCAAACAGGAGGAGCCATCCAGTCCTTAGCGCGCCCTTGCTCTCTGGAAGTGCATGCTGATTGAATGAATGAGTAGCCAGACACAAAAAGTACATGAGGAAGAAAACAAAGACACCGCTTTTGTCTACATGGCAGGAAAATTTGAAATGGTTGTTACTGTTTCTCCCATTGGATTAAGTCAGTGAGTCCTTCCCCTTGCATCCCATGGATAATTCAGTCTCCCTGGATCCATTTTAAGCCCTTAATTCTGTGCAAAGGAATCAGTCTTTGTAGAAGCAAGAATACATTCACAGTGTCAGGCTCAAGAGCAAATTCAGTTTTAACACCGTCTCCCCCACCAGGGCCACTCTCTGCCCTGTTCTTTATGACTCTGTATTAGGAGAGCTTCAGCTCCTAAACTGGATCTGCTACACTGTCAGAAATCAAGAAGCAAAAGAACAATTAGCTTTGAAATAAAAACTGGAGTCATATAAAGAGGTAGACAAAGAAAGGAAGCTACCTAGCCTGAGTTAACCCCAAGCCTGCAAACATCTGCACTCTGGTGACAAATGGCTTTAAAACGGGAACATTCAGTACAGTGCCCTGAGTGCTGCCTGTTCCAGGTACTGATAATTAAGGGGTGGACCTGGGGGCTCTCCCTGAGGTCTTGCCTCTAACGGGGCTTCTGTTTGTCTTCCTGTTCTACCAAATGGCTTCTTTCACATACGAAACATTTACCGAATGAAAGCCTCTGTGGTGCTCCACAGCTGGTGGATTAGGTCACTATGAAGGGAAAGCTGATTGATAACTGGATTTTATCATCTTTTACGTATTTCATTTTAAAATTTTATGTGTTTATCTCTGAACGTGGGTTTTGCATACTAAACCCACTCCTTTGCAGAAGGAGACTCTAATGTCCTCTGGCCTCCACATGTGTACTATGGCACACGCAGACATACGTCCACAAAATACATACACATTAGATACAATGCAGTTTAAAAGAATACTACACTGACCTTGGCAGACACTAAATATTCAAATAAAATTAAGCATACAACATGGCCATAAATACGGAGATTATAAAATATGTCAAGTCTTCCCAAGGTGATCAATGTCATTCCTTAATTTTAACCGTTTTGATTTGGAGGGGGAGGGGGTCCAAAGTTATCCCTGAAATTCAGTGAGAAATGTGGAGAGACAAGATGAGCAAAGCCATCTTAGAAACAAACCCAGCACCACATGTGTGACAGCTGCAAATGTATAAGTGAGTTTACCTTATATTAGTCTAATTGACTAAACTCTTAGGGTTAGAAAAAAAATGTCATCTTCCCAACGGGAAATGTATGCAACATTGTATCAAAACCACAAAATCTTAGTAATTCAGAAAATCCAAGTGAAAACTACCCACTCGCCACAATGGTAAAGGTAAGAGAGATCGGTGAGGTCCCATGTTGGCTGGGATGTAGCGACTAGAGGAAGTACATGTCATTTGTCCACTACCTCCCTCGTAGCTTCTGTGTGTGATGAGATTCGCTTTGGTTACCCATGATGGGCAATAAGCACACATCAAATGTATCCTGACTCTGATGGAGCTTCACCAGGAGGAGGAGGCAGACCTTAGTCAAAGAGTCATACAAATAAATGTCAAACTGTTACCTCAGGCAGAACACTATGAGAGCACCCCACAGGCTCTACCAGGCAAGTCACAGGTTAGCCCTGTGAGCCTTAGGAATCTGCACACACGTAGGCTTGCCCTACAAGCAGATGCAGTTGTAGCCCCATCCTCTCTCAAGGAGGTGGACTGCAGCCGTTCTTTCTGGGCAGAAAGGTCCAAGTAATTAATGTCTTGGGTTAATTTTTCCAAATTGAATTTGGAAGATTCTAGGCACTGGGACAGATAAACTGGGACAGTGGCAAATATGGAGTCGTGTCAGCTGTATTCTTTGTCTGTTCTCTTTCCTCAGCTAACCTGAGGCCTCAGTTGTTAAGTTTCTCAGTCCTAGAAGAAAGGGCACAATGTGGGAAGAACACCGCTCTCTTCAGAAGGCGCCTGGTGTTCTCAGCCTCCTCACTTTTAGGGAGAAAGCATGTGAGGGAAGTTGGTGGGAGCGAGGCCTTTCAGTGTGCTTCAGTTCCAAGCTGAGGGACAGCTTGTCTGGAGAGGAGAGTCATCCCTCTCTCCTGCTCTGGTGCTCATCTTGACCTGCTGCTTTCTGGACAGCCAGTGGGATGTGCTGAACTAGATTCTCAGAAAGCCAGTGTTGGTGCAGCATGTAGCTCTGGCTCCTGTTTCTGTCTCCTCCTCTACAACTCTGTCTAAATCTGGGGCAACAGTGGGACAGTCTGAGACTGGGGGATGAACTAGAGTTGGGGGCCATCATTTGGCTTGTCTTGGTCTTAATCTCTAGGCTTTGGATAAAAGGGGTTCTCTGGGCCAAAGAGATAACTCAGTGATTGAGTACTTCCTACTCTCTGGTTCCCAGCTTGGATGTGGGTGGCCCCAAACTGTCTATAACTCCAGTTCCAGGGAATCCTCACATACACATAAATACAAACATGATTAATAAATCTTTTTTTTTTTTTTTTTGGTGTTTTTGAGACAGGGTTTCTCTGTGCAGCCCTGGCTATCCTGGAACTCACTCTGTAAACCAGGGGAACTCTGTCTGATTCAGATGTGTAGTTTGGAAACCAAGTTCCCCCGGAAGGGCAGGCGTTTTCTGAGCCTTGTCGTCCCTGTGTTCCGATCAACTCAGGTCACTCTGGGACGGAGCTGGGCTGCAGATAGGATCCGTTTCCTACAAATGTCATTTTACTTCCTTCCTGTGTCTGATTGTTTCAGCTAAGAATTAGGCCTTGGTGATTAAAAAAGAAGAATCAGACATTTCCCCTGATCTTAGACGCCATGACTCAGATGAAGAGAGAGTATTAAGAGGCAGGTTTGTGTAGACATGGCTGCAGGGGTATACCAGCTCAGCCAAAAGGAATAAGCTAAAGATTCTATCACACAACAAAGTGAGTAGTCACATGTCGCCTGCTTACCATGGCTGACAGTAATTGTGAACACATCACTAAAAAAGTTGATGTGGACCGGAGGAAATGTGTCTTAAATTGCTCAGCCGAGCCACTCCACAACGCATATGGTATTTCGAAATGTCATTTTGTATATAACAAAGAGGAATGTGTAATTTTTATTTGTCAATTTAAAGCTATTAATTAAAAGATCATTGTGATAAGCAAAAATGCCTCTAAAATAAGGAAGTAAAAGGGGAACCCACATCAGTTGATACTTTCTCCCCAAGTCTTTTCATAGAACAAATATATTTCTGTCATGAAGATGGTCACAGTTGTGTGGACTAAATAAAATCTGGTTCACCAAGGTAAGGCAGGATAGCAACAGAAGGAGCCTCAACAGTGGAAGCACTGCATGGGGCAGGCCTTGAACTAGGAAAGTTTGTCAGAAACAAGATTCCTGAGGCCAGCTTCTCAACACTGGCTTTATCGGCTGCTGACAAGAACTTAGGTATAGCATAAGAAGTCAGTGAAGACACGGAGTCACTGAAGCTAAAGTAATTGCTATGATTAACCATAAAAACAAAACACTGCTGTGTTACGTTTTAGGGAAATTAACAGTATATGAGACCTTACTGTTGATAGTTTGGGTATTTTCTGTGGAGAAACGGTTTCCTATCATTTCTATGACCCTGCTACGTTCTCTTCCAGCCCCAAATGTACACACATTGTTTTAACTACACTAGGGGACTGTTACCTAGGATATGGTCCCTTCCACAGTCAGTCATAAGCCGGATTAGTCATGTCCTCTGGATGGAATGCATCATTAGTGGTTTAAAAGTATAACCATCAACATTAGTTGATGAAAAATACATTTCTGTGGCTTAATGGCGCCAATCTTCATCCAATAAAAGCAGCCAGGGTCCATTAGGATACCAACATGCAGGGATTTAAAAGAGACAATTAAAGGTGTCGTTTGATATATATCGTATTGACAGCAAGCAAGGAATGCATACTTATGAGGCTATTTTCCCCACAGATATCTTCCTCTGCCATTAATTTGGCTATTTAGGTTTCTAGTTTATTTGCTTTGAAATTCATTCATCTAATATTTACTGATATATTACTGTTATGACCTAGAAGTTGGGGTTCTAGGAAGGTAGTAGAGTGAGGGTCATTGACAGAGCAGGGGCAGACAGTAGAAGTTAACAGAACATTCTGGAAAGCCAGCAAGCCTGGGCTGTCCATGGTGATATGCCCCTCCTGGGGAAAGTTCAAATACAACATAGTGAGGAACAGTCACTGTGAGTTTCATTTAAATCATGGGTAAGCTCTAAGCATTAGGCGGTCAGCCCTGACCCAGAGCCAAGGATCAGCCAGGCGTGGTGATGCTTGCCTGTAACCCCAGCGACTGGGGATGGCTGAGGCAAGATGACTGCAGGCTCAAGGGCAGCCTAGGCTGTGCAGTGAGACCTTGTCTCAAAAAAAGATAATAAATTAAAGAGAACAGAAGGACTTTGCCATGCTGAAGGAATGCCAGGGCAGAGTGCCAGGGCTTCCCGCCTCTGTGGGCTAAGTCTCACCTTCCTGGTTCATGGTGCTCAATGTAGGGACACCTTGATACTGAGGCCAGTGACACATGGGTGATCAGACCAAAGACAAAGAAAACAACCGATAGAAATGGTGGAAGACTCAGATGCTAATGTCAAGTGATGCTGCTATCACCATAGTGATTTTCCTTAGCACATTTGGCAGCAGCATTCAGCCAGTTTCTAAGCCAGCCTGTCTCCCCATCCTTATCAATGCTGATCATTTAAACCCATAATGTTGACAGAAATTGTCCTTGGTATGTGACTGCCAACTTGATTCAAACCATCTACTATGCTGATAAATTCAAGGAAGCAAAGCCACCCGGATGACCCTTAGGAGTACCCAGGCCAGGAGAAAATATCAACAGAAAGATGTCCTCTCCTGACCAACTTACTTCACACACCAGAGCTTGCTGTGTTCATGCAGAGGCAAATTCTGAGAAAGCTGAGAAATTCTTAAAACCCAAAGAGTACTTCAGATCATCAAATGCATTTCTTATAGGAAGATGAAATTCAAAGGTGTGTTAAGTGCAGACTGATACATTAAGAATAGAAAGTAGGTGCAAAGTTATGTATAGCTCTATTAACTTATTGAATGGAAAAATTCACCTAAAGCATTATTAGAGTATATGAAGGATTTAGAAGTTACACACACACACACACACACACACACACACACACACACACACACATGCATATACGTGTGTGTGTGTGTGTGTGTGTGTGTGTGTGTGTGTGTGTGTGTGTGTGTGTGTATATCTCCAGAGGCTTTGGATCCCATGATGCTAGATGTACAGACAGCTGTGAGCTCCCTGACATGGTTACTGGTAGCAGAAGTCTTTAAAGAGCACTGAGTGCTATTAATTGCTGAGCCATCTCTCCAGCCCCCTATTTCTTAAGTACATGTTATCCTGATTTGTGTGTCTGGAAGATGGTAACACCTAACAACCGATGTGTGCTTCCTACGGCTGTACTCGAAGCTGGTGCACACTTGCTGCTTAGTGTGCACCCAAGGACAAATGCTCTCTCCAAAGAAATTCATAAAAGACTGTCACACCATTCCTGACTGAAGAAAGATAGTGTCCACTCTGTTCATGAACACCAGTCCTCTTTGCTTCTACGAACTCTTCCCTTTTTACTGATGAGGGAGCTACTTTAAATTCGTATCCACAGGCAATAGCTGAGGCTATCTGTGCACTGGCACATGCCGGCAAACTCAGTAACTTGGGGCAGAAGAGTGTGCTGAAGTTGAAGGATTGAGTTCGAGACCATCCTCTGCCTCTCGCATTAAAACAAAACATCGAAAAACAAATTCCAGTCAGTTTGACAACATACACTTTATGTTTTTCAGGTTTTCTTGTGCATCTTATGTGTGAAAACCAGTGAAGGAGATTTATTCATTTTTTTCTACTTGTTCAATCTGCAAGCATCACTAACTCTTAATATTTCCTACCGTAATATGTGCCATGAGGATTCAGCTCCCCACCCTATCTCTCGGCCTTTAAATAAGCATTGCACTGGAGTTTGTAAGGAAAAGCTTTCTTCTCCGGTGGAAACCAAGTAAACAATCCAGGCGTGTGGCAAAGGCCTGGAATCCTAGTTCCTGGGGAGGCTGAGGCAGGAGGATCCCATGTTAAAGGCCACACAGAGCTACAGAGTGGGGTCAAGACCAGCCTGGACAACTTAGTGAGACTGTGTCTCAAAATATAAAATGTAGTGAGAGCAGGAATACAGCTTGACAGTACTAAGCTTGTCCATCAGATCTAATGTCCTAGGTTCCAAGTTCCTGCCCTTCTACCCCAAAAGAGCTAATAAATGGCTTGATAGAGTTTAGAGTTTAGAACAGGAGGTTAGAGTTGGCACAGTGTGCAAAAATAGTTGCTGCCCAGGCTGATAGCTTCAGTTTGATTCTCAGGACCCACACATTGGAAGGCGAGCTGACTCCATGTTACATGTCCTCTGAACCTTTTCACACATTCTGTGGCACGTACACACACACATACACACACACACACACACACACACACACATACACACGTACACTCACACACACAGTCACGCATACTCATTCACACACACTCTCACACACACACACTCACACACACTCACACATAGACACACACACACCTCTCTTTCACACACACTTACACACAAACTCACATATACACTCTCACGTGTTCTCATACACATACAATCACACACTCTCACACACTTCTCTCTCTTACACACACACACTCACACACTCTCACACACACACACACACACACACATAGACACACACACTCATACATAGACTCTCTCACATACATTCACACACACATAGACAATAAATTAAGTAAAAACTTTGTTGTTAGGACGTAGGGTGGGAAGAATTTGTTCCTGGAACACAGGATGGGAATTCACAGTCCTCAGCTCTCCTGCGTGTCTGCACACTGGAGATTGGCTCCTTCTCAGGGTTTACATCTGTGGATGGCCAGAGAACCCCCATCAGTTAGTGACCGCAACCTTCAGGCTCCTCAGGAGAGCAATAGCAGAGGCACAGACATTTAACTGTACTATGTAAGAGAGCCATTTCTGCTCTGACTGGCTTATATCCCTAAGAGCAATGTCTCCATGACGCTCATGCATAAATTAGTTAGTTCAAGTGTCCCGGTATGGCCCCTATCAGCAACACATGCACAGACACACTCTTCTAACACATTTCATGCTAGTTGAATTTGTAATGTATATCAGTGGTGAACGAAAAACGCTATTTTTATGAGAATCAAAGAAACTATTGCTGAACATTCTTGATGGCCGTTTTCAATGCACCCTCAATGATTTCTGGCAAGCTAATCTTTGGTTGCTGTCTCATTAATAAGTGGGTAATTTTCCAAGGCTCTGTCAGCCAACGGCTATTCTAAGAATGGGCCTTTCAGATTGTGCTGGTGCCGCTGAACGGAGACTCTCAAGTGTTACTGGGCCCCGGCAGCAGCTGCTGTGACCTTGCTCTTTGTGCCCTAAGAGAGAGCTAGAGAGCAGAGGTATGATCGATCACTCCCTGCAGCAGGGGATTTCCATCATTAACTTGCTGCATTTTTCTTTTCTTGTTGGGAAATATGAGTGACTTGGGAAAAACTAATATGATATTTAAAAAAATACTTTCCAAATGCTTCTCCTCTCTGCTTCCCTCTGTCTGCTCTCCTGTCTCCTTCCTTCTCACCTACTCCTCATCCCCTGACATTTGCTCTCCCCCCCCCCCCCGGGCTTCTCTCCTCCCCTCTGTTTCCCTCACTCCCTCTCTTCCTTTCCCTCTGCCCCTTCCCTTCTTCCCCCCATTGCTTCCCTCACCTCGTCTTCCCTTCTCTTCTTCCCCCTCTACCACCTCTTCTCTCCCCCCTTCCCTCCCCTGCCCTCCATCTCCTCTCTTCTGCCCTTTTCTCCCCCACAGCCCCATATTGCTTGGGTCTCTGCATCTGTCTATGCCAGGATGTCACGTGGACACACGTCGTCTACAGGAGAGTGTTTGTTAGAATATTTGGAAGTTCAAGTAAAACATTTCTGAATAAAGTTCCAAAAAGGCTTGTGGTTAAATTTTACCAGAGAACCAGGGATATAGGAAGATCGACTGGGGATTTCAATCCACCATTTTCCAACTTATTCATTTATTATAAGATCGTTTTATAAATATTAAGTGTCCAATGCATGTGATAAATCTTTTTTTTTTTTTTTTTGGTTTTTCAAGACATGGTTTCTCTGCGTAGCCCTGGCTGTCCTGGAACTCACTCTGTAGACCAGGCTGGCCTCGAACTCAGAAATCCGTCTGCCTCTGCCTCCCGAGTGCTGGGACCAAAGGCATGCACCACCACTGGCCGGCGATAAATCTTTTTTAAATTAAAAAAATCCTAAACTTTTGGACTGGGAATATAGTTCAGTGGTGGAGAAATTGACCTGTGTGTCAGGCCCTGGGTTCAATTTCCACCCCCACCCCCAATCCAGAATTCCAAAATATTTCCAGACAGGAAGAACTGGTGGATAGCTCCACTAATTTGTTCTAATGTTTAATAACTGACACTTTAAAGATTTTTCGGATATACATCACGATATTTTCTTAAATACAAACACACGCACTCAGGGGAGAGAAACCAGACAATGCACTATTATTTAAAATCAATGAGAAACATACATAAAGACATGATGATGGGATGGACATGAAAGTGCGTGCCTGTGATGTCAGCATTGCCTGTGATGTCAGCACCACCTGCGATGTCAGCAGTGCCTGTGATGTCAGCATCACCTGTGATGTCAGCAGTGCCTGTGATGTCAGCATCACCTGTGATGTCAGCACCACCTGCGATGTCAGCATCGCCTGTGATGTCAGCACCGCCTGCGATGTCAGCACCGCCTGCGATGTCAGCATCACCTGCGATGTCAGCAGTGACTGTGATGTCAGCATCACCTGCGATTGTCAGCACCACCTGCAATGTCAGCACCACCTGCGATGTCAGCAGTGACTGTGATGTCAGCATCACCACATACTCAAAGCTAGTACAGTCTGCACATTTCCAGGCCACCTAGGAGCACCTTAGTTCCTATGTAGCGGAACTAAGACTCAGAGAACAGAAGCAAATGAATATAAAGAAAAACAAATGTTTGCAATAATAGAGAAGTTTAAAAAGCTAAACATGCTTCTGCCTTCGTAACAGGCCTCTCAGGAAAGTAGAAACTCATTGTGTTGTGATGTCCAGTGGTGAATAGTTATTGGATCTAACTACAGAGATATTCTGGCTAGCAAATCCTAGTCCTTTGAATCTAGATTCAATCATTACTTGTTTTGCTGTTGCTGCTGGCTTTATTTATTTATTTATTTACTTATTTATTCTGTAGAACGAAACCAGAGAGGAGAATGGAGCAATGGGCTCAAACACTTACCCAGCCCAGTCCATGAATTCCAGCCACCAATCCCTCCGTGACTGATTTTCTCATGCACAATATGAGTCCTCTGTCTATTGATTTAAGTTAAAGGCTTTTAGAGTTTTCTTGATAATCCCAAGAATTTCCATAAGGCAAAAGATGTACGTTGGTTTTAGTTGATGGAGAAACTGCTAATGTTTGCCTGGGTTTGTTTGACTCTTCAGTTACTCTCAGACTAAGTTACTCTCAGAGACAGGGGCTACCTATTCCTAGAGGCTGAGTAATTTGCCTTCAAATTCTGTGACTAAGTATAAAACCTGCAAACTGAGCAGCTACAATTAAGCCATGCAGGGACTCTGAGTGCCATGACCTTGCTAAATTTATTGAATAATTGTTGGCATTCATTTTATAGATTATTTTAGGATTTTCTTTCTAGGTGATTGAGATGGTTTGAATATGCTTGGCCCATAGAAAGTGGAACTATCAGCAGGTGTGGCCTTGTTGGAATAGGTGTGGCCTTGTTGGAGAGAGTGTGTCACTGAGGGAGTGGGCTTTGCCCAGTGTGGAAGAGACCCTCCTCTTGGATGCCTGGGAAAGTCTCTTCCTTGCTGCCTTCAGTTCAAGATGTAGACCTCTCAGCTCCTCCTGCACCATGTCTGCCTGCATGCTGTCATGCTCCCATCACTATGATAATGGACTGAACCTCTGAACCTGTAAGCCAGCCCCAATTAAATGCTTACCTTTATATGAGTTGCCTTGTTCATGGTGTCTCTTCACAGCAATAAAACCCTAGCTAAGACAGAAGTCATACCAGGGACATTTCTGTGATAGGCCTGACCATGTTTTTGCTTGTAACTTTGGATTTAGAAAGCAGTGGAATGCTTTAAGTTTGGCTTAATGGGTCATCCTGATAGAAATATGGAAGACATTGGTGCTTAGGGTGATTTGAACTGTGGGGGCTTGACTTTAGATGTGTCAGAGGAGAACAATTTTAGTATATGGCCTAGTGACTGTATTTGATGATATTTTTGGTGAAGAATGTGGCTATATTTTGCCCTTGTCTGAAGAGCCTGACTGAAGCTAAGGTGAAGAAATTCATATTAATTGCATTGACAAAGGAAGTCTCAAAAAAGCCCAGCAGAGACTTTGCCCTCTGGTTTATTCTCATGAGGAGCATTTTGATCAAGCATAGCAAACTTAGAAAGTAAAAATGTAAAATGTATGGTTCAAAGATTAAAGGGTCACCAGGAAGTGAAATGGAGCTAAATCCTGTGTTCAAGGATATTAAATGGAAATAGGGGAGTAGTGACCTCAGGGCAGGCTACCCCTCCAGGTAAGCTTATTGCTTATGCATTTGCAGTTGAACAACAGATGGTTATATCATGATAGGCATTATTAAGACTTGGTTATTAGCCAGGCAGTGGTGGCGCACGCCTTTAATTCCAGCACTTGGGAGGCAGAGGCAGCGGATTTCTGAGTTCGAGGCCAGCCTGGTCTACAGAGTGAGTTCCAGGACAGCCAGGGCTACACAGAGAAACCCAGTCTCGAAAAACAAAACAAAAACAAAACAAAACAAATCAAAACAAAAAGACTTGGTCCTTGTTTTCATTTGGACATAAGAAAATGATTATGTGTCAAATTGACAAGGGATGGATCGTGATGGCTGTTCCAGGCGGTCTACGTGACTATCTGGGGTGAACTACAATCCATAACTTATAAAGGCCATGTGAAAAGGAAGTAAAGGAAACTTAGGTCCAGGCATAGTGGTACATGCCTTCAATACCAACCTTTAGGAAACAGAGGCATGTAGATCTCTGAGTTCAAGGTCAACTTATAGATCAAATTCCAGGACAGTCAAGCTTAGGAAGTAAAGGAGTTGGAAAACAGAACGCTGCTGATAATGTAATAGAAAAGGGGGGCCATGTTCCAGCCCCAGCCAGCAGCAGTACTCAGCAGCTTTGGCCATGTGGCTCTGGCTTTAGAGTCCAGACTAGAAGAGACTACTGAGACAATTGATATTGATACTGGTTAGCTGGAGCTAAGAAATTAGTGGTGATTAAGAAGAGACCAGCATTACTGAGGGGAAATCTGGGAAAGGGTTTTTTGAGAACACAAAGAAGCTGTGTTCCAGAGATAGCCAAGGTTGTACCCCGTGCTGTGCCTAGACTTGGTAATATGTACTGGTATTGAAGTCATGAAAGAGACATGGAGAGCAGTTGAGGCTTAGCTCTATGAGAGGCCGTGGAAGGCCATTGGTGAAGGTGCGGCCTCAGTAGCAGTTGGCCCAGGACTGAATGGGGTCATGCATAGCCGTTGAGCCTTGGCACCAGGAAGAGAGCCTATGGGAGGCTATTGGTGAACCCTAGTTGCAGCAGAAGCCCCCAGCATATTGGAGATGCCAGTACCATGTGATGATCACCAAGAACAGAAGCAACTGTGGAGTAGAGTCAACCAGGGCCTAGAGTGCTACAGAGGGCAGAGCTGGAGAAATGACCCAAGCCCTAATGAGGAGCCCAAAAGAATATGTGTGAGCTCAGTCATTGGAATAAGAAGGTATAAACTCGAAGTTGCCTTGGATACCCCAAGATGTTCAAGACGTTAGAGATGCCAGTGTTGTAGGATACCTGCTGAGGAAAGCTGCTAAGAGAGAGTGGAACCAGCCCGAGAGGAAAAGTTTGTTTCAATAAACAAAGATAAGGAGCAGCCGCCAAGATGGCTGAAGTGGAGCAGAAAAAGAAGCGGACCTTCCGCAAGTTCACCTACCGTGGCGTGGACCTCGACCAACTGCTGGACATGTCCTACGAGCAGCTGATGCAGTTGTACAGCGCCCGCCAGAGGCGGCGCCTGAACCGAGGCCTGCGGCGGAAGCAGCACTCACTGCTCAAGCGCTTGAGGAAGGCCAAGAAGGAGGCGACACCCATGGAGAAGCCCAAGGTGGTGAAGACCCACCTGAGAGACATGATCATTCTGCCTGAGATGGTCGGCAGCATGGTGGGCGTGTATAACGGCAAGACTTTCAACCAGGTGGAGATCAAACCAGAAATGATCGGTCACTACCTTGGTGAGTTCTCCATCACCTACAAGCCGGTGAAGCATGGCCGGCCCGGCATTGGCGCCACCCACTCCTCCCGATTCATCCCCCTCAAATAGCTGAGGCCAATAAAGACTCATGTTTTGGTTCCTGGAAAAAAAAAATAAATAAACAAAGATAAAAGGTGTTGGAGATCTGAAGAGTGCTTTGACATCAAACGTGGAGATGCAGAATTTGGAGTTTGCTTAGCTGGTTTTCTGCCTTTCTTTGGTCTAGTATTTCTTCAGTATGATGTTTTGGAATGGTAATGTCTATCCTGTGATATTGGAAGTATGGGATCTGCTTTTTGATTTTGATTTTATAGGAGATTACAGTAAAGAGATTGCATGAGTCTCAGAGGAGACTTTGAACTTTGAACATTTAGACATTGTTGACATTGTGATAGACTTTGGGGACTTCTCAAGTTTTACTAAACATATTTTGCATTATGCTATGGCTAAATATGGCTTCCATAGACTCATATGCTTGAACAAGCCTACTGGGACCAGGTAGTGGAATGTGGTGGTTAAAATATGCTTGGCCCATGAGAAGTGGCACTATTAGGAGGTGTGGCCTTGTTGGAGGAAGTGTGTCACTATGGGGGTGGGCTTTGAGGTCCTGTGCTCAAGCTCTGCCCAGCATGGAAAAGACCCTCCTCCTGGATACCTGGGAAAATTTCTTCCTTGCTGCCTTCAGACCAAGATGTACGACTCTCAGCAACTCCAGCATCATGTCTACTTGTATGCTGCCATATTTACCACCATGATAATAAAGGTACTGAGTCTCTGAAACTGTAGCTATCTCCAATTGCCTTTATATGGGTTACCTTGTTCATGGTGTCTCTTCACAGCAATCAACCCCTACAGCAATCATCATGTAATCCTCAAGTACAGATCAACTACAGAATATCTCTGTAGTTAGATCCAAGAATGTCAGCAGTGAACATCATATTACATATTACAAAGAGTTTTTTGTTTTGTTTTGGTTTGGTTTTTCAAGACAGGGTTTCTCTGTGTAGCCCTGGCTGTCCTGGAACTCACTCTGTAGACCAGGCTGGCCTCGAACTCAGAAATCCACCTGCCTCTGCCTCCCGAGTGCTGGGATCAAAGGCGTGCACCACCACTTCCTGGCTATGAAGAGTTTTTTACAGCATGAATGAGAATTAGTTTGGGCTGTGACACACAGAAAAGAGAAAGAGCCAAAGACCTACATATTAAACATGGTAATCAAGATCTGTTCAACCTGTCAAGAAACTTAGTCACTACCCAGTTAGAGACTTAGTCACTACCCAGTTAGATACTTAGTCACTACCCACCTTTGATAAAAACACAGCACATCTGCCATCTACTCCACTCTGTATTTATTAAGTACCATGACCATATACTGGAACAATGCTGCTAAGGAGAAAGGTGTTTCTCTTCTAAGTCAAGGTTTCATAAAGAAGCAGTCATTGAGAAGTTAGAAAAGCAGAGAGTGAGTTACCATATGAAATAGAGAAACCTACTGCAAACGCAGCAGGCACAACTGGACCACACAGGACCCCGAGTTTCATCATCTTGCTAAATGTAATGAATAGTTACTGGCATCCATTTTTCAAATTATTTTAGGATTTCCTCTCTAGATTGTCATGCAATCCACAAGTTCAGATTTCTCCTCACATTTTCACCTCTCGGCCATCTTTCTTCTCTTAGAGAGTTATTTGGAACTTCTAGGACAATGCTCCACAAAGTAGGAAGAGGAGATCTATTCACAGTTCCCAGGATTGGGAGGAAAGCACACAGCATTGCACCATTAGATATAACACTAACTGAGGGGTTTGTAAAATACATCTTTAGTCAGGCAAATAACTCCTTCCTGTTTCCAGTATGCTAAGCTCTGTGCCCACCTCTGCCCAATAAATCTCTGTCAAAAGTTGCAGAGTGCTTTTCTGCCATCGCCAAAGAACAGAGTCTATTCTGTATTAACATTTAGGTTTTTTGGACTAATTTACTTTAGAGAATGTACATGTGTACTTGAGAATACTCCTTTACACAGTTGTTGGACAGAGCTTCTTAGATGTGACGATTTATTGTTCAAATTGTCCCACTATTGATATTTTATCCAGCTGTTATATTATACAATGAAAACACACATAAAACTTTCAACTCTGTGTGTCCATTTCATTTCTCTCATTTGTTAATATCTATAAACCTAGAAACGTGTATATAACTTGAAACATTTTTATTAGTATATATTTTATAATTAATGTGTCATTGAACACGTTGAAAATGCAACTGTGGGGCCAGGTATGGTGGCTCATGCCTTTAATTCCAGTACTCAAAGGCAGAGGCAGGCCCATCTCTGTGAATTTGATGCTAGCCTGGTCTACGTAGCAATTTCTAGGCCTGGCAGGGTATCACGGTGAGAAAATACACACTGTATATATTCAAAGGATCTGTTGGGTTACCCTGTTTACATTAGGAAATGTCCCTCTGCCCCGGTAATCCTCTTTGCCTTGGCTGGATGTAGCATCGCCTATGTCCTCAAAGCTTTCTTTTGCTGGTGTTTGTATGGTACATCTTTTCTGTCCTTTATTCTTGATCCATGTCGTTATTTTAAAAAACACATACTGTAAAAACGAAGTGTGTTCATTTATATCGAAACAGTGAAGAGCCCGAATGAGTACTCCAGTAAAGGTGGGAACCCTTCACAGCGCAAATTGGCATCCTGTTAATTTCTTTGGTAAATTCCACGCTCCATTCATTTTTTCCCCCTCATCATATGGGGCGCCCTTTACACGTGCTCACTGTTTACAGACTGCAATATGCTTAGAGTCATAGCTAAATTGGAATGATATGAGAATAATATTTTGGGTTTCCAAAATCTATGACAGCCAGCTTAATTTGACTTTAGTTTTTGGTAATTACTTAAGATACTCAAATTAGAGCTGAATATGCATTCTCTCCAGGAACTGTCGTCTGCTAAGGAAACTGAGGGGACCCGGCTGAGTAGTTGAGGGAACAGTCACTTATGTCAGAGTGCATCACTGTGCAGAAAGTGTCAGGAGATGCCTATAGACAACCTCTCCTTGTAACTGGTCCTCATGAAGCACACACATGCACACACATGTACACACACACACACACGCGTGCCGTTGTCTAAAGCTAGGTTAGAATTGGTGGTAGGGCTTCCTTCTGGCTTTCTGGGTTAAGACCTTTGGAGCCTTGTGTTCCTGGTAGACCATGAAGTCCTTGAGGCAGACAGATGCTGGGGTTGCAGGTGTTCTACCCTCTTAGCTGCTTGAGTCTGCCCAAAGGAAGCATCAGACACACTAGTAAAGACAACACTCAGGTGCTCCTAACCCCGCCCACCACTGAAGAGCAGCCTGGGCCTGAACCCACCAGGCAAACAGTTCTTGGATTATTGTTCTATGTAATTAATGCCTGAGGAATTATGGTGCCACATGCCACTAAGCTCGGGGACAGTATGCTGGACAGTACCCATACTTAATATGCACAGCAGACACGAAGAATGACTTTGATCCATGGCTACCCAAAGTCGGAAAGTTATCAAGTTACCTTTCACTTCACGTAGGTTGATTATAAAAATCTCATCAGCCCTTTAATTTTTAATGGACTTATATTGTATCACAACACATTGCAATAAAAATAAATGAATAATTATCTTCTAATAGAATTTCAATATCAAATTCTAATTATTAAATAATTATAAACAAGCTTCTAAGCCATTATTAGTTCTAGGGGAAAGCATCAGATTTTATTTAATATTTTGCATAGAAGTGCTAATGCTTAGGAAAAAATATTGCATAATTAAAATTAAATCACTCCCCCTTAAAAGCAAAATCAGATTTGTCCCCCTTAGGAGCAGCAAATCAAATTACGAGTCTGTCAAATCAATTCACTGTGCACAAAGAACAGCAGCAGCCTTTGGGGGTTGGCTTCCCTCTAAATCCAAGTTAAAAAAAAACATATTTATCTAGTTGAGATCTTTTTCATATATATATTCTCAGTCACCCAAACTCAGAACTGAGTCTATTTTTAGACTCCTTTTTAATGGCAACACTGATGCTAAATTATAGATGCTACAGGAAAAAACTCACTAGAAAAGAGAAGAAGAAACACTCAGACCATCATCTACAGCTGCCCTGGCAGATCTCGCCTCTTTAATCTACAATGCATGATGAATAAGTTCACAAGGCTGCGTGAGCTCGGAGGCCATGGTCCTCCTACGAACAGTTACTCAAGAAGCACAAAGGGTGTCATGGTGAATGCAGACGTGTGGTCAAGTCATGCTTAGAATGTGGGTGATACTGGGTTCAATCTCCAGCATCAAAATACATATCCTCTGGGTATGCTGGCATAAGGCTGTAAAAATCCAGCACTCAAGACTGGAAGGTGAGAGGATTACTGAAAGTTTAAAGCCAGCCTGGGCTAACAGCCAGGACCAAGCCAGCCTGGGCTAACATAACCAGGGCCAAGCCAGCCTGGGATAACACAACCAGTGACAAGCCAGCCTGGGCTGACATAGCCAGGGCCAAGCCAGCCTGGGCTAACATAGTCAGGGCCAAGTCAGACTGGAATAACACAACCAGTGACAAGCCAGCCTGGGTTAATGTAGCCAGGGCCAAGCCAGCCTGGGCTAACATAGTCAGGGCCAAGTTAGACTGGGATAATACAGCCAGTGACAAGCCAGCCTGGGCTGACATAGCCAGGGCCAGGTCAGACTGGGCTAACACAACCAGTGACAAGCCAGCCTGGGCTGATATAGCCAGTGTCAAGCAAGCCTTGACCACATAGCATAGCCCTGCCTCAGAATGCTCAAAAAAAAAACAAGCATCAGAATCCTGAAGGGAGACAAATGGCTGAGCATAGTGATTAAGAAGCCTTAGGAAGACTTTAAAGTCCCTTCCAGGACCTCAGCCACCACAGCCACCACAGCACAATCTAAGCCAATGTGCTTGGTGCTGGCTATGGCTAAGCATCGCATTTCGTCCACGAGCACCCCACTGCCAAACTCTGAGCACATCTCAGAGAAGAAAACCCAATGGTAACCGTTGCCTTACCGAGCGGCAAACGCATTAAAGGAGCGGTCACTTCAGCTACTGCGGTTGCCAACGCCTTTGGGTCTGCCTTAGAAATGCTGAGTCCTCAATCCCATGATCCCATGGGGTATGTGATCTGGTATGTGTGGGTATGTGTCTTGGGATGAGAAAATGAGGTTCAGGAGATGAAAGCATATCTTATTTTAAGTTTATCATTAAAAATTTCTAAACAGGAGGAATGAAGTTTCCGTTATCTTCCACATGTAAGCCAGTATCACAGCCCCCAAACTGTCAGAACGTCACCTCTCACCTACGAAGGACTTACACATCTTTGTAAACCATCTTGTGGTACAATAATATCAATATGCAGCATTGTACAAAATGAGCTAAGTTAGAATCATTCTTTGACACTTACAAAGTTTTAGCTGTTTTTTTTCAAACATTCATTTGAAAATAGGGTTTAAAATTCATTTAAAATAGGGTTAGATAATAGATAAATAGTTTTCATCCTAAAACACAAACTAATGTATAATTAATTATTAATTATTTTTCTGTAGACCTCACTTTCTTAAAGATTCTGGGTGTGTTTTATAATTTGTTTCATAATGAACAGTAGAAGCTAGTTCACACATGATTTATAATGATGCTGTGTGTATTCAAAAGATTACGGAATAATATCCAAACATACCAATGGGGAAAAGTAAAAAGGGAGCTAGCTTAATTAATAAAATTATTATTGCACAAGCATGAGAACCTGAGTTCAGATCCCAGCACCTACTTTAAAAGTTTAGCATGGTGACACACGCCTGCCATTTATCAGTGCTGGAGAGTTGGAGACAGGAGGATCCCGGGACTCACTGGCCGGCGGCTTAGCCTACTCCATATGCTCCAGATCCCAGTGTCAGACACTAAAGCAAAGCAAGCAAACAAACCAGCCCAGGTACATGGTGCCTGAGAACAGTCAGAGATGACCCCTTTACTCCATATCCAATTGTACCCACAGTTATGTGCACATCTGTGCTCTCTCTCTCTCTCTCTCTCTCTCTCTCTCTCTCTCTCTCTCTCTCTCACACACACACACACACACACACACACCCATAGTTGACAGAATCTATTATTTTCCTCATGTACCCTGTGTCTGGAAGAGCTAATTGTTTACAGCATCCCGGGAGAGTAACCTGGATAAGGGTAGAATACAGTGCCCCAGAGTTGATAATTTTATAGCTTTGGAAAGTTCGACTATGGGAATGTAATTTGGAATGTCTGTTCTAAATTATGGTTTAAACTAATGAAATACAGACAGCCAGATGACACACTAAATACTGTATGTATGGCCTCTCTACACATATTCGCACCATGAAAGCTTACAGATTCATTCATCTCTGTACTTACAAAATGGAGTGCTGCAGCCTGCAGGAAGGGTCTTTTGTTTTGATACAGTGTCTTGTTATGGTCCAGCTTAATCTCTTACCTGGAGCTTACTGGGTACCTCATATAAACCTCAAACTCAGCAATCTTCAGCCTCCCTGCCACTAGGACTACAGGTCTGAGCCACCATACCAGGCAATGCCATGAGATGAAATACGAGAGGACCTTGTTTTCCCCAAGCTGCCCATTATGTGTTCTTCCCTCAGCGGACTACTGGGAGCCTTCCAGGTATCTGGCTCTCATCTCATTTGCATCATCCTCTGGGACATATCTGGGAAGAGGAAACTGCAACTGAGAAAATGCCTCTATTATACTGGCCTGGAGGCAAGTCTGTGGGAGCATTTTCTTGATTAATGCTTGATGTGAATGGGCCCAGCCCACTGTGGGTGGTACTGCCCCTATGCAAGTGATCATGGTAGATATATATAATATGATATGTATATATATCACACACATTACATATATTATATATGTAATATATATATATAATATTATATATGTGTGTGTGTGTAGAGACAGAGAGAGAGAGTGTGTGTCTCTGGAGAGCAATCCAGTAAGGAGCTCACTTCGCCTCTCTGCTTCTCAAGAGTGCTGAGGCTTTGCACAGATCCACATGTAAACTGTCCATTCTTTACATGTGAAATATGTTCACACTGTTGGCAGAATCAACATATACTCATGTAAGGATGTAGATGGATTCAAAACAATGCCTGCTGCACGGTAGCTCTTCCATGTGTGACATGTCTACCACTGTTGCTAATACACTATTTCTCTTTTCCTGTACCAATCAAGCAAATGGCAGGCTCTGCCCTTCAGTGCTTCATAGATGTGCAACAGAGAGGTCAGAAAGACTGGAGACCCTGCTGGGAGCAGCCCACCAAGAAAGGCTATCTGCAGGGCCATCATTGTTTGGGGCATAGGCTATATTGATAATGAAGCAACTGCATCTGGCATTGAGGACAACATGGAGTCATAGGGTCGTGGGAGTGGTGCGCAGCCCTGGAGTGGGCTCTGCTGGACAGGTCACAGCTAAGACCAGGGGAGGTGGAGTGGGCATGTGTATTGTGAACTCTAAGGCTTTAAAAGGGTCAGACTGGTGGTAGAGAGTCAGGGCTGGGCTGGGGACAGTCAGGAACTGAAGAACTCCTTGTCTAACTACCAACTGTCACCACTGAGATCCAGGAGAGTGTTCTGGAGATACCAAATCTCCAAGAAAACGGCTTTCTATTTTATAATCTTCCAATTTTAAATTTTGGCACGCTTTTTTTTGAAAATGTTGCCTGCAGCCCACACTCAGCCTGGAAGCTGTCTGTTCATAATCTCTAGGGTAGGGAAAGCCAATGGTTTTGATTCCATATCTGCACCAAGACTGTAATACCAGCTGTGTCCTCGCCAGATGGTGTCACGTGCCTCTGTTTCTTTATCTGTAGAGTGCAATGAAGATGTGTGCTCAGGGAATGAAGTGGTCAACACACCATAAACACTATATATTGTTATGTATAGCATATATTATATACATTAAATTATACATTATAATATATATATATACCACCAAAAATATAACACAAATAAAGCTACCCATGATGACTCAAACCTATAGTCTAAGCACTCAGGAGGCTGAGTCAGGAGAAGCAAGAATTCAAGGCCAGCCTGGGCTATTAAGTGAGGCTATGCCTCAAAAGAAAACTAATGTAACAGTACCATAATAATACCTAGAACAGCACAAACAAAATGAGCCTTAACCGCATACCACAGAGCTGCCTAATTTGCACAGCAAAAATTGTATGTTGAGAAATTACAATCAGATGCAAAGTAGCTCACCCTAACCCACTGAGGATTTCTCCAGTCAGAGGAGTTGCAGTGCACTGTTGCACGCAGGCGGCTTTTCTGGTACCACCACACCCGCTGTTCTCTTTGCTAAATCAATTCGTTTATAAGATATGAATAAGTTAAAGAATAAGATAAACTTGTTCTCTTCCCTACTCTGATATAAAGGTCAGATTCTTTTACCAGCCCACCCAAGTCACAACACACCCTCACCCCCACCACACACACACACACAACCACACACACACAGACACACACACACACCCTCCCCCACCACACA
>CM052704.1:121000114-121016719 GCA_028551405.1 Uromys caudimaculatus
ACATCAAAAAAGACCCATGTCTACACACCAATAAAGACCCATGTCTACATATCAATAAAGATCCATGTCTATACATCAAAAAAGATGCATGTCTACACACTAGTAAAGACCCATGTCTACATATCAATAAAGATCCATGTCTACACATCAATAAAGACCCATGTCTACACACCAATAAAGACCCATGTCTACATATCAATAAAATCATTTCAAAGAAGAAAATAGCTTCCCAAAGTGAACATAAGCCTGTATCCACCCTCTTCTACACTGGTAAAGAACAGGGAAGACCTCAGAGGCTCGAGCCTCGGAAGACAGTAATAACAATCAATGGGCTCAGCTGATGCGAGCATGGGACCGGAAACTGCTTCAGTGCTGGACGCCCTGCAATTGGCCCACAGGGGTTACTTACCACATGATTCCATGACTTCAGTACATGTCCTCAGATTTCTCCCCTCTTAAAGGAGGCTTTACTTTACCTAGCCTGGTCTTGTGCCTCTAGTTCTTCAGTGGTGAGGGGGAAGAGAAATTGACTTTAAGGTTGTAGTTGGCGGAGTATGAGAAGCAGCCAGACCTAGCGAAGGGAACTGTCCATGCCCCTTGGTGCTGAGCTCTGGGAAGGTTCAATCACACTCGGGTGCTCACCAAGCTGAGTGGTGGTGTGCTGTGTGGGGGAGGAAGGATGCACACCCACTTTTCCCTACCCAGGGAGGCAAATTGGTACATGCTGAAAACTTCCCAGTCATGAAGTTGTTGCAGACCCGTCTGCCCCAGTGAACCACACTTCCCAGTCTTCTCCATGGAGATTGCATGGCAATTCTCAACGCCAGTGAGCACAGGGGCTAGCTGTGAACAATGCCAGTGAGCACAGGGACTGGGTGTCATTTTCTGATGTGATGACAACCTTCATTTTGAGCACACAGTCGATAATGGTAGCATCCTACATGGGAAGGTAACACTGGGAAGGGAGCCATGGTCTCTTCAAGGAGAAAAGCTGCCTCCCCAGTTTCAGTGTTGGTATTTCCTTGAGGGGAAGGGAAAAATTCACTCCTCTTTGTTCTGTGAGTCAGACAGGTGTTGAGTGTTTTATCAGAATGGCTGTGCTGGCACCATACATGGCGAGCATCAGAAATACAGTCCTTCGTACACCTAGATTGTGGTGTGAAAAACTTGAGAGAAATGGAATTGTCTTTGTGTGTTGTTGTTTCAGTGTATGTGTGTATGTATTTATTTCCACTAAAATTAGCTAAATTTAATAAATCAATTTTTAAATATACTAAAGAAAAACATGATGTGTGGCTTCATAAAAACATACAGTCTTTGTTGCTGGCACAGAGCTGTTGGAATTTCCTGAGTGATGGACATGTCTTTGGCTCTTCCTAAGAACCCCTCAGAGGGCAATGTGTCTGTACTGATGAGGTGACCATAGAAAAGGCCTCAGGTAGACTCAGGATAGAGGGTGGTGGCAACTTTTGGCCCTACCCCATGATACCCAGGGTGGAGAGGGAAGTTGGAGATAAGGCTATTAAACCTTTCTTGGAGTCTCCTGGACTCGCAGATTTGGTGCACACTCTGGGAAGCTCTGTCCTCTCCTGACCTATGCCTCTCTGTTCCTATACTGTGTCCCTTATAATATACCACTATATGTAAGCCACATATTTTCCTAGTTTTTTTTTTTTCAGTCTCTCCAGTAACTTATTAAACTAATGAAGGGCAGTGTGGGGACCCCCATTTTTTTAGTTGTTCACCCTTAAGTACAGGGAGTTGCTGGGGTCTGGGCTGGAATGTTAGAGGGGAGCAGCCGGTGTGAGCTCCACTAACTTTGGATGCTTAAAGAGTTGGTGATGTAGAACTGATGTGGAAACCCTTGCACGTTTGATGTCAGAGGTTGAGAATGAAAAGATACACGGCAGTAGCCTGTATCGAGAGGAGGGCGGGGTGGGACCAACCCTGACATCTTACATAAACCTTTCAGCTTTGCCTCTGTATCCACTGAACTCCTGCAGCATCAGTTGCAGCATCAACTTCAGGTATCACTGCACAGTCAACATGGCTGAGAAACTCTAGGATGCTAAGATGTAAGCTTAGCAAGATTGGATTGGATTTTATGCAGTGTGGCAGGGAACGAGAAGTGACTGCAGACCATGCTTAGGATCTGCTTGCTCAGTTCCCGAAGCCAGCACTGTGACTCTTGGCACATCCCAAGTGTGAGTGAGGACAAAGACTGATAGGTCTCCAGGAGAGCTGTGTGTGGCTCCCCTGTATGGGAGGAGCCATGTCTGCATGTCCTTCTTCCCCCCCTCTGCTCTAACAGAAATGTGTATTCCAGAAGAACGGTTCTGGGATTCTGAGCAATAAAAATACCACTCTGGCTTATGAGTCTTCTCAAAGATCAACCGACACAGTCGTTCAATTTGTGTTCATTTAGAATGGAGACCGTAGATGCTAAGAAAGCATAATGTACTCCATTGGAGTACACTCTGGGAGCTGAGCAGCATCTTAACACAGGAAGCCCACATTTCTTGACCAGTAGAGAGACCTTCTTCATCTGACAAGGATGGTGGTGTAGGGTAATCCCAGGTTCATTCCTGGACATTACTGACTGAGACTTATTTTAAAGAAATTAAACATAAAAAGGCATCTTAGAGCAAGTGTTCGAAATAAAGTTTATAAAAAACTACACTTTTAAATAAAATGAATGAATTCTATTATCAATTTTTATGGGTTTTTTGGCAGATGATGTCCAATTTTTTAAACATTTGCCAAGGGAAAAAAAAACCTTTGCCAACACACATGGATGAATTTGCCTGTTTCAGACCAGAATTCAGAAATGCTGCCAAGAAATCATTGCTTGTCTTTGTTGTTGTCTAATCCCAAAAATTTAAGTAAAAAGTGAAACATTATTTTTTAATCAGTTAATAGTAATAAGGCGAGGCTATCCCTCAGTGGTAGGAAGTTTGCCCAACATTTGAAGGTTTTTGTTCTGTACACACACACATATGGATACACACACATACATACACACATAGATGATAGATAGATAGATAGATAGATAGATAGATAGATAGATAGATAGATAGATAGATAGATAAAAGAGAACAGACAGAAGAGAGAAGCTGAACAAAATCCTAGGAGATATTCTTACCTGGTCCTCAAAAGACAGAGCCTGGGCCACATCTCTCGGGAATCCATCAATAACAATGCCTTCCTCATCGGGTATTTGCATCAATTTTTGTTTTATCTCCGTGATTGTTGTCTCCTTTAATACAAAGATGAAAAGTCTACAGTGTACTCCATGCAGGAGCAATTATTTTCTTGCACCAGAGAAGGTGATCGGGCAGCAGTACCTGTGGGGCCAGCTCCCCGTTGGTGATGATCTTGGCAATCAGACTCCATTTCCTGTTGCTGCTGGCACTGTGGATCTTCTTCCTCAGTAATTCTCCCACTGAGATGCACTGGAATCCATACCGCTCTGCAATCTTCAAACTCTGGGTACCCTTTCCGCTTCCTGGACCACCTGGCATTCAAAACAGGCAAGCCCATGACCTTACAGAAGGAGACCTTTGTCCATGACAGCTACTACTCTCCTTGGAGATGACAACCTGGGACAAAGACTGCTGTGGACTCAGAGGTCTCCCCATGACTTCATGGATCTTTGAGAAAGTTAGAATTTGTAAGTAATCAACATATACACGTTGTGTGGCTATGGAGATGACTGAGTCAGTAAAGTGCCTGCTGTGCAGGGACTGAGTCCCAGACCCCATGTAAAAAGCTGGGCGTAGTGACACATAGTCTCGGAGCTAAGGAGGTGGAGACAGCAAGATCTCTGGGGATCACTCCCCAGCCAGCCTAATCTATTTGGTGAACTCTGAGCCAGTGAGAGACTCTGTCTCAAAAAGCAAAGGGCCAGCTTCTGGGGAATGACACCTGAGATTGATCTCTGTCCTCTAAACACATGCACAGTCATCTGTGTACACACACACACACACACTCATCTGTGTACACACACACACGCACAGTCATCTGTACACACACACGTGCACACTCATCTGCACACACACACGTGCACACTCATCTGTGTACACACGCACATACATGCACACTCATCTGTGTACACACGCACATACATGCACACTCATCTGTGTACACGCACACGTGCACACTCATCTGTGTACACACACACGCACAGTCATCTGTGTACACACACACACATGCACACTCATCTGTGTGCACACACACGTGCACACTCATCTGTGTGCACACACACGTGCACACTCATCTGTGTGCACACACACGTGCACACTCATCTGTGTGCACACACACGTGCACACTCATCTGTGTGCACACACATGCTCCCATACACAGCACACTCACACTTGCCTAAACTACTTAGAACAAGTTCAGTATCTATTCTTGTGAGACAGAATTGGGCTTCTATTTTCATATTCAGTGCAAGAGTCACAGTGCTTTTATCTTTGCTCTTTGAAGAATGACCACAAGTTACTGGTGGCATAAAGTATCATTCTCTTATATCTGCTTGTTAATAAGATGGAAACACGCTTTACTATAGCCCCTACCTCCACTTATATGAATGCCTCCAATACATTATTATTTATTTTCCTTCTGTGGTTACTAGGGACTAAAATTTTTATTTGCCAGTTAAAGAGAGTAAAATCCTCATTTAAAAACAAAATATCTAGTTGACTAACTATCTACATTAACGTTTAAATGAAGAAAGCAGCAGATTCATAAAATCTTGGAGATACTATTTGCAATTCATTATAGAGAAGTAGCGTGATGTTTTAATGGGAAATTAAGGATATGAAATAAGCGTTAAATAGAATTCTAATTCTTCTTTATTGAAATGTGTTCTCAACTATTTCCATTTGCCATCCCTTGAAGTTTCTGCCCGTTGGTCATTACTCAACTGGACATTTGCAGAGTTGCTACCTCATTACTGTTTCTGAAACATAAACTTCAAACAAAGTTAGCAATAGTGGAGAACCACAATGCCTGCTGTCATACCTATGACAAGAATAATTTTGGGCCGAGGTCTAGAAGGGTCGAAAACCTCATATTCTTCTATCAGCTCTGCAGTCTCGGACAGGTCCGTGTCGCTCTCTATGGAGAACTGATGGATTGGAGGGAGCCGATCATACCGCCGATACGGGAAGTTTGAGTTTTCAGGCATGACTGCAAAAGAGTAGGATAATTGTGAAAAGGAGGGGGAAAAAGCAGAGCGAAGCACTCTTCACAGGAAATTATATAAACTAGCCAATCTCTGAAAGAAGAAGGCTTCCTTAGTGGTCAGTAACTCAGACTTTTAGAACCACATTGTCTCATGCTCAACACCCATGGTAGCATGGACGTGGTCATAGACAATATATCAGTGAATGAGGGGGCCAGTGTTCTAATAAAACTTTATTGATACAGATGGATGGCTAGACTAGGCCACCTGCATTGAAAAAGAGTAACTTTCTCCAGCATGGTTTCATTTTACTTCACAGCCTCTGCCATGCTATTCTGGAGTTTGAGAATATAACCTTACCCAGCTGCCCAGAGATTCAGTGCCTATGTGGAATGTACTCTATTTTCTCTACAAATAGAAATGTGCCCTTACTCTGGGGGTCCTGTAGAATGCTTAGTGGCATAAGCTCTACAAATAGAAATGTGCTCTTACTCTGAAGGTCCAGTAAAGTGCTTAGTGGCATAAAGATCAAATATCTAACTTGTAGTACCTTTTGAGATTATATTCTAAATTCTCAATATTTAGTTCTGTGGTGGTTTGAATGAGAATAGCCCTCATAGGCTCATGTATTTGCATACTTAGTTCTGAGCTGATGAATTGTCTGGCAAGGATTTGGAGGTATGACCTTGTTGGAGGAGTGTGTCGTAGACTTGAGCTTTGAGGTTTCAAAAGTCCACACCACATCCAGGGTCTCTTTCTCTCCCTTCCTGCTGCCTGGGAATCAGGATGTAAAGCTCCCAGCCACTTCTTCAGCACCACGCTTGCCTGTCTGCCACCACACTCCCTGCCATAATAATGGACTAGTCCTCTGAAATCATGAGCAAGCCCCTCAGTTAAATGATTGAATGCTTTCTTTTATGAGAATTGCCTTGGTTGTGGTGTTTTTTGACAGTAACTAAGATGAATATCTTTGATTTTGTTGACTTACAATGTAAATGTGAAGATTTAACATTATGTCTATACTGGCAACAAGCATTTGACCTTACTTCCAGGTGTGTCTGTATGTATGTGTGTTGGGGGGGGGGTGGCAACAAGCATTTGACTTTTAATTCCAGGTATAACTCTGCGTGTGTGTGTGTGTGTGTGTGTGTGTGTGTGTGTGTGTGTGTGTGTGTGTTTGGGGGTGTGATTTTAGTAGGAGGCCATGCTGTAACTGTCTCCTCAGTTCTAGTCATTCCAGAACATATGTATTTTAATCTGACAGCCACATGCCCACCAGGTCGAAAGGCTACGGTTCACGTTTTTCTTGGTAAACTCCACAGGCTAACAAGGTTATCAAGGAGGTAACTGTGCTTGGGCTGGAGTCATAAGAAAGGATTTGCAAAGGAGGAAGATTCAGAAGTTAGAACAAACACAGGTGATGTAACACGGGCATAGGATCCCAGCTGGCACTTGCAACATTAAACTGAAGAGTAGAAATAGAAACCACACACACCCAGTGGTCCAGAAGACAGACTGGCAAGCTCCAGGCAGACGGACAGACGGTATCTGCCATTGTCAGTTTATAGTTTATGGAGTCTTTCCTCCTCACAGGTATTGTTATGTTACCCAGGAAGCAGAGAACCCAAACTTGCAAACAACCTTTGCAGGAGGGAGACAGGCAGCTACCTGGTCTTCCATGAGGGCTCTCAATAGTTGACAAAGCCTAAGCACAGAGCATGCTTCATCTCCCAAGGTGCTCACCAGTTGGGACTTCCCGTTCTCTACTGATACAACCCTTGGGATCATTTGACCTCTGACTTACTAGACTCTGATTGCAATAAAGAAGTCTTCAGATGCCAGGAGGCAGTCTTTAGAAAATGTGGGGAAAGGCTATCTCCGGAAAGGCACTGACTACCGTAACCTGCTTTGCCTTAAAAAATGCAATAAGTTAAAGCTCTGTCTGCCAGTTGTTTGCCCTTGCTTTACGGTATTTTCATTTAACTGATTCACTTAGATGATGAAATATTTCATGTCACAGAATAATTTGTCAAGATAACTATATGTTAGTATGCCATTGTCAATATGTTTGCAAAAAATAATGAATCATTGTATTTCTAGAAATCTTTAAGTTTATGGGGGCAGTCAGAAATTTTCTTGAATGCAACAATCTATTCCACCAAGTATAGTTTATGTCTAGGAAAGGGTGGAGCCACCACTCAGTTGTTAGAGAGCTTTTCTTTCTTGTATGAGGTCCTGAGTCCAAACCCCCAGCATTTTAAAGCAAAACAAACACAAAATACAAAGGATAAAAGTACAAATCACTTTACAAAATAAAATAAAAATATGTAATATGAGTTTATTTCTGTGTCTTTGACTCAAATGACAAATCTATTATATTCAATGGTCACTTAGTAAATCATTATTAAATTAACCCTGATAAACTACCCATGCACTTATGAAAACACACTAATATGCACTCTGTACTTGGCAGCAGTATTAGCAAGCCAAGACTCTGACTAATATAAAAATGTTGAGTTGTTACATAATAACTACTAATTTTATCTGCATTCTACTTGTGTATTTGGGAAAAGCCTATTTGCAATGTTAAAAATAAAACCATCATTCTTAAATGTAATTTATGTTGCAAAATAATGAGTTTAGCAATATAAACTTTCATTACATTTACAGAAAATTGCCAGACAATGGTGTGTTGCTTTCTTCCCCTTATCACAGGTGATTAGAATCAGTAGCAGAAAAAGATAAATCCTCCCAAAACACTTATAAATCCACTCATTAAAAGCACTCTCTCCACTCTGCATGGTGTATTTTAAAGAGATCTGCTCTCCTGTGAGATACCTATCATTCTGCACACACGTTACCATTTCGGAGGAAGGATCTGCGTGACTGTCCTCCATTTAGCGGCGGTAAAGTCTTCTTTTCCTGGCTGACGAATGTGTCCCACTTCACCTTGTCACAGCCTCCTAGCTCCTTGACTTTCTGCAAACAAGTTTCTAAGTACTCTACGGGGTCTTCTGGCTTGGAACACATCAAGCCATTCAGCAGGCTCTGAAATATATATATGTAAAAAAGTAAAAACAAAATCTATTTTGACATCATGTCCTAGTTTGCTTTCTATTGCTGGTATAAAATTGAAGACCAGAAGCATGGGGAGGAAGGGGTTTCTTGCCCTGGAGCAGGAGCCCCCGGAGGCAGGCCCTGGAGCAGGAGCCCCCGGAGGCAGGCCCTGGAGCAGGGGCCCCGGAGGCAGGCCCTGGAGCAGGAGCCCCGGAGACAGGCCCTGGAGCAGGAGCCCCGGAGGCAGGCCCTGGAGCAGCGGCCCGGAGACAGGCCCTGGAGCAGGGTCCCAGATGGGAGGAACTTGAGCAGGGGCCCGGGGGCCCAGATGGCAGGAATTCGAGAAGCCATGAAATAATTCCATGCTGGCTTACCCTCATGGCTAGTTCATCCTGCTTTCTAATATAATCTGGGATCACCTGCTCAGGGGTGGCACCACCCACCGTGAGCTGTGCCCTCCCACATCGTTTATTAATGAAGACAATACCTCGCAGAGTTCTCTTCGCAGGTGGCCCTAGCTTGCACCAGGCTGACACACCCACCAGCACCCAGGATCTTTGTTACAATGCTGTTATGCCTTTTCTCTAAATTCACCCCTTTCGGTTGTTTTCTTTCCATTACACAGAACAATAGACCTCATAATGGCATTTGTATAGCTGCATGCATCTCATTGTACTCTGCCCATGTTCATGCCCTGTAACCCGCTCTTGTTCCCCCTCCCACTGGTCCCTCTTACCCTGAAATGGTTCCTACTCCACTTTCATGCCATATATATTCTTATGTACAGTTGGGTCTAGATTCCATATACAAGAGAAGATATGCATTACTGGTTGCCTTCCCCACGCCCTCTCCCCTGTAGCCGCCTTCCTCCCCACAACCGCCGCCTTTCAGTTTTGATGCCATTTATTTGTCTAAATCTCGATTTTTACATGAGTGAAAGCCTGGGATATTTATCTTTTGGGTCTGGCTTATTTCGCTTAACACGATTTCCAGTTCCAATCGCATCTTCTAATGTCCCTGAAAGTGGCATAATTTTGTTCTTCTGAATAACCGGCTAAAACTCCATTGTATAAAAGTATCACATTTTTTAAACTCATCCATCTGTTGATCAATGTCAGTCCTAGCTGTCGTTAGCTGTCAGTTTGACACGGCTCAGAGTCATCTGAGTGAGTCCCAGTTGGAGGATTACCTAGATCAGATTGTCTTGAGACCGTGTTAGTGGGATTGTTCGTGGGATTTCTTAAGAGATAATTGATATCGGAGACCACACCACTGTGGGCAGAACCATCCCTAGGCAGGTAAGCCTGGGATGTATAGAAAGCTAGATGAGCAGAAACCAGAGACAGTGAGCCAGGAAGCGGAGTTCGTCCATGGCATTTGCTTTGTTTATCATCTAAGCTGAGTATATATCTTGGCTATAGTGGATAGCGCCCCAATAAACATGGACATATGACATTTGTGTGGTAGGCTTGGATTCCTTTGAGTGCCTAAGGGTAGTCTGGAATCATATGGTAAGTATACTCTTAATATTTTAAAAATATTAAAATACTTGAGACAGGGTTCCACACAATCTAATGTGGCTTTGAACTTGCCACATAGTTGAAGATGATCTTGAGCATCTACTTCTCATGACTCTGCCTCCCTTGTGATGGATTTCGTGTGTGCATCACTACATCTAGTTCATGCAGTGTCTGGGCTTTAACACAGGGTCTCCTGCATTTGGGGCAGGAGCTAGATCTTCAACCCACTTTGAGTCAACTCCATACTGATTTCATTAGCGTCTCCATCCCCACAAGAAGCACATAAGGAACACCCCCAAGTCTCTTGGCATCTTCTCTAGCATTGGCTCCATTTCTTCATAACAACTTTTCCCACCAGGGGAGGTGGGATCTCAGTGGTTAAGGTGGATTCTCAGTGGTTAAGGTGGAATTTCAGTGGTTAAGGTGGATTCTCAGTGGTTAAGGTGGAATCTCAGTGGTTAAGGTTTACTCTGCCCTGGTGACCAACGGTGTTGACCACTTTCTTCTTTACTTTTTCCCCCCAATTTAGATTTCTTTTGTGAACTGTATACTCGACTTCTGTCCATGTATTGATTGAATGATTTGCTTTGATGGTGCTTGATTTTATGATTCTTCCTACACCGTACATGTTGACCCTTTGTTAGGCAGATGGCTGGTAAATGCTTTCTCCATTCTGTATGCTGTATTTTACCTCTGTCATTTCCTTTGTCTTCCAAACACTTCTGAAGTTCAGCTCATGCTCATATTGCTGGAACTACTATTTGTTTGTTTGTTTGTTTGTTTGTTTTCTCAGAAAGCCTTTGCTTATGCCTAGATCCTGATGTATCTTCCTTATTTTTCTCAAGTTGCTCCAGAGTGTCAGGTCTATATTATGTTAGGACTTTGATCCACTTTGAATCGATTTTTTTTTTTTAACAAGGTGAGAGATACAGATTTAGTTTCATTCTGCATGTGAATACCCAGTACCACTTGTTAAAGAGGCTGTCTGTCCTCTAATGTTTGTTTTGGCATCTTTGTCAAAAAACTGGGAGTCTGTAGCTTCATGAGTTTCTCCAGGCCCTCTATGCCTTTCTCATGCTGGTTTTGTTGCTATGGCTGTATAGTATAATTTTAAACAACCAGGCACAGCATCCCTCTTTCTGTTCTTGAATTTCATTTCATGGACAGTTTGGATTGAAACTGTGATTTGATTGAGGATTTAAGATAACCCCTTAACTTCTTGACCAGTTAAATGTGTGGTTTGTTTTTGTTTTTGTTTTGTTTTGTTTTGCTTTGTTTTGTTTTGTTTTTTGAGGCAGGGTCTTACTGTGTAGCCTTGGCTAGTCTAGAACTCATCATGTAGACCAGGCTGGTCTCGAACCTATAGAAATCCATCTGTGTGTGCCTCCTGGGATTGAAGTCTCGAGACACCACACTGAGCTCAAGTGAGAATTTAGCTCAGTATCCTCTACCTTTCAATAGCAAGGCAGATGTGCATTTTAATAGAGAAGAGTACCATCGAAGCAAGACCAAGTGCATCATGGGAAATGTCCTTATCATTATTTATGTCCCTAAAGCCTTATCCTGTGCTTATTAAGTCAGTAAGGCTTTAGCTCTGCTGTGAAGTGGGTTTTATTTTAAAGAATTTTTAGAATGTATTTATATATTGATTATTAAGTGTTTCATATGCAGTAACACATGCCTGCTCAACAAACGTTGGCTTTGCTTCCTATCATGTAATTATCACAAAGCCTTTTCTGAAAACCTATGCTGGCCTGAGGACCCTTTCTCTCGTGTTCCCATGGGACTCAGGATGACCAGCTGATTATCAGGATGCAACACCACACTTGTTATTTATACTGGGATGTTGTTCATGTGCCTCCCACACCTTAAGATTTCATCAAAACAGAGTAGGCCCATTTGCTCTCTAGTCCCAAGTACCTGATACTTTCCTCCCTGGTGCAAGGTGCATACGTGTTTGAGTTTTATAATTAGGACTAAAAGATTCCAAACTCATGTTTAAGTGAGACTTAAAATTGAAGTCAGGGGCTGGAAAGATGGCTGAGTGCTCAAGATGTCTCTGTTGCTCTTGTAGGGACCTGAGTTTGGTTCCCAGCACCCACATCAGGCCGCTTTACAGCTGATTTTCCAGCTCCATTGTATCTGACAGCTTTGATCTCCAGAGGCACTGCGCGCGCGCGTGCGCACACACACACACACACACACACACACACACTTAAAATTATTAAAAACAAATCTAACATTTCAATGACAGATTTAAAATGCTGATTTATATGCAGTAAATCTCTGCAGTATCTATAAGATTATAGAGGGAGAAGTATGGTGGGACTTGTTGTTAATTCGTGATGCCTCGTAGAGGGCAAGAGGTCCACATGCTCACAGACAACAAGCACCAGAGAAGCCAGAACTCTTAACAGGTTTTTTTCTTCAGTGGAAGAAACTGACAGCTGTTCACCGGAAGGTTGGGGTGGGTGCTGTTTGATATGCGGGTGATCTTTGCTAGTCTTTGGAGCTAACAGTCACCAGAATCTCCTAGAATCCCGAGCATTGTTTCTCAGTCGATAGAGTCCATCCTTATGTTAATCATAAGCCCTTCCTTCCTAGTTCCTGAGCACTGCTTTTCAGTCAATAGAACGCATTCTATATGTAAAGTCCCATCAATAGAACGCATTCTATATGTAAAGTCCCAGGTGCTATGCTAAGGAGACATACTTTGAAAGGAGCATGGATGTAGCCATTCCTAAAGCTTAGTTGTAATAACTGCAGTGAGGAAACTACTCCAAGTTTTATTGTGTTTCTTTTTTTTTTTGTTTTGTTTTGTTTTTTTTTGTTGTTGTTTGTTTTTTGTTTTTTGTTTTTTTTGGGGTTTTTTTCTGGGGGGGGTTGTAAGTACACTGTCGCTGTCTTCAGACACACCAGAAGAGGGCATTGTTGGATCCCATTACAGATGGTTGTGAGCCACAGTGTGGTTGCTGGGAATTGAACTCAGGACCTCTGGAAGAGCAAGCAGCCAGTGCTCTTAACTGCTGAGCCATCTCTCCAGCCTAAAACAAACCGCTTGGCATCGGGCTCCAGAAGTTTCAGTCAGCACTGGCTAAGTGGTCCTGAACCCGAGTTTCCCTAGTCTTATGTCCTGCGGACCATGTTCCTGCCAGTCATAGTATTTGCAGGGACCCCCTCAAGTGCCTGGTGTGTGTAACCAATGGAGATGAGCACATGCTAGTTCCCACATATTCTACATCTTTGAAAATGTTCACTCCTGGGAAACTGGTCTGAAGTGCGAAATATTTTCCTTTGGAATGTTTCATGGAAAAAGCATGCATTATCCTCATCTATACATTACTAATGTATAAAGCACACGCCCTTTGGAAGGTTGACAAACCCTAACATAGCTTTTAATTTTTAAATCAGTATTGTTCTATTTCCTCCCCAATGGTAGGCAATTCCTACCAGGTGACTTTGTTTTCTAAAATCCTGAATGGAGTGGGTTTGAGAGTGCAGCTCCATCAGATGAGTTCAGCTGCTGAGGGGGCAGAGAAAGTGTCATCTGACTTCTATGAGGCAGGTTAGCTTCCCACACTCCTGTTATTCTGTGGGCCAGAACCAACTGCATCAACACACGAGGTCTTGTGTCTCACATGAACTCTTGTGTGTGTGTGCTCATGTGTACTCTCAACCCTGTGGGCATCACTACCTCTAGTTTTGGATCAGGAAATCAAGTTTCCCAGGTATCAGTGGATTTCCCAGGCATAACTACCTACCTACTTAGGTTCAGGACTCCAAGAAATCTTCTTTGTACATTTTATAAAAACATGGGATGGGTAAACAAAAATATCAGATTATCTGAATACATAATCCAACCACAATATTAATACTTAAAATCCAGGTCTGGTACTTTTGTCTTTTCCTAAAGCTTAAGTTGGGCGGGTATATGCAATCAAGTTTTCCAACTGGGAGGCAGACATTTCAAGTTTCCCTGAACAAAATTAGTTCTCCAAAGGGCATTGATTTTTAAATTAATGACAATGAATTTTACTATTTCATTGATAATTTAAGTCCATTTCCCTAAAAGCCAGCATCACCCAAGGACTGAATACAAGTAGTATATGTTATTTCTTAGTCTCTGAATTAATCCTCTGAAAAATGTAAATAATCTAATTAGACTTTTGATAGCATTCAACTAATTGCCAGTCTTTGCTCTAAGGGCTGAGACCAATAGTCATATCACAATGCTGGGGTGAATTAGGAACACAACAGAACCAGCTGAAAGTGTTTTGTTTTTGTTTTTTAATTTATTTTTAAAGTCGGAGTACTTTTCAACCACAAACCTAGCAGATACTCCATCTCACCCAAAGAAATCTGAAAAGCTCCATTATATTTGTAGGTTTTGGTGATATGTAGACTCAGCCATCTCTTCCTGTGATCTGTAACGGGTGTGTGCTCTCTGTAACTGTCTGGGGTTTTAGCAGGCACCTGGTTAAACCTTATATACTTAGAACAGTGTTGATTCTGGCACACAAAATCCACTTTAGAAACCTGAGGTGTTTGATTTTTGTGGTCTGTACTTGTCACACGGACAATCAGGTCCTGCTTCCCTATGAGCAGTACACAGTGGATGGGTCTCACTGTATGAATGCAACCTAGAAGTCTCTCCTTTTCTCCCGCCTTTGCTGTCCTGAACTGAGTCTCAGTATACATACAGCATTAGTGCCTCTCAGGTAAGCAAGCTGACTTCCTTTTGAGTGTGTGCACTATTTTGAGACATCCCATTCATATGCAGAAACGCCAATGAAAAGCTTGAAGTCTAAGCAGCTACCTACTACAGCTCATTAGTACACACCATACAGAGTTCTGGGAACAGGCCACCGTGGCTCTGTAAGTTACCTTGCACCAAGGAAAAGAAACCATTCCCACATTTTGCTGTAAGGTGGCTCTGCCAGGGATGTAGCTATCAGTCTTTCAGAAGCATAGATAAATAAAATTGGTTTCAGTCTTAACATTTATAATTTTTAAAAAAAAAAATCTTTCAACTCTTCATGTTCACATTTACAAAAACAGCAAAAAAAGAAAAACCAAAACAACAACAAAAAAACAAAAACCAAAGAACTCTCTAAGCACTGTAATTATTGCATCCTGGGTTAAATAAACATAGTTGGGGGAGGTATTGCAAAAATTATTTTCTTAAGCGCTGCATTTTCCTTTTAACAAAACAAACCCCCTAATCAGGAAAAAGAACAATGCATGGCCTTTAGGTTATTATTTTACTCTACCATTTCCATTAGAACGGGAGGCCAGGTTTTTCAGGGCTCATCCTATGAAGCTTGGGTTGGTGCCGTTCTTTTTTAAATTTTATTCTGTTTTATAACCTAAGCAAAAGCACTTCGGGTTTAGGGTGTTTTAAGATGGAATGTGGGGAGAATATCTCTAGCTTCTTCCTCAAGGCTCCTTTCTCACATTCTTTGAGAGTTACCGCATCCCCTGTCCCTGGTGCGGACGCTGCTTCTACGCCCAGCAGAGGCCAGCAACAGGAGTCACGCCTGTCTGGCCGCTCCCAGTCGAACCCAGTCTGTGTAGGTGGGCCGGAGGGCTGGGGCTGGAGGCTGCGGCCGAGAGGAGAGCCTAGAGAACCTTTCAAGCAACCAGCAAACTCAGGAGTTCATTGATTGGCCGCGCAGAGCTTCAGCGACCCAGGAGCTAGCGCTGCACTTGATCGCCTGGGCTATGTGTGTTTATGCCTGTGTGGGGTTTTTTTCTCCCTCTCCATCTTCATCTCTCTCCTCAAGCCGTCCCCCGGGAAAGTCGCTTCGTCCACGCTTTCCCTCCCCTGCAAGGGGTACCAACCCTTGGCTCCTGGAATGTTTAGGACTCTGAAACCTTCGGTTTCCAGTCCTGCCTCCGTGTGGGCGACACTGCTCTCACCTGGCTTGACCCTCAGCCCCAGAGAGTGCTGCCAGGCCACGGTCTGATGTCCACTCTGGGTGCTCATCTCGGAGGGATGCTCTGGAGGCAGCCTGCATCCAAAACCCAGCTTGAAGAGGGAAACTTGATCCCAAGATACGGGTTTTGAAGCCTGTATTTGAAAGGGACCCTAGCGACCCGCGCGCAAAAGGCGACTTGTCTGGGGCGAGGGAACGGCGAGCTTCTGTGAGCGCCTTCCTTAGGTACCCCGCACCGGAAGGTGCGGCCGGGCGCTGGCCCTCCGTGCCCTGGGGATGGTCGTTGAGGACCTTCGGTCACCCCAGCCTCTTACCTCGAAAAGCTGAGGAATGTCCCTCCGGGCCAGGTACTCCTTGGCGTCGTTGGTGTTCATGGCTGTACCGCGCGTGCAGTGGGGAGCAGGAGGGGAGGCTCCCGAGGCGCAGCCCTCACTTGGATGCGCTTAGGTCGGGGTCCCCTCGGCGACTCCCGGGCAGCTGTGCCGTCCGCGCTCCCGTCGCCCCCGCGTCCGCGCCGGTCCCCGCGCCAGCCAGCAGCGAGCAGCAGCGGCTTCTCGGGCGCAGGGAGCGCGAGCGCCAGGGGAGGGGCGCGGAGGAGGACCACGCGGCCGACGCCACCAGCCGCCGCCTCCCGGCTCTGCGCGCTCGGCCCGCGCCTCCGGAGCTCGCTGCGGCGGCCGCCAGTCATGCTGCGCGGGCGGGCGCGGGGCGCGGGGGTGGGGACGCGCGGGCTGCAGTCACTCCCCAGTCCGCAACGCGGCCAGGGCATCCGGGAGCCAAGAACCGGGAGATTGGAATTGGATACATTTTTACTTCTACAGACACACACACACACACACACACACACACACACACACACACACACACACACACACACACAAACACACACACACACACACACACACAC
>CM052704.1:121016819-121040102 GCA_028551405.1 Uromys caudimaculatus
AGACACACACACACACACACACACACACACACACACACACACACACACACACACACACACACACACACACACACACACACACACACACACACACACACACACACACACACACACACATAGACAGACAGACACTCTCCCCCCACACACATACCACAGACACTCCTTCACACAATCACAGACAGACATACACCACAGACAGACAGACAGACAGACAGACAGACACACACACACACACACACACACACACACCACTTACCAGGAGCTCTTCCAGTGGGAAAAACCCAAGTCAGAGAATTCACATATTCTTAAAGTTAATGGCCTTTCAGTGACAGGGAGTTGGGAGAGAGAGGAAGGTTTCTGTTGGGTCATTTTACATTTGAGTACCCAATCCTTAAGGAAAGTTGGGCCAACTGGTTTCACATTTCCTTAACCATTCGAGTAGAAGGCCTGAAATTATTAGCATAAGATTTAGTGAGCAGTCAAAGAATCATTTCTGCCAGGAGGAGCTGAAGGAGGAAGAGGGGACTGAGTGGTGGCGAGCTGGAGTCTGCTTTAAACTGCAAAGGGCTGGATGGGTGGAGTGAGTGGCCCTCAGATTAGAAGATCAGGTGGTCACTGGCCTAAGCCGTCAGAACCCCTAATAGGAGATGGCTGGGAGGTGTACTGGGGTCTTCCAGTTGCAGATCACTACCAAGGTGCACCCATCCTCCCCCACGGCTACCAAGATGACTCACTTCCCACATACGATGTCTTTTCACTGCCTCTTTGAGAGATGCTCTAGGCCTCCTGGGAATGTGGCTCTAACTGCTTGCAAGGGCCCACTCTGGAGAGGGGGCAGAAAGGAGGCAAAAGCCGCAGACCCTGGAGTCTGGGCTCTGCTAGAAAGCAATGCTCTAAATACTTCAAATTAAAAACTTACCATCTGAATGTCTGTTTCAAGATTTATTCTTAGACCTATTTCTTGGTCCACATAAGCCACTGTCACCCAAGGCTGAGGATGGCTACAGCTTTATTTGACCAGAGGGAGGGAGCTCAAATTTTAATTAGCTCAGTTTTGAGAATTAAATAAAATGTATGCACATTTGTGAAGCCACGTGCCATAACAACACGTAGTGTGGTTACCTTGATGGACACAGTTTTTCAGTTCTGAGGATGTTGGCATTCTCTGTGAGAATATAACTCCACTTACATTCCTCTAGCTTAGTTGACAGCAGACTTTGGAGGAACCCAAAGCCATCTCTGCCTTTTGCAACCCTTGCCACAGTCTTTGGAAAATCCTAGGGCCTGGTGGCTTAGTAGACATAGAAGCACATGGGACTGAAGAGGTCAGTTCCTGTAGATCTTCTTGAGGTCATTCTTTCCTTGATTCTGTTGCTGGTGTGATGGTTTGTTTTGTTTTGAGGTGATGCATGATTCTCAGTATCTTTAGTAAATCCAGCAAGTGACAGGAACAACCCAGTAAAGAGAGGTCAGAGAAAGCACACTGTAGCTAGCTTGAAAACAGATGTAGCAAGTTTTCGTTAGCCTTAGAGAGTGACAGCTGGTGCTCTCTGGTGTATCCCAGAGTGGAAAGGTGCAGGAAGGGAAGACCCTCATCACTGTTGTTGCAGACTGCAGCCTCATAGGGACATGGCATATGCAGAAGGTACAGGCTCTAGAAGCTGGGCTGAAGATAGCAGGGACAGGGGCACAAGTACACCCTTGCCAAATCTATGCTGTCTTATCAGCTCTGTGGAGATTCTAAGAGCTGGAAGCCCCTCGTACTACGGAGACACATTCCTACAAGCTCCAGCAAGCTATGATGTTTGGTAACAATTAGCACATCATGACATTTTCCTGCCTTATATTCATGACCAAATAAGTTTGAACAAACAAAGATTTCATTTTTTTGGCTCTATATTTAATACAAATGAAATTGTCTCCATCCTCTTCAAAATCTCTTGGTTTGGCTTTAGTTTTTACAATTTTTGAGAATGGGTAACATTTTGAAGGTACAAAGAGTTAGGACATCTGAGGAAAATTAATAAAATTGTCTCTCGACCTTAGGAGAGCATGGTAAGTTTCTGTGCTATGGCTGTAACTAAGACATACACCGTCACTTGCTGCCAAGGAGCCTGTTTTCCACTCGAGAATGTGTGTAATAAGAGTGTGTAATGAGTGTGATGGGGCCTGCAAGACAGCTCAGTGTGGACAAGTCTGATGCCCTGGCTTGTTCTCTAGGACCCACATGCTTGGGAAGAGAGAACTGACTCCCCAAATCTGTCCTCTGACCTCTACACATGTGCTCTGGTGCTGTGGCATAGGTGTCAGCACCCCTCCACCTACACAAACACAGGCAGGAAGACACACACACACACACACACACACACACACACACACACACACACCCCAAACAAGCAAATGAATAACATGTAGTAAGTAGTTTAAACAGTACAGAGAGGGAAAGGCAAAGAAAATGATCAAACAACACCGGACTGTGATAAGCAAAAGGCAGATTAAGCACAGAGATAGCAGAAAATCAGACACAAGAAAGAACCTATCAGATAGCGGCCAGTGTGGTGGGAAAAATCAGAGCTGCCTCTATTGATTTGAAGCAAGGGGGCTGGTCCAGACCTGCCCTTCGGAAGGGGCAAAGGAAGTGGAATTGTGGGTAATCACAAGACGATGATGAGGACGTTCAAAGGGCCAGGGACGTTGGAGGAGAGAAGCTTTGGGAGGGATTGCTCCCTGAGTCATCATAAGGAGCCGGTTCCCGCTGACACACAGACCTTGTGTCGGCAAAGGGCTAAGCCTGCTGGGCTTGTCCAAGTGGCTAAGATGGAGGACCACTTACCCATCTACACGAAGAAGGCTTGAGGATTTCCTTTGCACTCTGCTAGACTCCAGACCAATGGTTCCCATCCTTCCCAGTGCTCTCATCCTTGCATACAGTTCCTCATGCTGTGGTGACCCCCGCACCCATAAAATTGTTTTTGTTTCTATTTCATAACTGTAATTTTTGCTATCATTATATATACATTATAATGTAAATATCTGTGTTTTCTGATGGTCTTAGGCAACCCCTGTGAAAAGGTTTTTCCGACCCCAAATGGATCACAACCCACAGGTTGAGAACCGCTAGAGAGCTAACGCATGCCTACACTCAGCCCCTCAGTGACCCTGGGCAGGCATGCCTGTCATCCAGCATCTAACTGTGGAAGTTTACCATGGAAGACTTTACGTATAATACAGAAAACATCATCACAGAGGAAAAGGTTTGCTAGGGGAGGAGGGAGAAGAGACAGAAGGGGCTAGAGGGCAATGAGGGTATGATCATGTGTAAAAGAAGAGAAAGTCTCTAGTGAGAACATGTAAAGGAATAAAAAGGAAACATTTCTCATGCTGAAGTGGCCCTCTCTCTCTGAATGGAGGCAATGGCAGGGACCAGCCTAGTTGATGCTACTTGTATAATGACAACTTTGACCATAATGTGCAACAATGTTCCGTTTGTTATGTGTCTGCATATGTTAAGTACCTCACAAAGTATACAGTGTTACATATGTGTCTATATGGCAGATAAAATTTTAAAATAACCAGTAAGGTATACATTATTTTCATCAAATCAGAGAGCCTAATCCCAAGGTTATGCAATGGCAGGCATCAGTTTGGTTACAGACTTGTGCCATCTATCCCTTCCCTTACACACCAGCAGCACAATGCCTTGAAAGTTGACAAAGGTCTGCAGGAATTTCCTTTTGCCTCTATCACTGCCTCCCCTTTTCCTCCCCTCCCTCCCACAGTGTGTGTGTGTGTGTGTGTGTGTGTGTGTGTGTGTGTGTGTACTTGTGTGCCCATACACATTTATATGGAGGTTAGAAGCTGACTTCCAGTGTCTTCCTTGCTCATTACTCACCTTACTTTCTGAGACATTGTTGCTTACCAAACCTAGAGCCCACCAACTGGTTAGACAGGGAGGTCAGACAGCCTTAGGATCCTCCTGTCTCTGTCTCTCCAACCCTGGAATTGCAGGCACAGGCCACCCTTCACGGCCAGCTTCCCCCCACCCCACCCCCACTCTCTGTAACCACTAGGGATAGAACTCAGGGGCTCATGCTTGCATAGCAAGCATTTCCCCCTAAGCTCTCTCCCTGTCCCCACTATGACAGTTCTCTGAGGGACTTTCCATCTCCCACTTCTGTTTTCAACAGATATTATTTTGCACTGGGAGTAATGTGTCATTTAAATCACAAGCGCTATAGTAGCAACATACACTGTGGGTTTTCCAACTGTTGAACGCCTTTTCTGCTTGAAAGACCTGTGGTTCCAGAGGTTGTGTAGGAAGCATACCATTTCTAATCATTAAATATCTGAGTGCTGAATGTCTCATGTGTGGCACAGAAAATAGCTGTCTTCTAATTATTCTATTCCCTTCACTAACTCATAACCCATTGGATCATTTAAGTCTGTGAGAAGTTTGGAAGTTTTTATCCCCTAGAAAAAGCACTAAACATGTAAGACCTGCTTCCACATTTTTGCATACACCGTTTTGATAAGTAAGCCTCAGGTTTACAAGCAGTCTCTTTAGGGTGTCTTTTTTACTTTTGTGGTCATTGAGATGTATATGTTAGCTTCTTAAACCTGGGATGAACACAGGACTATGTAATAGTGTGTGACAAAAATCTTTGGCCAAAGAGAAATTTCTCTATATTCCCTTTCTTCCCTATACAGGCTGGACACTTACATTCTAGATTTCAAAGATCACCAGGAATTCTCCGGTTAGAATGTAAAAGACGGAAACTTCTCATGGTGTCTGAAAGAATTAAGAAAAATTCCAAGTAGAATAATGTTAATCTGGTACCAAAAAAAGGCTATGGGTCCGGACACTTTCATCAATAGACTGTCAAAGTGCAGCACATTCCTTGATCTGATGTTTATGAATAACTATGTTTCCAACCCACATTTGGAGACAGAAACACCAAGGAGCTCAGTGTCTAGTGGAAAGAGAGAAATGTGTATCAATTAGGTTTAGATAAATGTTACAGTTCAGCCATGGGGTACACACTTGAGGGATTCTACAGAAGGGGCAAAGAGTAACCTCAGACAAGCTTCCATAAAAGCAGGGGACAGAAACCCCCAAGAGACTTCGCTTCCACTTCTTACCAGTCTCAAAAACCACGTTGTGTTTTACCTGCTCTCCCTTCCAGCTTCTCGGCCAGGACAGGCAGCTCTTCACAGTGTCATCATAGCCATTCTTACATGGTCACAATGTCACATCATTTCAGATGGCTTTGCAGTCACTGAGAGGCTTGAAGCAACACCCCCGTCTTCGCCCAAGGATGCACACTTTGGTTGCTTCTACTATTATGCTACACTAAGCAATTCTGGTACAAACTCCATGCATATTTTTTCACATTTTAAATTATTCCTTAGTATAAACTTCCCAAAGTGGGATTGCCCAATGAAATGGAAAAATCATTTTGTGGTTCTTACTTAAGTTTCCAGAAGGGTCTGATCTATTTATAGCACCATAAGTCATGTTTGGAGTAGATGAGAGATCTAGATTTTTGCGCTTTCTCTAATAAGGACTTCTACTTTCATCGTTCATTTTAACCAGAGTGGATAAAGATTGCACATTAAGACCGTTGCACCAGAGCTTTGTCTGCTCTCCTTTGCTGGGCCCTGTCTTCTGGTGTTAGACCATTTCCATCTCCCCTCTCCTTCCACGGTCTGCTTTGCACTGCTTTCTTGTGATGAAACCCCCATTTATGACTTGATTAGTGCATTTATTATATTCTGCTTTATAGGACAATTAATTCCCAAACTGTGTTTTTAACTGGCTACATCTTTTGGAAGGAAGTTATGTTCGTATGGGCCACAATGCACTGTAGCATTTTACACGTGGAGACGTTGGTGAGCAAAGCACTGAGCACATTGTCTCCTTTATTGGCACCTAACTTAAACAGGCACTGTTTCTCCTGAGTCTCAGAGAGCGTGAGTACAGACAGATTAACAGCACAACAAATGTGCTTCAGGTCTAACTGTAAGCAGTAAAGGCACACAGCTTCTAGACAGACATGGAGGAGAAAAGATCTGCTACTGAGCTGTAGATTAAAAGTTTTAAGTGGGCTGTTGACAATGTTAGAAATAGAAAGAAAATAATGGGAATAGCAGGGGTAAGAACTTCTGTTGATCAAAAGATACAATGAAGAAAGTGAAGACACACTCAACCCAGAGGGAGGTGTGCTGTCAACAAATGATACAATGAAGACACACCTGACTGATGGAGAGGGGGAGGGGGAGGGGAGGGGGAGGGGGAGGGGAAAGGGAGGGGAGGGGGAAGGGAAGAGGAGGGGGAGGGGGAGGGAGGTAATGGGAGTAAGAGGGAGTAAGGGGGGTAAGAACTTCTGTTCATCAAAAGATACAATGGAGAAAGGGAAGATACGCCCGACCCAGAGAGAGGTGTGCTGTCAATGCAGACAGCCAATAAAGGACTCAAATGCATAAATGACTTCTACAAATCAATAAGAAAAAGACAATCCAGTGTAAAAACTGGTCAAAACACTTAAGGAGACACCTAAGACACAAAAGATCACTTTATTAGTATAGAAAAAAAATGTGATGGCTAACTTTAATTGTTAAATTGTATAACCAAGAAACACCTTCGAAAAGTCTCAGGGAATGATTGTCCTCATTGGTTGGCCTCTGAACGTGTCTGAGAGGATTGTATTAAGGTAATCAATGTGGGGAGATCCAGTTCACTGTGGGTGGCACCATTACCTAGGTAGGTTTGTGTAGATATGATATCTAGAAATGCAATAGTTTATAAGTACAAAATTGAGCTACACAAGCCACTGTTTAACAGTGAGAAATTGAGACAAGCACAAGCAAGCGAGTATGTCTTCATTCACTGCTTTCTGCTCTCAATGACATCTGTGAGGTGACTACTCTTTCAGGTTCCTGCCTCGACTTCCCCAGAATGATGGACTGTAAGCTGGAATTGGGACTTGAAATAAACAGCTTTCTTCCCTGAGTTACTTTTTTTGTTGGGGTGTTTTATTACAGACACTGAAAGTGGGACAAAATGCAAACTAATATCACAAGATGACACCAGTGTATACCCACTGGAGCGCTTACATTGGAACAAAATAAAAGATGGCAATTGTCAGCTAGTGGGGCCGTGGAGCTGTGAGAATCTACTGTGCTTTGGGAAAAATGTAGATTTGTAAAACCACTCATCACGTAGTAGATCCTTTATAGAAGCATTGTCTGAGACAGCCGCAAGCTGGAGCTACGGCAGTGGTCCCCAACAGCACACACCGTACGGTACTCACAAAGTGCAGTCCCCCAAGCCCCAAGAATCACCGCTCTCTGAGTACTTGTGGAAATGGATGAAGCTCACACATATGTTGAACAAGTGTCAGACAAAAAAAAAAGAATCACTCTGTAATTCTCTTTATATAAAGTCCAAAACTAGTCACAAGAAAACTAGTCACCTTAGAAACTACACCAGTGTTTGCCCACAGGAGACTGAAGTGGCCGGGAGCTTGAGCAGAGCCTCAGGGATGTCAACTTACCTTCTGTTCCTAGATTTGGGAGCAGGCTTGCATGAGTATGCTCATTGTGTGGACGCCCAGTCAGCTGCATGAGAGGACAAGTATTTTTCTGCATGTGTGCTGTACTTCTGCAGAGATGTATTCAGTGAAAGCAGAAGGCAACGGAGCATGAGATTCAGACCCAAGACTCTACTGTTCTTAAATCCCAACCTTCAAAACTGCACCATGCGATTTTGTCATTGAAGGTTCGGAGTTCAAGAGAAGTCGGAAGCCCACAGCTGTTGGCTCTGGTCTTCATTGCTGCACTTGGAGTCGACATTGTATTGGACATACATTAAATTGTAGGCCATAATCTGTTTCCAGTTTTTTCTCTCACTGGTTCTGGGCTCCTCACATGCAGGGACCATGTCTAGAATTCTTTATATTTCTGTGTTTTGGACAATGCCTGTCCCCAAATAGGCACACATGGGTGGAGGAATGACATGCCTATATCTGTAGCTATACTATAATAAGATACTTAAGAGTCAGTCAAAGGAATTTATAAGGGAAAAAATAAACATTCTAATACCCTTTAAATGAAACATACTGACACCTTTTAAAATGACAGCATGACAGCTTGAATTAACCCTTTATATAAATTCCAAATTTACCTCACAGGACTATCTTTAGGTGCTAAGAAAATTTAGCTCTAGCAGTGGTTTTATAACATCCAGAAATGCAATAGTTGATAAGGACACAACCGAGCTACACAAACCACAGTAAAAATAACACAGGGCAATTCCTTCAGCCAACAGTTGTTTCATAAGGACCTACTACATACCAGACACCAATGGCAGGAGCCAAAGTCAGTAGGATGCACATCTGAACCAGCTAGGTGACTCAGCCCGATGGGTGACCCGAGTGCTGTCCGACCTGGATGAAGCACCCCTACAGTCTAACAAAAGTTGTACAGCATGCAGATGACACATTAAGTTTCTGTTCTTTTTATCATTATTGGTAAATTGCCTGGAGGCCTGAAGTGTTGTACCACACACCTGTAGCAGAAACAGCATACCCTCCCGAGTGTTGGCACTGTCTTATTTTTATGCCTTTACCTTGTGGCTCATGAACAATGCATTAGTAATTCATATGTTAATCACCAGGGATGAGTAAGGCAGACCCTTAGCATCCAAGGACTAGAATGTGATGTTTCTTAGCAGTCACAAGTCAGTCACGTTGGTGTGCTAGAATTTTTAAAAAAAAATTACCAGAAATCTACCATCTGTTCCTGTTTTTGTCTAATCTTTCCAGCCACGTTTCTTCTGTTAATTGTCATTCTGCAGTATAATTAATTAATTTCCATGCTGCTTCTAACTGGGTGAAATTACAAGACAAAGGATGGACTGCATCTCTGGAAGCAGTGAGTGTGCTCAAGGAGAACTCTTCCCAGGTAAGCCAGCTCTGCCACAGAGGCCAGAAGGCGATGTCAGGCCCCCTGGAGTTGGGGCTATGGTGCCTGTGAGCTGCCGCTGATTCATGTGGATCATGGGATCTGAATTGTGGTCCTCTAGAAGAGCAGCAAGAGCTCTTAAGTGCTGAGTCATCTCTTCAGTCCCTTGTGTAAAAGTGCCATCATATGCATGTCCCACATGGTACCCAGTCTACCTGCATTTAAATTTAATATAGTTAAATGCAACTAAATTTAAATCCAATCAGAATTTTAATTTCTTTAATGAATGAGCCACACTGCAAATACTCAATAGCTACATGTGCCTAGTGGCTGCCACATGTGCCCAGTGGCTGCCACATTGCACAGGTATAGAGCATGCCATTCCCGTAGCAAGACCTAGTGGGTCTGTATAGACAGCAAATTGCCAACTTCATAGCATAGAGCTCTGGGCTCTCCACGGTTACAGCCCAGCTTATCCTGTGCTTATCTCTATCTCTATCTCTATCTCTGTCTCTGTCTCTGTCTCTATCTCTCTCTATATCTTCCACTGTTGCTCACACATGAGCTGTGTGCCCTGAATTTCTTTGTGTATTTCTGAGCCTCAAGTTGATTATCTCAGTTAAAATTCAATTCCCTTCTTTTCTACTCAGCAAAATATTCCTGAACCATTGAGGCCCCATAAAGAAAATGTCCTTAAAAGACATTGAGCCTTAATGGGCTTAAGTATTTTCTCCTTCAGCCCCATCTCCTGCCTTGTATCTCTTGACCATCTACCCAGGCCTTCAAATCTGTCTCCGTAGTTGTATCCCTATGCAACTTGTCATGGTGCTGTGTGTGTAACAAATACTCTAAAACGACTTTAGGAATTTCAAATATTAGGTCTATCTTATAAATATCTGTAGACCCATTGCTTGATGAGCACTGAATATTAAAACTTACTAGATCCATTGCTTTCTAGGATTATTATTGTTGTTGTTTTGAAACGGAGTCTCACTATGTAGCCCTGGATAGCCTGGACCTTGCTATATAGACCAAACTGGCCTTGAAATCAGAGATCAGCCTGCCTCTGCCTCCCGCGTGCTGGGGTTGAGGGGTGTGCCACAATGCCTTACTTCTAGTATTATAATTGTCAAATCTCATCAGCTTTGGCTGGGGGAAGTTGGGTCAACAAATTACATCATGCCACAAGAGCATGTTTCTCTTTGGCTGACTGGAGTTGAGGCTGGAGCTTTGGAGTTACCTTTGCTGTGCCCTCTCATGCCAGCAAATGAGATGCAATTCATATTTTTGGTTGTGAGCCTAGCCTTTAATGGCTGAGCCATCTCTCCAGCCCATGAGATGCAATTTAAACCAGTCAAGCACATGAAAAATGTCTATAATCTGTGACAACTGGTGCTAGGTGCTAAGTGCTAGGTACTAAGTACTAGGTGCTGGACATTCTTCCTTTGCAGCTGTGCCTGCTCCTTGGTTTTACAGAATACAACAAACAAGGCAGAGAAGGGTTGTTAAAAACATGTGTACACTCTCCTAAGACACTTACCCACCACAACATTTCCATTATTTAGAACCAAAGAAAGTTTGATATGAATTTATCTGCTTTCAAATGCTAAGTTGCAAATATATGAACAGAGCTCTTCCATCCTCTCATCCTGGGAGACTCGACACAGGACGCCATGTGCTCCTTCTAAGGGTATTTTGAACTGTATTCCCCTCCCACAACACTGTTATTTCTAACTTTCAGAAATTGGCATGATTATTTGTGATAATCATTTCACAAATGTTGAATGTCCTAATGATGGAATTACCATCGTGAAGATGAAGTATTTGTGTATTTCTGCTATCCTGAACAAACACTTTCCAAAGAAGGTATTTCCCAATATGGCCCTGGTGACTTCTTGCCAATCATCCTGACATCTTGGTCACTGTCATTCAATGAGAATAGGCAATGAAACCACCCAGTGCTAATACCAGTGTTCTAGCATTCAGCCAATCCCCTTAGAATCCATCCTGAATGCCTTCCCACCCATCTGTCGGGTAACCACACCACCGACCCTTCTGCTAATGGTTTGACTGGATATCTTCATCCGGGGCTGTCTCTGGTTCCCAGTTCTCCCAGGACAGGGGAGTGGTCAGTTCATTCTTGCACTCACTCACACTTATTGATCATTGGTTATATGCCAAGTGTGTGCTACGCTTTGAGGAAATAAAGTGGCACTCGTGTGGCAAAATGCTCATGGTATCCACAGAAGAAAAAGAGTCCCAGGCCAAGACATCCACACACCACAGCTCAATGTAGTAGAATAGAAAAAGCAGAGCTATGGCTTTGTCCAACCTGCTTGCCTCTCTTCCTCAGATATTGATGTTCACAAGTTATTAACTAAACGTTGACCTTCTTATTTCTCCTGCAGTTACAGTCCTTGAGCCTCAGAGGAAGGAGGAGGAAAAGCTGAAGATCGTCCTTGGTTCCTTAGTGAGTCTGGTTACAGGAGCCCCTGCCTGGAAAACTCACTATCTAGACTATCTAGACTATATAGACCAGGCTGGCCTCAAACTCACAGAGATAACCTGCCTCTGCCTCCCAAGTGCTGGGATTAAAGGCATGCGCCACCACGCCCGACTGCAGAGTTGAAATTTAACATAGCTCTTTCCCTCCAAATTATAGTTCAGTGCTTCCTGAATCCTTCCTTCTAAACATTGATAAGATCCTGATTCTAGCAGAGCCTGTTCCCTCCCCAACACGATAAGCTCAAATTAGGTAGATTTGTTTCCATGGACACCGGGACCTGATGCCTCCTTGTCTCTGCTCAGTGGATTCTTCCTGCTCAGATCACATTCTCCACCACGCACAGCTAAATTCTTCCTCCATAGACAGCCTTGCTGAGCACGGTCTCCACTCTGATATTTCCTTGTGTTCTGAAATAACTGTTTTCCGTGAAGTCCCCAGTGTGTCATTTAAAGTTTTTTCTGTGTGGTTTTTCTGTGAGACATGCTACATTGAGTACAGAGCTGTGGCAACAGTTTGCACTTTGAACTTGGGAGAAACGTGGTGGACAGTTTTAACCCTAAGATGGAAGAAACTCATGGGGCACGAAGAAGGGACGGTTAACTTTCATGTCACGGTGACAAAAAGGCCAACAGGGACTACTTCTGGAAGAAAAGGTTCAACGTGTCTCGAGAGTTTCAGAGGGTTGTCTGGCCCTGAGTGCGGAGGCAGAACATCATGGCAGCCTGAGGAAGAGGTTGTCCGCTTCCTGACAGGTGGAAAGCAGAGGTAGGAGATGCAGGAATGACTGGGCGTGGCCCTGCTCCAAGATGCACCATAAGTATTTCTAGTGCTCACATTTTCTTCTCACTCTAGAAGCTGGGTATGTGTTTTAAAGCCAATTAAGACATTAACAATTTACTCATCATGAAAACTTTATGCTCAGACCTTGTGGAAAACTTGAAGGTGGCCATTTTCAATCTATAGCTGTTATCCTGGTTCTTGGTAAGCATGGTTTTGTTTACTTCTCTTTAAATCAGCTTTCAAAAGAACTGGGCGCTTGCAAAGGAGTTTATCTTCAGAGCTTCAAAATGTTTTTCTTTCTTTTTTCTTTTTTTCCTTTTGGTTTTTCGAGACAGGATTTCTTCGTGTAGCCCTCGCTGTCCTGGAACTCAATCTGTAGACCAGGCTGGCCCCAAACTCAGAAATCCTCCCAAGTGCTGGGACCAAAGGCGTGCGCCACCACTGCCCGGCTAAAATGTTTTAATTATTGAAGAAAGAATGGATTTCATGGTAACATCATTTGTTTCCTATGCCATTAGACCTCTAAAGCAATGAAAATGTTAAATATTCATTAATAAGGGATACTTTCTGAGTCAGCAATTCAGTCCCATTGTAAGGTTTGCTTCTGGGGAGTCTGATGCATAATGGATTAAATTATTCATTACCAAACAATAGAACTTCATGTTTCTGTCTGTACATTTGGTGCAGTGTTCTGAGCTCTGGAAATGGCCACACTCTCTGAGTGTTAAGTATGACTCGGTGGTAAACCCTTCCCACTTTTGTGGTCAAGCAGGGCTTAGAAGGTGCCGAGACAAAAGCAGTGGGCAGATATTTATAGTCTTATATTTTGCTCATGCCACCAGTTTAACTTCTTCTGCAGAAGTGGCCTTTGTCTCTGTGTCCCCATTAGTGTGCACAAGAAATGAGATAAAAATGAGCGTACATCTCCCAGTCCTCTGACAAGCCTGCCCTTTGCCTTATTTGCCTTTTGCCCTTTGCCCTTTGAACCTGACTCACACTGTGCTTTCATGTCCCGAGGTGGGGTTCTGGGTGGGCAGGGTGGGGTGTGTTTATATAATGTTCCTGCACTCGGATGCCTACCTTCTAACTAATTCACCACCGTTGCCTCATCTGTCTTGAAGAGTCAGTGAGATGGAACCCAGGCAGCACTGAGGTAAAAGGACTCACATCCAAAGAACACAGGGTAACACTGAGCAGGCTTCTCTTCTTGAGCATATCCAGTCCCACGAGGTACCACCAGGGATGACGAGGAGGTTTGAGACCTGAGTACTTGCTTCATCACAGGGGTCCCTGACACACCCCATTCTGAGACAGTAGATTGGAAACCAAGGTATAGAAATTACTATAGAACTGATGACATTCTGCCATGGTATTTGTGAAGGGAAGAACGGTTGCTCCCAAGAGTGATGGAGCCTGTTAGGCAACTTGGGCCAGCCAGGGCAAGAAACATTTGCCCCTCTCCGATGAAAACCGAGTTGTAGGAAATAGCTGACCTTGTCAGTTACAGAGCGCTCCAGTGCATGAGTGTCCCTCGCAGCTGAACCCAAATCCTAGAGGAGGCAGCCAAGGAAGGGACAGAGGAAGCCCAGGACAGTTGAGAACCTCAGCAGTCCCTGTCGCCTCCCCAGGGCATGGCGCTTCAGCACGTGAAGGCCATCTATCAAGAGGAGAGCAAGAAGGGCTTTCTGAGATGCTGTGTGTTCATATAAGTCAGAGCTTATCAAATATTGTCCACCTGTCCAAGAAATGTTTACACAACTCTAGGTGTATAGGCATATAAAATAGGTTTACAAATCAAAATGATAACTTACCGATAATATATCATAAAGAAATGTATTTTAAAACTATCCTGTGGTAAATATATATTTTCACCATTAAAATTGAAATCAAATTCACATACTAACGAGATGGGCATGTTTATTTATTTTACATAAATAATTTAATCTTGGCTGAATATTTGGTACTACAGGACATAGATCATCTATAATGTTTTTCTGAATTGATGGATAATTTGACTTATAATCAATGCTGAGAATTCTACTGTGCACAAGTACATAACACAAAATGGCAGACGTTTGTGGACAGTCATCTCAGAAGCTTCAGAGCTCTGTACTAATTGCAAGCCAAAATTTGTTGATTCGTTGATTTTTTTTAATATCACCCAAGTCATTAATCCAAATACCAATATTTAAAATCAGACATTTTAAGATAGTAATTTCAAAAACACATTACTTTGGCACTTAGACGCTGAGGAATGACTGTGGGCCAATATTGTCATTTTCCACAATAAAGTAATTATGATGTTCTAAGGGCAGAAAACTTGGCACACACAGTAAAAGCCTGCAGTTCATTTGTTGGCATCTGTAGAATGCCAGCACACACACACACACACACACACACACACACACACACACGGTTCATTCCAGACCAAGACAGTGGTAAGATCATTGGAGGCAACCCAGACATTTGTTGCCAGCAACACCTTAGATTCATTATGCATTTGATTTCCATCCAGTTTACTGATGTTATTGTGTGTTCAGAAGCCTTTCACTATCGTCCAAATTTCCATGCCCCCATATGCAGCTGCATGGAGTCGCAAGCCAGGGTTTAAGCACCTAGGATCTAAGGGAACAGAGACCTCACATAGGTATTTAAGTGATTGTGTGATACTGAAGTTTAAGACACACGGACTGAACCATTTCTGTCCCTTCTCCCTGTGAAGGAGAGGCTCATTTCCTTTGTGTTCTTCGGTTTTCAGATCTGGGTTTCTGACTTCTAAATACACCGTTAGGGGATGAAGGAGTTGTTGCATGACAGCCTCATGGCCTTCCTCAGCAATCCTGGCACACAAATGGTGCTGAACACTGACAGACACCATTAGTATGACTACTACATGCCGAGGGCTGATTTCAAGTGGCTATTATATTACTTAATATGGTACCCAAAGGACAAACGCAGTGATACTGGCATTTTGGATATGCCAAAGAGACGCCAAGTTTTCTGCCCTTAGAGCAGCATAATTAGTTTACCTTTCTGTAGTTCATATCACCATGGTTAATTATGCATCATAACTATGATTTCAGGATTGCTCCAGTTTTTCTGTTCTTTGTGGCTGTAGTGACCCTTAGTTTCATGCTACTACTGCACTAGTCACACTCCTGGCTGTCCTGAGACTCCTCTAAATTCAAATACTCCATTATTGCTTCATCCCTACACGCTAACAAGTATCAAATACTTTTTACTTGCAGGCTGTGTTTCACACTATTGATGAAGAATTTATGAATTTTTAATAGAAAATGAGGTAGTAAAATCAAATGGAACTCAACACCAATTTCTGGTTCACATTATCAATATATGAATCATAAAGAAGACTATTAGTGCCCAGATGGTATTGGCACATGCCTCTAATCTTAGCACTCAGGAGGCAGAGGCAGGTAGATCCCTGAGTTTGAGGCCAACCTGGTCTACAGAGCAAGTTCAAAAACATCCAGGGTTAAACGGAGAAATCTTGTTTTGAAGGGGAAAAAAATCTAATATTTGGTTTAGCTACAAACTGACCAACTGTGGGGTGACAAGCCATGCCTCTCAGCTCTCTTCTAGACTCATTGACTGTGCTCTTTGTTACCTTTTGTAGGGTTTGTATATGCTCTGCCCAGGAATTGGCACTATTAGAAGGTGTGGCTCTGATAGAGTAGGTGTGGCCTTGCTGGAGTATGTTTATCACCGTGGGCATGGACTTTAAGACCCTCATCCTAGCTGCCTGGAAGCCAGTATTCTGCTAGCAGCCTTCAGATGAAAGAACTCTTGGCTTCTCTTGTACCATGCCTGCCTGGATGCTGCCATGTTCCCACCTTGATGATAATGGACTGAACCTCTGAACCTGTAAGCCAGCCCCAGTTAAATATTGTCTTTATGAGAGTTGCCTTGGTCATGGTGTCTGTTCACAGCAGTAAAACCCAAAAGCAACTTTGTTGGTTCCTTCTCTGATGATAACTATGCAAGGTACTTGCTTTGCAACCTTATCCAAACTCCTGGCTTTATGCACCATGTGTATACTCTCAGTATTTCCAAACACAAGCTCTTAGCCTATACCTTGTTTCTAATAAACTCTTGTATATGATACTTATTTGATAATTCCACTTTAAAGTATACTAACACTTTAATTTTAGTACTCTGATTGTACAATTTAGTACAACTTTCTGATTGCGCCCCATCCTTGTGAAGTCTTCTCTATTGCTGTGGTTAGAACATGGGTTTCCCTCCAAACCACACAGCAGTGCTCAATCCCCATTGCATGTGTAGAAACTCCACTCAGCTGTGGTGTTCAGACTTGGGACCTTTGGGAGGGGATTAAGGTTAGCGGCAGTCATCAGGATAGAACGCTTGATTGACCACTGGTGGTTTTGTGAGAGTAGAGATTAAAGACTACAAATACACTTGTATGTTTGTGCACCTCCCTGGACTCCCCGTCTTTTGGTATGTGGTCTCTTGTACTACCTTGGATTTATTGCTTAACACAGGAAACCGAAAAAGAAATGGCTCCCTGACCTCTCCCCGACCTCACCAAAAGGATATTGTCTGCGCACAATCCATATGACAAGCTGCCTCCCCAACTGCTGGAAAGATTTCAAATGAAACAGAGCTGGGAACAAAGTCCAAGCCATATCCTCTGCCACATGGGAGTTTGTTTCTCCTAAAATTTATTTCACTTCTGTGATTATAAATATTATATATAAAGGATTAGAAGTTCTAATCTACTTGTCTGGAAAGATATTTTTGAAAGGTAATTTATCATCTGGAGGAAAAACAATAAATGCTTAATTTGATAGGACTTAATTCCTGGAAAATATTCCAAGTCTTGACTAAGACTATTGGCAAGATAATCAATTACAAAACTTGGTTGGATCTCTTATAGGAAACAAAAAAGATTATTTTTAAAGATTTTGTTTTATTTTTAATATGTATATACAAGTGTGTGCCATGTTTATGCAGGAGCCTGAAGAGACCAGAAGAGGACATCGGATTCCCTGAGGCTGGAGGTACAGGCAGTTGTGAGTTGCGCATCATGGGTACTGAGAACTGAACTCAGGTCCTCTGCCGAAGCAGCAAGGGCTAACTTCTGAGCCGTCTCTCTGGCCTCTCAGTAGCTTGCTTTCTGAAATGCTATCAAGATATATGTAATTGTGTTGAGGAATTCCTTAAGATAAATTTTTGTATTGAAAATGGATTTTTTTCATACAATATATTCTGATTACAGTTTCCCCACCCCCAGCTCCCCTCAGATCTTCCTCACTACCCCACCCACCTAAATTCACAACTTTTGTTTCTCTCTCTGATTAGAATACAAATAGCCATCTTTAAAGAATACATTTTATCTCTCCACATTTTGCCACTAACTCAAAATTGTCAGTGTTACTAATGACATATTTTGTGTCATTTAGGGAATGCTTTTTAGTTTTTCTGTCCAAAACGAAAAAATAGCGTTTGAGCCAATTAAATTATTAGCTCTATATATCATGCTTGTTATTCAGTGAAGATATTTTTATGTCACATTAGGAAAAAGACCAAGAATTTCTAATGTCAACTTCACATCTTCTCACCCCGACTCCCGCCCTCACCTCCGTGTTCTAGCCTCCGGCCTTTGCCTGGCTCCATCCCCTGACACTGCATTGCACAGGGTGTTTTGAGATTGTTCCCCTCAGATCTGTCTAAAGAATCAGTGAATTTACTGCTTGTTTGCTTTGCTTTATTGTCATAGAAACTATTTTAGGCTTGAACTCTGCGCTCAAAGGCAAGCACGTGAATGGGTACAAAGGAAGGAAACCGGGAGCAGCTCAAAGCAGATGAGCCTTAAAGTTGGGAGATTTAGGAAGGTTCTCACAGGTTTCTGAACGTCGTGGGGGTTTCAGATGGCATTGGGTTACCACTGTCTAACTGTAAGCTTCTGAAAGAGAACGTATCTACTAAAAGGACTGTTGGTTTACAGGCAATTCTTCTGCTAGGCTCTGCCCAACAGCTACCTAGCAACAACTTATGTCATCACCTGCCCTCAGGTGGGAGTTAGGCAGGTAAGGGGGACTGCTGGGCTATTCCAGCTCTCTCTCTCTCTCCATCTTCTCTCTCTCTCTGTTCCTGGTCTGCCTCTTCTCTTCCCCTCTCTCTTCTTACTCTTTCTGTCCTCTATGCCTCCCTTTCTCTGCTTCTACCCCTTTTCCAGGTCCCCTTCTCTCCCTTCCCCCAATATACTTTCTTTATACTAGGCCTGTCACATGGGCCCACCGAGGTACGCCCCCTGGCCCCACCCCAATTATACTGCATTACAAAACACAACAAAGACATTTAGAAGGAGTTTTCTGAATTCCTGTTCAAGCCAACAGTCCCAGTGTTAGTATACTTTCTAGATACAGCCAGTGCACAGATCTCCCCAAAAGAAAAACAGCCCCTAATTATAAAAGCAGAAAATTTAAAAAGCATAATAAAATAGCACACATTTCCATATGCTAAAACTCCCGATGAACTCCTCTGGCAGCATGATGAAATAATGGATGGTTCTCTCTCGGTGAACTTACCAGGCTAATGCTATGTCAGTGTGGCAAGTGCATTGTGATGGCGTCTGTGGCCTGTGGGATGGAGATGCAGCCTCAGCTGCGCTGGGGCCTGGGACCTGGGGGCCTGGGACCTGGGGGCCTGGGACCTGGGGGCCTGGGACCTGGGAGAGTGCTATTCTTCCTTTCAGGTACACTCTGTGGCTCCACGGATCTTGCCTTTGCCGCAGGCCTGGAGTTTTGGAATTATCAACCCAGAGTTGAGCACAGGCTCAAAAACATTGTTTTTGTTTGTTTTATCTACCGTGAGCGTCTTCTGAGGGTTTGCTTGTCTCATGTTATATAAGTCAGTCAGGTGCAAACACGAAGTACTTATCTTTTATTAAAATTATCATCTTACATCTAAAGCTCCTCTATAGAGCAGGGTTCTTGTCCAGCAGACAGACAGAAGCCTTCCACGGTTGGCCTTCAGTACTGGTCCATCACTAACAGCAAAGATTCTGAAATAGCTAGTTTCCTGTCCTTCATCTCCGTTCCTCAGCTTGCTCCCTGCTCACCCCCAGATATTGTTTTGCAGGAAAGTGCTATATTTATAATATCCATTGGCACGGTGAGATCTGTTTTTATTAAAAAGTTTCTGACAATTCATGCATCGCTGTACACATTGCTTGTAACCAACATGCAATAAAAACTACCCGGCCAAAATCTTACTTTGAGAAACTCACAGTGAACTAGATTAAAATTTACTTCATTCTTTATTCATATAATTTTTTTCATGTTTTGATGAAAAGAGACAGCATAACTTAGCAGCTAAGAGGGCAAAAAGTCACTGCAAATCCCAGTGTCTTAATTTCCTCATCTGAGTTACAAGGGGTAAAATTGTATCACCTCAGAGGGCGGAGTGCTGAATTAGCCTGTGTGAAACAGTTCCCATGGTTCTATGCAAGCCAGTGTATGGTGGCTCAAGTGGAGTCATTGGATGCCATATGACAGAAACAAAGACACAACATTTATTCCAAGATGAAAACTGTTTCTTCCTTAAACTGTTTTAAAAAAAATTATGAATGAATAGAAGCTTACTTCCTAAATGAAAGAAAACAGGCTCAGGCAAGGACATGCATGCTGGGAAGAGAAACACTGTTGTGTCCTTGAGAGCAAGCACAGAGTCTGTTTGTGCATTTAATGGGTAAAGTAAGGCACTGTGAGAAAAGTCTGGTTCCCCCACCCCTGTGTCTAATACTCTCTGGGCATCTGCTAGTGCAAATCCAGCCGTGTGACATCTGCAGGGTGTGGACATTCCCAGTCAGGTTGAAGAGGATGCTGTCTCAGCAGACGAATCTAGAATGTGTACTACCTCCATGGGACAGCAAATGACCTTTCAACTCTAGTTCTGGTCCAAAGAAGATGCCAGCATGTGACACAGCATAGGATAGAAATTAGGATCTCCCCGCCACCAGTCAGTATGAGGAATGATGAAGAAGTTCGGGTCCCACATGCAGTGGCATGGGGTCACGGGTCACTAAGGCCATTGTTCATCAGGATCTCTGCTAAACACCGAGGACTTTCCTCTCATTCTCCAAGGACTGAGCCTCCTCCCAAGATCTCTCGCTTTCTCTCATCCATTTCAATAGGCTTGCCCAGGAAGTGTTGGTTGTTGATGCACTTGGAATTGCCTTTCTACTGGATGTTGGCCTTGTTTTGGTTGAACCTAGCAGTTACTTATATCTACATTAGCTGATCTGCTAAGTTTTTGAGAGAAATACTGACAAATAGGAACAGTAATCCAAAGGTTAAAACTCTTGACAGGTGCCAGGTTAAAAGGACAATTAAACTTTTTCTCCCTCCATCATCACACTGTCCGAGATGACTTATTAACTGTCCGACTTTTCCTCCCCAGAAGTAGTTATTTGTAAATACAGATACATAGCCTTATTTTGTAATTACTGACATTTTTGTTTTCAGTTCCGAGACAGAACTCAGGACTGCAGGCTTGCGAGGCAAACACTCTATAGCTAAGCTAACTCTCCAGACACTTATAAGTCTTATTTTGTACAAATAAAATGAAGATGTATTTGTCAACTTTGTTCCTGCATCAAACAAGGTCATCTTGGTGAACAATGCCCACTTAGGATGGTTTGATCCAAACTATGGTGTACACAGTAGAGATACAATTCATTTTGCAGAGTCCCAGTGAACATTGCAGAGAACCAGGTTGCTAGTGTCTAAAGCAGTGGTTCTCAACCTTCTAATGCTGTGACCCTTTAATCCAGTTCTTCATGTTGTGGTGACCCCCACCCATAAAATTATTTTATTGCTGCTTCATAACTATACTTTTGCTACTTTTATGAATTGTAATGTAATATCTGATATGCAGAATATCTTATATGTGACCCCCAAAGGGGTTGTGACCCACAGGTTGAGAATCACTGGTCTCAAGCAACTGGCGATGAATCATGGGAAGCTTGTGTTACACTGCCTTCAAGAAAAGAAATGCCCTACAGGATTTCAGACATGACTCCCAACTGGACATGCCCTGGAGTTGGTGCTGTACATTGCAGGAGCTGATTTCTGGTGAAAGTCTTTTTTGGGGGAGACCTTTTCCAGTTTCCTTTGAGATAAGTATTGGTGGGGTTTGCTTTTCCAGTGTCACCCCGGGAAGTTTGCTCATTCCATCTAGATTCTTCCTCCTATTCCATTCCATAAAATTATAGGAATGATCACTCTGATCCACCACTGTGCTAAGTGATTAGTTCATAAAAATAAAACAAGACGAGACCTGTGCCTGAGCCACCAGGGTTCCATAGCCAAGTAGCACCAGGAGAAAGATACCCTCCCAGGAGCGTGGAAAAGCCGTGAGTGGGGTTAAGATGAGCACCACTGCTCACTGGGACCCGCCTGGAACCTGCGGGACACAGGGACTAAAGAAAAGTCGAGCATAGGAACGTTCTGGTTTCCATCTGTGGCAGGAGACCTCTGCCTGGGCCACCAGGGTTCCATAGCCAAGCAGCGCCCGGAGAAAGTCACCCTCCCAGGAGTGTGGAAAAGCTGTGAGTGGGGATAAGACAAGCACCACTGCTCACTGGGACCTGGGGACCTCAGCCTGGGTCACAGGGCTCCAGGAGAGAGCTGGTATCCCAGGAGTGCTGACACACCTTTGAGCATAGGAAAAACCACCACTTCAGTTCAAACTCACTGGATCAAGAGGGACCCTTGCAGAGCCATCGGGACACAGGAACCAAGGGACCACTGGGGACAAGATTTTTCTGGTTTCTGTCTGCACCCCAGAGCTGACCCTGTGCCACAGCACTCCAAACCCAAACACCTCTCAGAGACAGCTGGTCTTCAAGGAGTATTGACACAGAGGCCTGCAAGAGGGGCAAGCCACAACCAGACAGAGTAAGATCAGCTAACATCAGAGTCAACAAGATGGCAAAACGCAAGGGCACGAACATAAGGAACAGAAACCAAGGCTACTTGGCATCACTAGAACCCAGCTCTCTCATCACAGCAACCTGGATACCCCAACACACCAGAAAAGCAAGACTCAGATTTAAAATCACATCTCATGATGATAATAGGAGACTTTAAGAAGGACATAAATAACTCCCTTAAAGAAATACAAGAGAACACAGGTAAACAGCTAGAAGCCCTTAAAGAAGAAACAAAAATCCATTAAAGAATTACAGGAAAACACAATCAAACAGACAAAGGAAATGAACAAAACTATCCAGGAACTAAAAATAGACATAGAAACAATAAAGAAATCACAAAGGGAGACAACCCTGGAGTTAAAAAACCTAGGAAAGAGATCAGGAGTCATAGATGAAAGCATCACCAACAGAATACAAGAGATAGAAGAGAGAATCTCAGGAGCAGAAGATACCATAGACAACATTGACACAACAGTGAAAGAACATACAAAATGCAAAGAGCTTCTAACCCAAAACATCCATGAAATCCAGGACACAATGAGAAGACAGAACCTAAGGATACTAGGTATCAAAGAGAGTAAAGATTACCAACTTCAAGGACCAGTAAATATCTTCAACAAAATTATAGAAGAAACTTCCTTAACTTAAAGAAAGAGATGAACATAAATATACAAGATGCTTGCGGAACTCCAAATAGATTGGACCAGAAAAGAAATTCATCCCATCACATTATAGTGAAAACACCAAATACACAAAACAAGGAAAGAATATTAAGAGCAGTAAGGGAAAAAGGTCAAGTAACATAGAAAGGCAGACCTATCAGAATTACACCAGACTTCTCACCAGAGACTATGAAAGCTAGAAGATCCTGGGCAGGACTCATACAGACCCTAAGAGAACACTACTGCCAGCCCAGGCTGCTATACCCAGCAAAACTCTCAATTACCATAGATGGTGAAACCAAAATATTCTATGACAAAACCAAATTTACACAATATGTTTCCATAAACCCAGCCCTACAAAGGATAATAGATGGTAAATGTCAACTCAAGGAGGGAAA
>CM052704.1:121040602-121080122 GCA_028551405.1 Uromys caudimaculatus
ACAAAGAACTCAAGAAGTTAGACTCCAGAAAACCAAATAACCCTATCAAAAAATGGGGAACAGAGCTAAACAGAGAATTCTCAACTGAGGAAATTCGCAGGGCTGAGAAGCACCTAAAGAAATGTTCAACATCCTTAGTCATCAGGGAAATGCAAATCAAAACAAGTCTGAGATTCCACCTCACACCAGTCAGAATGGCCAAGATCAAAAACTCAGGTGACAGCAGATGCTGGTGAGGATGTGGAGAAAGAGGAACACTCCTCCATTGCTGGTGGGATTGCAAGCTGGTACAACCACTCTGGAAATCAGTTTGGAGGACCCTCAGAAAAATGGACATAATATTACCTAAGTACCCAGCTATACCACTCCTGGCATATACCCAAAAGATGGTCCAACATGTAATAAGGACACATGCTCCACTCTGTTCATAGCAGCCATATTTATAATAGCCAGAAGCTGGAAACAACCCAGATGTCCCTCAGCAGAGGAATGGATACAGAAAATGTGGTACATTTACACAATGGAGTACTACTCAACTATTAAAAACAATGATTTAATGAAATTTGCAGGCAAAATGGATGGAACTTGAAAATATCATCCTGAGCGAGGTAACTCAGTCACAAAAGAATGAACATGGTATGTACTCACTGATAAGCGGATATTAGCCCAAAAGTTCAGAATACCCAAGTTTCACTTCACAGTAACCGCTGGACTGAGAGTGAGGTCCCAGATGGAGGAGTTGGAGAAGGGACTGAAGGAGCTGCGGTAGTTTGCAGTCCCATGGAGGGAGCAACAGTGTCAATTTGCTGGACCCCCCCCCTCCCCGTCCTCCTGGAGGCTGGTCCACCAACCAAAGAACACACATCGAGGACCCATGACTCGGACCACATATGTGGCAGAGGAGGCCTTGTTGGCCATCAGGGGGAGGAGAGGCCCTTGGGACTGAGGGTGTTAGAGGCCCCAGTAAAGGGGAATGTCAAGGTGGGAATATGGGAGTGGGTGGGCGATTGGGTGGGAGGTCGAATACCCTCATAGAGGAGGGGCAGGGGGTTGGGGAGAGGGGGTTTCCAAAGAGGAGACCTGGAAAGGGGGAAACATTGGAAATGTAAATAAAGTATCAAAAAATAAATAAATAATTTAAAAAAATAAAACAAGACATGTTCTTGAATCCACAGTAGCCAATTCAAATTAAGGCAAGTAAAATTCCCTAAGTGTTTCGGAGGGAACGTTAGAAGTCAGCTTTGAGCCTAAAGTTCTTTACTTTGCAGGGAGGAGAACATAAAAGAAGGTGTGTTAGTCAGGGTTTCTACTCCTGCACAAACATCAGGACCAAGATGCAAGTTGGGGAGGAAAGGGTTTATTCAGCTTACACTTCCATGCTGCTGTTCATCACCCAAGGAAGTCAGGACTGGAACTCAAACAGGTAAGGAAGCAGGAGCTGATGCAGAGGCCATGGAGGGATGTTTCTTATTGGCTTGTTTCTCCTGGCTTGCTCAGCCTGCTTTCTTATAGAACCCAAGACTACCAGCCCAGGGATGGCACCACCCACAAGGGGCCCTCCCCCCTTGATCACTAATTGAGAAAATCTCTTACAGCTGGATCTCATGGAGTCATTTTCTCAACTGAAGTTCCTTTCTCTGTGATAACTCCAGCTTGTGTCAAGTTAACATACAAAACCAGCCAGTACAATTGACCCCTTGTCAACTTGACACACAAACACATCACTATTAAGCCTCAACCTTTACTTTCTTATTAATCCCCAAGATCTAAATAACTTTAAAAGTCCCACAGTCTTTACATATTAAAAGTTCAATCCCTTTAAAATATCCAATATCTTTTAAAATTCAAAGTATTTTAAAAATTCAGTCTCTTAACTGTGGCTCCAGTAAAATACCTTCTTCTGTCATGAAGGAAAATATCAGGGCACAGTCACAATCAAAATCAAAAGTAAACTCCAGCCGTCCAATGTCTGGGATCCACTCACGATCTTCTAGGCTCCTCCAAGGGCTTGGGTAACTTCTCCAGCTCTGCCCTTTGTAGCACACACCTTGTCTTCTAGGCTCCAGGTGCCTGTACTCCATTGCTGCTGCTGTTCTTGGTGGTCATCTCATGGTACTGGCATCTCCAAAATACTGCTGTCTTCTACTGTAATGAGGCTTCACCAATAGCCTCTCATAGGCTCTCTTTTTTGCATGACACCTTCAGTCCTGGGCCATCAATTGCTACTGAGGCTGCACCTTCACCAATGGCTTTCCGCAGCCTCTCACAGTGCCGAGCCTCAGCTGCTCTTCATGAACCCTTCATGCCTTCAATACCAGTACCACCTAGGTGACTCTTACACATTACCAAGTCCAGCCACAGCACAAAGTACAATCTTGGCTATTTCTGGAACACAACCTCGGTGCTCTCAGAAAACACTTCCCAGAAGATTTCACCTCAATGATGCTGGTCTCTTCTTAATCATCACTAATTTCTTAGATCCAGCTAACCAGCATCAATAATCCCAGTAATGCAAAGTTTTTGCTTTAGTAGTTCTGGTATCTCGTTAATCACAGGTGATTCTTCAGCCTCAGCTAACCAAAACCACAGAATCTTCACAATCAAAATAGCAATGGCCCTGATAAGAGTCTTTAACCTTCCCTCTGAAATTTCATAAGCCAGGCCTCCATCTTCTGCACTGTTCTCAACATTATCTTCCAAGCTCCTACAGAACACCCCACAAAGTTCTTAACACCAAATGGCTCTTCTAGCCCTAGGTTCCAAAGTCCTTCCACAGTCCTCCCCAAAACATGGTCAGATTGTCATAGGAATACCTCACTATGCTGGTACCAATTTGTCTTAGTCAGGGTTTCTATTCCTGCACAAACATCAGGACCAAGAAGCAAGTTGGGGAGGAAATGGTTGATTCAGCTTACACTTCCACATTGCTGTTCATCACCAGAGGAAGTCAGGACTGGAACTCAAGCAGGTCAGGAAGCAGGAGCTGATGCAGAGGCCATGAATGGATGTTACTTACTGACTTGCTTCTCCTGGCTTGCTTGCTTCTCCTGGCTTGCTCATCTGGCTTTCTTATAGAACCCAAGACTACCAACCCAGGGATGGCACCACCCACAAGGGGCCCTCCCCGCCTTGATCACTAATTGAGAAAATGCCTTACCGCTGGATCTCATGGAGGCATTTCCTCAACTGAAACTCCTTTCTCTGTGATAACTCCAGCTTGTGTCAAGTTGACACACAAAACCAGCCAGCACAGAAGGTATCCTTTGTTGTTACAGATCCATTATTTAATTTTCCATTTATTCACCAATCCATTCAATTCAATTCATTTATTCAACATTCATTCAATTAGCAAACACAAGCATCCTCCCTATGAATAAGATCTGCAGCAGCTCATTCTACCAACCGTCTGTGGAAAACTGCTGGTAAAAATGTCTTTATTGACATGTGTGGTTTCCCCCTGCAAATGCTCCCTACAAGGTAAAAACTATCTTTGTAGTACTTACATTGTTTCAAGAACTACATGTAATTTGAATCCCAAGGGTGGATGTATGTAGGATAGATATGCAACACTTGAACATCTGCAGATTGTGGTGTCCCCAAAGGATTTTAACACCAATCACCCATGCATACCCAAGGACCATAATATGATTTGGGCCAAATAATTGTCGGTAGGCTCTTGTTAGTCACTGTGAGGATTTGACTTTTTATCCAGGGGCAATAGAAGTGATTTCAGTGTTTGAGCAAAAAGTGTTGTATACTGTCTCACTGTTAACAAGTTTATGATGACCACGGCATTATAGTATGGAGAATGGAGATAATATCGATCAATTCTATTCAGGCTATATTCTGAGACAGGCTTGCTGATGAATCAGATGCAGGAGGTGTCACAGTTGGATTCAGTGGGGATTGTGTTTTAGTCAAACATGTGTACTACATCTCAGAGCATGAGGCGACGAAGCAGCAGACAAGGGTCTGAGAAGATGTGACAGAAAAAGAGGGCAGTGGAGGAAACGGACGAATGGATATCTGCTGGAGAGCTTGTGTTGGGAGACAGGGTTATAATAAAAATAGACAATGAGGAAGTTTGTATGTTAGAAATTTAGATTGCAAAAAAATTGCAATTTTTGGTCATAGCAAGATCTAAGACTTTACACAGAAATGAGTGGCTGGCTCAAGGCAATGGCGACATTCATGGAGGAAAGCAGGCATAGGACAGGTTAGGAGTTAGAGGACAGGGCAGGCCATCTACACAGACAGGAGAGCACCAAGAGGTAAGTTAGCAGTAGCGTTGAAAAGAATGGGTCTGAGTCGGACTGAAACCTGAGGATCACTGCAAGAAGAAAGGGAAATGACTTATGCTAGTCAGAAGAAATATTCAAAATCATAGTCTCAGGGAGGAGGAGAGGAAAATAACCTGGTCTGAAGGAAGGGGAAACCTTCGTATTCTGTTCCACTTACAGGTCCAGCAGTTCAGGGAGTAAAAGGAAGCCACCACACAAAAGGCCATAAAGGACAGCTAGGCTTACAGCAGAGCAAGAAGGGGGTGGGGGAGAGACAGTGGAAAGGAGAGTTCACGGACGATGGACCACGACCTCTAGGGGGCAGCACCTCCTTCCTCACCCCTGCCTTTGGCTGAGTAGAGGCCATCTTAAGGGTTACTATTACTCTGATGAAACATGATGACCATGGTAACCGTAACTCTTATTAAAAATAAAACAAACAAACAAATGAACAAACAAATATTTAATTGGAGTGGCCTTAGAGTTTCAGAGGTGTAGTCCATTATCATCATGGCAGGGGGTGTGGCAGTGTGCAGGCAGACATGGTGCTGGGGAAGGAGCTGGGAGTTCTACATCTGGATCTGCAGGCAGCACTGAGAAAGAGACTGGGGCTGGCCCAGGCTTTTGAAAGCTCTAAGTCCTCCTGGATTGACATTTGTCAGTGAGATCACAACTCCTAATCATCTCATGTAGCCCCACCCTCTGATTACTGAATATTCAAATATATAAGCCTATGGGGGTCATTCCTAGTCAAACCAGCACAGAGGCTGAGGGCAAGGCAGTCTTATTTCAAAAGCCCTTTCAGTGGGCTTACACGGTCCAAGCTTCATGGACCTGGGTTAGTAGATGTTTGTAAAATGCCTTTGCATGTCAAGGCTAACATTCTTTGTCTACTGGAGGAAGACACATTCCTACAGTACTAATTCCCATATGTCTGATAGGCTCTCTGTAATGAAGGAGAGGGTCTAATCAAAACGGAGAAGAGGCCCATTTAGATGGAGGAGGATGCTCTTTGATTGGCACTTTTTAGCAAAGAGTTGGAGACAGAGCTGTGTCCCCAGCCTCTTATCATAAGCCCCAGTTTGGAAAGGAATTAACGCTGAGTTAAATGGGTGGGTGTGTAGGTTCTTGGAACATTTGGTGATGCAATGCTGGTGAATTTCAGCCATTCTGCAGAGCGTAAGGTCAAGGGCGAGGTGTAAATTTCTGGTTTCTTTAGAAGCTCACTTGTGTCATGTGATGTTTTTCTGGAAACTGTCATATGAGAGGATGTTTTTCCTGAAGCAGACACGTGGGAGGATGTTTTGCCGAGAGCAGACATGTGGTGTTTTTCTGGAATCTGCCTGGAAAAAGAGCATGTGATGTTTCTCTAGAGCACATGCTTGAGACAGCACGTGATGCTTGGTAAGGGTATGATATAACCCAGCAGAGAGTGGACCACGCTGGATGGTATTGGTTCACTTGCCAATTTTTGCTGGCCATCATTTGTTGTGACTTCATAGAGAGAAACAGACCAAAAAACTTCTGGTAGTGTTCTGCAGATTTGTGCCGATTGGCAGAGTCTCACAGTTTCTTCTGGATGGGCCTGCCATTGCTGACCCATGAATGGTGTTTATGAGTGGATCGAGCTGCTGCTGCTGATTCCTGTGAACTGAGCTGCTGATATCCTGAGCACACAGACTGGATTTGCTCCCAAGAACTATTTCTAAACAGGTCCGCATCCTCCTTCGCACTGTTAACCTTTCTTTCCACTACCTCTGGTGGGTGGTGGGCTAGAAGGGAGGCTAAAGCATTTAAGAATCCTTATTAAATAGTAGTTTTGTTTTGTTTTTAAATCTAAGGTGAAGTTTTTTTCACTTAGTTTTTGTTATTCTCACCTCCAGTACCTGTTTTCTGGGCAGAGTGCTGAGAAAACCAGGGATGATACATCTCCGTTGATTAAGTCTGCAGTTCTTGGCACACCAGGACCACTTCCATTTCTCTCTCTTTTTTTTTCTGAATAACTATTCTATGGCACTAATTCAGAGTGGCAAATGGAGTTAGACTTCTTCATAATCATTTTTAAAATATTAGACTAAATCATCACTTCGCTTCGCTTACCCTTCCTCAGCTGGAATAATGTAATGGATTTTTAAAAGAATTTTCTTCCTTGCTGTTATGTGTTGGGGGATAAAACTGATCTCCTGTCCAAGCAATTCCAAAAGCCTTTTATTGACTTGTTTCAGGAAGATTTCGTTTTTACATTCTTAAAATAGAAATAAATGATATCAGACTCACTTAAGCAGTATACGTTATATTTAGTATCTTTCATAGCCATTACCAGGAAAGCAATAATGAAAATCAATTATATGCATCTGTTCTTTTCTTCTGGCATCCATAACCTGTGAGGCCATTGCATGTCACTTACGCACAATTTTATCTTTGGTTTTTAAAGTGCTTTTGGTGCTTTTATTGGCCTGCATCAAAAGAAAAACATAGTGATTTTTCGAGGATCAAAACTCTGTGGTCAGGGGCAGGGTCGGGGGGGGGGGGGCAGGAGCTGCAGGCTAGGGCTGAGCACAGTTTGCATAGCCCTGGATTCCAGAACTCATAACCCATAACCTGGTGTGGTGGCACACACCTGTAAGCCCAGCATTTAGGTGGAAACAGGAGGGTGAGAAATTCAAGGTCATCCTCAAATACATAATGATTTTGAGTCTAGCCTGGGCTTCATGAGACTCTGACTGAAAATGCAAACAAACTTCCTGTCAACAAAATCTAATAAATACAAACATGTAAACAGTGAAAATCCTTTTTCCCATAATTAGTTGTATCTCTAGCTCACCTTTGGCAGAAAGCTCTCTCTTTTTGCTTGAGGTAAAGGTAGGCAAATACAGTCACAGCGTGACAAGAGAAACCCTGAGTTCAGTGGCTCTTCCTCCCCTCTCCCCAGAACAGAATGTCATGTTGGACTGGGGGAGTCACTCAAGGCACGGTGGCCTTGGATGGACAGAGAGCTGGGTGCTGACATTTCTTGAGGTGGCTGATAGCTGCGCATGCTCAGACCCACCAAGTCCACACTGGCGTTTGGTTTGGAGGTTGACGCTGTTGTGTCCAGAGATGGTCTCTCTGCGGAACCAGCAGACCCTGGACTCCAGGAGCTTCCTTTGTGTAAGTTAATCACTAAAGCGAGTGTGGGGAGGGGTAGGCCTTTGTCTCATATCTCCCTTGTCTTTAAGTAACTCAAAGCTTCTACAGGACTCTGTGCTATGTCTTCCTGTCAGAGAGGCACAAGACACTTCTCTGAGATTACACGTGCTTCATTTTCAGAACTCAAGAGTGGACTAGACAGAAATCTCCTCTACAGAGCCCACGACGGTTTGCACGATAGTCATCTGCCACCTGGAGAGACCAGCTCCTAGATGGCAAAGTCTCTCTGAAAGCCCCATTTCATCTTTGAAGTCTCAGAAGGCAGCAAGTAGCTTCTACTCTGGTAGGCTTTGGAAGGAAACTCAGGTCTCGACTCATCTAAACCTCAGCCTTTTACAACTCAAACCCTACTGGTTTCAAGAGTCTACTGCTAATCTAAAATATGAGCATCAACTACTCCTCTTTTTAATTATCATGTATGTGTATATATGTGTCCGCGTGTGTGCCACGTGTGTGTGATGCTCATGGACACTAAGAAGAATGTGTCGGGTCCCCCGGAGCTGGAGTTACAGGTAGGTGTGACCTGCCCAGTTCAGTACTGGGAACTGAACTTGGGTCTTCTGCAAGTGTTCTTAACCAATGAGCCATCTGTCAGGCTCTGTTTAACTATTTCTTTTTATAGTCTGCTACCCCTGGAGCCAAGAGATGCCTTGATCAAGCAGAGGAGCCCTGACTGAGGAGGAGTCAGAAGAGAGGACTGGAAGAAACCCTGGCAGTCTGAGCCTTTATCCACAGCCTCGGCTCTGAGCATTCCTCTGGGAGTCCTGTGACAAAGCCTGTGGTGATTGTCTTCTGACTTCTTCCACCCCTGCCCTGGCTTTTCTCTTGGCTTCCCTTCACCCCACTTTCCTTGCTGGCCTCTGCTCCTCCGAGGTTCCTAGTCATTCTACCTTTACACGCCGCCTCTGTAGACAGTGACCACTTTAATTCTCTCTGCTGCCATCATACATCAATGCTGGAGGCATTTCTGCTCGGACCGAGCATCGCTTCACTGTAAGACACCCACGAAGACTCCATCTTTTCTCCACATTTTCAGACTCGCCTCACTTTTCTCTTCTTCTCTGTGGAAGGGAGCCCTCCATTTCCTCGTCACTGTGCTCGGTGTCCTTCAGTGTTTTGACTTCTTGCTCTGTCTGAACCCTGTGCCTTGTTACCTTGGAAATAGCTCATACTCAATCCTACCCGTACCGATGCCTACCGTGGACAGCGGTAGCCTGTTTTCTGAGTGTGCTTCCTTTGATGTAAGCATTTCCTCAGCTTCCTCTCCCCCTGCTCTGCCCATCCCCTTTGATCTCTGGGTTAACATTTATCCTGATTTAGCTTCATGCTCTCGCTCACCCTCAGATTCCATCCTGTTTCTCAGGTGAATAGATTTTGGGTGTGATGGCCTCCCTCTGACTCTGAGCATCCTTTGCTATTCTGTTGTTCATCCTGTGAAAATTCTGCTTGCCAAGGTTCCTGTCTAACTTTGTGGAATGGGGAAAGGGCCCCGGTCAACTTGCTTTGCTGCTTGCAAGCTTGTGCACACTATCTTGACGTTAATGATAATTTTATTCTGCTTATTTCTCACTTTCTGGTCTGCAGGGATTTCTCAGTGTCTACAAGAGAAGATTTAAATACATTGGTCTTATTTAAGCCTAACTACATTCTGTGATCCCAGCAGTCCGGCTGTATGGCTAATGACAGCCCTAAAAGAATTATGGAGTAAGGAAGTGGCTCAGTTGGGAACACGCTTGTTCTGGGATTGTATGTGGTAGCCTGCATCTGTAATCTTAGTACTGGGGAAGCGGGGGGAAGGGGGACAATAGGGCTTCCTGTCCACTTAGTCTAACCACATCAGTGAACTCCAGATTCAGTGAGTGTAGTGGCTATTTCTGATTGTCAACTTGACTATATCTGGAGTGAATTACAATCCAGAATTAGAAGGCTCACCTGTGATCTAGATCTTGAGTCTGGAAGATACAAGTTTCAGGTGTGGTGGTATGCATGCCTCTAATCTGGGTCACACCTGCTGCTGGAGATCTACATAAGGACACTGGAAGGAGGAAGATTCAATCCTCTTCGCCTGCGAGCCTTGTGGGACTAAGTGATTGCTAGATCCTCGGGTTTTCATTCACAGCTGCTGCTGACCATTGTTGGGGAGTTTGACTACAGACTGTAAATCATTAACAAATTCCCTTACTATATAGAGATTACTATAAGTTCTATGACTCTAGAGAACCCTGACTAATACAGTGAGAGACCTTGTATTCAAAAAGAAGGTGAACAGAAATAGAGAAAGATACCTGATGTCTAACTCTGGCCTACTTCATCAACACATGTGAACACACACACACACACACACACACACACACACACACACACACACACACACATACACTGCAGAACCCTCAGTGACTCCACTAAAATGTTCTTGATTTTGGATAGATCTTCTGAGACATCTGAAATAGCCTCCACCTGCTTGCTCATCCACCCTTGGAAACATCCCTTGTTCCATTTTGAGCTTAAATTGCTTTCTGAAGATTTCTCCCGGGCAGATCAATTCTCTTTCACTGAAAACAAAAAGCAATAATCAGAAGTAAAGTAATGTCTTATCATAATCGTATAAACAGGAGCATGAAGCATTATGATATCCATATATACTGGTTGCATATAAGTCATTTTATTATATGGCACAGCAGTCAGTTTGTCAAGGTTCAGAGAGGTTCCCATGGAGAAATAAAAGATATTTTTAAATTGTATGACAAGGATGCTAATGACCTTTGGATCCCTGATCTCCCTTTTCTCAGGTCTATTGCTAGTCTGCTTTCCCCTGACGTTCTATGAACCTTACAATTCTTTGCTTATGTCTTCAGCAGCCATCCCTTGGTCTTTCCTCACTGCATGTGCCCCTAAGCCTGGCTTTCTAGTTTTCTCAAAATCTGGTGTACAATTGCTCCCCCAGTGATTTTAAGTGACTTCAAGCATCTGCTTTTGGTTCATGACATTTCTTTCTACTTTTAATTCTTTCGCTAGCTAGCTCGTTTGCAAGCATGTCCAAACCAAGGCCTATGGGCTTCATGCAGCCAAGGATAGTTACGAATGCAACTCGGCAGCATTACATTGCTTTAAATGACGGCACTGTTTCGTAATGTTCAATGGTTGACCGCACCTGATCAACATGTGTTTGTAACTTGGAGACTCTGTAGGTAAGTTAGACTTCCAATGTCCCAAAGTGAATTCACCATCAGTGCTCATGGTCCAGTACTTCCTCTCCTGTATTCAGCGCTTGCAATGGCAGCCTCTTGTCTTTGGAGCCACCCATTCGGAGATAATCCTTAGCTGATCCTTGGCTCCTCTGTTCTCACAACACCCATTCTCTCCCCTCCCCCGCAGACACTTGCATGTCTCACTACACTCAGTGTGATCTCAAAACATTTTACTGTGCTGTTCAAAGTCCTGCAACTGACCTCTGCTGATCTCCAGCCTCCTTATGTGCTCCCAGTCTCCTCAAATCTCAGAACTCAATCTTTCAGACCCTAAATTGTTAGGTTTATTGGGATTATTCACAGGAGGGTGTAAAGATCACCCAATCACAGTCACAGTTTACCTAATTATGTTAGCTTCCTCTTGGTTATTTTCTATTGTTTGCCAAAGACTCTTTCTTGCTTGCTTCGTTCTATTGAGCAGTGGTAGAATGTGTCGCTTTGGAGCGAGTGTGACTCTGAACCAACCGCCTTGGAAAGGGTGTGTGCATAAGGATTCTCTGACTCATCCTTGTCTCCTCCGGAAGGCCGGCGGTAATCTCCCCTGTGGATGATATTTTCCCTATACTAGAAGGGAAGTCCCGATCTTAACTTTTTAAAATCAAATTAACTAATTAGTTAGTTTAGTGTGTATGTGTTTGGGCATGTGTTTTCTCCAGCACATGTGTGGACTTCAGAGAACAACTTGGAGGTGTCAGTTTTCTCTTTCTACATGTGGGTACTGGGAAGCAAACTTAGGTGGTCAGGCTTGGTAGAAGGCACCCTTACTGCTGCGCTATCTCAAATATGGAAAAATAATATTTTTGTAATCAAAGATGGGAAGTTTGGTAGTTAATTTTGACCTTCAGCTGATGGGGTTTAGAATTTCCCAGGTGATGAATGATGCTTTTGAGGATGTTTCCAGAGCAGTTTAACTGAAGTGGGAAGACCCACCCTGAATGTGGCTGGATCTCTGGACTGAACAGAAAGTGTTGAGGATTGGTTCCAATGCTTTGAATTAATCTGGCCCCCCAAATCAGGAATCTTCGTGTCCAAATGCTGAAGGTCCTTGTCTCCAATTGGTTTTTGATCGATCAATAGAGAGCCAATGGCCAATGGCTGGGTAGGTAGACTGAGGCGGGACCTTTAGATTTGTGTGGGCTGGATATTGAGAGAAAGGAAGACAGAGAAACACCATGACTCAGGGGAGAAGGATGGGATGTAAGAGCTGAAGGAGAGAAAGCCAACCAGCCATGTAAGAACTCCGGGAAGTGGCTGCGGACCACTTCCCCAACTGAGCCTGGGGTAGCAGGGGAAGGTTTAGGAATCTCAGAAGTATGTCATGGCATGTCAGAAATTAACGCTCTCTCTCTCTCTCTCTCTCTCTCTCTCTCTCTCTCTCTCTCTGTGTGTGTGTGTGTGTGTGTGTGTTTCATTCACGAATCTGGATAGCTCCTGAGTGGGTGTGGGTGTTCGACCCACTGGGAGCAAAAGCAGTTTAGCTAAATGCTACAAAAAAAGACAAATGAGCACGAGCAGCAGCTATCTCTCTCTGTTTGCTAACTGTGGGTAATGTGACGATCTCACGCTCTGTGGCACTGCTTTTCTCTCAGGCTCTGTGACCAGAACAAACTCCTTCTTGCTTAAGTTGCTTTCATCATGAATGCCATGGCAAGTGGTAATTTCCTCAGGATTTGTTCTGAGAAGTGAGGCTGTGTGTCCTAGTTTGGGTTTCATTGCTGTGAAGATACACCATGACCAAGGCAACTCTTAGAAAGGAAAATATTTAATTTTCCTGGCTGGCTTACAGTTTCAGAGGTTCAGTCCTTATCATCGTGGTGGGAAGCATGGCCGTATCCAGGCAGGCATGATGCTGATGGAGCCAAGAGTTCTAGATCTTCTTCTGAAGGTAGCAGAGAGAACATAATGACCTTACATATCTTCCAAGACTGGACCCTTCTTTATTCAAAGCATTCTGTCCCCCATCCCCATTGGCAACAAAGTTTCTAAAACAACACATGAAAAAAATTAGCCTTTTTAAAATTATCAACACTGGCAGATAAATTTAGAAATTCTATAAAAAAATGTCGCTTTGTGAAAAATTTTAGTTTGTTTTCTTGCCAGAATATGTCTCTAAAAAGAAAGATGTCAGGCAGTGGGAATTAGAACAACTCTATTTTATTATTTCCATGGATAGAAATATTACAACATTAATTTGAATTTTAGATTTTCTTGAAGTTATTGGGGAAATAAGAACAAAATAGATCCTTTGTGAGGTAAATAAGACCTAGAAGAGCAGGGAAGTAGATTTGGTGGTAGAGATATTTCTAGACCACTGTGGTGATTTTTGTGCTCATTGGCTTCCAGCATGGTCTCTATGTGGCAGTGACCACATGTGGCTGGGTGAGAGGAAGACTGAGAACACAAAGACCATGTCCACAATCAACACCAACTGGGCATTTGTGGATCAGGTCTCTAGTGTGAGCATGCGTATTTATATAATTTCCTTTAACCCACAACAGCTCAAGGAATCCGCATTTCTGTTATCTCCATTTCCTGTCAAGAAAACCAGAGCATGGAAGGACTTGCCTGTGACTTCTTAGATAGTAATGCCCACCCTGAGATTAAAACCCATGCTGGCTTGCTCACAAGGGTTGCAGATCTCAGCACCATACCATAAATGACTGGAGACCTATAGGGCTCTGGTAGATCTATATTTAACATTAACTACAAATAGTGAGAAACTTATGGTGGTGCACAGATAGAAACTCACAATGACAACATACAGCTGTTAGGTTCAACTTAGCACATTCAGCAAAGTGGAAATCAAGGAAAACTTTTCCGGTCACGGTTGATCACTGTTGGTCTTTGAAGGGCTGTATATCTTAGCTATGCTTTTTAGACAAATAAAGGTAAGAGCAGAAACGTACCAAGGTCAAGATGTAAATGGAAAGCCATAAAGTATTTGGCCCAGCGGAGGAAGCGACAGTGCTAAGATCGTAGAGAAGGTAGAATCTTCGAAATCGTGTCAAGATCTTCAGAAAGGGTAGTTTCCAGTTTCCATGACAACGTCATGGTCATGAAAGGTTCCAATGTTTAACCTAAACCTATCCAATGTCCCTAATTATAAATGACTTGTACATGTTCAAGAGGATGTTCAGTGGAACGCTGCAGGAAAATGGTGACATTTGGGTAATTAATTAATTACAGTAATTAGTGGCAAATTCTATAGGCTATAGCAGTTCATGAATCTTCCAAGTGTTAAGGAAAAGCCAACCCCAAAGGTCTGGCCTAGATTTTGCATTTGGGATTCTCTAGGCCGCTCCACCCTCTCCTCCGTGCAGCTGTTTTGCTTCTTTGCAACTATTGGTTAGTAAATGAGATCACAAATACTAGTTAGGCATTAAAGCGAATGTTTGGTTGTGTCACCATGCTCCAACATAGTGCTATATTTGTTCTGATTCACAAGCATACAAAAACAAATCATGACATCACACTTCCTGTCAGGGCTCTGTATTTATTACTTTCCAGTTTCTGTGATCAAAATAAAATACCATGGCCAAAATCAACTTAAGGGAAAAGAGTCTATTCTGGCTTACAGTTCTAGAGGGCTACAGTCATTTAAATCACCAAGTTCTTCCCCTTGGTCCAAATATCAATCTGTTGGCCACACCCTGATGCAAAATGCATTTAGTTCAGCCTCAAAAGTCCCCACAGTCTTTAACATAAATCTCGATGTTGTTTCTAAGTCCAAAGTCTCTTTGGCAATCTCCCTGTGACTCCCTGTGAAATTAAAAATACAAAACAAAAAACAAACGGGCAAGTATACATTACCATTCCAGAAAGGAGCAACACGAGTGTAGTGATAAAACTCGGGACCAAAGCAAGACCAAATCGGTGCAGAACAAATGTCAAGCCCCTAGACGCCCTGTGCAGCCTATCTGGCGCTCCAGTCTCAAAGGCTTGGATGGCTCCTCCCCTCCGGCTTTGCAGCCTCTAACAGAGCTGTTCTTGGGGTTGTTTGCATCGTGTGGGTTTTGACAAGTGTATACTGAACCATAGTCACCATTGTAGTCTTATCCCAAATCGTCTGGCTCTCTAAGTTCTCCCTGCCCGAGTCTGTCCCTCCTTGTCCTCTCATTTCTGCCCCACCCCCCTCCGCTAACCTGTCAACAGTCGCTAGAGTTTTGCTTTTACCAGAATTTCACACAGTTGGAATCACACAGTATGTAGCCTTTCAGTTCGACTCCCTTCAGGTAGCAGTATGTGTTAAGACTAAGGTCGTTCTAATAGGTGTGAAAAGGATTTTTCTCAGCTTCTGCAACGACAGATGACGACACAGAATGTCTTTCTACATGCTCGCTTGCTGTCAGTCATCCTTGGCATCTGAATCCCCTGGTAGGTAGGCCCTGCTCTGAAGCTTGTTTCCCAGCAGGTGGCCATAGCTGGGGAGGCTGTGGAACCCGCAGGAAGTGGAGCCCAACGTGTAGGTCAGTAGGGGGCAGGTCTTAGAAGGCTGTTCCCACTGCTGGTCTAGCCTGCTGTTTCTGCTTCCTTGTCTCTGCTGTGCAGGAGTTGAGGCTTCTTGCCTCAGAAACATGGGGCTGCTCTGCCATGTTTGTCCACATGAATAGGGACCCTCTGAAACGGTGAGCTCAAACAAACGCTTCTTGCCTTTCGCCGTTTCTGTCTGGTATTTTAGTCACAAAGATGCAAATATGCTGAAAACACTGGGCTTATGTCTCCACTAGTGGATTTTCCTGTTTAACTCTCTTGGTTTAACTAATTAATTATTTATTTATTTTTGGCAGTGTTGGGATTTGAACACCCCCCCCCTTTTTGTGCCTGCTAGTATTGTGTCCAAACAGTGTGGTAGTTTGATTACAAATGACCTCTGTAGGCTCATAATATTTGAATGCTTAGTTACCTGGGAAGTGGCATTATTTGAAAAATTGAAAGGATTTATACAGATTAGGAAATATGGCTTTGTTGGAGAAAGTGTGTCACTGCAGTGAACTTTAAGGCTTCCAAAGTCCATGGCTCCTCCACCCCCAGTCCCCTGTAGATCAAGATGGAGCTCTCAGCTACTGTTCCAGCACCATGTGCTGCCACGCTGCCTGCCATGATGAACCAAGCCTCTGGAAGTATAAGCCAGCCCCAGTTAAGTGCTTTCTTTCCCAAGAGTTACTTTGATCATGGTGTCTTTTCATAGCAACAGAACAGTAACTAAGACAATCAGTGAGCTTCTTAACTAAAAAGAAGGCCGGTGAGATGCTTCTGTGGTTAAGTTGCTTGCCACCAAATCTGCCAACCTGTGTTCAATCCCCTGAATGTACGTAGTGGAAAAAGAAAACCAACTCCTGCGAGTTGTCCTCTGACATCCACATGTAGGCCGTGGCACCCAACCACATAAATAAATGTAATAAATAATAAAAGACATTTAAAAATAAAATAATTGAAACACTCTAGACACTATTAAGAGAGAAAACCAGAAAATTATGCATAGAATAATGTCATTGAAATTAGAAATCAACTTTATAAATGTGTTCTTTTCTGTTTGCACACAGAGAGTGTAGGCATTCTATTCTCACATTCACACAGGTTATTCATTAATCATCCACTCTGGGCAAAGAATGTTTGGGAACCAAGAACACAGGGAGAAATAGATGGACTCCCTGCCCTCACGGAACTTCTGTGTATAGCAGAGAAGGCAGACACTAAACAGACAGTTGCACAAGTTATTAATTAATTATGCAATGACAGATTGAATAAAGGATGGAGCGAGGTGACATGGCCGTGAGCTAGGGCAGGCTAACCTAGCTCAGAGCGGGACGACAGACAGAACCTGCAGGGCAAAGTCAGGGAGGGAAACCTCTACAGAAAGCATATATCATTTTCATCAGAAAATGGCATTTTGAACTTTTTAAAAGAGAAATAACTGACATCTCTCTCCCCCTTTGTTCCTGAAACCCACAGCTGCACAACAGTAGATGTTTCTACTCTCTGCTTGATTCAGGAAAATCTAGTTCAATGATGAGACATTTTCTCTCACATTCTAGTACGTCAAGTGAACGAGATGGAAATAGTTAAGATAATAAATTCAGACTGCAGGACAAAAAACTGTAAAGCAAAATGATGGTTAGAGAGCCTCCTTGCCTGGGGCTGCCATTAGGGAACAGATTTGTGACCTGTGATAATCCATCCACCAAAAAGCTTCTGAAATAGTCTTGCTGGTGACCTTGAGGAGAATCGGAGCCAGCGTCTATGCAGGCCGAGGTTCTGTTTTTATAGGTTCAAAATGAAGGACCACAAGGATGAACAAAGGACAAGAACTGTTTTTAAATCTGCTCAACGTGGATCAGTAATGGAATTTTCCTCAAATTTCATGAACAAGGCAGCTGCTGCTGGATGCTAAAGAGTAAGAACTCTAGTACCTTCCCCTGGTCTAATTCTCTGGAGATCAGTATTTTATCTCTTTGAAACACATTCATCACTGACTTACCCAACACATGTTTGCACTCAGCATTTTTCTGGGCGCTAGGAATACAAGGTGAACAAGACCTTTGATGCCCTTGGCCCCAAGGCCCTCAGTCTTACTGCATAGGCACGATAATAGAAATCCGTGTAGGGTGTGAAAGAGTGTGCAGCCTCACTGGGACCGCACCTTTGGTGAGGATAGAAGAGAAACCACCTCCACATTAAATGTGCAGCAATGGTTCGGTTTTTTTAAAATTACATTTATTAATATTATTATGGTTGATGATGACGAGGGTAGTGGTCGTGGTAGGGTGGCATGCATGTGTGCACACATGCAAGAGTGTGTGTGCATGTGCTTGTGGATGTTTGCACATGTGTGTATGCATGTGTGTGTGCACATGCAAGAGTATGTGTGCACGTGCCTGTGGATGTGTGTGTGTGCATGTGTGTGTGCATGTATGTGTGTGCATGTGTGTGTGCACATGCAAGTGTGTGTGTGCATGTATGTGTGTGCATGTATGCGTGTGCATGTATGTGTGTGCATGTATGTGTGTGCATGTGTGTGTGTGCATGTGTGCACACATGCAAGAGTATGTGTGCATGTGCCTGTGGATGTGTGTGTGTGCATGTGTGCACACATGCAAGAGTGTGTGTGCATGTGCCTGTGGATGTGTGTGTGTGCATGTGTGTGTGCATGTGTGTGCATGTATGTGTGTGCATGTGTGCACACATGCAAGAGTGTGTGTGCATGTGCCTGTGGATGTGTGTGTGTGCATGTGTGTGTGCATGTGTGTGCATGTGTGCACACATGCAAGAGTGTGTGTGCATGTGCCTGTGGATGTTTGCATATGTGTGTGTGTATGTGTGTGTGCACATGCAAGAGTATGTGTGCATGTGCCTGTGGATGTGTATGTGTGCATGTGTGTGTGCATGTATGTGTGTGCATGTGTGCACACATGCAAGAGTATGTGTGCATGTGCCTGTGGATGTGTGTGTGTGCATGTGTGTGTGCATGTATGTGTGTGCATGTGTGCACACATGCAAGAGTATGTGTGCATGTGCCTGTGAATGTGTGTGTGCATGTATGAGTGTGCATGTGTGTGTGCACATGCAAGTGTGTGTGTGCATGTATGTGTGTGCATGTATGTGTGTGCATGTGTGTGTGCACTTGCAAGTGTGTGTGTGCATGTGTGTGTGCACATGCAAGAGTATGTGTGCATGTGCCTGTGAATGTGTATGTGCATGTATGAGTATGCATGTGTGTGTGCACATGCAAGTGTGTGTGTGTGCATGTATGTGTGTGCATGTGTGCACACATGCAAGAGTATGTGTGCATGTGCCTGTGAATGTGTGTGTGCACGTATGAGTGTGTATGTGTGTGTGCACATGCAAGTGTGTGTGTGTGTGTGTGTGCGTGCGCATGCATGTGTGTTCTGGTGCACACCTGCCGTGATGTGCATGTGGAAGTTAGATGGCAGCTTCCTGGACTCAGTTCTCTCCTTTCACTGTGAGTTCCATGAAGTGACGTCATCAGGTTTGCTTGACAAACACTTTTACCCACAAAGTCACCTCTGCAGCCACATTCATGATTCTTGCAGTTACTCACTATCATCTCTAGGAAAACAAAAATTAAACAATGATAGCTAGACCTATTTACACCTATTAACCATGCCATGAAAACAAATCACCGAGTAGTCAGGGTGTAGGATCTGGATAAGTTCCTTTGCTGCTTAAACAACTAACCACAAGCCAGGTGGCCTAAAGCAATGCACTGTTTTATAGCTCTGCGGGTTAAAAGTCCAGATTAGGTGGGGCAGCTGCCTCACTTCTGGAGGCTTTGGGAGAACCACTTCCTTCTTCCAGAACCTTCTCCCAACCTTGGCTCCTGGCCCTTCACTCTGGCCATTTCTTCTATCTTTGCATCTCTTCTCTAGCCCATTGCCTCGTCTTTAAGGACTCCTATGATCTGAAATCTCTCAATAATTTGGTAGAATCTCCCTTTCTCAATATGCTAAATTTAATCACGCCTTAAAAATTTTCATGTAAAGTAACACATCCTCAGGTTTACAGGATCAGTGCATACATATCTTTTATGGAGTCCTTGTTCTGCTTGCTATGAGGTCCTTACAGTAAATTTCTACAAAGAATTCTCATTCCTCTGTCTCGTCTCCCCAGTATCCTCCTGTGGCTGGATTGTCACTTTTTACTGCTGTTATAAAACACTATTACCACGGTGACTTACAGAAAGAAGATGACTTATGTTTCCAGAGAGAGTCTGTAGTGTCAGAAAGGCATGGCTGTAGTCAGCTAGATCCACACACAGAAGCAGAGAGAAACCACAAGCAGGGTAAGACCATAAACTCTCAACGTTTTCCCCACCAAGGGACACACTTCCTCCAGCAAGGTGGAATCTCCCCAAACACCACCAACAACTGGAGATCAAGTGTTCAAATACCCGAGCTTTGGGGGGACATTTCTCATTTGAACCCCCACAGAAGAGTCATTCAGGATGCCTTACAGTGTACAGGACATGGTGTAATTAAAATAACTATTAAATGTTCCCAAGATTTCTGAGACTTGCAAAGGATGTTTATAAATAAAAAATGTACAATTAAATAAAAAACAATTAAGAAAATTACATTGCACTGGCTATTATAAATGTGGCTGCTATGAACATAGTGGAGCATGTGTCCTTATTACATGTTGGAGCATCTTCTGGGTATATGCCCAGGAGTGGTATAGTTGGGTCCTCAGGTAGTATTATGTCCATTTTTCTGAGGGCCCGCCAAACTGATTTCCAGAGTGGTTGTATCAGCTTGCAATCCCACCAGCAATGGAGAAGTGTTCCTCTTTCTCCACATCCTTGCCAGCATCTGCTGTCACCTGAGTTTTTTGATCTTAGCCATTCTAACTGGTGTGAGGTGGAATCTCAGGGTTGTTTTGATTTGCATTTCCCTGATGACTAAGGATGTTGACCATTTCTTTAGGTGCTTCTCAGTCCTTCGAGTTTCCTCAGTTGAGAATTCTCTGTTTAGCTCTGTTCCCCATTTTTTAATAGGGCTATTTGGTTCTCTGGAATCTAACTTCTTGAGTTCTTTGTATGTATTGGTTATTAGCCCTCTATCAGATGTAGGATTGGTAAAGATCTTTTCCCAATCTGTTGGTTGCTGTTTTGTTCTATTGACAGTGTCCTTTGCCATACAGAAGCTTCGCAATTTATGAGGTCCCATTTGTCAATTCTTGATCTTAGCCAGAAGCTGGAAACAACCCAGATGTCCCTCAGCAGAGAAATGGATACAGAAAATATGGTACATTTACACAATGAAATACTACTCAGCTATTAAAAACAATGACTTTATGAAATTCACGGGCAAATGGATGGAACTTGAAAATATCATCCTGAGCGAGGTAACTCAGTCACAAAAGAACAAACACGGTATGTACTCACTGATAACTGGATATTGGCCCAAAAGTTCGGAGTACCCAAGATTCAATTCATAGACCATATGAAGCCTAAGATGAAGGAAGACCAAAATGTGGATGCTTCAGTGCTTCTTAGAAGGGGGAACAAAATATTCACAGGAGGAAATTATGGGGACTCAAGGAAAGGCCAGCAAGAGGCTGTCCCAGCTGGGGATACATCCCATATACAGCCATCAAACCCGAATGTTATTGTGGATTCTGGGAAGTGCTTGCTGATGGAAGTGTGATAAGCTGTCTCCAGAGAGGCTCAGGCAGAGCCTGACAAATACAGAGGCAGATGCTCACAGCAACCACTGGACTGAGTGCGAGGGTCCCCAATGGAGGAGTTGGAGAAGGGACTGAAGGAGCTGAGGGGGTTTGTAGCCCCATGGAGGGAGCAACAGTGTCAACTGGCCAGACCCCCCAGTGCTCACGGAGACTGGACCACCAACCAAAGAATACACATGGAGGGACCCATGGTGCTGGCCACATATGTGGCAGAGGAGGGCCTTGTCAGACATCAGTGAGAGGAGAGGCCCTTGGGCCTGAGGGTGTTAGATGCCCCAGTGTAGGGGAATGCTAGGGAGGGAAGATGGGAGTGGGTGGGTGAGTCGGGGAACACCCTCGTAGAGGCAGGGGGAGGGGGATGGGATAGGGAGTTTCCAAAGCGGAGACTTGGAAAGGGGAAAACATTTGAAATGTAAATAAAGAAAATATCCAAAAATAAACAAACAAACAAAAAAATCAAAACATTGCACTTGTCAGGAATTCTCAATTCATGGACAACTGAATTTTCCATCAGTCATCTTTGTGTCAAGAGAACTAGAGGTTTCTTGACTGACATGGGAGGATTTTTAATAACCTTCTACTTGCTGAAGAGTTTGACATGACTTTATGTCCAGGTCACTATGGTATTTTAATAGCAGCACAAGGTTTTCAAACAGGAGACACTGAAGGGCAGTTGCTCTCCTTTGGCACTAGAGGTCAGTCTGCAGCTAATTAGAAGGTCATAGGTGGAAGCAGAATAACAAACCACTGTTATTGAAAAGAAAAACATTTCGAGTCAAGCCAAAATGGAACTGAAGGTGATTCAGTATCAAAATTAGACTGAAATGGTGCAGATACACTGGAGCCCAGGTCTGCTTTAATTATCTTTTTCTGTTCTAATCTTATTCTATACATACAATTTCCTTTTATTAATACAATTTATTTTATTTAATTATTAAATTTAACCCTGCTCAAAGAAATATTTTGGCTGTTAGATGTGACACCATTTAGTCAAATACTTTGGATTCTGGTTGTTATAGCACATAGATTTCCCTGTGGCAATTAAACTGTAGGGTGCAAAGCACACTGGGGGATCTCAGAGATTGTGATTGGTCCTGATTAAATTCCACACAAGTTATTTTGTAACTTTTTTGTAGTAGTCACAAAAGTATTTTTAATAGATGTATGTGCATTTGTCTTCCAAACTGCTTCAGGTAAATAAACTCAGACTTTACCCACTCTACTTCATGTGGTCTCTGTGCTTGAAAGAATGATAGTATGATGGATTTATTTGGACAGACCAGATATCTCAAAGATATTCTTTTCTTGATGGGAGTTTAGTCCCCAGAACATACATAAAGAAACCAGATGTGGTGGCATGCTTGCAATCCCAATGTGGGGGTGGCATGTTGCTGGGGCTCACCAGTCAGCCTCGCTAAATCACTGGGCTTCTAGCCAATGAGAGACCCTGTCTCACAAAGCAAGGTAGGTCCTAAACAATACCTGAAGTTGTCCTCTGGTCTCCATACATACATGTGCATACATGTGTGTATGTACTTCTTGCGCACACATACAATTGCACACATACGAATGGATGTATGCATGTGTGCCTTTCTAGATTTGGTCTATCTCTTGTTCCAAGATATAAGTCATCACTATGTTCTTTTGGTTGCTACTTACTTCAAAGTCCCTCTTGCTTCTTGTCATTTTTCGTTACCTCAACTCTTAACACTCTGCTCTAAGCTATGATTGTCTGGACTGTAGTAGCAGTTTTCCAAATGCTTTATTCAGCCCATTTTCCTGATTGGGACTGGTATGATCACCCCCACTCTGAAGTTTTTCAGGCCCATAGGATACACATCAAAAGTCATTCCTGAACCCTCAAAGCCCCAAGGACAGGGGACACCTACTTACCAAGGTAGCCTTCTTAGTAACAGCCAGTGTTCTGTTCTCTGAACTGCAAGCCCAATTTAACCCTCACCATTCCTGGTTAATTTAAGCTTTTTTTCTACTCTGGAGTGTGTACGCAGGTTGCTGTGCTTGTCCTGACAGCTTTTTTGTTTGCCCTCTCCTTCATTGTGGCTTTCTCTTCCCCTTGGAGGCTGCTGGCCACTGGCCCTCGAGGACAAAGGGAGCAGAAGCGGGGTCTAGGGTTCAGAAGGCCAAGAATACCGAGACTGATTTCTGGGATCAGCCTCAGTGAGACAGCTTAACTTTATTCGGGGTGAACAAGGGCTATATAGATCTTGGGGAGTGGGTGGGAATTTCCAAGGGGGGTGAACATTATTGGTGGGGCAGAGGCCTGGGAATGCTTCATTTACATGAAGAGGAATTTCAAGAACCTGCTGGGCAGGTTTTAGGTGTCTGTCCTCAGAGATTTTGGGGAGTTACAGGCAGGAAGGCCTGATTGATCATAACACAGTACTTCATTATCATTTGGGGGAGGGGCTGATGTGCATCCCTTGCAGGAAGCTTTAGTGCAGGGTCATCCTCTCCATCAGGTCAGGCGCCTGTGCTTAAACACATTCTCCAGAGAAGGTCGTTGGAGAAGGGGAAACTCCACTGAGAAAGAGAATCCTCCATTTTGTGCAGAGCTTGGAGAGCTATCTGGACATGGGGGATGTGACCTGAAACCAGGGTCTTCCAACACTTAGTTAATATGTCAATTCCAGCTTAACACTTTCCCCCTGGGAAACCTACTTTGGCTTTTCTTACGTGATTAGACCTTCCTGCAGACACTCTCCTGTTAGTCTTTGACATGTGGCTAAAAGCCTCTGTTATTAGTGTCTAGCTCCTCTAAGTTGTGAGGTCAGAAACTTGCTCTGTTTATGTTCTTACTTGTGTTTCCCATGTCTGGCACGATGTGTACTAAATCGCTGATGCCAACTAAATATCTGTTGATGGAAAGAATATTTTAGCCATGTTCATTGTATACATAAATATCTATCCATCCATCCCCCTATCTGTCTGTCCATCCCTCTCACATCTATCTGTCTATCTATCTGTCTATCTATCTATCTATCTATCTATCTATCTATCTATCTATCTACTATCCATCCATCCATCCATCCACCCACCCACCTACCTATCTGGGGCACGTATGTGCATCCATGTGTATTTGTACATGCATGTGCAGGTGTGTGCACACTGTGAAGGGCAGAGGAGGTCATTGCAAGCCTTCTGCCACTCTACCTTATTCCCTTGAGACAGGGTCTTTCACTGAATTTGGAACTCATAATTTTGGGTTAGGCCAATGGCCAGTGAAGCCCCGAGACCTTCTTTCCTCACCTCTTCCCCATTGCTGGGGTTACAGTCACAGGAGACCATGCTCCCCTTTCTACCTGGGTGCTGGGGTCCCCCCAACTCAGGTCCTTGTGCTTACACAGTAAGTGTTCTTACCCCCCGAGCCTTCTCCCCAACCCCACAGTCATGTTCTTGATGCCTACAGAGAGAGAACTAGAGAAGAAAACAGGGTGTGGAATGAGGGTTGGTGAGAAGGGATGCAGGATGCACCGATCCACTCGAGTCACTTCTGAGACTGTGGGGTCAGTCTTCATTGTCACTGTATTGAAGGACAGCAAAACAGCATAGAGAGACTGGTGTAACTTACCTTGGCGTGTGTGTGTGTGTGTGTGTGTGTGTGTGTGTAATTTTGATCAGTCAAATGTTTGTTTCTTTTTCCATTGTCAGTTTAAAGCTTCAGTGAATTGATTAACTGAAAAACCAAGCAAGTTAATGAAATGAATGATAGAGAAATTATAAACCATGCTCTCTTATATGTTAACAGATAAAATGGAATTATTTTCAATACTACATGATGTTTAAAACTGCTCCTATGTCCTCCTTTTGGATGTGAAACTGGCTGTAGCCTATACTTGGAAATTAGAGGATTTTGATGAAAATTAAAAAATAAAAAATGGAGACTTCCTTCTTTAACATGATAATGGATACTCTAATCCAAGAACTATTGATGGATTTTAGTGGAAAGCAAGAAAACCATTAATTTTCAAACAAAAATAAAATAGAAATACTAATTTATTAGTAATTAATATTGAGTTAACACAAAACATGAAAGAGAAATGGAAAAAAATATACTGTAGAATAAAAAAGGCAATTCACAGATTTTTATTAGGAGTAAAAAAGTAAAAACTAGCCAGGCAGCTGTGGCACATGCCTTTAATTCCAGTACTCAGGAGGCAGATATATGGGTGTAAGGCTAGCCTGGGCTACATAATGAGTTCCAGGATAGCCAGGGTTACACACAGAAACTGTGTAACAAAACAAAAAAGTAAAAGTTTTAATAACTTTTATTGGCAGGATAATGAGGCAATCTTTATTATTAAAATAATGAAATAATATTGGACACAGAAAATTATCTGCATTTTTGCATCCAAATGCAAAATGAACATTCTAGATGATGTACATATGTATTTTTTACACAATAAAAACGAATATCTAATAAGGATTTTAACAGATGTTGAAAATACCTTTAGATAATTATATCTATTTTTTTCTGATAGTTTTCTAATTTTTATTAAAATATTAATAACTGATTAGAAAATACAAATAATAAGAGTTTCATATGGAAGAATATATTTTAAAAGGACCACATATTTGGCAGAGGAGGGCCTTGTTGGCCATCAGGGGGAGGAGAGGCCCCAGTAAAGGGGAATGTCAAGGTGGGAATATGGGAGTGGGCAGGCAGGTGGGTGGGAGGTGGAATTCCCTCATAGAGATGGGGGAGGGGGAAGGGATAGGTGGTCTCCAAAGAGGAGACCTAGAAAGGAGAAACATTGGAAACGTAAATAAAGTACCAAAAAAAAAAATTAAAAAAAAAAAAAAAAAAAAAGAAAATTAGTTTAGGGGGCTGACGAGGTAGCTAAGCGGTTAAAAGCACTCACTGCTTTTTGGAGAGTCCTGAGTTCAATTCTCAGCACCCACATGGCAGCTCACAGCTATCTGACGCTAGCTTCTGGTATGCACATGTACCTGCAGACATAAAATACATAAATAAATCTTTTTTAAAATTAAAATAACATAAAAAAGATGTCAATTTTGATCAGATTAATTGATTTTAATAACACCAGAGGAACTCCAGTTAGCATTCTTTTCTCATAGCTTGAAAAAAAGTTACAATATTTGATGGGAAAGGCATTTATTAAAGGCTTTTATGAGAAGTGAAGAGACAGCTCAGTGGTTAAGAGTACTGGCTGCTCTTGCAAAGGACCTGGGTTTAGTTTCCAGAACCCATGTGGTGGCTTACAACCATCTCCAGTTCCAGAGGATCTGATGTCCACTTCTGACCTCGGCAGGCAATGCACACAGATTGTGCTCATGCATATGTGTAGGGAAAACATCCATACACGTATAATCTAAAATCTAAAAACTGAAGGGTTTTTTGTTTGTTTGTTTGTTTGTTTGTTTAAGACACAAAACACTTTCAAGCAAAATTGGGCATGGTGGCACATGCCTTTAATGTCAGCAGGTGAGAGACAGAGGCAGGCAGGTCTCTGTGAGTTCAAGGTAGCTTTAGGTCAGACATTCATGAGGAGACCTTGTCTCAAAATTTTTTTTTTTTTAAATTCAAAGAATAATTAAAATGGAAGAGTAATAATGTTACAACAAACAAAACATTTATTTTTTTTTTTAAATAGAGAACAGAATGACCAGAAATACTGTATTATTTTTTTCCATCTGTATGGTGTCTGTGTGTGTGTGTGTCTGTGTATGTGTGTCTGTGTGTGACAGGCCCACTAATGGAAGCCAGAGGCAGGCGTTGAGTGCTAATCTACCTCTTTTTGTCTTGATCTTTTGAAGCAGCATTTCCCGCTGAACCCATTTTTTTTCCCTTGTAGGCTTAGGGTCAACAAACCCCAGTGACCACATTTCCACTTTGTCGTCCTTTAATAGAAAGCTTGGTCCACATAGTCAACGAACTGACAGCACCACACAAAAGGGAAATAGCAAAATTTGTGGATCCCAAAGTATCTTTTAAAGACTTTCTCCTTAAATGTTATGTCTGTTTTACAAAACAAACCTAGAAACACAGTTGAGTAAATATTCTCCAGTTAGGCTGCCCCAGCCACTCCGGAACCGGAATGGAGGAAGGTGTATGCCGTGGCAAACAAAACAAACAACAAAATAAAACAAGACAAAACTAAAACTAAAACAACTCAGGGTCACCACCGTGAGAAAAACAAACCAAATAAGGAAACCCGCGTACGGCAGCGGCAGCGGCAGCGCGCTGCTTTACGGCACTCGCCCCGCCCCTCTGCTGCGAAGCCGGCAAACATGGCAGCCCCCTGCTTCCTCACCCTGCCTATGGCTTCCCTGGCCGCCTTGGCGCTCTTGTCTCTCGGTAGCTCCGCCGCTAGTCACATCGAGGTAGGCATCGGACTCTGTTGAGGACTGACCCCCGGGAGGACCGTGTGTCGTAGCTGTGAGCTCCTCAGATGTGGGACGCACGGCCCCTGAGGGAAGCTGCCTGCAGCAACTTCCCTCCCCGGCGTTGGCTGTAGACCGTCTGTCCTGAGGACAGTGACCTGATCCAGCCTATTAGATTGCCCTGTTAAGAGTGCGAAGCCATCGGTGATGGAGGAGGACTCGGTCCTTGGCTCCTGTGACAGGCAGGGCATGCTAAGAACTGTCATGGCTTTGTTATTTTGCCCCTCGACCTCCCTCTTTTTGAGGTCGCAGGACGTCTGGTTTCTTTCCGATGCTTTTACCAGTGATCCTCCAGCGAAGCAATTTGGATTTCTAGCATTATTTTTAGACCTGCCTTCCCTGCCTGCTCAGGAACCCGGGGCGTCAGCAGACATTTTAAAATTTCATCTGTGCCAAAGTTTCATCTGTCACCTAGACTGCAGTAGTTTCCTAACTATGCCTGGAGTAGTTCTGGTTCATAGTCTGTTCTCTAAGCTGTGGTAGGAATAACCTTTAAAATGCTACCTGATCGTGTCATTCAGGCTACCTTCTTGAAATCTCTTGCTCCCCTCTTCAAATGTGTAGGTTTGTTAAACTTTCGGTTTCTCAAACCACTGAGACTCCTTCTGCCATTGGCCCAATTTTCTTTGTCTGGAATTGTCTTTTATCCTTTTTTCATCTTTCGGATATTCGCCCAAAATGTCACTGCTGTAGGGAAGCCTTCCCTGACAAAGTCATAATCCCCTGTTACAATTACAGACTACATTTGGTGTTTTTATAGATTGTGTGGTGGGTTCTTTGCTAAGTGGACAGTAGTCTCTAATGAGGGCAAGCACCGTGATACACTATCATACCCACCAAGGCAGACGTCTGTGTGTACAGTGAATTAGTAAGTGTACATAGTGCAGTGTATTTACATGTCCACCTGTATTAAACTCTGATCATCTTGAGAGAAAATTGCATGCTGTTTAGTGATTTTCCTATCACTGTATATTCCATGGTGCTTGGTACGTAGAAGGTGCTCCGTTAGCTAAATGTTGAGTGAATAAGTTTACACTGCCTGCCTCAGAGTTTTCAGTAAAGTTTCAATGGAGTGACAGTTTTGAGCCTGGGAAGTATGCTAGAGATTATTTAGGTCAAATCTCATGTTCTTTTGGAGAAATTCGAGTCTAAAGTGCAAACTGACTTGCCCCAGTGTCATGTACAGCTCGATTTTAGCTCAGGTCTTCCAATCCCTAAACCAGTGGGTTATCCACAATACACCCTGCTTGTTGCTGTTGGGTCTATTCTCACACTGGAGAGGAACTTTTTGTCTCTGAAAGTTTCCTGTTAGCCAGACAGCTGAGATTGCCATTTATTAGGCAGTCACTTTATTGCAGCCTCTGTTCCTATATTCAGTGAGTCTGCTACCAGCTCTACAGAGGAAAGATGAAGGGTGGGGCCGGGGGTGGAGGGAGGTAACCTGCTTCTCTAAGGTCTGCTCAAGTCAGTGAGTGATAGATCCGGGTTTGAATTCAGAGGTGCTGACTGCTCTAGTAATGTGCTGTTCAGAAGCAGAGCTGGGTTTGGTGCTGTGCACATCTGCCCTTATTGTAATGTGTCTGCTCTTTGATTTTTTCCCCCTTTAGTTACTTTGACACAAGCTAGAGTCATCTGGAAAGAGAGAACCTCAGTTGAGAAAACTCTTCCATAAGATTGCCCTGTAGGCAAGTCTTTGGAGGAGTTTTCTTAATTAATGATTGATGAGGGAGGTCCAGCTCTTTGTGGGCAGTACCTACCCTCTACCCCGGGCAGGTGGCTAGCCAGTAACCAGCATTCCCAAAGCCTCTGCTTCAGTTCCTGCCTCCAGTTTTCTGCCTGAGTTCCGGTCCTGGCTTTCCTTTGTGATGTACAAGCCAAATAAACCCTCTCCTGCCCAAGTTGCTTTTGGGCAGTGTTTCTTCACAGCAGCCAAGAAGCAAGCAGAACAGTGCGTCATGGAAATTGTGTTTGTTAGTTGGGAAGGTGATGTTTATGCTGACTTTTTTAATGTGTAGAAATAGCAAATGTCACTCACATGCATTGCAGTGGTATGGAATGGCGTGTGACACTAAGCTAGAGGATATACTGGAATACGTTAGTGCGTTCAAATACACGCATTCAGCACATAGAAAGTGTGGGTAGTGAATGACATTTGAACAGGAAAGCTATGAATCTGTGTATATATAATTCTGATATATATGTATATATCAAAATAATCCAGATATAAGTCTTTTACAGTGTAAAGACTGAGTGGAAAATTAGGAACACATAAGGAAAAATTGTATTTGTCTGAGATAAAGTGTTTAAAAACAAGCAGTCTTGCAGTAACTATCTCCTGTAAGAATAGCTAGAGAAATTGAAAACTTGAAGCAAAAACTCAGTGGTTCTTCTAGATGCTTCAGTATGTTTTAATATTCAGATATTTTCATTATTTGGTAGCTGGTGTTTAATGCTGTGACTAATATGAAAGAGTGATCGTAACTGCAGAGCTCTTAGAGAATCAACAGCAGTGTTGGTCATGTGACTTGGGCTCGAGGATGATGTCAGACAGACAAGGGGTTAATTTGTTTTGGTTGAGGAAGGAGGGAGATGATGTGGCCTCACCCTTGGGATCAAAGCTATCTTCTGGATACTGTTATACTCAGAGTGGAATTCAATGTTGAAAAGTTCTTGGTGTAACCATTTCCACTCTCATTGCACAGAGAGTCAGTTTCAGCAGAGGGATTATCAGTATAACCTGAAAAGGATTGTGAAGTTTAATGATTTATGTTTCAGTTTTTGTATATGATTTTGATTATTATTATTATTATTAACTCATCATGAAGCTTCAGTCTTCTCTGAGATACTCTAGTTTTGGTCATTGGCATAAAGTAATGTGGACCCTATATTCATGTGTTCAAAAACATTTAATCAAATGTGTGCTAAATTTGGACTGCATTAGTGCATCTACCTGATGAAAGACTAGATCAGATAACAGTGGTTAGAGCTTAGATCCTGTGGGAAGAGGGGATAGTGATGTAAGCAAGAAGCAACTGGTACCCTAGAAGACGAGGAGCAGTGTGAGCATAAGTCATGGGAGAGAAGACGGTGTGTGGTGCGGTTTTAAATGATGACCTAGTTAAGTGTTTTAGAAGGAGAGCGTCCACACAGAAAGACTAAAATGTGACTTCACTTACATTTGTTTAAGGCTTCCCTGGTTTTAAAGTGAGGACACACGTGCACCATTCCTCTGTGGTTCTGTAATGACACCGTGGCGTGGGGTTGGCAGTGCTTTTGTCCAGTGTGTGGAAGGGGATAAGTGCGTTTACTTCCTCACTTCCTTACTTATCTGTGCTAGAGATGAAATCCCGGGCTATGCCTGGTAGTTACTTTGTTTCATTAGTGTCTCAAGCAAAACACTAATCTCCGGATTTCTAGGTTAGCTCTTTTTCTCAGTTAGCTCTTAAACTAGGTAGGGCTTTTTGCACTGAAATAGTATCTTTTAGAAGTTACATTAATTGACATTAGTTAACATTAATTACTTGATTGTATGTACCATAGGATGCTTGTGAGTGTCAGAGGGCAACATATGGTAGTCAGTTTTCTCTACTATGTGGTCCAGGGCTTGAACTCAGGTCCCCAGACTTGGCGGCAATCGCCCATACCTGCTGATCCTAAAGTAGTTCCTAGTTTATGTTTTGATTATTTTGTTCATAAGGCCAAATACAGTATCTTCATAAACTGAACTTGATTGCTATTATAGAAAAGTCCAGGAGGAGCTAGAGATGACTCAGTGGTTAAGAGCCAGGAAACTTTTCCAGAGGACTCAGGTTTGGTTCCTAGCAGCTACTTTATGGTTCCCAGCTGTCTAGGACACCAGTTCCAGAGGGTCCAGTGCCTTCCTCTGACCTGTGTGGACACTAGTCATGTACTTAGTACATATACATACAGATAGACAAGGCATGCACACACATAAGTCAGTCTAAAAATTCAAATAAAAAGGCCCCTGAGTTCTAAATATTGTTTACCTCTCCTTAATTCTGGGAAATTGTATGTTCCCATAAAAGGTGTGTATGTGCGAGTGATTTTGCTTTTGTCTGACCCATAGGATCAAGCAGAACAATTCTTTAGAAGTGGACATACAAATAACTGGGCTGTTTTGGTAAGTATGCTCTTTAAACATTTATCTTGGTGCTTACATTAGATATGTATCTAAAATGTTTTGTGAATTGTGAATTGAATTTTTAAAAATAAAATTTATCCCTTAAAATAAAACTTTTGATAGAGAGAGAAAACTCTCCCCCTTCTCCCTCTGTCTCATCTCCCTTTTCGACCTCCCCCTTCCTCTCTCACCATTTTGTCTCTCTTTGAAAAAGGGTCTTATGTAGCCCAGGCTGGTTTCAAACTCACTATGTAGCTGAGGCTGGCCTTGAACTACTGGTGCCCTTGCCTCTATCTCCAGCGTGCTGGGTTGACAGGGGTGGGCACTATAGCAAAATCAGCAACTCTTTATCTAACTTTATTTTAAATTGTTGACAGCTACTGATAATATTTCTTATTTAAATTTTTCTGCCAAGTGGTGATTTGTAAATAAATACAAGAATACATCTGAGGTTCTGTCATTACAAGAAACACAAAATATAGAAATGTTTTAATGCTTGAAATGAATAATTACATTTCTCTGTAGTACTAGTTTATAGATAACTTTACTTATGCTGTCTTATTGATTTTTATGTTTGCAAGAAATGATAATTGTAGAAAATTCACTTCATACAGAAAGGTGTAAGAGAAGAAAAGAAAAATTGCCTGTGTGACTTTTACCTCAGCTAAAAGGGAGGGAATGTTTTCACACTCCACATTCCAGAGTCATAGAGATGTTTCCTGTATTTGTGTATTATGTGTCTCTCACACCGAGACCGGCCTTAGTCTGTTCTTTTGCACTGCCTTACCGTAGCTTAGGCTCTTTCCTTATTGGTGAGTATATAGGTTTCTTATCTTTTCCAAGTACTGTAAGGTTTTCTGTTTTAGGACTCATTGTATCATTTAGTTCCTGGATGCCCAGGCTTACCCCCAATGCATAGCAGTCCTGTTCCAGCTTCCCCAAAGCTGGGATTACAGGCATGCACCACTGCCCCTGCCTGGCTGTTGTTAAATGTGCGGGTTTGTGACCTTGACTGTTTTTCCTCAGGACAGTAATTCCTGGAATGTGGAGCTGTGGTGCACAGCTGTCCCCGGGAAGCCTGTACTTGTTCTCAACTCAACTCTTATTTCATCAGCTTTTTCCTGTTTGACTGCTGCACAAGAAATTAATGTTTGACTTCACATTATTTCATTTCTGAGCACAGTTTGCTTACTGGCCTAGTTTTTTTCTCCACCTTCCATCTCCCTGTATGGTGTGAATTTATATCTTTAATATAATCTGGATCATGAGTTTGTGCTTGTCATTTTCCAAATAGAATACACACGTAAGTTCACTTTTCCTGTACGTTGATCAGTTTTACTACCAGAGTTTCATGTAATAGCATATGATTAGGAGAAAGATGGAGTCTGCTTCAGTAAAAGACAAAAGTTGTAGACTCTGTTATGAAAAAAATCTGTGATTGGGTGCATATAAAGAACACAGTTCTGTTTCGCTCCCATCTCTGGAGGCTGGAAAGTCCACAAACCTGGCACCAGCCTCTCTGCATTTCGGGGGGCCTCCTCACTGTACCATCATCTAACCAAGGGCATCTCATGGTGCGGCAGAGAGTCTGCCAGGTCAGATCTTGTTCTTACGAAACCACTAACGCTGTTGTGGGCCAAGTCTGATGACCTAGCCAGTCCTCATTACTGTCCAGAGACCCCACCTCCAGATCTCATCAGCATGCGAAGTGGGAGTTAAATTTTAGACTATGAAATTTGGGGATCATTTTTAAATGATCACAAGGGACAACTAGGAGAAAGGGGAGGAGAGGGGGATGGCAGGAAGGCAAAAAAAGGAACAGAGACTGTCAGCACTGTCAACTCACGCTGAGAAAGGAAGGACGTTTGGCACCAGGACTTGTAAGCATATAGTGGGACCACAATAGGGTAGGAGAAATATACACAAAGTCTACCGTAAACATGAGACTAATGACTTTCTCAAGGCCTTTCAAGGAGCTTGCTCAGGGCTGTTCCCTGAAAGGACAGGGTTATTTACAGGTCATAAAAATAAAGTGCAATTACAGTGAAGGTTTGTGTAATTGCAATTATATTTTGATCAAGTAGAGTAGGATAGAATGGGATAACCCTGCGTATGCTCCCCACCACAGGAGACTTTATGGAGGGATTGAAAGATGGGAGAAAGGTTTTCAGTGACTTCAACAGTAACAGTCATAGAGGCCCAAGCTGTGACACCTGCTGGAAGGAAAGGGAGGCCTCGTCCATGATTAACCACTGAGAGCAGTTCCTAGGTGAGAACTAGATAGCAGCTGGTGTGCAAGCCCCGATCGCTACATGGTAAAGCTGTTAGCTTAGGCTACACATGTGTCAGTCTCGGTGGCTTTTGTTCCAGAGAGCAGTAAGGGTGAGAAACAGATTCTACTGCAGCATGAGACCTCAATCAATTGTGCTTTCTTAAACAGAAAATCACCAAGTTTGTCCAGGCCCAATTGAAAGTACCGGAAATGGCATAGGGGAGATTGCTCAGTTGGTAAAGTGGTCAGGTCCCCAGAGGCACATAAAAGCTGAGCAGGGCGGACAAACCTGTGCCTGTACTGGGGTTGGGTGGAGGCGAGAAGATCTTTGAAGCCAGTTTAACCAAGTCCAGATTCAGGGAGAGGCCCTGCCTCAAAATGTAAGGTGGATGGTTGAATGTGACAGCTAAAATTGATCTGACATGTGCCATCTACACACCACATCCACCTGCTGCATACCCACTGTCTACTACCTATCTCCCTGCCCCCACCTCCTGCCAGAAAATTTACAGGTCCCTCATCTTGCTCTTAGCTAGTTTTTTAGAATTCCAAGTTTGTTTCCCAGTTTGAGTTAATTTGCCTTTAGTCATGATTAGAGGATGAGAGGTAAGTGAGGCCTGCTGCCAGAGCGAGGCAGAAGGAAGCAGGGTTCTCGTTTGGCTCTTACCTGTTTGGTATGAGCACAGTTGTGCCCTCTAACAAAGCAAGTGAAGAAGCCATGAGGCCAGTCTTCCCCTCACGGAGGAGACAGTGTGAAGGCTGAGCTGAAGGTCCCCGGGGGCGACCACGGTTGTACCCCACTTTCTCTTGTGGAAGCAAATGGCTTAGACACGCCCCTCCTGTCCTCATGCACTCCTTTCGATGGATATTTGGTCATTTGTATTAAGTTGGTATTTCCTGGTTTCTGTACTCCTGTTCTCTCAGTACTCTTTCTAGTCCTTGTTAGTTTTCTGGCTAATAATTTGCAGTTGAGAGTGAGGGCAGTTCCTTATGCTTACCAAATAACAAGCTGACACAAGGCCTTTACTTCACATAAAGTGCAGCGGGAATCCTGGCCTTTGTTGTCGTTTGTTTCTTCTAAATTGTGTTATACTCTTAAGACTTGGCAGTGGCTTGTATCCATCTTACTTTGTTTTCAGTTTTTCTTTCCTTTCCTTTTGGCCAATGCTCAGTCGGAAGAGACAGGAGTTCTTGTATGTAAATGTCTGTAAATATGTCCATTTCCACACATATTGACTCACTTGTTTCAATACGGTTAGAAATTTCAGTCCGTCCCATTGCATTCTCGGATGATAATTCACTTTAAGTATTAAAGAAACCACAACAGTTCTGCCCCTCCCTCAGATTTGCCACTTCTGCTGTGGCCACAGGCCTATGGCAGGAGGCAGGATACAGTAACTACTGCCAGTCTCTCTGCATGTCTCACTGGGGGTAGATTTCCAAAAAAAAAAAAAAAAGTTTCTGTGCTAAAGTTAGATTTCCTTAGTAACGTAAAAGATTTTTCTTTTCTTCTCCATTTTGTATATATATGTGTATCTGAGTGTGGGTTTGTGCTTGTAAGTACAGTACCCAAGGAGGCCAGAAGAGGGCGATGGTTCTCCAGAGTTTAGCCTACAGGTGATTGTGTGAACTTACCTTTCCTGGGTCCTGGGAACTGAACTTGGGTCCTCTGAAAGAGCAGTAGGTGATCTTAACAGCAGATGTCTCTCCAGCCCCTCTCTAGGTCCCTTGATATTTTTAGTGATCTTTATTTTAAGTGAAAAATTTAGTTGGCTTCCTGTAGTACTCAGTAACTTTATAAAGCTCTTCCCATGTATGCACGAACCTATTTTGTAAGTTATATTTTGGTGTCTGTCTCACTTCCCACAACAAGTGAAGCAATTAAATTAAGAAACATATTACATTCCACAGGGTAGCTAGTCTGTGAGGAGATTACAGATGTTTTTGCAGATTCTAAAGAATCGAACCTTCTAGAAACAGGGACACTGCAGCTGCGCAGAAGTGGAGATGAGCTGTGTGGGTCGGAATTTGGTTAAATTCTGTGTAGACTGCTTTCTCTTCAGCTGGGTAATCTTATTTACTATCAGTTGTAAGAGCCTTCCTTTAGGGAGATTGGTTTTAGTGGAAGTTTTTTATGTTCTTAGATGTTTCTAAGCCTGCCATGCTTTCTTTAGGCATTTCCATATAGACTTCAGCTACAGTAATTCTGAAATCCACGGTTTGACTCAAAATCATGTTTCTGTTTTAACTCTAGGTGTGCACGTCCCGATTCTGGTTTAATTACCGACATGTTGCAAATACTCTTTCTGTTTATAGAAGCGTCAAGAGGCTAGGTATTCCGGACAGGTAAGCCATCTCAGCTAAGTTTAAGTTAAAACCTTGTGAAAATAACTCTTTTTTTTTTTTTTTTTGGTTTTTCGAGACAGGGTTTCTCTGTGCTGCCCTGGCTGTCCTGGAACTCCCTCTGTAGACCAGGCTGGCCTCGAACTCAGAAATCCACCTGCCCCTGCCTCCCAAGTGCACCACAAGTCTTAGCTGAGTTGATTTTGAACGACGTAAAGAACCCTGATTCTCAGTTTTTGTTGTTGTTGGATGTGTGGCATAGATGTTAACTTAGGACCACAGGGACTCAGTGCACTTGAGAGCAGTGAACACTAAGGTAATAGCATGTGGTAAACTCTGGCTGTCTCGTGTTGTTTATTAGGCGCTTTCCTTGGTGTTTTTTTAATAGGTTACTGTTTTAAGCAGAAAAAGGACTGATTGAAAATGTGTTGATTATTCATCAGAGTCTGGGGAGAGCTGTAGCCTTAGCTCAGCAGGAACAGGAGAAGCAGAGAGTAGAAGGGGAGACTAAAAGTCATGACCTGACCCAGCCTGGTGACAGTACCATGCTGCAGATTGCTGAAGCTTGGCTCTGCTGCACTGTGGCCTCGATATCTGATGCTACTTCCTGTTGCTACTGCCTCCTGCTGCCCAGAGCCAACTCTGCTCTCAGCTTCGTACTGTTTCTTAGTACCTGTTGGAGTGTCATGCTGGTAGTAGAAGGCAGGTTTGCTGTCTGTGTCGGGGCTGCAGGGTGACTGGAAGAATGAGCAAATGGCACTGTGTTTTCCGAGTAGGAAGATGGGCTCTGCCTCTGCAGAATGTCCCTCCGGTGGGACATTTCATCCTTGGAGGGACTCAGGGACCTTTACCCAGACCCTGGACCTTGATTATTATGGCGAGTTTGGCTCTGCTGCAACCACAGAAGACACAGTTGTCTCCGTTCAGGGTTAATCCATTCAGTGCCCTCATGGGAGGGAGTGTTCAGTGAGCTTGCTAGTGAGGGTTTCAAACCTGGCTTTGTGCTGATTTGGGTTGTAACTTCAAAGGCTCAGCACCTATACATAGTGCTAATGTAATGGGACCATTGCAGGATTCGAGCAAAAAAGCAGAGATAGAGTAAGGTGCTGCAGAGGCAGAGGACACACTGCATGGCTTGGGGGTCAGAGACGCTGTGTTCTACTTAACAGATGATTTTAATCTGAGAAAAGCACAAACCTTGCACAGCTCAGTATCTCTACTCCATCTCTCCTAGAAGAATAGCAAGCACTTACTGTTACTGCTTTGAGCAGTATTAAGGCTGAGGAGCAGGTGACCTGTCCGGTATGCAGGTGGAGTTCTCTCTTGCTGTCAGTGGGTCCTTCGCAGGTAGCGCTTTGGTTTATAACGTTGCCCTCTCTGTCCATCCAGAGGCTTCACAGTGGTCTATTTTGGAAGCGGAAGGGAATCAAGCTGCGGGGAGGCAGTAGAACCATTGCTCTGGCTTGAGGAGATTTGGAGGGTCGCTGAGAAGCAAGGGGAGTGACAGCACGTGCTGTTCTGTATGCCGGGTTTATTAAGCTTGCCCTTGAGTTTCTGAAGGATTTCTTTTGAGGTTATTTCTGTTTCAGATGCTTGTTTGTAGCTCTGTTTATGCAGCCTTTGTTCTAGACATAAATTGGGGGATTCAGACAAGGAGAATTTCATACTGCTTATATATTTTTTTTTTTTAACAAAGAAATTAACAACAAAAAGAGATGGTTTTGCTGTTAGCTTAGTATGGGAAATGTTCTTTTACTGTTATAGCATTTACAGTTAGAGGTTTCTCTAACTATACATTGTCTCCCTTTATCTTGCAGCACTCTTTAGAGATTGCTATAATTATGCATATGATTTAAATACCTAATTAAATCCTAAAAGGTATGTCTACATATTGAAGGCAGTAACTAGGTGGTCATGGAAACAGTGTGAAATAACCCTAAGGAATGGGCTTTGATTCCTCACTTTCTTTTTACTAACTCCGTGGGTGGCTGCTGTCCGATTTGTTCCTCCCTCATGCCTAAGCCTTCCTGCTGCAGTGGCTCCGCAGGCTCTGCATGCGGCACCTATTGCTCTCTAACCCTCAAACCCCAGTCTCCCAAAATCTGACACGTTCACATAATTGCAGAGGAAACGTCTGCGAAACACAGGGGTGCTAGCGAGTGTCTGTGAGGCATCAACAGATGTCCTGTGCAGAGCTGGGTCCCATCTGCAGGGTGCCTCTGTGCTCTCTGAGGTCTGCACCATCTCCTCTCTTCCCAGCTCGTCCTACACGCAGCTGTTAGACCGAGCCTCCTCAGATACTCCGTGTGTCATCTCACGCCCACGAGCACTGTGGTGAATCTGTCTGTCTAACAGACTCGAGCATTTCTAGCTTAACTGTTGTTTTGTTAATTTTGACTCACTGTGTTCAATTCGTTAACTTGTTTTGGTTTCTCTGGCCTAACATTTGGTCATTCATGTCTTAATTTTGACCATTTATCCCGCCTAGACACTTGGAGTGTCTGGGGTTTGCGTTCAGACTCATGCATCCTACTGTTTTCATTGCATAGAACACTCCGTACAGGAAGATCACCCTGATTTTTGTTAATTGACTGATATGTTAAAGCCATTCTAATTAGTTTGTAAAGAATTAAAGTCAGTATGTTAATAGCATTAAATTTTTGTTCCATGACTAGTTTATACTTTTACTTTGTTGTACAGAAAACCGTCTTTATAATTTGTAATGGACAGAAGTGGTGTAACTATATAAATATATTTTGTAAACAGTTTCTGATATGCTGCTGTAGTGACAATCAAGATAATTTTAGCTCATGTCTTTGAATGTTCTTTTTCTTGTCTCCTGTCTAACAGTTTTTTCTCATGTAGTCCTTAAACATGTAAATACTGATATTTGATATAGATCCCTACACATTCTGAACAATCTGTCCTTTTTCACTTTGGCAGCTGATGTGTCTCACACTTTATGTGATATTTTTGGTGGAACAGTGTGTAAGAGCCTGTGTGCATGTGTGTGTGCGCATGCATGTGTGTGTGTGCATGCACGTGTGCGTGTGCGTGTGTGTGTGTGTGTGTGTGTGCGTGTGTGTGTGTGTGTGTGTGTGTGTGTGTCTCGGATGGCCACTTCGTGTGGTTAGGAAATGAAATGAGCTTTAAGGCTATAGTGATCCAGGTAACAGGGACACGTCAGCCACTACCTTCCGGCTGTGGTGTTTGGAAAATAAAAAGGATCAGCTTGCAAGCCTCGGAAGACCTTCAAGGGTGTTTGCAGGGTATGAGGGAACATTCTGTCTTGATGTGTCGCTGGATTGAGAGGTCTTTGGATGCTTGTTCCTCCCTCAATACCAGTGTGTTCGTCACTGTCACTGTCCTGTCTGGTAACATGATTTTCTTGCTCCTGTTCTTTAGAATCATCTATTCATGG
>CM052704.1:121080222-121104690 GCA_028551405.1 Uromys caudimaculatus
TGGGGATGTACCCATGGCTCCTAGTCACATGACCTTTCTGTGTGTGGTAGTGGGGATGTACCCATGGCTCCTAGGCACATGCTTCATCTCTGAGGTATATTCCCAGCCCTTCTAAGGGAAGCATAATTATTCAGGTATTTTATTTTATTTTGATGTTGGCTTGAATAGTGGGCAGCTTTCTCTCTTCTCCTGTCTCCCTCCTATGTGCTTTTTGTCTCCTTTCTGTGATGTTCTTCCTTGAGTCTTGGAAGGGTGTCTGGATAGTTTACTTTTGTCAGTTTGACACTATCTAGAGTCATCTGAGAAGGAGAACTTCAGTTGAGAAGATGTCTTAATCAGATTGCCTGTAGGCATGTGTGCAGGATATTATCTTTATTACTAATTGATGTGGGAGGGCCCAGCTCACCCCCCATGGGAGGTTCTAGGTTGTATAAAAAAGCAGGCTGAACAACCTGGAGGCGTGGGAGCAAGCCAGTAAGAAGTCTCCATTGCCGAGTTCTGCCTCCAGGCTGCACCCTGGAGCCCCTGCCTCAGCTCCCTGAGGACTGTGGGTTGTCAGCCAAGTAAAACCTTCACCACTGCTTGGTTTTGTTACAGCAACAGAAGGACACTAAGACAAAGGGGGTAATAAGGATGTCCTGCTAGGGTGAGCACCCCATGGTCACAGACTGGAGTCTGCTTACTTACCAATTAGGAGGCTCAGAGTGTGGTGCCACATTAAAGAGAGAAGCTTCCTCTTAGAGTAATATAAACCAAGAGCAAGCCTGACCTTGATCTGTCATCTCTGTGTGACATCTGTCCCGGCATGCTTTGCTCCTTAGCACTGTGCTTGGCCTCGTAGTGAATTGGGAGAGTAGCTCAGAGGGCTTTCCGAGTACTGGACTGCCTGTGTCTGAGCAGGCTTATCTCCACTTAATAACATGTAGCATTCACTGATTAAGTCTTGCAATTTTCAATTATTTTTCTCTTAATCATCTTTAGTTGAATGCTTTGGTTATCTTCTTCTTTTGTTCATATTATAAATAACACCTTTCTCCACGCACGGTTTTCTAACTGACTGCAACATGTACAGTTTAGCTTTTGTGTCTTCTTCTAGTGACTTGGTGAACTCTAATGATTTAATGATAAAATTATTTTCTCAGAACTATACACAGCTTCTTTCTTTAAAATCTTTGTACCTATAAGTAAAAAACAATGTTGACAATTTCCAAAACTAAAATTTTAGGGTAGAAATTGTCTCTGAAGTCCTCAGAATTAATAGTCCAATGAAACACTTTTATTCTGAGAAAATGTGTTCTAGAGAGGAAAGTGACTTTTCAGGTCAACAAAGTGCTTGTGAAGTTCTTGTGTGCACAGCCTCACAGACATCATGTACTGTGGTAAGCAATGACGTAATAACCATGAGAACCATCACAGCCTCACAGACCTTATGTACTGTCATAAGCAGTGACTTAATAACCATGAGAACTATTACAGCCCATCTTCAGAGCTTTCAATGAGAATACCTCAACTACTTGTTTTTATTTTCAGTCTGGTTCTCTCCTACAGTAACCTACTGGTGTTTCAGTCAGTGTTCTATATTGGGTTTTCTGAGCATTGTAACAGTGCTATTAATATAATGTTTACTTAATGATTGTTTTAGCAATAAATTTAAGCCCAGTGTTTCCAACTGTGTAAAGCTAAGGGTGATGTGGCTCATCTGGGAGGCAGTTAGCAGTGCTTGGGATCTAGTCCCTGGTGTCCGGTGTCTTGTTTCTGTTGTCGCTCTGTTAGTGAGTTAGGCCAGACTGCAAAGTGATGGACAACGGTGATGGGTGATGACTTGGTGGCTTTTGCTTCAGGTTGATACCAAACCAGCAAAGAAACAGTACAGAGTATATGAGCCAAGGGTGTGAGTGACTGGCTCACAGTACCTCGACCCTTGTTTCTTGCTGTGGTGCACTCAGATGTGGTGATTAGATTGGTCGGAGGAGTTCTGAACAGTCAGGGGGTGGGGGGGCGTGCACCTGTCACTCAAGGCACTTCCTTGCTGTGCCTGCTATAACCATGTGCTTCCTGTGCTTCATCCTTCTCCCAGCATTGTCAGACTGCAGTGAGCTCGAGATGACCTGGGGCCACTCCCAGTCTCTCATCTTGGGCAAGGTAGTGGAGAGAAATGGAGTATGTGCTTGTGGTTGCCTAAAACCCAATTCTCTTTTTCTTTATAGTGTCTTCAATCAGCCTGTCATCTTTTAAAATTTGATTGTGTTGTACTAGCATTAACTGACTTAGCCCTAATCATTTAGTAGTATCCCATTATATAAATGTACCACATTTTCTTTATCTGGCCTTTGGTTGAGGGGCATCTAGTTTGTTTCCAGTTTCTGGCTATTACATGAGTACAGCTGCTGTGAACACAGTTGAACAGTGTCCTCGTGGGATGGTAGAATATTTTTTTGGGTGTATGCCCAGGAGTAGTATTAGCTGGGCCTTGAGGTAGAACTATTCCTAATTTTCTGAGAAAACGCAAATTGATTTCCAGAGCAGTTGTATAAGTTTCCCCTCCTACCAGCAACAGAGGAGTGTTCACCTTGCTCCACGTCCTCGCCAGCGTGAGCTGTCACTATTTACAGGTGTTATGATACTGTACATAAGCAACCCCTAGAATTCTACCAGAGAACTGCTGCAGTTGATAAACACCTGCAGCAAAGTGGCTGGATACCGGGCAGTGGTGGCGCACGCCTTTAATCCCAGCACTCGGGAGGCAGAGGCAGGCGGATTTCTGAGTTCGAGGCCAGCCTGGTCTACAGAGTGAGTTCCAGGATAGCCAGGGCTACACAGAGAAACCCTGTCTCAAAAAACCAAAAACCAAAAAAAAAAAACAAAAAAAAAAACCAAACGAACAAAAAACCCAAAATTAACTAAAATAGACAATAAATGGGACAAGAAAGAAATGAGGGAACACCACCTTTCACAATAGTCACAAATAGTATAAAATACCTTGGTGTGACTCTAACCAAGAAAGTGAAAGAGCTGCATGGCAAGAACGTCAAGGCTCTGAAGAAGGAAACTGAAGAAGACCTCAGAAGACGGAAAGACTCCCATGTTCATAGATCGGCAGAATTAACATAGTAAAAATGGCCGTCTGACCAAAAGCAATCTACAGATTCAACGCAATTCCTATCCAAAGCCTGACACAGTTCTTTACAGACCTTGAAATTTACTTGGAAAGATAACCTGGAATAGCAAAAACAATCCTGAGCAATAAAAGAACGTCTGGAGGTATCTTCAGCTCTGATTTCAAGCTGTACTGCAGAGCAGTAGTAGTAAAAACTGCATTGCATTGGTATATGGACAGACAGGTTGATCAGTGGAATAGAATCAAAGACCCAGAAGTAAACCCACACACCTACGAGCACTTGAGTTTTGACAAAGAAACCAAAACCATACAGTGGAAAAAAGAAAGCATCTGTAACAAATGGTGCTAGTCTAACTGGATGTGCATGTAGAAGATTGCAAACACTTCCATATTTATCACCCTGCACAAAAGTCAAGTCCAAGTGGATCAAGGACCTTAACATAAAACCAGACACACTACAGAGCAAGAACATTCCAGAGGTCGCCAGGTTTGGCACTGCTGGTGTGGCTGTGGACACAGCTGGGACAGTCCCTCCCACTGCTCTGCGGCAGCACCTGCCCAGCCGCCCCTCCACTCACAGCTGGTCCCACGTTCCAGACCCAGTTTCTAGCACCTCTTCCTCCCAGTCCCAGGCGAGCCTCGTTGGGTTTATGTCTTTATTTGAGGAAAAGGAGCTGTTGCGCAGCCATTGGTACCTGAACTGGGGAAACATAGCATACAAGCAAGAAGCTTACTTATGTCATCCCTTCTCCTCCAGACAGAAGATACCAGAATGTCTCAATCAAAGATCTTTTCATCTTATTGATAAAATCACTAATAAGCCAAAATGTCTGTCAATGTCAACTGCAGCGTGTCAGACCAGTTCTATGGCTACAAGATGCCCCGTTTGATTGCTAAGGTTGAAGGCAAAGGAAATGGAATCAAGACAGTTATAGTCAACATGGTTGACGTTGCAAAGGCGCTTAAGCAGCCTCCAACGTATCCCACCAAATATTTTGGTTGTGAGCTGGGAGCACAGACCCAGTTTGATGTTAACAATGACTGTTACATTGTCAATGGATCTCATGAGGCAAATAAGCTGTAAGACATGTTAGATGTATTCATTAAAAATTTTGTTCTCTGTCCTGAGTGTGAGAATCTTGAAACAGATCTGCATGTCAATCCAAAGAAGCAAACAATGGGTAAGTCTTGTAAAGCCTGTGGGTACCGAGGCATGCTTGACACACGTTCATTCTGAAAACCCCACCTGAGAATAGTGACATTGGTACAGGGAAGAAAGGAAAGGAAAAGAAAAATAGAAAGGGCAAGGACAAGGAAAATAGTTCTGCACCCACCAGTGAGACACCACCACCTCCACCACCAACTGAAATCAGTCCTCCACATGCGGCGGAGGAAGAGGAAGATGATGGGGGGGGATACAACTGAGGAAGCTCAAAGGCGCAGAATGGATGAAATCAGTGACCATGCAAAAGGTCTGACACTTAGCGATGATTTGAAAAGAACTGTAGGAGAGTGTGTTAACATCCTGTTTGATTTTGTTAAGGAACAGAAAGAAGAGGGCATGATTGATAAAGAAACTGTGACTGAGGCAGAAAGACTGGATGTAAAAGCCCTGGGCCCTCTTGTTTTGACAGAAGTTCTCTTTGATGAGAAGATAAGAGAGCAAATCAAGAAATACAGGCACCATTTTCTAAGATTTTGTCGTAACAACAAAAAGGCTCAGCGGTACCTTCTTCGTGGTTTGGAATGTGTGGTAGCAATGCACCAAGCTCAGCTGATCTCCACGATTCCACACGTCTTGAAGGAGATGTATGGTGCAGACCTTTTAGACGAGGAGGTCATTATCGGCTGGTCAGAAAAGGCCTCTAAGAAATACGTCTCAAAAGAACTTGCCAAAGAGATTCATGACAGAGCAGAGCCATTTATTAAATGGTTGAAGGAAGCAGAGGAAGAATCTTTGGGTGGTGAGGAAGAAGATGAGAATGAAAATATTGAGGTGGTGTATTCAGAGACTGCAAGTGTACCAAAAGTTGAACCTGTGAAGTCTGACAACAAGGATGATGACATTGATACTGATGCCATTTAAAAGGATGGGTGCAGCTTAGCTTAACAGTGGAATGCTGCAAATGTTTCTCTATTGTCAGCCAGAAGTGCAACATGTATGTGCAAGAGCTAAAGGGACTTAACATCATGCCACACTTGATACGAAAAAGCTATTACTGTGAGTGGTCTATAATTAAGCCCAATGAGACCAATGATATGTAGGGAGTCCATATGTATCAGTGAGCAGTGTAGTTTGCTTATTTATAGCATGTTTCTTTTGGAAAAAACTAGTAGGGGACACATTTGGATCATATTTATACAGTTATAAAAAAATAAAGATTTGATTTTGGTCACTCTTCAGACTTTGGGCTATAAATGGCTTATACTGAAGTAATTGGCTACTTTTAGGATGTTACACCATTTAACTTAGGCTCCTTGAGTTTGGTAGGTTGTTAGGTGCTGAAACTTGAAGAACGCAAACAAATATAATGACCTTACTCAGCCATTAAGAAATGAAGTATTTTGAAAGTTGTATCTCCAGTCCCAGTCCATTCAGATTGGCAACTGACAGTTCTTGTCATTCTAAGGAAATTTGATGATTAAATGACAATGTGGCATTCTCATGAGAAGTAAAAATGACCTGTGTGTCCAATGGTTTAAGAGCAAATTTTGAAACTTGGGAGTTGTGGTTTTTTCAGTTTGTGTACACTCACCCCACATTGTAGTCTTTTGAGTCGTGTGTATTACACGTTGGATAAGCCAAGGAAATTATTAACAAATAAGTATTTTGTGTGTATTTAGTGGTTGCTTTGTAATGAGAGAAAAGCTTTGAGGTGTGATTAAATCGTAAACTCTGACAATTCTATTTGGGAGAAACAGGAAAAAAGATGCACTTAATCTCTAGCTAAAACAACATCATTTTCCAACTTTTACCCTTAAATTATAATTTCAAGATGTTTAGACACACTGTATCTTGTGTTTGATGTGTCCCCCCCCCCATATTATGGTTTATTCTTTAATGCCTTTTAATTTGTATATAATAGCTTGTACTTTAGATTTTGGTTGCTATCTTGCCAAGTGTTACTGTTTTTCAAGCTTGATCCCCTTCCCCAATTGTCTTATTAAAGAGAAAGTTAAACTCTTACTTCTGAGTCAGAGCTTGTATTTTAGTGTAAGACTTGGGATATTTTTTACTTCACATTGAATATCGCTGAATACCCGAGAAGTCTGGTGATTGCCACTGGGTGAGTGCAGCTAGCTAAGGCCCGACGAGCCCATTCAGAGCCTTGGACTTCAGGCACAAAAGTGAGTTTCTTACCCACTTGCTGGTGTAAGCTCTATCTGGGGTCCTGACTATATTTGAATACTTGTCTTCAATATTAAAAACATAGCACATATTTCTTTCCACAGAAGTGCATTCTGGGAGTTAAAAACCCATATGGTTAATTTGTGTGTGGCGTGCTAGCTCATACATTATTCGGATCTTATTCTTTGTGTCATCCATCTCACATATTATAAGACTTTAATAAACATGTAAAAATATTCTGCATTAAAAAAAAACCAAACTGGACACAGTAAACCTGATAGAAGAGAAAATGGGGAATAGCCTTGAACACATTGACACAGGAGACAACTTCCTGAACAGAACACCAACAGCTCAGGCGCTAGGATCAACAATTAATACATGGGACCTCGTGAAACTAAAATGCTTGTGTAAGGCAAAGGACACCATCAATAGAACAAAACGGCAGACTACAGAACGGGAAATATCTTCACTGACCCTACATCCAATATCCAAGATACATAAAGGACTCAAGAAGTTAGACCCCAACAACCCAAATAACCCAGTTAAAAAAATGTGGTACAGAGCTAAACAGAATTCTCAACAGAGGAATCTCTCATGGCCAAGAAGCAGATTAAAAATGTTCAACATCTTTAGCCATCAGGGAAATGCAAATCAAAATGACTGAGATTCCTCCTCACACCTGTCAGAATGGCTGAGATGGAAAGGTGGAAGTTTTATGCTGAGCTGTTGCAGTGATGCTTGTTGCCTGCTTCCAGATCTGACAGAAGCATCTCTGTGTAGGCAGTAGAAAAAACAGAGTAACCAAGCCACGTCAGCCCCCAAATGGAGTCTTCCGTGTTCCCCAAATTTGTATTGATATAAAGAACTACTTGGAGTTCAAATCTCTGCACGACCGTATCTGTGTGGTTTGCTCTTTAGTGCCAGGGTATCAGCCTCATGGCCTCCCACATGCTCCGTCAGCATCTGCAGTGGCACTCTCCCCTGCCTGGCTCCTGATTTCCACAGAGTTGTATCGCATTTTCACAATGGTCCTTTCCACATAAGAGCTTTCCTGATGCCTTGGTTAAGAGAGACGTCTAGAGTGCTGTGTGTGAGGAAGTAACAGGAGAGCTTGGCTTGTGCTTACTTTCTGGTTATTGCTCTGTAACTCTGTTAAAGGCAGTGAACGTTTTTTATGGTAAAGATTTTTACTTAATTATGTGAGTGTAATTAGACTGGCCTGTGGAAGGGATAACTATTAGAAGAAACAGTGGTTAGGCTTCTCAGGGTCATAATTTTCATAAGTTTGTTTCTTTCTTAGAACCCTGAAAGCTTACATGTCAGCTCCAGTGGGCCATTAATTGTTTAGTGAGAGTGAATATTCTGCCCATCCAGTGTGAGTCTTATTCCCTCATGCCTGACTATCTCCTGCAGGTCCCAAAAGAATAGTTCTGGAAGATTCTTTCATCTCTCCTCCTCTTCCTGCTTCTCCCACTTCTTCCCTTCTTCCTTCTCTCTCTCCTGTCTGTACCTGGTGTCTCTGTCTCACAGACACACTGACACACTGACACTGACACACAGACAGACAGACACACACACACAGTCACACTCCTAAGTACTCTCTTCCGGCTTACTTTCCAGGCACACACGTGCCGTGCTGTCAGCTATAACAGAATGATTCTCTGTGTTCAGAGCCTTTGCTATGTACAGAACATTTACTACTCTGTGATTTCAGCCTAAGCAGGCATAGGTGGAAGGGAGCGGGTGGGAGTAAGTCACGGCCCTTTCGAAGGGTTTGGCCTTGAGTGGGGGTGTGGGGTGAGCCCACAGTGAGTCAGTTAGACCGCCTTGCCATGTCTCCAGAGAAAGTGCTACTAATTATTTCTAAGAAATTTCTGAGGTTTTCCCTGGAATGTTCTTTCTCCAGCATGTTATGTCTGACCCTTTGGAACACTGAGAGGACAGTGGGACTAACATGTGTGAATTTAATTTGATCTCCTTGGAGCAAAGATATTTCACAAACATTTATGTCTCTGAGAATTAGTCTAAGTATGAATGAGAGGTTATCAAATCATTTAGCTGTCCTGATGGTAAATTCTTACACTCGTTCCTTAACTCACATTTAAAATTGTCTTCATGACAATTAAGGTTTGGTCAGGAAATTCAGATTCATTATTTTGGAAAACTCCATATTAATTAAACCTAATTCACTTAAACTGTCTTGTCCTTCCTTCCTTCCTTCCTTCCTTCCTTCCTTCCTTCCTTCCTTCCTTCCTTCCTTGTTTCCTTCCTTCCTTCGTTTCCTTCTTTCTTTCTTTCAAAAGGATCTCACTACATAGACTTGAAATTCTCCTGCCCTGCATTCCTAGGTCTGGGCTTACTGGTGTGCTCTGCATAGCCGGATAACCACAGTGAGCTTCTGAAAGGTAGAAGCAAAGGACAATACAATCTTTAAGGAACTGTTCACTAATATGTTTCTAAACTTTCTTTTCAGGAGAAAAAGTCTAACCTCATTACACACACACACACACACACACACACACACACACACACACACACACACCCCTCCCTCAGCTAATTCTGTCTATGTTCCTCTACTCTCTTATTGTGCTTAGTAAAGATATTCAGATGTTGCTTTGACCTGCTGATCACGACTTACGTGCAGTATATTGTGCGTATGCACGGAAGCCCTTTATACCCCAGTGTATGAAAGGACTGCTGCGGTGACTGTCACTGGGTAAACTTGGCTCTTTGCTTCCAGCACCCCCTCTGCCAGTGCCGCTGCTTTCCTGAGGCCACGCTGTAAGTGGGTCTGAGTGTGTGACTTAGTTAGTGTGTCCTGAGCAGTGCTCTTGGGCTTATCCAGTTCCTCACCCCCAACTCCTCTCTCTTACGTTTAATTTGGTTATACCATTCATCAGGATCTTAGAGGAGCCAAGGAACTATTCCTTTCTCAACCCAAATCAGTTTTCTCTTTTACTGTATAGAAATAAAGTACAGTAGTTATTTGTATAATCTTGTTTTCATTTTTATGCCACAACCAATTCAGCCTTTCTGTGATCCTTTTAAAATGGGGAATCCAAAATTCATAATTAGGGTAAAATTTTGTATCAGTGCTGGAACAAATACTATGGAATGGTTATGTCAAATTCATGTCTGTGAACACAGCCATGTCACTTAAAAGCGGTTTGTTGAATTACATTAGGCTTGGTCTGTAACCGCTCCTATTTTGTATTGTTCTTGCTGAATTTTTCCCTATGTGACACATTGTTGCATTAAAGACCAGGTCAGTGGCTCAGTGCACCTCATCCCCAGTGTTTTATGTATTCTGTCTTACTTAAAAATTAGTAAGTGAAGCCTGGGAGGATAGTTCAGTGGTTACAGCACTTCTCATGGGCCTGGAGTTCAGATGCCCCAGAAGCCACAGAAACGTGGGGTGGGCATGGTATCCCACTCCCAATTCCACATGCTACACACATACGTGCTATGTACTACACACAGGTACTCCTTCCTGTACCTGTTCACATGGGTACGTGCAGACACACACACACACACACACACACACACACACACACACACACACACACACACACACACACACACACAGGAGAAAAAGAAAAATAACACTGTGTGAGAAGTGCCTGTTCAGACTCTTGGCCATCATTATCTCTAGAGAAAGTTCAGAGGAACTTTGAATTTTTTTGCTGTGAGAATAGAAACAGTGACCCTGAACTCCCCACCCTCCTGAACTCTTGACTTTCCTGACCTTCCTGTCCCTCCTGAACTCCTGACCCTGCTGACCCTCCTGACCCTCCTAAACTCCTGACCCTCCTGCTGCCATCTCCCAAGTGCTAGAATTGCAGGTATGTGCCATAGTACCCGGCTTTAGTGTTAGATTTGAGAATTTTTAAAAGACCTATGGATAGTTTCATTTAGACTTTCAAGGGCCTACTTTATTTTCATTTTGTGTCATGAGTATTAACAGCCATAATATATGTTCCTGTATCTAACTTAATCATCTTGGTCAATTAGGTTATCAATGTAAGATGATTAAATATTAAATCTTTCTAAATTAAGTTAATAGAGTTTCAGGATATCGAAGAGTTGCTCACCTTAACAGAATTGGTGATCACAGTCAAGCTCCACTGTTCCGAGCCACGTGGCCCAGGACTTGGCACTGAGCACTCAGTGCTGTAGCTTCATTGCCAGTAGTGGAGATGGCAGTACAGATTTCAGAGGAGTAAAGATAGAGAGGCGGGTAATGAACTCACCCTGTGAGTGCAGTGCCCGAGCCACACCCAGCGCCTCATAAAAGTTTGCTGTTGTGACTTGGTAGTGCATGAGCCTGTAACAAGGCCGCTCTACCCTAATGGTGTGTTTGCTGACCTTGTGCTACTGATGACTTCCTGTCTGCAGTGTGTTGTGAGACTCCTCCCTTTCTGTGCTCCCCTCATTCTCTCTGTTTCTCTCCCTGCACTCAAACTTTTTCTTTCACGGGTCTCTTGTAGTTCAGATTGTCCACTGACTTGAGACAAAGCTGAGGATGATGCTGGTCTCTTGGTCCTCCTGTCGCTACCTCCCATGTGCTGGTGTTCCCATTGCTGCCATGCCTGGCTTTGCATGTTTACTTCTAACACTGTAAGTACAAAATGACTGGCAGTACACAGTCTAGGAAGGCAAGTAATTCCGAATGCCCTCTATTGTCGGGCTTGCTAGGGTTAGTGCCGTGCTATGTTGGTGATGAGAGTTAAGAGTTCGGAGGTAAGACAGAAGAGGAAGGAAGAGCATAAAAATGGATACCTTGAATGCAGGCTCTTGGTGCCTGACCTTTATTGGTCCAGCAGTCATTACTTAGACTGCAGCAGAGTGCCTGAGAGATTGCTGTAGGGAAAAGGCCCACCTCAGAGGCAGAGAAGAGGGATCTAGGGCCCCATGAGCTCACTGTAGCTGCTATTCCAGCTTTGTGTGGTGGTGGCGAACAGAACCCAGCTCCAGTGGTTACAGATTGTCTTCAGGAAGTATTATTTGATAGTAGCATGCCTATAGAATGTAAAGATGTTCTAGAGAACATGGCTGTAGAAACAAAACAGATGTGTCTATAGGTAGCCTCTAGATAGCCGACTTGCCCTGCAGTTTGAGTGCTCACTGCTTCTTTTTTTTTTTTTTGAAAAATGAGCTCCAATCTTTATTGCATAGTGAAAGAAAAGGCTTCTGCCCTTTTAATGATAAATGAATTAAACCTATGTTTGTAAGAATAAAGTTTTCTTCCTTTTAATAAGACCAAGCCCGCCTTGGCCTTACCATGTGATCTGTCCTCTCCCATTGCAAAGAGAAGCCTGCCTGCCCATTCTGCTCTCTACACCATCTTCTTTTTTCCTCTTTCCCTCTGCATTCTGCACATTTCTCTCTTAGTATTTTATGTTACCTATAGTTTCTAAGTTATTCCACTCTGCATTCTCTTTCTAATCTTGCTCCCTCCTCCTACTCTGGTGTCACAGTAATGCTCTAACTCTCAGTGTCTTTTCTCCCAATGCTGTGCCTTTACTTTTAAGTTCTTTTCTTTTCTTTTCTTTTCTTTTCTTTTCTTTTCTTTTCTTTTCTTTTTTTTTTTTGATACTTTATTTACATTTCCAATGTTTCCCCTTTTCTGGGTCTCCTCTTTGGAAACCCCCTATCCCCTCCCTCTCCCCGCCTCTATGAGGGTATTCCACCTCCCACCCACCTGCCCACCCATTCCCGATTCCCACCTTGACATTCCCCTTTACTGGGGCCTCTAACACCCTCAGGCCCAAGGGCCTCTCCTCTCTCTCTGATGGCCATCGAGGTCATCCTCTGCCACATATGTGGTCCGAACCATGGGTCCATAGATGTGTACTCTTTGGTTGGTGGTCCAGCCTCCAGGAGGACGGGGGTGGGGGTGGGGGGTCAGGCCAGTTGACACTGTTGCTCCCTCTATGGGGCTGCAGACTCCCTCAGCTCCTTCAGACCTTTCTCCGACTCCTCCATCTGGGACCTCACTTCAGTCCAGCAGTTACTGTAAAGTGAAACTTGGGTATTCCAAACTTTTGGGCTAATATCCACTTATCAGTGAGTACATACCATGTTTGTTCTTTTGTGACTGAGTTACCTTGCTCAGGATGATATTTTCAAGTTCCATCCATTTGCCTGCAAATTTCATGAAGTCATTGTTTTTAATAGCTGAGTAGTACTCCATTGTGTAAATGTACCACATTTTCTGTATCCATTCCTCTGATGAGGGACATGCTCACTGCTTCTTTACATTTTGCCACATTACAAATACTTTGTTTTGTGAAGAAGTGTTAGCTGTGGCTCGAGCAGAGTCAGGTGTGAGAGCTGTGTCCACATGAGGCAGCCAAGGCCCCAAACTGTGAGATGCGTCCTCCTGCAGCTTGCTTCTGTGAGATGAGTTCTGTATTCACTTAATAAGATGCAGGACCTTGCTGTTTACAGAAGCTGGCCTTCAGTGTCAGCATCTCTGTGTGTCTTGGACCCATGGTGGTTGATCTTATTGATCCAGGAAGTGCAGGTTTAAATCCCTGCTGTGATGCTAAACTGGCCCTAAGGGAAGACTCCTAAAGGAGTCTGCAAGTGAACTGTGCTGGTTACTGCTGTCACTCAGGGATTCTGATGGACAGAAGTTACCTAAATACACAACTTGATTGTCTTGAACAGCAGGCACTGAGGACTATCGATTATGTATTGTATAATATAATTGTGTGGAGAAACACTATCTATAACATCAAGTTATGATTGTAGAGTAGTTGTCAAAATCAAATGTGGGCCCAGACTGACACCCTTCTCAGCACGTGGGCCGCAGAGGTGTTTTAGTCTGTTATTAGAATTGTAAGCCCAAGTAGTGTATTTGGCGTGTGTGTGTGTGTGTGTGTGTGTGTGTGTGTGTGTGTGTGTGTGTGTGTGTGTATGTAAGTGTTGTTCTACAAAAGTTTAAATATCTGGATCAAAGAGAATTTTGTATTTTATCAGAATATTAGTTTTGAATATTTTCTAAGCTCTAGACAGTAAGTTAGAATGTGTCATTTTACTTTGAAATCTTTGTAATTCATTGTTTTTCAGCTTGTTACTCATTAACATTATTACTAGTAAAATTATTTTAATGATATATTGATGCTATTTAATCAAGGGTACTTAAACCGAGGCTCAAAATTATCTCTGAGAAAATCATGGATTACGTATACTGTGATTGATACAGTAATCATTTAATTTCATAGAAATTAACTCTAAACCAAGCATGGCCTGAAGGAAGACTCACTTTTATACATGTGTCTATCAGTTCTGTCTTGTCTAATGAAATGTATATGATTTGTTAATAACTTAATGTAAACTAATGACCTTCTTAAGTTATAAAGAGAAACCATGTTTTCATTTTAGAGGTGTAACAGCTGCAGGGCTGATATTGAACGTGCAGGATTGGACTGCTTCCAGAGTAGAAATCTTCCCAGAAAAATCACAGTGTTTCAGGCTTGAACTTTAATGTATTTGGAACATATGCAGCAGAACATTTTCTTCCTGCCATCTCTGCTAAATTAATTATGTATGCCACTATGTTGGTTTCCCCATCGGAAACTGGAGAACTCAAGTATATGAAGAATAGAGAATTCTCCTGACTCATGGTACCAAGTTTCAGTAGTAGGACCAATTTCCTCTTGAGGATTTCAAAAATGAAAATACTTGACTCATTTAAATGGTTAAGTCAACTCTATTCCAGGCCTGAATGTGGTGGTAACCAGGACAGGTGCAGTTGAGTCCTCCATCCGCCTGTATTCTCATGGAATGGCCACGGGGTGTGATGCAGGTTTCTGATGCATTCTGGTCCTGGGGGCAATAAAGCAGACTATGAGATACAGTGCCTTATTGGCAGGGCATGGAACCAGCCGACATTATAAACAGCCCCCACTGTAATCACAGCCAGACGTTTACAAGTGGGACGGTTTTGACTAACTGTTGGAGAAATGATGGTGGCTAGCATTCCTGAGGGGTGTGGCCAGGTGTGGTGCAGTTTGAGTTGGCTCCGTGCCTGACTGCACCGCTTGCACAGGCTCCTGGACTGCAGATTTCATGCTTACATGTCTGAAAGTTAAATTGTTTGGAAGATCATAGTTTAGTGTGGAGTTTTCCACTCTTGAGGATGGTAGATATTAAAATGTTTGTCTGGTATAGCTCCTTTAGCTTCCCTCTGTTACATGGGAAATGCTAACTTACACCAAGGTCTGTGGGTAAGTCCATGTTAGAATGCCTGTTCTCTGCTTTGAGTTTATACTACTAATATTAATATATATTATGATGTGAGAGTTAGTTAAGGCTCTGACTGCCACAATGAAAATTCAGTTATTTTTAATGAGGAAAAGGTTAAATAGAACTTCTTATACATGAACCATATCTGTTGAACTTTATGTAAAGATTAGTTTTCTGCAATTCTTTTGCTAGTCACATTGTCCTGATGCTTGCTGATGACATGGCGTGCAATGCTCGGAACCCCAAGCCAGCCACAGTGTTCAGTCACAAGAACATGGAGCTCAATGTGTATGGAAACGACGTGGAAGTGGACTACAGGAGCTATGAGGTTCGTCGTCCATCAGAAGCGTCGGAAGTGTGCCAGCCATCCTTAAACTGCAGTTAGTTGCTGAGCTCCGGTGGGATTCAGTCAGCTTTTGGAGTTCACAACTCTTAATGCATGCAGTTGATCAGGACAGTTGTGTTGAATGTTTTATCAGGAAAGGTTGGGTTTTCATACTTGATCTGCAGTCTCAGCTTCAGTATTTTTATTTGGCATATTAGTTGTGGATAAACCCCATGACTAACGAGGACTCCTCCTCTTGTCAAGTGATGGACTCTGTCCAGTCTGTGCCCTATGGGCCTTATTTGTCCCAGGATAGTTATGAACACAACCGAACACAAGACTGTAAACTTACTGAAGCATTATGAAACTCTTGTGATTTTTTTTAAACTCAGTTGCATGGTTCTCAGGCGTTACTGTGTAGATGGCTGGTTGTGCTGCGGGGTGAAGATTAGGCTCACCCGTTTGACATGAGGCTGCCTTAAATAAGCTCCCGCTGTTTTCTAGTCACCCAGTTCAAAGTAACATGCACGCTAAGAGTGCCATTATACCAAATCTTCTTCCTCAGAGAGAGACTCAGTTTTTAAGGTCAAGCCTGTTTGGGATTGGAAGCTGTCTTAGATCCTGCTTCCTTCTCACCAAGCCCCCTGAGGGTAGGAGGCCGTCTCCTGTCTGCAGAGCTTTCACATTGTCAAAGCAGCCTGTCCCAGGCTGTCAGCCCCTTAAGGACTCGTCCTGTTGTGTGTCTTACAGCTAGCGAGTTCTCAAGTTACAGCTGCTCAGAAAAATTCTGCACATTGATGTGAATGAATGTCCAATTTCTTTTTCTTTTTTTCTTTTTTCTTTTTGGTTTTTCGAGACAGGGTTTCTCTGTGTAGCCCTGGCTGTCCTGGAACTCACTCTGTAGACCAGGCTGGCCTCGAACTCAGAAATCCACCTGCCTCTGCCTCCCAAGTGCTGGGATTAAAGGTGTGTGCCACTACTGTTCAGCAGTGTCCGACTTCTTATTTGGTCATTTGAAAATGTAAACCATTCCCTACCTTGCTAGCCAATAAGAGATCCCATTAAAACCCTCAGCATTTTGCTGTGTTCTGAACAGCTTATACACATATGTTCATGCATGTAAACAGCTTGTGCACGTATGTTCATGCATATCTTCCACTCATGGTCTAGGGAAAAAAATCCATCGAAAAAGCTGAATGGATTTTCTGCTTTTTAAATTAAATTTTAAATTATGGATGATATATGACTCAACTCTTAACTTTAAATTAGTATTTTTTTTTTCCCTGCAACTTTAAACATGCCTTTGAAGAATCACAGATGCCTAAAAATTTCAAATTGGGAAGATCTGTTTAAAATGTGTTTTATAAGTTGAAGATATTCTGATAGAAATCTAAGTGACACAATGCATCCAAATCTAAAGATACATAATTTGGTGGGGTGGTGGTGGTGGTGGTGGCATGCTATGTATGTCCTCTTGTGTGACTAACCTGCCATTGAGTAAGTAGTGGCACAAATTAGCTGTATGATGTAACTAATTATTTACAAGTGTTTGTATTTGGTGTCCTCCCAAAAAATTGCTTGTGTAAATAGGTCAGTAAACTTTGGAATCAATTTTTAACACATAGTATTTAAAATTCTAAATTAAGAATTAAATTATTTTGCTCCGACATAGCTTTTTCTTGTTAGTGTTTAGTTCTAAGGCCTTTCTTTCCATTGTGTCTTGCTGTATAGCCCAGTCTGGCCTTGAGGTTCCTTTCTCTTGCCTCAGTCTCCCCGGAGCCCCCCACCCCATGCTGGGTCATAGGCACACATCCTGCACCAGTCTGAGGCGCGTAGAGGTGTATGCTTAGCTTTAGTAATCTAGCTTTTGATTGCACTATAATTTGCTTTCTGTTTTATTTTCAGTTTACGCTGAGTAATATATGATAGGAATATTTTTAATATCTTCAGTTTCAATTTCATCTGATTGCTCTTTTTTTTTTTAAAAAAAAAAACCAACTAATTTTTTAGGTAACCGTGGAGAACTTTCTACGGGTATTAACCGGGAGGGTTCCACCCAGCACCCCTCGTTCAAAGCGTCTTCTTTCCGACGACAGAAGCAATATCCTCATTTATATGACAGGTATTTCAGAGTTTAAAGAGTTCATAGTAGATTATATTGAAACATGATCAAATGGAACCCGGTGCACAAATGCTGAAGTAACAGAGTGACCGTTGGTTAACGTAGCGGTTGTGCAGTGCTTTCGTCTCGACAGAGAACCGCTTGAGATGGAATTTGAAGGGACACAGGCTGAGGAGCCGTACTCCAGAGTCACAGGTGGATACATCCCCACCTGACTTCATGTGACAGATGGTGGTCCAAGTGCAGGAACTGAAAAGGGACAAAGTTACCTTCAGACTGTGCATAAGAAACACAAACCCATTTCACTTTAGACCTGGGTCCTAACCTTAAAATATCTGACTGTGGAAACAGGCATCCCGCCATCTGCACCCCTCCTGTCCCCCACTTGGTTGAAGGCAGTGCATGTTTGTCACGGAGCTCTTCTGGTGTGTTACCTTTCCTGAGTCCCCTCCTGTTGTGCCCCACTCTGGCTTTTGTTCCCTTCGGTCCTACTCAAGCACTCGCTAGAACTGCAGACCTGTCCCTTCTCTGCCGCCCACGCCCGATTCTCCTGCTGCACTCAGTATAGAGCTAGGACACAGCCTCAGTTTCTTTGTTCTGGTCCGGGGTGGGCTTGTGAAGCTGTATGGTGAGCATATTTCCTGCATGGTATCATCTGTAGGTTAGTCTCAGTTAATGAACTAAACTACAGGTTTACACATTTTACGTTTCTTTTTTTGGTTTGTTGCCATTCTTTGAAAATAACTCCAGACATGAAGGAAATTCCAGCAGTTCTAATACGGAGTCTGTGTTAGAGAGTCTGCAACACCTTGGAATAGCTGATAATTATGATAATAAAATGATAAGAGCCGATATTTTTGAAGCTTTCTGTACACCGTGAACTGACTTAAATTACTGCCTCTGCCAAAGCGTTTCATCCTTAGGCAGCCTGGTGAAGTTGGTGTTGATTATCCAGAGCCGCCATGTATGGTCATGCAAGTCTTAAAGTGCACACAGCAGTTGGCCTGGTTTTAAGTGGGAGCTAACGTCTAGTGTGTTTTGACTAACTTGTGTGCCTTGCTACAGGGCATCTCATGAGAAGGAGAAATACACTTTTCCTCACAAAGGCTTAGTCACCAGCCACTCAGATGCCACTAGAATAGCTTTCCCTCCTTCATTGTTCAGAGGAAGCTGCTTTTCAAATCTGCACACAGACTGTGTGAGCTGGCAGTGCTCTCACTGTGGCTGAGGAGAATGAGGCACAGCACAGCCTGTGAGTGGCACAGCTAGAGTTCGTGTCCAGACACACTGACTGTTTCATGTCACCACTCCCTGGCCGGCTAAAGGACTGTGTTCAGTGGCCAGGGGAAAAAAAAACCCATTTTTAGTTGAGAGCAGCAGAGTACACTCTGAATATGGAGCACACTAGGGACTACTCAGTGTTTTAGCTTCTTTCTCGCCAAAATGTGGGGCCAGCGGGTTTATGCAATTGAATGATAGAAAAACTCTTAAAGAAATTGTATGTGCTGTTCTTATGCATTCTGTTTTAAGTTGGTATGGAAATTAAATTTGCTTTCTAGCCCATATTTTAGGTAAGGAGGCATTATTTAAGCATCGAAGAAATAATCTAAGTGTGTATATCTGCATGCGTTTGTACTGTGTGTGTTTCTGTGTGCATTAGGGTCTATGTTAGCGTTTGTGCTGTGTGTGTTTCTGTGTGCATTAGGGTCTATGTTAGCGTTTGTGCTGTGTGTGTTTCTGTGTGCATTAGGGAATATGTCAGTGTTGGCTGTGTGTGTTTCTGTGTGCATTAGGGACTATGTCAGTGTTGGCTGTGTGTGTTTCTGTGTGCATTAGGGAATATGTCAGTGTTTGTGCTGTGTGTGTTTCTGTGTGCATTAGGGAATATGTCAGTGTTTGTGCTGTGTGTGTTTCTGTGTGCATTAGGGAATATGTCAGTGTTTGTGCTGTGTTTGTTTCTATATGCATTAGGGAATATGTCAATGTTGTCTTTTTGGCTTTCTATAAGGTCACGGAGGAAATGGTTTCTTGAAATTCCAAGATTCTGAAGAAATCACCAACATAGAACTTGCAGATGCTTTTGAACAGATGTGGCAGAAAAGACGGTAATTAGCAAGTAACTCTTCACTTTATCTTTTAGCTTTCCCTTTTTTTCTTCTGTAGTGTCAGGGCTGAACTAGGGCTTATGCACACTGGGCAGGAGCTCTACCCTGGGCTACATACCCAGCCCCAAACAAATGACCTCTTTTTCTAAAATAATCTAATATCAAAATTTCTTGTGGGAGATGTGTATTATTTTATATGATTTTAACCTGTCCTAATCATTTATCCTACTATCTGAAATTTGTATTTGTTATTTCACTGAGCAGAGTTTTGTGAAAGAAAAATTCAGTTATTATTTAGCATGAATGATGACTTGAAACATTTTTTTCATGTATTTAGTGTTGTGTGCATGTGTGCACTTGCATGCATATGTGTGTGCGTGTGCGTGTGTGTGTGCGTGTGCGTGTGTGTGTGTGTGTGTGTGTGTGTGTGTGTGTGTGTGTACACGTGCGCACACCATATTGGATGTGCATGTGGAGGTCAGAGGAGAGCTTGCTGAGTTGGTTCTATCTCTCCTTCTACCATGTGGTTATGGATGCTGAACTCAGTTTGTAAGTTTTGGTCACAAGAGCCCTCCCATTGGCTCTGGATTGACTTTTAAGATCTCATGTCATGTCATGTAGTGCCACCCCCACTTCCCAGTGTGTATGTGTTTGAAAGAGAGGCTCATGGCGTAGCACAGGCTGCCCTTAAACTCAGGATATTCCTGCTTCAGCCTCCTGAGCAGCTGAAGTTCTGGCTGTGTGTCACTAATTTAGTTCATTGTGTTTGAATTCAGCATCCCTCGAGTTTCAGAGCATAGGCAAAATGTAGCCAGCTTTGCCAGAATGTAGATGGAGCATGTCAAGTCCTGTTCCTGGTATCCTCTGAGACCTGGTGAGTCCAGACTTTCCTGCCCACTCTTCTGTCGGCAGATGGCTCACTAAGGGCTGCCTTTAGCACTGTGGGCCTTCTCTAGCCCACAGCTCCAGATTCTTGCTTACTGTCACAGTCAGGAGCAGCACAGCACTGACCCCACCTTGCAGTGAGCTTCTTTGGTGCAAGGATACAGCTACATGGCAAGCATCTTCCTTCGGGGGACTGCAGTTCTGGAAGGGACAGTCCATCTTTGTAAGGAAGGCACAAGTGACTGGAGCGATTCTCTTGTTAGTGGCAGCAGCTTGTGATTGGCTTGTTCCTGTCTTGGAGGTAAAGAAGCAGAGACAGGAAACCAGAGCCATGAGCCTGGGAGGGTTGGGACGAAATGTCATCCTAAGGCTCACTTGTTAGAACACACTTGGGACTGTGGCCGAGCTAACAGAAACAGCATTCTGGGGTGGACTGTGAGAGTAATGGCAGGATTTTGATCTCGCCAGAGCTTTCAGATTTGCAACCACTGAGATGTGAATATGTCACAAGCTCCTGCCACCATGGATGGAGCTGGTCAGCTACTGTGCCTTCCCCTCTGATGGACTGTGGGACTGTTAGTCAAAACAAACAGTCTAAGTTGTTCCTGATGGCATCAGTGGCTGGGACAGCATGGCCGCCCCGTGCGCCCCGTGTGCCCCGTGTGCCAGCTGCGCTCGCCTCTCTCCTGTGCTCTTTCCTTCCTTGAATGTTACATTGTTTGAGTATGGTACACACTTATGTATGGAATATGCTCAGCAGCAGCCTGTACGCACACATGCGTGCTTATGAGTTACGTCTCTGACGGGTGTGTGCCTGTGTGCCAGGTGGCTCCTGTCTGTCTGTCTGTGTTCTGAGTCATGTGGCAAAGAGCAGAAGGAAAACAAACGGCGACTGCTGCCTCGGGAGGAGACCGCTGCTCCCGAGATAGCTCAGACTTAGATGTTTGAATTATTGGAGAAATGTTAATGTAGAGTTACCAGCACGGTCCGCCTCAGCTCTGTCACTTCTCTTTCAGCTACAATGAGCTGCTGTTCATTATTGACACTTGCCAGGGCGCGTCCATGTATGAGCGGTTTTACTCCCCGAACATCATGGCCTTGGCAAGTAGCCAAGTGGGAGAGGACTCGCTGTCGGTACGTGTTCTCCCTGGATTCTCAAACCGCTTGATTTGTTTTACGACCATGTGTGCTAATCCTAGACATTGAAACAGGACACTTGTGTATTAAACTATTTCTTAAGGTGGTCATATTGATGCTGATTCTCCCTACGTTCACAGCATCAGCCAGACCCCGCGATTGGAGTCCATCTTATGGATAGATACACGTTTTATGTCTTGGAATTTTTGGAAGAGATTAATCCAGCTAGCCAAACTAACATGAATGACCTTGTAAGTATCTGTTGATTTGATTACAGCACATGCATGGGTGTGCTGGCTGTTTTGGTATATGTGAGGTCTGTTCTTTCCAGGATTCCATGGGTACTGTCTTAGCATCATGGTATGGCCTTTTAAACTGTTTTGGAGTCACCTTTTTATTACTGTCTTCTGTGAAAAAAAACCCTTCAAAATCATGCTTGTCTGTTTGTGTGGTGTGAGTGTGTGCATGTGTGCATGCCTGCATGTCTAAATGTGTACATGTGTGCATGTGTGCATGTCTGCGTGTGCAGAGGCCAGAGGCCAACCTGCAGGAGTCAGGAGGTTATTTCCTTCTGCCATGTTGATTTTGGGGGTGGAACTCAGGCTGTCAGGTTTGGTGTCCTGTGCCTGTCCTGCTGGGCCGTCTTGTCTCCCAGTGTCCCTTAGCGTGCAGGGCCACAAGCCCAGTCAACTTCCGTTCCTGAGGCACCTGTCATCTCATATGCTTATTCTCTTGCCCACTAGGTATATTTTTAAAGTGCTCGCTTCATGATTTGAAGTCCCACCCGTTCTGAGTGCTTTGAATCAGGTGATACTCTTCCAGGAAAGCCGCCTGAGTTTTTTCTTTGGATATATTTTACCTTTCAGAGCTTTCATAGAACTTAATTTCTCCTTTGTAACATTTACCAGTCTGTCTTTTGTTGGTCGCAAGCATTGAGTGAAGTCTTTGTCACTTAATGTGAAGCTCTTGGAAGAGAGAGTCTACCTTACATAGTTTTTGTGGCCTATAATTTCTTGGTATAAGTTGAATTTAATTAAAATGTCCTGTCTTTCCTGTGTTGATTGTACCATTCCAGTCATCACAGCAGCTTGAGGTTGCTGTTGAGTTGGCACAGCGAGAAGCTGCAGCCAGTGGTTATGTGATGATGTCACTCTTCATCTGCTTCCGGGGTCATTTATCTGCACACACTGGTCCTCCTGCTCTGCCCTCTCAGTGCCTGTGTGCTGCTTGCACTGGGACAGTGGCTCAGGGTGGTCTTTCAGGATTGGTCAGTGCAGTCGCTGGCTGTGCCTGACACATGGGGCAGACCCTGTGTGCGCTTTCCTGGATGTTAGGAACCGAGTGACCAAACCCCTCACCTCAGCAGCTCTGCACTGGCATCTAATTGAGCAGAATGATTTTGAGTGGGTTTTCAGTATTGAAGGAGTCCTGCCAGTTCTGAGAGCTACTGCTCTTGGCTGCCAAGTGTGGTAGGAGTGCTCGCTAACACCAATTGAAGATTATGTATTTTGATACCTGTTAACTCCTGATAGGGACTTGAATATTAACACAAACTTTTTATAATGCCAATTTCATTTTTTAAATAGAAGAAGGCACCATCTTGTTTTCCCCCCTTGCGAACCTTGTACCATCACAGAACTGGAGAGGGGTGAAAAGGGTGCTTACTCCAAGTACAGCAGCTCCCGTGGCCATTTGTCTCACATAGGAATGTGACAGACATATACTCTCAGCCAAAATAAAATGCATCACCTGGTTTAAAGTGCTTTGTTCTTACAGGTTGACTCTCAGTTTTGGAATGCATGGCATGCTATTTCAAAAATTTAAAATGTGTATTGTTCTTTGATATCTAATGAATTTAAAAATACTTTTCCCATTGAAGTTCCACGAGATGTAATTATTTTAATTGATTACATTATATATCATATACATATAATCTATCAACCATCTATCATATATCTATCATCTAATCTATTATCTATTTATCTATTTTCTATCTATCTATCTATCTATCTATCTATCTATCTATCTATCTATCTATCTATCTATCTATCTATCTATCTATCCATCCACATGCCCTACTAATATCTTACTTTGGTTTCTTGCTTGCATTTGAAAATTCATTGGTGATTATTTTAATGTCTTTCAATAAGAGTAATCTGTAAGTGCCAGGCATGGTGGCACATGCCCTTAATCCCAAGAATAATGAGTCAGAGGCAGATGGATCTCTGTGATTTTGAGATCAGCTTGGTTTACGGAGTGGATTCCAGGACAGCCACAGCTATGTAGACAAACCCTGTTTAAAGAACACCTCCTCCCCTGAAAAAGAACAAAAAAGACTGATCTGTAACATGATCAATAAGTATTTATAGGTAAAGCGATTTGATATGTCTCTAAGTCATACTCATACTTGCCTTCTATTGGCTAGAAGAAGTGCAGAGTACAGTTTGCTGAAAGGGATTGTGTCATAGGAGTGTGCTGGGTTCTGTGAATTGTGTCATAGGACTGCCCTGGGTTCTGTGAATTGTGTCATAGGACTGTGCTGGGTTCTGTGGATTGTGTCATAGGACTGTCCTGGGTTCTATAGGATTGTGTCACAGGACTGTGCTTGTTTCTGTGGATTGTGTCATAGGACTGTCCTGGGTTCTGTGGATTGTGTCATAGGACTGTCCTTGGTTCTGTGGATTGTGTCACAGGACTGTCCTGGGTTCTGTGGATTGTGTCACAGGACTGTCCTGGGTTCAGCGGATTGTGTCACAGGACTGTCCTTGGTTCTGTGGATTGTGTCACAGGACTGTCCTGGGTTCTGTGGATTGTGTCATAGGAGTGTGCTGGGTTCTGTGGATTGTGTCACAGGACTGTCCTGGGTTCTGTGGATTGTGTCATAGGACTGTGCTGGGTTCCGTGGATTGTGTCATAGGACTGTGCTGGGTTCTGTGGATTGTGTCATAGGACTGTCCTTGGTTCTGTGGATTGTGTCATAGGACTGTGCTGGGTTCTGTGGATTGTGTCACAGGACTGCCCTGGGTTCTGTGGATTGTGTCACAGGACTGTCCTGGGTTCTGTGGATTGTGTCATAGGACTGTCCTGGGTTCAGCGGATTGTGTCATAGGACTGTCCTGGGTTCAGCGGATTGTGTCACAGGACTGTCCTGGGTTCTGTGGATTGTGTCATAGG
>CM052704.1:121129120-121149653 GCA_028551405.1 Uromys caudimaculatus
ACTCAGTGTCCACGGCACACTGAGAACACACATTACAACACTCAGTGTCCACAGCACACTGAGAACACACGTTACAACACTCAGTGTGTCCACGGCACACCGAGAACACACATTACAACACTCAGTGTCCACGGCACACTAAGAACACACATTACAACATTTAGTGTCCACGGCACACTGAGAACACACATTACAACACTCAGTGTGTCCACGGCACACTGAGAACACACATTACAACACTCAGTGTCCACGGCACACTGAGAACACACATTACAACACTCAGTGTCCACGGCACACTGAGAACACACGTTACAACACTCACCGTGTCCACGGCACACCGAGAACACACGTTACAACACTCAGTGTCCATGGCACACTGAGAACACACGTTACAACACCCAGTGTCCACGGCACACTGAGAACACACATTACAACACTATTACAACACACATAGCTGACATGGGGGGCTGGACTTTCAGATCCAGAACTCAGTAGAACAAATGCGTATGTGCTTTTTCCTCTTTTCTTTCTTAAATATTTTTTTAAAAAAATAATTGAATTTTATTTTCTTGCCAACTAAATGTTCTTTTCTCTTTCCCTGTTTCTGCTTAATGGCAGAAAATTTAATCCAGACACTTGTAGATAAAGCCACTCAAACCCAGGATCTTCTCTGTCCCTTTTCTGGTCTCTCTAGGATGACAGAAAGGTCGCAATGCAGGTGATAAGGTGTGGCTGACACTGCTTCATAGCACGTGAGATTCTGTGTCATTCCTGCTGAAGTGCAGTTAGACCGTAGGGCTTTGCCCTGGCTGCCCTGATGCAACAGCTCGGACATCTGGGAACACTGCACAGCTGGAAACACTTGTCTTTTCTCTGTCTGGGCTTGCTCAGCTGGTGCGATTGGTGAGCAGAGCCGGTAGCTGGCGTGTCACGGTGGGATCAAGAATCATGTGGGAGATGGGCTGCTGGCATGCCTGTGGGTCATCGTGACTGGCATTCTCTGGAGGCATCCCAGGCTGTGGAGTAGAGAGATGGAAGTGAGCTGTGGCCCTGACTGTGGATACCATGTGACCAGCTGCCCTGCTGTGACTTCTCAGTGCTTGCTACCCAGAACTCTGAGGGAGAATAAACAAACCCTTCCTTCCTGAGTGGCTTGTGAGAATTGTCACAGCTACAGGAAAAGCAACAGCAGGGAGAGAAGAGCCTTGCTGCTGTTGGCTCTGTGGCTTCCTCTGAGAGCCCTCTGTTTTCTCACTTGTCTTTCTTCCCTCTCCTTCCATTTAAACACGTTACACCTTCTTAAATGTTGGCGAGTGTTGTGAGTACTTCTGTTGAAGCCTTAGTTAAACTGTATCTAATGTGTAATAACACAGCATGCACCTGATGTCCACTGCTTATTTCTTTCCCACTGACTGAGGAGTGCACAGAGGGCCTTACTGCCAGACTTGTGTGTGCTTGGTACTCAGATTTCTTTCCTAGCCAGCGGTGGTATTTACCAACATTTGTAAGAGGGCTAGCAAACTGGAGTTTAGCAGCAATTTGGGAAATAGATAATTGGAATTGCTGGTGAGGGGCATTGCTCTGTGAAGCAGAAGTCCTTTAGGAATTTGTCAGCTCACAGTACTTGGACGTTATGGAGAAATAGCAGGAAAGTGCATACAGAGAAAGTGGTCCGTGACCTGTGTTTCTGAGTCCATAATCTCTGTCCACAGACTGTTACTTGTTATGTTTAGAAGAAGTACAGTCTGCCGTTGGGACACTGGAGGGAGAGAACATGGTGTTTTCATGTGTAAGTAAACTTCATAGTTACCTCACAGATAACTAAACTTCATAGTTACCTCACAGATGCTGGTTTGAAAATCAAACCACTTTTTATAAGGTAGTGTGGATTTTGAGATAAGATGTGGAATTTATAATATAATATGTTATTTTTATTGAAAGTTAATGCAATTTTCTTTGTAAATGCAATCACTTACAAATAAGTTAGGTAACATTTTGGGCAATTAATAGGTTCGTTTCACTTTAATTTGTGAGCATAAAAAGTTGATTAGCACCATGTAGAGCTTATTAATTATAAAATAATGATAATTAGTGATTTGAAAATTAATCAGACAAAAGTCTTTCAAAAAGAGAACTGTCTTTGTAATTAGGAATTTCTATTTATCTCAAATGCAACCTTTTCTTAAGCTTCATTTGGAGTAAAATATTCTAGAAATGACAAGTCCATGCTGAGTGCATGTGTGGACCTCCTGGTAGGAGAATTGGTCTTTGGTTTCATCCAGTGAGGTATGCTCTTTAATTTTGTATTAAGGACCCATGTTAATTATTCCTCACACAGACTAAGGTACCCAGTGTTTTCTAGATACAAAAGGTAGCACAAATACAAGAATGACGATGGCTCTTAGGAGTAGAACACATGTGGCTGGAATGGGCCAGTTACCGGGTGACCTGCATGACCTTATGAACTAGAGGTCACATGCACTGAAGAACCTGCACCTCCATGAAATGTTCTGCAAAGACTGCTAGACTGACTAGAGCTGATGTAATTGTGGGTGGGTTGGAATGTTGCAGATCTAGAGCCAGATTATCTTGGGCTGTCTTGTTCCCTTCCCAGCCATCTGTTGCTCATCTGTGTCTGATCTACCACTCAGTGACTATCAGGAAACTCCTTGGGGCATAATGGCTTAACTGACCCCTACTGTCTAGCAACCCAGAAGCTAGAAATATTATCAGACGGTATCAGAAGCCTGAAACACAGCCTACCCGCCTTGCTGTAACCCACCTGCCTGGTGCTTCCACTAGTGGATTTGGAGTGTTTCACTTGATGAGTTTCTATTCTGTTACTAAGAAAACCTTGTAGAATGGCTATCACAACAGAACATGGAGTTTGGGGTGACCCAGGGCATGATCAGTTATATTTGACTCCATAATAAACTGTCCCCAGCAAGTGTCTGAGATCTGTGGAATGATGATAAATTATCTGAGGACCTCAACAAGACTAAGGCACCTTTGAACTTAACACTAAATTGTCTTCTATGTGCATAGAACTTAAGTTAACAGTATAGTGAAGTAGTGATTCCGGCCGGGAGTAAAAGCTGTATCCAGGCCTATGTTGCAGCTTAGTTCATGCATTAGTTACATTGTTGTAACAGTGTTTCAACTGCTTGTTCAGTAAATGACTGTGACCTAAGGCCATAGCAGTGACTTGGTACACTGTGCTATGAATGACGAAGGGTCATGGATCAGTAACTACTGAGAACCAGATTGAAACCTTGGTCATGACTATTCATGCCACTTGAAAACTGTAGCTCCCCTTCCCTACCCCAGCATACCCTGTGTTAGCCAAGCATGCGCTCACATGGGTGAGACAATTGCACGGTCGGGCTGTGAAGGGCTGAAGCTAAGACTCAGTGCTGAGATGCCTTTTCCCTTTGATCCAGGCCCTTTTGCTAAGGTGGTATTTTCTGTGCTATTGTAATCAAGCCAGAGGCTGCAATAGTTTAAAAATCTCAGCATATCCAACGGCGTGTGTCAGGGATTCCTTTCCCGTTGTGGAACACTCTGCCTGACACTCCCAACCATGCTTTTATTCACACCCAGGCTACTCTTGGTCCTCTGTTTTAATTACAGAGCCTCTTAGAAATGCTATACTTTGGTAAGGTGAGTGCATGTTGTTCCTTCTCAGACTAGGGTCTTCCCAGAATGCCCAGCTCAGAGAATGTCCTGGCGCCATCCACTGTCAGTCTTTGGGGAGTGCTTTGCTCTTTTACTGAACAGGACTGCTCCTGACTGTGCAGGGTGTTTAATGCTGGCTGCTAGCGCTGCTTATTTGGACACCAAAAATGCCCCTCCCCCATTTTCTCCTAATTGCTTCCATGCACAGAGGGCAGAACCACTGCATATCTTTGCAGTATCTGACCATGGACTCTTTCATTTGTATAATCTAGCTTCTTAATCTTATAATGCTAAAATATGGGCCAGGCAGATGGCTCAGTAGACTAAAGCACTTGCCACCAAAGTCTGGTGATGCGTTCGATTCCCAGACCCATGGTGAAAAAAGAACTGGCTTCCAAAAGTTACTGTGATCTTGTATGTGCTATGTGTGCATGTATGTGAATGTCTATGTGGGAGGGGAGTGTGTGTGTGTGCATCAATATGTGTGTGTATGCATGAATGTGTGTGCGTGTGTATGTATGCGTGTGTATGTGAGTGTGTATATGTGTGCATGTGTGTATGGCTGTGTGTGCTTGCTGGGCATGCACATGTGCCTGCACATGGGTATATACACGTGCACACACACACAAATAATAAAATTAAAACTTTTAATGTATATTTAAAAATCTCTTCTTTGTCTGCGTCTCACAGTACAGTGAACTCTGCAGTTCTGGCTCCTGCAGTGTGTGACATGGATGACGGCAAATGTTCAGGCCTTCTGCTCATGTTTGCTTTTTATTTTATTCTGCGACAGCTACTTTTGGCATTTTAATGTGTTCTTCTATTCCAGTGAAGCCTCCCACACTGTAGCTAAACTCTGCTAAAGGTTGACTGGAATGCCTCCAGTCACAAGCCCCTCACACCTTCTTTTTAAAGTGTGTCTATTGAATTATTGACATCTGGAAACTTGTCAAGTGAAACTGAATCCACATCACTGGCGCTGGCTGGAACAGGCTTGGAATCTTTCAGATTCTCCCAAACCATAGCTCGGAAAACCATACTTTATAAGGAAAGTACTGCAGCGGTAGACTTGATGCCGATGCTGGGCTTAAATGCCAAGCAGGAGTTTTCAGGAGAGTGGCAGTTAAGCCCAGTTCATGTCGCAGCTCGGTGAACGCTTGCAGCAATCCCTTCCCAAGGAAGAAACAGACCACAAGCCGGTTTTGGAAATAGCAATTCCGACTTCTATAATGGTGTCTCATCAACCTAATGCAGTTTTGAATTTTTTTTAGTTCATCCATAAATCTGTTATCATATCTATTTGATGTGTTGTTTTTATTAAAAATGAAAATTCGGAGCCTCACCTATTCATAAGTTTTCTAGAACAAAGATATTCCTGTTTCCTGTTTTCACTACATTTCTAAAGATTTAAAAAGTAAGAATAGTTGATATTAATGAAGAAACTAGAATTCTCTTCGTCCCTTCCCTGTCTTCCTTCCTTTCTTCCTTTCACAACATTTATCTGCAGTGGCTTTTAATTCCTCCTTACTCTACCTGCCAATGTCTCATTTACATCCTCAGCTTTGGGCAGTAGGTGCTTATGACCACCATCACCACCACCGCCTCTGTTCCTCCTCCTCCTGCTCCTCCTCCTCTTGCTCCTCCTACTGTTCTTCCTCCTGCTCCACCTCCTTTTCCTCCTCCTCCTCTTCTTCCTCCTCCTCTTCCTCTTCCTCCTCCTCCTCCTGCTGCTCCTCCTACTGTTCCTCCTCCTGCTCCTCCCCCTCCTGCTGCCCCTTCTCCTCTTCCTCCTCCTCTTCACCATCATAAAATAAATAGTACTACTGAAGAAGTTTCATTTACATATAAATGAACTGAGGCTCAGTCACTTTAGTAATCTGCTTGAAGTCTCATAAATGTCAAAGTGAGAATTTGGATCTGGGTCAATTGGCTCCAGAGTCAATATTCTTGACTATTAATCAATGTTCTCTCCTTATCAACACTTAAAATTGTTTTCACAGAACTTTTTCCCTCAGACAATGAGGCAGTTGTGAATTGTCAGCAGGCACCACGCTTGTGCTGGTTACTGGAAGCTTACTCTGGAAGGACTGACTCTCCTCAGAGGTCCCTTTGTATTCCTACAGCAACTGAGGATTGGTCCATGGGAAAGCTTGGCTGAGAGACTCACTGTGGAAGACCTATGCCTGATCCCTTCCCTACCTACCTCAGCTGCACTGTTCTCCCCAGTGAGTTGGAGACAGACAGTCTGAAGAGTTGTAGGTGCAAACAGTCATGGGGCAAGGTGTCAAAGGACTGATCCGGGATTGGTCTGAGAAGAGCCTTGCTGACCTAGAGTTGACCTCCCAGGACTCTCTGCACGTTGCATTGCCTGGCTCCCCTTTTCAGGATCTTGGTCAGTTATGATAGCTAGTTCCACGGGCATTTGTGAGCTGTACAGGCAGCACACCTACTATGATGTCATGTTTTCCTAGAACACCAAGTCTCTGTCCATAAAACTGACCATAAAGAGAATGTCTAAGGTCGGACTCTGTGACCCCTTGCAGAGTGCCTGTCCCCACTGCTGTGTGCATTCTCATGGTAACTGGGATATCCAGGTTGTCAGAAAAAGGAACGACAAAAATCTTGGATCATTAACTTGCCTGAGTGGACCTTGGATATTTGAAAAATAGCGACAGGCAACTAAAACATTAAGTAATGAAAAACAGAGCAATTCACATTTCTTCAACAGGTCATGTGGTTTGTCACGTTTAGAAAGCAAACATCTTTGATGAGTATCAGCCATTTGACCCTGTGCATTGCTTTGAATATTAGCTACTGGGTCGTAATTACTTCACCCTTTCTATTATGGCTCTGTCACTTTAGTCATAAGACAAAGGGTGTTCACAGCAGCTTTTTGCTGCTCCTTTTCAGAGAATATAATTTAAAATGCCTATAGATACAGTAAAGCTTATTGAAATGTTCCATAATACATTTTCATTTATTAATAAAAACCATGGCACAATCATGATGGTGGTAAATTGACTTTTGATTTTTTAAGTCATTATAATCTTATAAATAGGCCAAATAGAAGGAATATTTTCTTTTTCTGTATTTCATTTTACAATAACGCATCACTTAGCAGAGAAATCCAGTGCTGTTAATATCTGAGGCACATGTGTGCTGTGGTGGAGGGTTCAGCTTGTGAGCGATATTTGCTTTCTATGTTAAAGTGAACAGCACTGAAGCAAAGAGAGGCAAGTTTTCTACCTCCAGCAAATACAGAAAAATGCTCACTGGGAACTTCTTTAGATAAAGAGTGTCTAAAAGAAAAGACCAGTAAAGAAAATGGACCCAAACCAGGTTCCCATCCTGTGCTCCCAGGGTAAAGGTTTATTCTGTGGTCTAATAGGGCACGTTACCATAGTTACCAAAGGAACATAGAGCAAAACATTGGTGCTCTGAGCAGCTGCTTTCATTGTCACTTCCCCATCTCCAGGAACTTGACAACCACCAAATTCACCAAAATCTGTTCCTGGAGTATTGGAAAAGAGAACACGAGGTCACAAGGACTCCCCTGTGTGTGCAGTACCTGAGTCCTTACATACAGTAAAGTACGGTTCCCTTTAGCTTCGTGCTCTGTGCTCAGCAGTGCTGCAGGCTTGCCACGCTGAGGGGTCCATGTCTCTAGTTACATCTGTGACAGTCAGGGTTACTTGCATTTCCTCATGCCAGTCACAGTTTGGGTTACTATGTCACTCTTTTTTCAGTTACCTCTGATTATAATTTCAGGTAAATTTTAGAAAAGCCCTATCTATCTGTGTCCCTACTTATTTGAGGGTCACTTTGCTTTACATTCAAGATGCTTTATCTGATCAACTTTTAATTTTCTCATTTTGTGTGAGTCTTTTTAAGTTTCCAGTGCTCTAAGTGTATTAACATGGAGTGCGGCCCATGTTGGTTTTATTTAGCTTCATGTATGTGGCGGGGGTGTGGTTTAAGATAGGGGTGTGGTTTAAGATAGGGGTGTGGTTTAAGATAGGGGTGTGGTTTAAGATAGGGGTGTGGTTTAAGATATACCCATAGACGTCTTGACCATATGGAATGCGCATATCTACGGTTGGGTAGCCAGTCTGTAGCATTGCTAGAGATATGCGATGATTGTAAATGAACAGGTTAGGTTCCGATCACTTTCCTCCTTTCTGCTGAATAGCACCATGTCCTGTAATGAGAACTTACAAAGCTTGTGGTGGAGCAGGAGGTGTCAGCAGATGAGATCCTAGAACTGGCAGAGTTCGTAGTTTACCTCTTACAGTAACAGTTGCGATCTACTGTGAACCCTGTCCTGTGTGCTCAGCTACTGCTGACGTAGGAAGGGCTGTGTGAGAGCAGAGTCACAGATTATTACCCACAGGGAAGATCTTGGTCCATGGAAGATTCATTATGAATATGGGTAAAATAATTACAATATTTGTTTTTATTGTAAAGATACACTAAGCACTTTCATGACTGCTGTGACTAACAGTTACTACTTTTATTAAAAATGCTTTGTTGAACTTTATTTGAAAAGGCATTCAGTCTGTGATTGTTTTTTGATGCAAGCAAATAGAGTTCCAAAAAATTAATTTGACTGAAATTAAATTGTTTCTCCCATGAATGGCTTCATTTAAGCACAGAGGGGGTTTTCATGATTTGTTCTTCAGCTGGTGTATCTCAAAAGCGAATACACCAAGATTAAAACTTGAAAGGATTGTGAGGATTCTCCCGGGAAACCCACAGTGAAGAAGTTATAAAAATTTTGCCTAAAACCAAGAAGTTAGAATTTAACTGTGTTTAAACAAGAGAGTAACGGGAGCTGGTACAGCGACTTAGATCTAGAATATCTCCTCAGCCATTACTACTTCACAAGAGCTCTCCAGCCAGCAGCAAGCTTTACTTACTTGTGATGTGTGCTGGGGTTTCTTCTGATATGCATAATTTTTTTTTTTTTTTAAATTTCTGGGGAAGGAGTTGTGGTACTTTATTTAGATAATTGACTTTGTTTTTACCCATGTGAGAACATTTCTTCATGTCCACACCATGCTGATTTTCACCTTCTCCCCAGGAGCCGCCCTAGTCTGTTCTGACCTCTTTCTCCTTGGCTCTTAGGCCGCCTCCCACACGTTTTGCTCTTGATGGAGTAAGATGTCTCCATGTGGCAAAGGCTCTCCTTCCCTCAAACAGCCTGCTCTTCATTTCCCTTCTCTCCTGGCTTTGTTGGAGAATCTTCTGTTTCATCAGAAACTGCCTCTTGTACTTTCTGTCCTTCATGTTAGCTATAGCACCCGAGTCCCAACCTGGTTTTGTCCCATACACAGCTATCTGAAGAGTTCCCTGCCCTCAGCTCCTGGATAGTCTCTTCTAGAGGGAAGCATTACTGTTGTGGTCAGAGAGCATGGCCTTGGGAAGAGCCAGGACAAGGCGTAAATGACAGTGTGCTAATTGATCATTTTGTCATGTTCAGTGATTTCTGTCTCTAGTCTTTTTTATCTGTAAAATGACATTAATAAGAATTGAGAATTGGTACAAGATAATAGAGAGAGAGCACATAGCACATTCTTGACACTCAACAATATTGGTCTGGATTAGTGTTGACTCTTTTTCTCTCTTTTAACAGAGAATTTTACTGTTGGGTGAGTCACAGTGAGGCTATAGGGTGAGTCACAGTGAGGGGCTCTAAGAATCACTGAGGAACTGGCCAGTTACTGGAAGAGGCTGTGTTAGCCCTTAGCCCCTTGCCCATTTTGACTGGCAGAAATTATTATGCCTGCTAGAGATCAGAGTAAAGTAGAAGAGGATGCAGATTCTTGGGGAATTTAAGGATCACACTCCTGTAACACCTTCTTGCTGCTCAGCAGTGCTGAAAGGCTTTTGGAAAGGCAGCCTTGCATAGCCTTCTCTCCAGGGCTTTAAGGCTGTTAACTTCTGCCTGCAGACACTGTTCACTGTCGGTCTGTCCCACTGCATTGTCAGCCTCTAGATTCCTGTCTGTCCTTCCGTGGTTGTACTTGGCACCTGAGCAATGCCTGGTGTGTGGTAGGTGCTCAGACCACATGTCTCAGATCAGAGCTATGCATCTGATTGCTAAACTGGGGGTGAGCACGTTCATCTCACAGAATGCTTGAAGAGAAGTGCTGTCCAGTGCACTCACTTGTCAGCTCCTCTGTGCCGCAGAGCCTGCATCTTCCATGACCACTGGTGTGGTTCATGCCTTTACTCACCGTGGTCATCTCTGCCTTAGTTCGAGTGTTTAGAGCCTTTCAGTCGGTCACTGTGTCTGGACATGCCTGCCATCGTGTTGTGTGTCCTCCATTTGCCATGTTTGCTCTTGGTTCTCATCTCTTGTTTCTGTACATTGTTTTAGACTGTGTAGTCTGCAGAATTCCACAGAGTCTCCCCTAGCACTTTGCCAGCGAATCACCTCATTGCCCTGGGACTGACGCTTCTGCCTTGACTTCATCACAGTCTCCTTATTTCTTTCTCTCTCTCTCTCTCTCTCTCTCTCTCTCTCTCTCTCTCTCTCTCTCTCTGAGACAACCTCTGCCTCTTCTGAGACAGGCTTTCCCATTTGCCTACACCTCTGGCAGTTAGGCTAGGCTGGCTGACCAGTGAGCCTGTGGCTCCTCCTGTCTCTGCCTGCCCAGGGCTGAGGTTGCAAGTACAGGCCGTGTGACCTGGAGCTTGGACTCAGGTCCATGCACTGGCAAGGCCCACCACCAGCGCTCTGTGCCTCTCAGCCCCACAGTCGGCTTTATGTAATACTCTGTCATGCTTGCCGCAGGGAGACTAGTCCCAGCTCCTCGCTCTTCGTGCTGTCTGTTACTCTGTCATGTATGCCGTAGGCCCTGGTGCTCTCTCTGCCTTTCCTACTAGAAAGGTTCTTTTGTGTGGTCCATCTCCCTATTTTTCTGCATCCTAACAATGTCTTTCTTGGCTGGGTTTCAATGGGACTTTGTTCACACACCAGGGTTTATCACGACTGGAATGTGCCCACCCTGCTGCTTCTCCCTGTCTGTTCCTGGTTTTCATCATTTTGATTCTGATGTCCCTCTGAGTGGTTTTCTCTGTTTGCTTGGTGTTGCGTGCCCAGGTTTGAGATTTGGAAGAACATCAGCCACCATTTTAGATCTTTTCCTCTGTTCGTGGGAATGAGGTGTGCAGATGTGATGTGTGCCCTGTCTCTGGGCTAGCTCAGCCTGCAGGCTCCTCCTCACCCTTTGGACTGTGCTGCTTTGGAAACGCTGTGTGTTCCTCTCTTACTCTGCAGTTACCCCTCCCATGTGCAGTTTGCCACTGCCTTCTCATTTCACAGGTGTTTTTTAAATGGCAGAATTGTGTATATTCTGTACAGCATGCTTTGAAGCACATGTGCTTTGTTAATGCAGTCTATATGTAGTCTTTTCATCAAGAAAGCACAAATTCTTGTGAAACTAAGCTATATATAAGCAACAACCAACCAAAATGCAAACTCAGTGTATCCACTCTGCCAAGGCAGTAAGTTCTTCTATTTCTTTTTTCTCAAAAATTAAAGCTTACCAGGTACTTTTCCATAGACAAAGACTAGCTTTAGCATCTTGGATAGCAGGTTATTTTCCTTTTACTGAACGCAGATTTCCTTTTTTCTCACACAGCATATCCTGACTAACAGTTCCCCCCATTCCTTACAGTTTCTCCCCACCTACCCCAATCCCAGTCCACCCCCTTTCTGCCTCTCAGTAGCAAACAAACAGGTTTCTGTGGAATACTACTAATGTGGAATACTACTACTAATAATATAAAAGAAAATATAACAAGATAAACAAAAACTAACACATCTGAACTGGACAAAACCAACAAACCAAGAAGGAAAAGAACCTATGAGAAGGCATACAAAACAAAGATCCACTCATTTGCACACTCAGGGACTCCATTAAACACTAAACTGTAGCCATGGGATGGACACACATACACACACACACACATACACACAGGACTTGTAAGCTAAAAAGAGGGAAGAAAAGATACTTAAATAAAATAAAAAAGTAAGATTAAAAACAACAAGCAGGGAGAGCCCTGGCTGACATTATGAGACACGTAACCTCCAAAGAAGAGTTGAGTTCATTCCCTGTTAGCATCTATGCCGGGCATGCAGCCTACCTGTAAGAGCCATTTGTTTCTCTAGGGAAACACCCTTGGAGAAAACTAAATTTTCATTTGCAGGTGGTTGTCAGCTGGAGGCAGTTCCTGGGATAGGGATGGGGGCATGTATCCAATCGAAGCTCTAGAGTCCTGCCTGGTGCAGACCCGTGCAGGCCTGTGCATGCTCCCTCAGTCTGTACATTCATATGTCAGCCATGTGGATCTCAAGTCTTGTTTTGGGGGTGTCCTACATTACCTCTCACTCTTACACTCTTTCTACCTCCTCTTCTACGGGTTCCCTGAGGGGAGGGATCTGATGGAGACATCCCCTTTAGGTCTGCGTGTTCTAGGGTCTCTCACTCTCTGCATGTTGTCTGGCTGGGGGCCTCTGTGTTTGTTCCAGTCTGGTGCAGGAGGAAGCTTCTCGGATGATGGCTGAGCCAGACATTGACCTACTTCTCTGTTTGGCATAGCCTGTTGGTTCCTAGAGAGCGCCGGCTGGAACTCGGTGCTGTCTCCCTGACCACAGTGCCACAGGTCTTATTTTTAACTTTAGAAAATCTTGCATGGGTTGTATTTGTGTATTCTTTTTCTCTGCTCAGATGTTTTCCTTTATACACAGTTTAAGTATGCGTTTTAAGTTTCCTATTTGCTGAATGCCTCCTGTCTTGCTGGACAGCTTTGTTTCACCTGGTGTAGTGGTTTGAGTAAGAATGGCCCCCCAGACTCATATATGTGAATGCTTGGTCGTCTGGAATTGGCACTATTTGGGAGGGCTTAGGAGGTGTGGCCTTGATGTAGGTGTGACCTTGTTGAAGGAAGTGTGTCCTTAGGGTTGGGCTTTGGCATTTCAAAATCCCAAGCCAGGCCCAGTGTCAGTCTTTCCTCCTGCTGCCTGTGGCTCTGGATGTGACCGCTCAGCTGCCATGCCTGCTTGTGTGCCACCTCCCCCGCCGTGAGGATAATGGGCTAACCTCTGAACCTGTAAGCTAGCCCCAATTCAGTGCTTTCCTTCATAAGAGTTGGCATGGTCATGGTGTCTGTTCACGTAGAACACTGACTTAGACACTTGGATACGGTATTTGAGCAAGGTCTTGTAGAATACATAGGTATGGAAAATACAGAGAGTCTCAGTGGAGTGCTTTACAATACATGTTTCTCCAAATGCGTTCATTAGTGTTGTATTGCTTTAGAACAAACAGTGATTTAAAATCATTACTTCACATTTTTCCTGAGTCTGGTCCTGGCTCAACTGAGTCTTCTGCTCAAGTCTCGGAAGCTTCGGTCAGGATGGCACCAGTGATGTGCCCTGAGACCCTGGGCCATCTTCCATGCTCACAGGATAGTTCTCCACGGTGTAGAATTCAGGCCTTGCTTGGAGTCTAGAGGTTGTCTGCTCTTTCTGCTGCTCCCCATTCTCTGTCCGTTCTGAAATACGGCTTTGATTCTCCAACACCCAGGAAGCAGTTTGAGTGCTTCTAACATATCTCTATCTTTGATGTCTCTCTCTGATACCTAGACCTTCTTCCTGGCTTTCCCCCATTCCAGTAACCTTCCTTTTGTTAAGAGACCGTCAGTGTGTTCTCAGAATCTTCCTTCTATGACCCTGTCACAGGCCCCATGCCTGCCCTAGAAGCAGTTCTTCTTGCAGTGGGGATTGTGGGGTTGTCTTACAAGTCTGCCTACCATGGTTTCCCTTGTATTATAAATATGATTTGAAGCCTTTAAGTCATGGGGGCTGCAGAGATGGCTCAGAAATTAAGAGCACAGGCTGCTTTTCCTGAGGATCCCTGTTGGACCCCTAGGACCCACATGGTAACTCGCAGAAGTCTGCAAGTTCAGTCCCAAGGGAATCCAGCAACCTTTGCTGGCCCTGTGGGCACTTCGGGTACATGGTCTGCAGAGGGACAGGCAGGCAAGGCACTTATACATATTAAAAATATAAGTTAGGTTTTATGTAAAGGGCATAGATACATTGAAAATACTAATAAACTATATTAAATAGATAGTGGAAAACAATTATTTTCTGAAGTATTGTAACTGTAACCTTGGTAGATGTTTTATAATTTTGTTGCTCTGGAGTATAGTATAATTAACTCTCATTATTCTTAGAAAATAATCTTGGTGAAATTTTGATAATTTTCTCTTTGCTTAGCAATAAATATGTATAATTTCAAAAATCCTGTTTCGTCTTTACATAAATTTAATACTTAGTTCTGTACTCTAAGTGTTTTGAAGTTATATGGTAATTTTCTTGCAGCATGAAAGGGGAGTGAACTGTTCACAACTCTGAGTGTAGCGTTGCTTAGCTACCTAGCCCTTTCATTTGAAATATTAGACATTTTGATAATTGGTATCCCTTAAGCTTATGAGTGTTGGTTCCTGTCACACTGTGGTTTTATGTAAGCCATTCACCTTTGTATTGTAGATGTTTCTGTGAAGTAAAATAAAAGAAGAGTGTATTTAACAGCAGTCTGTAGAGTGCCTTAACTGTATAAAGTCAGTCATTTTAGGACACGCGATAATGGACATGAATGAAATTATAAAAATACTTTAATATGAGCTTGCTTCAAATACAGCTGTATTACAAAATGCAGTACGGGACTGCTCTGCCACATGGCTGTAAGGAAAAGATCCGAGGAGGGTCCAGAGTGTTGCATGGCGTTGTGTTAGAACAGCAATCCCGTGATGCAGCAGCGTTGGGCGCAGACGGAAAGTGCACTAAGTCATGCAGCCCGCCCGCGGTGCCCATGTCACTTAAGTGACATCTCGTGCAGACTGCTCCCCCAATGGGAGAAGCGCGAGGCTGCGCCTAGGTAGCCCCGTTCATTTTCGTGTTCTCCTTTTCATGTATGTGTGTGTGTGTGTGTGTGTGCGTGTGTGTGTGTGTGCACATGTGTTTTCATGCATGTGGAGATGCAAGGCTGATACCAGGAAGCACCCTCCATTGCTTGTCTACCTTGTATATTAAGGTTGGTATCTCGGTGAAATCCAAAGCTCTCATTTATGGCAAGTCTAGCTGCTCTGAGGATGCCTGTCTGTGCCATCAGAGACTGACTGGAGTTACAGGCGACACACCCAGTGTCACGTGGGTTTCTGCGGCTCCAGACTCCAGGCCTCACATTTACATGACAAGTGTTTAATGCTGACCCTTTCTCCAGCCTGGAGACTCGTGTATTGCAGTTTTTTCTATGCATGCCTCTCACACCCCCTCCTTAAAATTCCTATGCATTGTACACATAATTCTTTAAAAGTACTGATAAATCCTAGATGAGCAGTGCCCACCTGTAATCCTACTCCTCCAGAGAAGCAGAACTAAGGAATTAGTGTATTTCTCTCCTTGGAATATTTTGCTGTAGAATTCTAAGCCATATTTCATACTCAATCTGCATATTGTTTTAGCTTCCCTAGCATGGGATAGGAATCTCTTAAATCATTAAAATTGTTTACGAGCGTGTTGGTGGCTGTGTTCTACATGGCACCGTCTGCTCATGTTTCCTGATGTTTACTGAGGAGGTGAAACTGGAAATGATGTCATCACCTTTGTCAGCACTTCTGAGATCCCTTACGATGGTTCCTAGAGGGAGAAGAAACCTTTTAAAGACCTAACACTGAAGTTGACCTTGTTAATTAACATTTACTAGTTTAACTTTAAAGAGCAAAACATTTGCATACTGTTTCTATGACAGGGAGAGTGAATCAGCCCTTTATAGATCTGTGAGGGCTTTGATCCCCTTCTCCTCTATTGATTAGCCCTGTGCCTTGTGACTTTGGGGGAAAGCCTCCTGAGCCTAATCTTTTCTTCTGTTACATTTTCCTATTGATTTTCCTTTTAAGTTTATTTATACACTTTCTAAAGTGCAAGTATTTCAGAAATTTACTCCCATTCTACACCTTTGCTTTCTTGTTTTCATTCATTGCACTTGGGCTGGTAAATCCTTTCACTGTGTGCGTTCCCTACGTTTTATCCTTTTGTCCTTTGTATTTGCATCTACCTTTACTAATATAAAGTGTACTTTGGTGTTTCCAGGCTGAGTTAAAACACTAACCCAGTGCTGAGAATGTGGAAACAGCACTTCTTTGCCATTCATTTCAGAGAGTTCTAACATCTGTAAATTCTTTCTTTTACATTCATATAACATCTACTGTAGGAGGTTGTTATAATAATTATATTTGATTAATATTAGTAATCTTTTACTGTACCATTTTCAAAAATGAGTCGCATACTACCTGTGGCCTCAGATATTTGCTAGGGTCTCTCACAAGTAAGGGTGAGGGCACTTATGGTGTAAGCCGTGGACATTCGTGGACATTAGTGCTGGTGACGTCATGCGTGACTACGACGTATCTACGCTCTAGCGGCCTGCCCCCATCCTCCTGACTCCTGTCTCACGCTCACGCTCAGGTGCCTTTCCTAGTCTCGTATGCCCATCTTCCTGGGTTTGCGCCAGTACCACAATATTGGCTAGCATTATCCCTTTCTTCAGGGCTTATCCTCTCTGTAAACTAATATAACTGTTTACCTGACATCTCATGCTATAGGCATCCCTACCTCTCTTATGTTTTTAAATTGATATTGTAAATAAAAGAAAAAAATCTATTCTTTTACAGACATGATATATGGATACTGATTCTAAAAAAAAAAAAATTATTTCAAGCATGAGCTCTTCTCAATAATTATTACAGATAAGTTTATATCCTTTGTTATATGTATAATAGTTTCAAGTGAATGTTTACTTTTTTCCTTAGGAATTGTATCTGGATTGGCCAGTGAGAACAGTGATATTAATAAAAACTTTAACAGTATATATTCTCATCACATAAAAGTGAAATCCACAGTAAGGAAAAACTATAATTAGTATTCTGTCAAAATGGAAGTGCCAGTGGAGAACAGTCAGCCATAATTATCTAATTAGATTAACTACACTGTCAGTTTAGCAACAGGCAGAGGCAGAGGTGGGAGGTGGTTCTTTGTCCAGCAGGGGGCAGCATCTGACTGTTGCTAATGGGTCCCCTTGCCTACTAATGGAGTAGAGAAGCCTTGGGAAAGGCCCACAGAAGACAGCAGAGTAGATATTTCACGCTGGGACTGGAGAGTGGGCAGTAAACACTGTACAGTGAGGCAGGACACACTGAGGGCTTGGCCTTGTGACCTCGCCCGTCTTAGCAGAGTTCGTGGTGGAGCGGGGCCAGTCAGTTCCCTCAGGCCTTCATTATGGACATAGCACTGTTGAAATCTGAGCCACAAGTGGGTTGTGCGAGTCTTTATTATGACTTTAAGAGTCAGTACTTTCCTTTCACCTCAGTGTTTATATTTCATGGCCATGATGTATAATAAATCATTCCACAAATCAGCGCTTTGTTTGTTGATCATTGTTGAGTGGATAGTTTCCAGCTTGGCAGTTTGGGCTGAGTGTAACTTTGCTCTCCCCAGTGTCTGTGGTGAGCGAGGTGGTCTGGCTGCGCAATGCTGGAAAGATGGTGGCTCTCCACTTTTCTCCCAGAAGCTTGGGCTGTCTCAGGATGGGAGCAGGCATCTGAGGCAGCAGACACAGCGAAGGCTCCCGAGGTTACACTTGTGTTACATTCCTTTACCCCAGAGCAGTTTCTAGATCAGCCAGTTCCAGAAGCAGGGATGTAGAAACATCTCCCCTGCCCCAGTGTGACGCTCAAGGCTAAGGCCTCCCTTATGCATACTGGGCACAGATCACTGTCCCACTTCCCCACAGATGCCACCTGCTCATGGGATCTGCTGTAAAGCCACTTGCCGTGAGTGCAGGACCCAGAGGCGTGCTGAGAACTCTCATCCCGCCCTAGCCTGCCTGGGTGCTAGGAAACTGCCGCTGGAGCAGGGCTGCTGGCTTCCTCTTCATCTCACACCATAGTCTTTGGTTTGGGGGGGGCGGTGTTTCTTTTTCTTTTTCTTTTCTTTTTTTTTTTTTTTTGCTGTTGTTTTTGGTTTTTCCCTGTAAGAGTAGTGATTCTTAACCTTCCTAATGCTGTGGCCATTTAAAACAATTCTGCATGTTGTGGTGACGCCCTAATGATAAATGATTTTTGTTTCTACCTAATAATACCTGTAATTTTGCTAATGTTATTAATTATAATATAAATATCTGTTTTTCTGATGGTCTTCGGTAACTCCTGTGAAAGGGTCATTAGACCCCCAAAGGGTCGTGACCCACGGGTGAGAACCACTGTTGTAGATAATTCTTATATTTTTATTTTTATATAGACTTTATACTGATACTAATTTCATGAAGTCATTGTTTTTAATAGCTGAGTAGTACTCCGTTGTGTAAATGTACATTTTCTGTATCCATTCCTCCATTGAAGGACATCTGGGTTCTTTCCAGCTTCTGGCTATTATAAATATGGCTGCTATGAACATAGTGGAGCATGTGTCATTATTACATGTTGGAGCATCTTCTGGATATATGCCCAGGAGTGGTATAACTGGGTCCTTGGGTAGTATTATGTCCATTTTTCTGAGGGTCTGCAAACTGATTTCCAGAGTGGTTGTACCAGCTTGCAATCCCACCAGCAATGGAGGAGTGTTCCTCTTTCTCCACATCCTCGCCAACGTCTGCTGTCACCTGAGTTTTTGATCTTAGTCATTCTGACTGGTGTGAGGAGAAATCTCAGGGTTGTTTTGATTTGCATCTCCCTGATGACTAAGGATGTTGAACATTTCTTTAGATGCTTCTCAGCCATTCGAGTTTCCTCAGTTGAGAATTCTCTGTTTAGCTCTGTTCCCCATTTTTCGGTAGGGGTATTTTGTTCTCTGGAGTCTTAACTTCTTGAGTTCTTTGTATATATTGGATATTAGACCTCTATCAGACGTAGAATTGGTAAAGATCTTTTCCCAATCTGTTGGTTGCCGTTTTGTCCTATTGACAGTGTCCTTTGCCTTACAGAAGCTTTGTAATTTCATGAGGTCCCATTTGTCGATTCTTGATCTTAGAGCATAAGCCATTGGTGTTCTGTTCAGGAACTTTTCCCCTGTACCCAGGTGTTCGAGACTTTTCCCCACTTTCTCTTCTATTAGATTCAGTGTAACTGTTTTTATGTGGAGGTTCTTGATCCACTTGGACTTGAGCTTTGTACAGAGAGATAGAAATGGATCAATTTGCATTCTTCTACATGTAAATTGCCAGTTGAACCAGCACCATTTGTTGAAAATGCTGTCTTTTTTCCACTGGGTGATTTTAGCTCCTTTGTTGAAAATCAAGTGACCATAAGTGTGTGGGTTCACTTCTGGGTCCTCAATTCTATTCCATTGATCTACCTGCCTGTCACTGTACTAATACCATGTAGTTTTTTTTAATCACTACTGCTCTGTAGTACAGCTTGAGGTCAGGGATACTGATTGCTCCAGAAGTTCTTTTATTGTTGAGAATAGTTTTTGCTATCCTGGGCTTTTTGTTATTCCAAATGAATTTGAGGATTGCTCTTTCTAAGTCTATGAAGAATTGAGTTGTAATTTTAATGGGGATTGCATTGACTCTGTAGATTACTCTCGGCAAGATGGCCATTGTTACTATATTAATCCTGCCAATCCATGAGCATGGGAGATCTTCTGAGGTCTTCTTTGATTTCTTTCTTCAGAGACTTGAAGTTCTTGTCATACACATCTTTCACTTGTTTGGTTAGAGTCACACTGAGATACTTTATATTGTTTGTAACTATTGTGAAGGGTGTCATTTCCCTAATTTCTTTTCTCAACCTGTTTATCCTTTGAGTATAGGAAGGCTACTGATTTGTTTGAGTTCATTTTATATCTAGCCACTTTGCTGAAGTTGTTTATCAGCTGCAGCAGTTCTCTGGTGGAGGTTTTCGGGTCACTTAAGTATCTGATCATATCATCTGCAAATAGTGATATTTTGATTTCTTCCTTTCCAATTTGTATCCCTTTGACCTCCTTTTGTTGTCTAATTAATCTTGCTAGAACTTCAAGACTATATTGAATAGATAGGGAGAGAGAGGGCAGCCTTGTCCCTGATTTTAGTGGGATTGCTTCGAGTTTCTCTCCATATAGTTTGATGTTGGCTACTGGTTTGCTGTATATTGCTTTTACTATGGGCCTTGAATTCCTGATCTTTCCAAGACTTTTATCATGAAGGGATGTTGAATTTTGTCAAATGCTTTTTCAGCATCTAATGAAATGACCATGTGATTTTTTTCTTTGAGTTTGTTTATGTAGTAGATTACATTGATGGATTTCCAGGTATTGAACCATCCCTGCATCCCTGGGATGAAGCCTACTTGATCATGATGAATGATCGCTTTGATGTGATCTTGGATTCGGTTTGTGAGAATTTTATTGAGTATTTTTGCATCGACATTCATAAGGGAAATTGGTCTGAAGTTTTCTTTCTTTCTTGGGTCTTTGTGGTCTCAGTGTAGTGTGGCCTCATAGAAGGAATTGGGTAGTGTTCCTTCTGTTTCTATTTTGTGGAATAGATTGAAGAGTATTGGTATTAGATCTTCTTTGAAGGTCTGATAGAATTCTGCACTGAACCCATCTGGTCCTGGGCTTTTTTTGGTTGGGAGACTTTTAATGACTGCTTCTATTTCTTTAGGGGTTATGGGACTGTTTAGATGGTTTATCTGATCCTGACTTACTTTGGTATTTGGTATCTATCTAGAAAATTGTCCATTTCATCCAGATTTTCCAATTTTGTTGAGTATAGGCTTTTGTGGTAGGATCTGATGATTTTTTGAA
>CM052704.1:121150153-121164914 GCA_028551405.1 Uromys caudimaculatus
TGTGTGCTCCTATAATTCTTTAAGGGATTTTTGTGTTTCCTCTTTAAGGGCTTCTAGCTGTTTACCTGTGTTCTCTTGTATTTATTTAAGGGAGTTATTTATTTCCTTCTTAAAGTCTTCTATCATCCTCATGAGAAATGATTTTAAATCTGAGTCTTGCTTTTCTGGTGTGTTGGCGTATCCAGGGCTTGCTGTGGTGGGAGAGCTGGGTTCTGATGATGCCAATGTTCCTTATGTTCTTGCCCTTGCCTTTTGCCATCTTGTTAACTCTGATGTTAGCTGATCTTACTCTGTCTGGCTGTTGCTTGTGCCTCCTGCAGGCCTCAGTATCAATACTCCTTGAAGACCAGCTCTCTCTGAGAGGAATTTGGGTTTGGAGAGCTGTGGTACAGAGTCAGCTCTGGGGTGCAGACAGAAACCAGAAGGATCTTGTCCCCAGCTGTTCCTTGGTTCCTGTGTCCTGATGGCTCTGCAAGGGTCCCTCTTATTCCAGGAATTTGAACAAAAGTGGTGGTCTTGCCTGTGCTCGAAGGTGTATCAGCACTCCTGGGAGACCAGCTGTCTCCTGGCAGTATTTGAGTATGGAGTCCTGCATCACAGGATCCACTCCCCAGCTGCAGAAGGAAACCAGAAGACCACGCCTCAGTTCCTGTGTCCTGAGGGTTCCAGGCGTTCCCTCTGAGCAGAGGTGCTGGTCTTACCCTGCTCACAGGCTTGTCCACACTCCTGGGAGGCTAGCTTTTTCCCTGTGTTATTTGGCTATGGAGGCGTGTGGCCGAAATACACAACTTGGGCTGCCTCCTAGATCCATCTTACCTCTGTAAATAGCAAGCTGGAAGAGAGCAGACTTCCATACCTTCTCAGCAGGCTTCAGAGCTGTCTTGGGGCCTAGCAGGCATTAGCATAGGATGGAGAAATTTGCAAACTGGGCCCATTAACCCTTTATTTGCCTGACGTTTAAGATTCTTAGACAGTGAAGGCATCTGGGTTTCTTGGAGAAATTAACTGGATTTGGGTAGGATATGTGTTTTGTTTTGTGCCTTTGTATGGGTTTCTGTGAGGATGCAGGAAAGCCTGCCTTTAGTTTAGTCCAGAGGACACTTAATGGATTTTCCACTTTTATCAAACAGATGTACTTAAGTGCATTATAAATTTGAAAAGAAAACCTCACTGCAGATGTTGGAGACTGAAAGCTGAGGTTTGCGCTTTTGTCGATTTGTGCCGTATTTATGATTCTTGTATGAGTGAGCACATACTTTATCTTCTCTTGTTACTTCTAAAACTTCCTCTTGGCAACTGCAACTCTGGTCCCTTGTTTTCTCTCTCTCTCTCTCTGGTCCCCTTGTCCAGAGGCTGAAGGAGCAGGGGTGGGTTAGTTGTTGAGTTTTTGGAGAAATGGTAGTTACTTCCAAAGATGCTGCTTTCTCGTAAAGTAGCTTAACTTTGGCAACTGGTCGTGCAGCTTAAGATTTAGTGGTCAATTACAGGCCAGGGAAGGCCTATCACTGGAGAGTTGCTTCTCCAGCTGTGGAAGATAGTTTGCTGTTAACTACTTGTTACTTATCTAAGCTTACGGTGGAGCTTAACTGTGCACTGGAAACACCTCTTGGACCCTTTCAGCACCAAAGCTGCAATCTGATGGATAGAACGATTGATTTCCTGGGTCCTACTGGCCCCAGTGAGTTTACCCTAGTGCTGAGTTTTGACAATAATTGTTTGATTTTCCTAGGGGAGTAATGCGTGCATGCACCTGTGTATCTTTCAAATGTCGTGAGAATCAGCGACTGCTAGTGAGGAAACCAGACTCTTGTCTCCCCAGCTAGCTCCGACCCTAGGCTCCAGTTCACCCGCAGGTGTGTGAGGTTCTGCTGTACTGGGAGCTGTAACCGCTCTGGCGTGAGGAGGAGAATGCTGTTCTTAAGCCTTGCTGATTCTTCCACGGGTCGTACCAGGCATTTGACTGGTGGCAAAGGGACATGAGGCACAGAGCAACAATCGTTGCTTAGTAACAAGTTAGGTTCTCTGCGCCATCTGTATTACCTAGGTTTAACAGAACTGCTTTATATTAATTATTCTAGAGTTTGACAGAAAAAAATTAATTTTCCATAGTGTAAAGAGACCACAATTTTAAAGAACTCTTAAACTTTGAATGGCCCGTGACTTGCTGTATTTAAAGTTTCATATGACACTAGAGGGCAGGGACCTTTTGTCACCACCATCATTATACAAAGGACCAGATCCATCCAAGAATCTGTGTCAGTATGTGCAGGTATAGACATGTACACGCACGCACATGTGTGTGTGTGGTGTGTGTGTGTGTGTGTGTGTGTGTGTGTGTGTGTGTGTGTTTGGGATTGAGCCCAGGGCTTTGTCCATGTTAGGCAGCTACAAACCAATGCCCCATTGCATACTTTTAGTAGGAAGTAACTAGGAAAACTGCCTTTAATTTTTTTTATTTCATTTATTCTATACATTTGCTTCTGGGGCAAGCTCTTACTTTTCAGCCCAAGTTACTCTGGAGTTTGCTATGCAGCCCAGCCAGCCTCAGATTCCTGCCTTTGCTTCCCAAGTGCTGGGAACTGTTTACCACTGTTGCCAACTTTGGATTTAATATGCTCAGGTCAAACTTTGGGGACCTCTCTGGAGGAGAGTTAGAGCAGACAAGAACGAAGCTAGAGTGTATCCCTGAGTTATATCAATTTACTTCATATTAGATGTTTGATTAAAATGCTTAAAACTTATTATGATCTAAGTTAATTACTAAGTCTTTTGTCATTTTAGTTCGATAAGTTAATTTTGAACTAATGGAAGTTGAATCTCATTTTGTAACTGCTACCATCCTGGTCAACATTACCGTAAGTTGACACATAGAGACATAGTAGGCACACACTTCAGTTACAGAACCGTAATGCAACTATTGAAGACACAGCAAGGTGGGAGAATGGTCTTCCCTAGAGAAAGGTGCCCAGGACACTCAGCTGTGGACTGTGGGGTGTGTCGTAGAAGAGGTGTACAGTGGACTCTAGATGAAGGCGCCCAGGACACTCAGCGAGGCTCAGATAGGCTTGGACTTCAGCAGGCTGGTGTGAGATAAGTGGTAAAGGTAACTGACGTGGTAGATAGGAGGAGCCGTGTAAGGAGGAGCCAGCCTTTTGAGAATTCAGAGAAAACCCTAGTCAGTGAGTTTTGAAGAAGTACACCAGGGTAAGGGTCCCTCTGTGAAGGGACAACACAACCAAGGTTGCCTGCATCTAGACAGGTGGTTGCTGCTGTTGGGGTGAGCGGCTGTAGTTTCAGCCTCTAATTAGTGTGGTGTGTGAGTGCTTCCTATCAGCAGCATGACGCTCATGGGCCATAGTTTAATAGAAAAGATGAGACATATAAAACTAAAATTAGTGGAGAGAGGACCAGTGCTAGGGCTCCTCCCCGGCTGAGTAAGTTGAAGGCGGGGAGGCGGGGTTGCACTGGTACCAGGGCAGGCTCTTCTGAGGAAGGAGCTTCCTTTAGCAGGATAGTCATCTCATTTGAAGTCTCTCCACTGTCGTGTGTTTCCTGGGCCATGCCCTCTTATGACACCACCACGCCATGCTCTCTCCTACCCGTGTTTGCATTATCTTGCTGGACTAACTCTTCAGCTCTAAGGTGGCTGTGTTATCTTTGTTTTGCAGAAACCGAAGCAGAAGGATTGGCACCCTCCCGGAGGCTTCATCCTGGGACTGTGGGCACTCATCATCATGGTCTTCTTTAAGACCTATGGAATCAAGCATATGAAGTTCATCTTCTAGACCCAAGGATCTATGGAGAAAATGAATGGAAGGTGGCAGCCTTGGATAAAGTTTAGGTTTTTAAATATGTTGCTTTTGTGTAAATTTGGGAAGAAAATTAGGAAAATTGAATTTTAATGAACTTTTGACTTTAGAACTTAATATTGTTAATGCACTTGTTTATTGGCCACAGAATGTGTCTTTCATTGTGTTTATGTGTGTGAGTTATAGAAACCAGAGGACAATGACATTGGAACTTATTGCTTAGTTCTTTTTACCCTCCTCTCATTGTAAGAGTTGTGAAGGTATTAATTCCCACTAAAGGAAGTTACTTCTGTTAATAGTTTTGTGTGTTGTCTTGGTCTTTTCATTTATGTACATATGTTCCCAATCATAGAGAATATGCCACTTCTAATCTTTTGGTGTTTATAATGCATTATTAACCTTCCCCCCTTGGATATCCTTCAAGAATATACTGTGAACCTGACTTGGATGCACTTACCTGTGGTCCAGGCTTTTCAGGAGGCTGAGTTGATTCTTTGAGCCCTGGGGTGTCGAAGGTCAGCCTCTGGGCAACAAGCAACAAACAACAGAAAAGAGAAACACCATGGAATGCGTACGTAGTGTAAGGTGTTCATGTGACAGCTTCTGGTGGACCCTTACCTTGTTCCCAGAGTTCCCTTCAGCTGGCTCTGCAGTGTACTAGTGACTCTTAGTCATTCGTGGAATTCTGCAGCTTTAATTGCACGGGAAGATGGAAACACAGCTTTGGTAGCTGTCTGTCTAGGGAAGTCGTGCCTCTGAGAATTTCTAGTGTTAACCGCTCAGAGAAACATGGCCTATTATTTTTTATTTTGAAGCATCCTGTGAACTTCTAGAATTGATTGTATCTCTTCAGTTTTTGTCCTGAAAGAGACAGATTGCCGAACATCTGGATCTATGCTGTCCCTGAGGACAGTCCCATAAACTGGATGACATGCATGGGGCATAGACACAGCCCTGCCTTCAAGTCTGAAGGATCAGTAAGACACTGCGTGTCGCTCTGTACTCCATAGGATGTAAGAGCACACTGTGCGCTGCTTGGTACCCCATAGGATGTAAGAGCTCACTGCACGTCGCTTTGTACCATATAGGATGTAAGAGCTCACACCCAACACTGACTCTTTCAGGATGTCAATCACCTCCGCATCTTTCCTACTGTGGAAAGACAGCCGAGCTTGTGTTTTGTGACCAATCTCAGATACTCTTCTCTTTCAGACTTTGGCATCAGAGGACCGTGCTGGGGTAGGGTATGCCTGTAGGTTTACTATTCATGTCTGAGGGGAGACTTAGGTGTTTTATCTAAGAATCTACATGTTCATCTGTCTTCTTTACGAGTACTGTTTTATAATTGTAGGTAACAATTAAGGAAACTGTTCTAACCCCCTGGCAATGGGCAAAGAGATACCTTGTTGGTGATATTGCTCTTATATCAGTCAGGGGTAGAGCAAATGGCAGTCCTTGTTCTTCCTAGCCTGATGCCTGCCTTGGTGGCCAAAGCTGTGTTATGCCTAGGACACATAAAAATCAAATCATCAAATCAAATCCAGGCAGCACAACTCGGGAGGAAGGCAGTAGACAGAGACCTGTGGACCAACATGCCAGCCACAGTCCTGTCCTCTGATGCACGACACAGGTGGGCTGTATCTGTGCACAGACAGGATGTCATCCAGGGGCCCACCATCCAGGTGGCCAGCCTGTAGCTGGAGCCACCACAATGTATGAGTATGAGGTGGTCAATGGGAGAGAGAGAGACATGGGGCAGCTTGAGCTTTGTGAGGAGAGACGGAGCTGGAGACTTGGTGGAGAGGAGGAGCCTGGGGTGAGTGACTAGCCCTGCCACCTGAGGCCATGCTGCTGCTGAGGGCCATGTCTGAGTCTGTGCCTATGTAGTGACAAGGATAGGTGTCATTATCTGTGGCTCATTACCACTAGAGAGCATGGGGATGACCCTGATGTGAGGCTGTGCAGAACGGTCCCCGCCCTTCACTGGCTGCAGCCCTCTGGAGAGCTGGCCCTTTGCCTCACCTAGGCAGCGCTGTGGAGCTAGTCCTGGTAGTAGGAGTGTGGGTGAGTTGGGCTCCCAAATGATGGAGAGCCGGTCCCGCTACTCCTCTGCCATGAGGTGCCCTGGGCGGAGGATGTGTGAGTCTTGTCTGTTGTGGAATGGCAGGGGCACAGAGATGTCTCCCTTGTTACCTCCAGCAGTCAGGAAAGCTGCCCACAGGGTAATGAGTGTGGGGAAACTAGCCCTGCCCCGCACCAGCTGCTGCACTCCGGAGAGTAGGCCCCACACCTTGACTGGGCAGAACAGTGGAGCTAACTCTGGAGGCACGTGTGCTGACCCTGCTCCTGCAGACGGTGGCATTGGGTGGCCTAGCCTGAGCAGTGCTGGAGAGCTCGCCCCGGCGGTACAGATCAGAGAGAGCTGGCAAGCTACCACCCAGGCCCAGATCCAGGGCTCTGAATTCATCCACCCCCAAAATCCATATTATCTGCAAATGGTTGGGATGCAAGAAAGAGCCAGTCCTGTTGTTCCAAAGCTGCAGGATCTCCATGACACAGGGCAACAACGGGATAACAGGAGTCCTGGTGAGGATCCTATACTGATGATGTCACAGAAGTGTCAAACCAGACCAATGACTCATTGCAATGAGCATTTGCAAATGAAGATGTGTGGACAGAGGGATACACTGTGGGACACTCTGTGACACACCACAGCCTCCTCAATGAGATGTGCCCTATGCTTTGTTTTTCGTTTATTTGTTGTTTGTTTTGTATTTTGGGGGAGATTGCAAGGGCAAAAACCAAATCTGGGGGAACAGGGAGATGAGCAGGACTGGGGTACATGCTGTGAAACTCACAAAGAATCAATGCAAATTTAAAAAGGAAAAGAAAACTTGTCTTCTGCAGTAAATCCTTTAGAGCAGTGGTCTTAAGCGGTGGGTGGCCGTCCCTTTAGGGTGTGGAATGATCGCTTCACAGTGGCCTCATGTCGGATATCCTGCATATCAGATACCCAAATTACAACTCACAACAGTAGCAAAATCAGTTACAGAGTAGCAACAGAATAACTATGTGGTTGGGGTCACAACGTGAGAAGCTGTATTAAAGGGTCGCAGCATTTGGAAGGTTGAGAACCACTGGGTTAGAGTTAATCCACTCATCTCTTTCCCGTTTAACCCATTTAGCACTTAAAATATTGTGTTGTAGTTGTAAGCAAAACATACTCTCACAGGCAACATAGTGACTGTCATCTCTCTGATGACAGTCTAGTGCAGGTAATATTGAAGTTTCTCTAACTCTGAGTCCTCATCTTAATTGACAGTTTCATTGGTATGCTACATAAGAGTAAAAGGAAAATTTTACCGGGCTACATAAAGAATTATCCTTGTGAGCACAGAAAGAAAACGAGCAGAAGTTTGAGTGGCCAGCTCTTGTAGTAAGAGACAGTTTGACCACGTCCCTTCTAGAGCTTGATACAAGGTCCTGGAGACGAGGTTGGGTGGAGCAGGAGGAGCATAGGAATGAGGACTGCTCCTGAGCCAGTCATTTCGTCTGAATGTGGTGAACACGCCCTGCCGTGAAGGCTACTGGGAAGCAGAGCTCACCCTAGGCTGGGAATCATCCTTTCGTAAACCAGGCTGAGAGTAACACGAAGGGTTAATTCACCCCGGCACACTTTCAGAGGGCAAGGGAGTTTGTTGTTATTGGTATTTGCTCGTTTGTTTCTCTTTTAGTTTTTGACTTTTCAGAATACAGTTGAAGCAAAAAACTTAAGAAGTCTGCTTATAGTCATAATCTTCCAGGAAACTGTTCTGTAAGTAAATCGTGTGAGTGTATATGGCAAATAGCGCATATCCTAAATATATTCTGAGAGTCCCAGAGAACTGAAGGAAGTGTTTTCTCTCTCTGTGTGGCAAGGACAGATGAGATAATGCTGTGACTGAACATTTCCGAAGTTGTAACTATGCTGTGCGACTGTCCTCATTGACGCTTAGGAGCATGCAGGGGGATGATGATGGTGCCTTCTGAAGCTGCTCTGTGACATTCCTGGTTCTCCTGGTGTTTTATTCTTCTCTGCCCCATGGAGGTTTGAGAACGGGGAAGTAGACAAATGGACCCCTATAGACATGTCCCGGCATTTCAGAGAGTGCAGGCACGCATAGTGGTGCTGTACCTGGCAGGCATGGCATGTGAGGAGAATGTCCACCACGAGTGTCGTGGATTCCAACCTCATGAGACATGTATTTGCAGCTTATAAAAGGAAAATGTAGTTTGGATGCAAAGGTGATAAAATTGAACCAAAAGTTAGAAGTAAACCTCAAAATAATGTATGCATTTATGGTTTCGATTTTTATATATTCTCTGCTACTTGAAAGTGATGAGCCCCACAGCAAGCATAAGTCACCCCTTCCTGCTTAGCCAGTGCTTTCTGTCCGGGTCCGTGCTAACATGTCTTCCATTATGTATGTTGTGTAGCAGAGTTACAGTTACCGTGGGAGTCATCATTCAGAATTTTGATGCATGGGTTTCTGGAATCTTTACAACAAATGTTGAATTAACATACCATCCTTTCCTATTTCCTTGTACCAGTGTTAAGCCTGTCTGTGGTAGATGTTGTGCTGGCTTGTGACAGAGATCTTTTTTAAACACTGTGAAGATGTAGCCATGGAGCAGTGATCAGGATCCAGGCTTGCTCTCTGGCATCAGCTTCATTGCTCCATTGCTTCACTTGGAACCTCAGGGCCTTAGCTGCTGCCTGTGGCCTGCAGGGATGCTGGCCAGCACACCTCGGGTTGCCAGGCTCTCCCGACCCCTTCCCTATGTGCAAAAAGTTTACTGTCTTGGAAATACACTGTAAAACATTTGGCTTCAGTTAACTGTGAACGACCCTCACTGCCTCACCCCAGATAGTCTCACTCCTGTGTCACATACATGTGTATGAGAAGGTTTCAGGTTTTGGATTCAAGGGTGACACAGACAGACTTGGCATATGTTTATGTATGTATGTATGCATGCATGCATGTATGTATGTATATATCTATTTATAATTATAATTTTATATAATATGCATTTATGTATTATAAATGAGATTAATGCCACAGATAACAGGCAGCAGCACATAGGAGCTTCAAGGAGAGCTCAGACCAGCACGGCAGAGAAGTCCCTTCTTATATACTTTAGAAGACAGGGAGAGCAACTGGAATGAAAGGTTTGCCATTTTGGCCCCAGTTGGCCTTAGCTAGGATAAGTAGTGAGTAGTCACAGAATGTTAGGTCATGGTCTCTCTGGGTCGGCCATTACTGGGGCTGGTGAGGAGAGAAGACGTCTAGAGATTCAGGTTTCTGGTTCTAGAGACCAAATTGCCTTGGCCAGATCACATTGGATTCTGGAATCATCAGAGTTCAATCAAAATGGAGGAGCTTTTCAAAAAGTGGTGTGACCTTGGCTCACAAGATACACGTATGGCGGGGATATGTGCGTATAGCTAAGTCTAACTCTGCGGGGGGGGGGGGGGACATGCCATTGTCTTTGCCTCCCTCCCAGGCCTCATCTGCTCCCTAAGACCTACCTTTACATCACCCATATATGTCTGTTTAGATGTGTTTAAGTGTATAGTTTGCCTGTGAGAGAAGTGTAGTTTTGACTTTCTGAGTGGCTTATTTCACTTAACACCAAGGTCCCCAATTCCATCCATTTCCCTGCAGCCGCTGTTTGATTCTTTACAGCCAGCTCCAAATCTATTATACAACCCTTTTCCTTTGTCCACTCGCTGGCTCCGCACTTGGCTGTTAAGGGTAGTGCCGCAGTAAACACGAATGCAGTTTTATCTCCTACGGAGAGATTGAACAAGACTGTAGCATTCACTGTAGCCCAGCTGAGAGCAGCCTGCTTTGTGGGTGGATCAAGTTTGCAGCAGTGTGTCTGAGTTCTGCTTAGACCTTTCAGGACTGCACGCCACTCTGATTTTCTTTGCTTCTTCAAATGTACTAAGTGCTAGAAACAGACATCTGTGTAGTGTTTGCTATGGGCGACTGCAAATTCATTGAAGCCTCTCACATCAGGAGGTGGAGTCTGTAATACAGTCTCTCCCTCCTTGGATCCAGGCTGGATAGACACTTAATTCTACTCAATAGAACACTCACTATTGCCCATTTCAGAGTGAGGTCACTAAAGGTGACTATACATATGCCCTGCTGTCTCTGGGGCCTCCAGACCCAGCCATCACTCCCTGAGGAAACCTGAGCCCTGCGGAGAAGCTGTGCTCCAGTCCAGGCCCCAGGCACTCCCTAGCGTCACCTCCTGAGGAGTAAGGAGCAGGTTCCCAATCAACATCTCATGATTGTCCAGAACCACGAGTGTGTTGCAGTTAGAGAAATAGTGTCATGTTAGAGCAGTTGCTAAGCAGTAGTGGCTGAGACCATCGTCATGTGCTGCACCTGGACGGAATCCCGGGGGTGCAAAGGTAGGATTCTTTCCTAAAGAGTAACATGATTCTAGAATGATTCGTGAGAGAACTGCTACCAGGAAAGAAACAAGAGCAAGTCCCATGTAAGAAGCACACTCTGCAGACTACACAGGGGCTTTCATTTTTAGTCACTGTGCCAATGGGAATGAAACGGATTCTGGAGCCAGTTCACCTTGCTGTCTACCCCCTGCCGTTTGACTGGTTCTGCCCTTCCTCTCCTAGACTCAGAGGCTGAGACCTGCACCCCGAGAGCTGGTCACATGCACCCCGTCTTGGCACTCCTTTCCCTAACAGTGTGCTCAGACCTTCACTACCTAAAGTTCTCAAAGCAGTGTGCTCTCTGCTAAATGCTTCATCGTGTTATTTCACCTGGCTTTTCCCTGCTCTCCCCCCAGTGGTTTGCTGTGTATGTGCTGTGTGCGCGCACGTTCTCTTTACCATCTCTTCTTACTAACTGCACTTGTAGGAATGTCTCCTCCGCCTTCATGCTTCTGTCCATTCCAGGCACTCCTGCTCTCAGCTGCCTTGCTTCCTTTAAGTCTTGTCTGAGTGCTTCTCCCTGGTGGCAGGCTCCAGATGTTCTGCACATTTTTTTCCCAAATCAAAAGCTACTTACGGTTCCCCTATATTACATTCCCAGCTGTGTTTTCCACTTACCTCTACATCACTGACAGTCGAATGTCTGTCTAGGTATCTTTCTTTTTTTTTTAAGTTTTAAGTGTAAGATGGAGTTATTTTATAACAGAGAAATGAAATCTCAGTAGACATCAGAGACTAGTGAATAAAAGACCCAGTTCTGTGAATGGGTTATTTATTTATTTACATCGTGGTTGTTGCCCCCATCCCAGTCCCCCTCACAGGGTTCTTCCTCCCACCTGCCTCTGAGAGGGTGCCCTGCCCCCAGATATCCTCCCATCCTTGTGCAGCAAATCTCTGCAGAATTAGGCCCAACTACTCCCACTGAGGCCAGATGTGGCAGCCCTCTGCTGCATCTATGTAGGGGGCCTCGGACAGCCCAAGTATGATCTTTCTTTGGTGGCTCAGTCTCTGGGAGCTCCCAGGGGTCCAGGTTAATTGGCACTGTTGGTCTTCCTGTTGGATTGCCATCTCCGTAAGGTCCTTCAATCCTTTCCTTAACTCTTCACAGGAGTCCCCGACTTCTGTCTAATGTTTGTCATTATCTGCATGTCTCAGTCAGTTGCTGGGTAGAGCCTCACAGAGAGCTGCTATGCAAGGCTCCTGTCTGCAAGCACAATAGAGCATTTAATAGTGTGAGGGATTGGTGTCTGCTCATGGGATGGGTCTCAATTAGGCTGGTCGCTGGTCAGCCATTCCTTCAGTCTCCGCTCCATCTTTGTCCCTGCATTTCTTTTAGACAGGACCAATATTGGGTCAAAAGTTTTGTAGGTGGGTTGGTGTACCCATCCCTCCACTGGGTGTCTTGTCTAGCTACTGAAGGTGGTCTCTTCAGGTTCCATATCCCAACTCCACACAAAACTCAAGTTCAAATGGATCAAAGACCTCAACATAAAACCAGACACACTGAATCCAATAGAAGAGAGAGTGGGAAACAGCCTTGAACAAATGGGCACAGGAGAAAATTATTTCCTGAACAGAACACCAATGGCTTAGGAACTAAGGTCGAGAATTAATAAATGGGACCTCATGAAACTGAAAATCTTTAAGGCAAAGGGCACTGTTGATAGGACAAGACAGCAGTCTACAGACTGGGAAAAGATCTTCATTAACCCTTCATCTGACAGAGGGCTAATATCTAAAATATATAAAGAACTCAAGAAGTTAGACTCCAAAAAACCAATAACCCAATCAAAAACTTGGGTACAGAACTGTGATGGTTTGTATATGTTTGGCCCATGGGGTGGCACTATTTGGAAGTGTGGCTTTGCTGGAGTAGGTGTGGCACTGTGGGTGTGGGCTTTAATACCCTTGTCCAAGCTGCCTGGAAGTCAGTCTTCTCCTAGTGGCCTTCAGATGAAGATGTAGAACTCTCAGCTCCTCCTGCACCATGTCTACCTGAACACTGCCATGCTCCCACCTGGATGATACTGGATTGAACCTCTGAACCTATAAGCTTGAATCCCACTTGGAAGGGGAACAAAACAGTCATGGGAGGCAGTGGGAGAGAGGAACCTACCTGTGTGGGAATGGGGAAGGCTAGAGGAATAGGGGTGGAGGATCAGGCATGGGAAGAGAAGGAGAGAGTCCCAGAGGGCCAGAAGAATGAATGGAAATATGCAGCTGCTAGGGATCGGGGATGAGGGGATTCTCTAGAAAGTCTCAGAGAGCCAGGATGAGGGAGGCTCCCAGGACTCAGTGCAGGTGACCTTAGGTATCTTAAGTGCTAGATAAACTGTCTTAGTCAGGGTTTCTATTCCTGCACAAACATCATAACCAAGAAGCAAGTTGGAGAAGAAAGGGTTTATTGAGCTTACACTTCCAATTGCTGTTCATCACCAAAGGAAGTCAGGACTGGAACTCAAGCAGGTCAGGAAGCAGGAGCTGATGCAGAGGCTATGGAGGGATGTTTCTTACTGGCTTCCTCAGCTGGCTCTCTTATAGAGCCCAAGACTACCAGCCCACAGATGGTACCACCCACAAGGAGCCCTCCCCCCTTGATCACTAATTGAGAAAATGCCTTACAGCTGGATCTCATGGAGACATTTTTCTCAACTGAAACTCCTTTCTCTGTGATAACTCCAGCTTGTGTCAAGTTGACACAAAACCAGCCAGTACAATTGACCCCTTGTCAACTTGACACACAAATACATCACTATTAAGCCTCAACCCTTACTTTCTTATTCATCCCCAAGATCTTAATAACTTTGAAAGTCCCACAGTCTTTGCAAATTCTTACATGTTAAAATTTCAATCTCTTTAAAAATATCCAATCCCTTAGAATTCAGTCTTTTTACCATTAAAAGTCTCTTAACTGTGGGCTCCTCTAAAATACCTTCTTCCTTCAGGAGGGAAAATATACCAGGGCACAGTCACAATCAAAAGCAAAACCAAACTCCAACTGTTCAATGTCTGGGATCCACTCACGATCTTCTGGATTCCTCCAAGGGCTTGAGTCACTTCTCCAGCTCTGCCCTTTATAGCACACACCTTGTCTCCTAGGCTCCAGATGCCTGTACTCCACTGCTGCTGCTGTTCTTGGTGGTCATCTCATGGTACTGGTATCTCCAAAACACTGCTGTCTTCTGCTGCAACTAGGCTTTACCAACAGCCTCTCATAGGCTCTCTTTATGGTGCCAAGCCTCACCTCCTTTGCATGACCCCTTCAGTCCTGGGCCATCAATTGCAACTGAGGCTGTACCTTCACCAGTGGCCTTCCTCGGCCTCTCACTGTGCCCAGACCTCAGGTGCTCTTCATGACTCCAGCTTGTGTCAAGTTGATACAAAACCAGCCAGTACAGTATCTTTCTTAAGTGCTAGATAAACTGTCCCTTTCTACTTGAAAGTGTCTAACTGTGCCTATCATCTTTCCTCTCATTATCCAGCTCTTCTTTTCTCTCTCTCTCTCTCTCTCTCTCTCTCTCTCTCTCTCTCTCTCTCTTCTCTCTCTCTTCCAATCCTCTTGGATGACCTAGGATTATGAAGATTTGGATCCTGTGTTAGGGCATTACTGGATGACCATGGCATACTTCATGAGTTCAGTTTAGGTCCCAGCCATCCCAGTACTTGCTCCACGGGCTCAGGTAAACAGTAGTTATGGTGGCAGGGGCGAGAATATGAGTGGACTTGGCAAAAGAAGCTTGCTCTCTGGAGACCACAGGCATGAGTCCCTGAGTCTTAAGAGCCTGCTAGCTGGTCACATGAGTGTGTTTTTATAGCTGAATCTACAAGCTCCAAATAAAGATTAATTCTACCAGATGAAGTGATTAGAAACCACCACACAGAAATGGAGTTGCTCCTGTACACTGGGCATAGAGAAGGACTTCTCCCAGGAAACCCCTTGGTAGTTCCATGGTGAACAGTAACGGTTGATGAAAGGCTACAACCAAAACCAACGAAGCAAAGAGCATCAGGCCAGATGAGGAATCTCCCTTCTGAGTGAAGATGTGGTTCTTTTCTTTTGCTAAAACAAAAAAATGGTCACTGTGCTTCTGTGTTGGGGCTGAGGGAAACATAAACAAACTTTTTTTTTAAAAAATTGGATATTTTCTTTATTTACATTTCAAGTGTTTTCCTCTTTCCAGGTCTCTCCTTTGGAAACCCCCTATCCTATCCCTCCCTCCCTCTGCCTCTATGAGGGTGCTCTCTCACCCACTCACCCACTCCCGTCTTCCTGCCCTGGCATTCCCCTACACTGGGGCATCAAACACCCTCAGGCCCAAGGGCCTCTCCCCCCACTGATGTCCAAGAAGGCCCTCCTCTGTTACATAAGCGGCCAGAGCCATGGGTCCCTCCATATGTATTCTTTGGTTGTTGGTCCAGTTTCCGAGAGCTCCGGGGGGGGGGGGGG
>CM052704.1:121174977-121187096 GCA_028551405.1 Uromys caudimaculatus
GGGGTATAGGGGGTTTCCAAAGAGGAGACCTAGAAAGGGGGAAACGTTGGAAATGTAAATAAAGTATCAAAAAATAAATAATTTTTTAAAAAAAGGAACTGGGAACCGCAAATTAAGATTAAGATCACAGGAAGATGCTTTGTACCCACTGACCTGGCAGAAATTTAGCTGCAGATACTCAGTATCCATAAGAATGTGGGCAGCGCTGCTGGGAGGGCAGCCCAGCCACTGTGGAAGTCAGTCTGGTGACATCTTGCTATGAAAGTTTTGCTGTACATACAGCCTAGCATTTTCATTCCTAGGTATATCTCTAAGAAATTACTATACATACCGACCAGAATGTTCAAGAATTTTCATAACACTGTAAAGAGTATACATTGTAGATATTAGTAACAACTGATAACTGGAAAGAACAGGAAAAAGTAGGTTGTATAATGTGTTATAAACTTTCTTCTTTGTTGAGTTGCTGCCTTGTGGCCATCAAGAACAGTGCACTGACTCCAGAGAGACAGGGAGGGAAGAGTGTAAGTGGTAGAGAAAGCTCCTGGCAGCAGAGAGGGGACCCAGCCGTGGGCTGCTGACAGAGCTGTGTCTGGAGCCCACCAACCGTGGGCTGCTGACAGAGGCTGAGTCTGGAGTTTATTTTTGGGCTTAGTTGGGCTCAGATTGGTTTGGCATCTACAGATTAGGTGAGAGGTAAAGACAGTGAGGAGAGGGTTCACAGACTGGGATGTGCTCTCAGGTCGAAAGCTCTGCTCCCACCCCAGACAGACAGCTGATATGGGGATGTAAGCCTTGGTCTGTCTCCGGACCTAGAGGGGGAGGGTGGAGGGAGTTAGTTTCCCTGTTCCATCTCCTACCTCAGAAGGTTCCTGGTCACTGTCTCCAGTCACAGCCAGGATCCCTTTATCTCTGTGTATTCCAGGGCTCTATCTACACTGACTCTGTGCGTAGGCAATACACTGTGCGTTTCATAATAGTAAAAAAATCAACTAGTTACAGGAAAAGAAAACAAATATGCTTAGGGAAAAAGTGAATTTCAGAAGACTATATTTAGTGTCTTCGCATTTGTATGATATTTATGCATATGCAAAGCTAAACAACACAGAATTCATAGATGTATCCATGTCTAATAAAAAGATGTAGAAAGCAGCGGAGTGGAGAACAGAAAACCTGAAGTTAGGAGGAACACGTAGGTGGCTTCAAGGCTGGTATGCCTGCTCTATAATTTGTATATTTGCATATTTAGCAACTATCAAATATTACACATTGAATATTGCCATTTAAATTATTGCCTATAATATTAAATTTCTGTCCAGAACAATTGGTGAAAACAGACAGAAACTCCAGAAATAAGCTGTCAGGCTCCTAATCTGCTTTCTGCAGTGAGCAATGTTATGGCTGTGGGAAGTTACTCAAGTGTCTTGTGCCTCAGTGTTTACATCTGTAAAATGGGAACTGTGAAAATACATTGTTATTCTGATTGCTAAATGCATTTATAGAGGAAAAGCCCATAGCAAAGTTGAACAATGAGCTTTTACCAAGGATCAGCTTACACTTGAGGGCCAGCAACTTAGCACCCATTAGTCTCAGTTTTCTTATTTGCAAAAGAACAAGGGAGGTGCGACTGTGGCCAAACAAAGTATGTCTTGTCAGTGACACACGCAGCACACTGGATATTCAATAGTCCGATGTAGCATTCTAATTTATCTGACTAGTTTCCTAATTTGGAAACTGAAGAACTAATCTCACAGTGAAGAACCGGATATGAGAAGATGACCGCATGGGGACAAGACATGCTCCCCAGGACAGAGAGGTGGCTTCACAGGGAGACAGGCATGCTCCCCAGGACAGAGGTGTAGCATGTGTGAGGGTCTTCACACAGCCCTGTTGAGGTTCTATTTGAATTCCTGTTAGAATCACTTCATTTACATGCTGTGCGCCAGTGTAGGGAGAGGTCTAGTTCTGCTCCAGGAACAAGCACGGTCCTCCTCCTGTGCTGTATCCAGGCCTCCTCCTCCTCCTCCTCCTCCTCCTCCTCCTCCTCCTCCTCCTCCTCCTCCTGTGCTGTGTCCAGGCCTCCTCCTCCTCCTCCTCCTCCTCCTCTCCTCCTCCTCCTCTTGTGCTGTGTCCAGGCCTACTCCTCTTCCTCCTCCTCCTCCTCCTCCTCCTCCTCCTCCTCCTCCTCCTCCTCCTCCTCAGCTTCAGCAAATGAAACTGAAACTATTGATGGAGAATGGGGAGGGGCAGACAGTGAGTGGGACTGCGCCCAAGCTCAGGAAGATGCCACTGTCCCCCAGAGAGAAACTCTGACTGTGGCAGCTCACTGGCCTTTAAGGCCATTACTGCCACCTGGAGTACCAGACTCCAGGAGCTGGCCCAGGTGACTGCAGAGGCTGGCTACCCTTCTTGCTCTCTCCCTCACTTCCTGGTGGGGACAATACTCTGCATCTGCTTCATGGAAACAAAAGTGTTTCTGCTTTTATATTGCGCCCCTGCCCCCCATTTTTCTTTTAAGGTAAATGTGTCCTTCATTTTGACGTGGCTTTCCTGCTCCCATCATGAGCTGTCAGTCAAGGTGGAGGTGAGCCCTATCTCATTTCCTTTAACTTTCTTTTGTGTTCTACCGCTGGAGCCAGAGTCCTTGCTGCTTTTCTGCCCGTCTGCACATGCTGCAGCATTTGTCAATATTAAATTTAATTTGTGCTCAGAGCACTTCACTAACGGAGAAAACACAAAGCTCTCTGACCTTTATCCTCCCTATGTGTTCAGTCCAGCCAGCGTTGGCAAACCTAATGAGCTGCAAGCTTGTCCTACCCAATGTAGGCCAGTTCTGTTGACTGAACACATTGTACGTTTAGAAACTGACCCTGTAAAACCCACTTGAAATTTATCTACCTCGAGACCCAGTGACTCGCTTGTTCTTTTACAATAGAAAGAATTTGTGTCCAAGTGTCGATCCACTGCGTCCACATTAAAGAGATGAACATCAACAACAGACATTTATTGAGCGCCTATTGTGTGCAAGGCACTGTACTAGGTATGGGGCTACAAAGACAAAGGTGAGACAGCCCCTGCCCCCAAGGAGCTTACAATCTAGTCTAACAGACACACATAGAAAGACACAGGGCAATCCAAGGTAGCATGTCATACTGGGCACAAGTAGAAGACAGGCTCTCAGCCTTTCTTTGTTTTTCTTTTTTTTGCATTTACATTTCAATACCCTGAGTAGGTGGGGGAGTGAGCTTTAGCCAAGTTACTCCCACACAGTTCCAAGCCTTCTGGAAAGTCTCACGTCTTTCCACTTCAGAATGACTTCTGGTACGTGCTAAAACCCAGGCAATCTGTAACTCCTCTTGCCCCACCTCCTCAGGCTTTGGATTTTTGTCTAGTTTTGTTTTCTTTTGAGAAACTTCAGAGAGGGTGACATTTTTGTCCTGCTTTGTCCAAGATGGCCCTACTTTTAGGACTTAAACTCCCTCTTCCCCTAGTTTAGACCATCCAGGGGGCACATCTACAGTACCTTGTCTTGTAGTGGGGTCAACTCTTGGACCTACCGCTCCACTGCTCCAGGGGGCCTATACCGAACCCAATCCCTAGGCAGTTACCAGCCTACCAGGGAAACCTGACCAGTCCAACACTGAGGTCTTGAGAACACTGAGGGCAGAAGGATCTGGAGAGGTTGATGGTGAAGACATGGGGGCTCAAAAGAGGCAGGAGGATGAAGGAAAAGACTACTCAGTGTGAAATGCTCAGAACCGGAGGGAAGTTGGGACGACCTTCATCAGGGGAGGACTCCCTCTGGGAGACTCAGAGTCACTCCCCAGGGCAAACATCTGGAGAGGTACAACATAGATACACAGCACTGTCCTCATCCTAACTGAACTTCTAGACTTCCTCTCACGTTCTCCCATTCATTCACCTTCTAAAAGTTCTTTGAAATGTGAAATACCGTGTTTATTTCAATATGAGATTCTCTGTCTCCATTCTAATGGTGTTCAGATGGTCCAGACGTGCCCTGTCTTTGGAACACGAGTCTGGCAGTATCCTAAGGGTACCAAGAGGCCACACGAGAATACCCTTTGGCACAAGACTTTGCTGTCTTTTTTCATTTAGTTTTATGAAGGACTGAGCTCTGTGTTCTTAGAACTTGTGTGCCCCTGAATTGATCTGTTTCTGTGCCCAGCCCTAAGGAGTATAGAGCAGGATAAACAAAGCAAAAGGGGGCTCAGCTCCCTAACACCCACTTATGAGAATGGGAATCACACAGCCAAGCCCCCATGCAGCACACTGAATATTTACCTCCTAATGTTCTTTTAATGTGTGCTTTCTTGGGCGAATATTTACTGTAGAATATTAAATGTGAGATTCGTCTTTTTATGGGCCATTTGAAGTGATTGATTCTGTTTGTGAATTCCTGTATCTTTGCCCATAATGGCTATCTATTGTAATGGCCTCTGCCAAATGTTCTTGTGTTGAAATAACAGAAGCCATGGATCGCCCGGCTGTGGCATCATATTATTGTGGTCTTAAAAGCTAGGAGGGGGCTGATGATACCACTGGGGAGAGGGGAGAAAGGTAGCGTACCAAGTCGGAGTGGGGCTTCAAATATCCCGCAACCACTGGAGTCTGTAAGCAGGGCTGTGTGTCCTATATCAGAGCTGATGTTTAATGGTGTTGGATGGCATTAAGTCTGACGGTTGTGAAATGATAGTGGTTAAGACATGAACTCAATTGCCCACAACCAGGCCCATCAGCACCAGCCGTCCGAGCTCTCGGCGTCTTCTTTAATGCTGCAGTAAAACTGCGACCCAAGCGATCATTTCTTACACTTAGCTACACTATGCTTGGGAAAAATAATACGCAAAGTCGTGTATTACAACTACAAGTGAATTTAAAATATTTTTCTGTGAAAGAGCCAAGACTTTGGGCATTTGGTTGCTTTTTATTCTTTTGAGTATTTAAGAGGAGTGAATTAGAAAAAAAGACTTGCCGGGCAGTGGTGGTGCACACCTTTAATCCCAGCACTCGGGAGGCAGAGGCAGGCGAATTTCTGAGTTTGAGGCCAGCCTGGTCTACAGAGTGAGTTCCAGGACAGCCAGGGCAACACAGAGAAACCCTGTCTTGAAAAATCAAAAAAAAAAAAAAAAAAAAAAAAAAAAGAAAGAAAAGAAAAAAGACTTATCTTGATGTTCTTTGTGGGCTTTTCTTCCTTAAACACACACATACATACCACACATACACACATACCACATTCACATACATACACACACCACATACACACACACCACTCCCCACACATACACACACACCACACACACACATATACACATACATACCACCCCTACCCCCATACCACCCCCACATACAACCACCCCACATAAACACACACCCCCCCACATAGACACACACCACACCACACAATATACATATACACACACACACATACACACACACACACACACACATACACACCACCCAAAGATACTGAGATAGTGAGAAAGTAGGTCAGGTCTGGTGGTATTCTTACCCCTTGGTAGCTATGCTTTTCCAAAATTCTGTAAGTATAGGAATTGTCAACGAAACCACTTATATTTCAACAAGTAATCTCTTCCAGGGATTGTGAAGGTGACCTGTCAGTCAGCTCTGTGCAGTCCACACCCCTCTTCCTGTGTACATACGAACACTGCTCGGAGGTTGTGCTGTGGTAGAGTAAAATTCATTCTCCTACAAAAACTCAGAAGACATTTGAAGAATGAATTCCATTGTGCCTTGGACAGCCATTTCAGTTTTCTTCTTTTTTACTGACTTTTAATAACTCAAGCCACATGACAATAACGCTTTGTCTTTGCTGTCTGAATACCTGGACTGAATTTGCATCTCCACAATGGTACTCTGCGTAATGAATAGCTCTACTTAATGAAAGGGAATGGGAGGTTATCACTAATTAAGAAGATGGGAAAGACCTGGTGGCGTGAGACACTTTATTCACAAGCCCTGTCCTGTTTGTGGAGCAATGCCTGGTCCCTCACGGCATTAGCTGCTGCCCTCAAGTCTGTCATTAGACACACTAATGTCCCTTTGGCAGTATGTAAAGAAGAGTCTAGCATATTCTCATTTCTCTTAGTGGTACAAATTTTAAAAATGAAAGTCTGTGATACTATTTGATCATGGATTTAAATGGAAAGAGGAGTCCTTTACATTATCCAGCCAGTGGGTCACAACTGTTCTGTGTTCTCAAACTTGGGCACCTCTCGGCACCGCCTCCACCCTCCAATTCCTCACTTTCTTAAAGAATCTAGGGATAGTGGTTAGGTAAGAGAGACCCAGGAGGAAGCATGATTTCTACCCAGAGGCCCCTGATATCTCCACCCTGACTGGAAGGTTCTGGCTACTGTCAGGGCCACAGCAATCCAAGTGTCTAACCCTCCTACAAGTGAGAGAGGTTCCAACAATCTTAGCTTTGCAAGAGGAACTCGGGGGATTTTCTGCCACATTCTAAAGAAGGGGAAAGTAGAACTCAAAGAGAAATAGCTTGTATTATCAGTTGCTACTGAAAAAAAAAAGCTATTGTGTCTTTGAATTTCTCTCATTAGCATCTCTTTGTTTTAATAACACAGTTTCTGGCTTTCAGTTTTGTTCTTTATGTACATTAGAAAGTGGTATAGCTGTTTTTGTTATGAAACAGCAAATTGCCTGAAGCCGAGAGGTTCAAACAGTGCTGCACATTTCCACGTCAAATACTGATTTCAGGCTAATAACGAGCATTGTGAATTCAGTAACTCATCAGCCCGATCCTAGCCCATTCCAACCACCATTCAGGATTAAAGAGTCAGGAAGAATAAATTGCCACATAATCATAATCTATAAAAATACTGCCTAGAGTACACTAAAAAACTCTCAATAAATAAATAGCAGACATTTGCTTTATGAAAATCATTGGAGATGTGCTCTTCAGAAACATGTCCATACTTTCAGGCCTTTTACAAATCACAAAGTCTGACAAATGACAAAGATTATAGGTCAGGTTAGGTTACAGACTGATAGAAAATCCTTTGACATGGATGTCTGTAAAGAAACACAACTAAAAGTGTCGGGCTGCTCCTGTTTCAGTTTCGAAGGCAATACTTCCAGAGACCTGGAGCGTTCCTAGCTGTGGCAGTGTCACTGAATCAAGGCTTCAGTTGCTCTTTGCAAGAGACAATACTCGTTAGAATGTATGCACTCTGGAATGTTCTCTGGCCGCTGGGCTCTGTCCATGGTGCTGAAGGACGCCGCTCTTCTCGGCCACCCATTCAATTCCCATGTCCCTGCCTAGAGGTCAAGTCCTTCCTCTGGTACCAGATAGTGTGGACACTGTGCCTTACTATCCAGCACGTTCACCCCTCAGAATACAGGTTTGTCCTCAGCATGATTCACAGCTGGAGATTCTGGTTTCCAGTCCGGTTGGAAAAAGTGAATGTTGAATGTCCGTGCCCAGTTCTTAAACACCCGTTTCTCTGTAATGAAACGGTGGTGACTGCCCTTGCGTCCTCGCTCGTGAGAGAGGTACATTGTACATTCATCGGGTCCCGAAGGCTCATAGTAATGATAAGGTACGGAAGGGTGCTTTGGGTCCCTGTGGGAGCAAAGTGGAACAACTGTTAAAGCAGAAGAGAGAAAAATAATGCAAACGCCCAAGCCGTACCCGACATGGAGCATGCTTTTTCAGTGTTACTGTAATAAGCTGATAAACACAAACCGTATTTTCTCACCGAAAGAACTTCAGCTGATTTTTTTTTTTTTTTGTGGTGTCAAACAGAGTGTAGGAATGTGCTGTGAGATGTTCAGGTCCCAGGGTTTAGACACTGCATGAGCACACGTACACTAATACTTCTAGTTGCCACACGGAACTTCCGAAAGCCTGAGAGCTTTAGAACTGAAACCAAAACAAAACCAGTCTGTTTCCCTTCCCCGCTGCAGCAGTCCATCCCCACAAGGACTTCCACAGTAAGGCAGGATTTAAAGGCCGGTACTCGATCTGGGGCATCTCTGGAGTCCTGCGCTAAAGCATTCCAACCTCAGCCAGATAGTGTGGCTTCAGTCACTCTGAAAGTTCTGGTTTTCAGCTATACCAACCCCTCTCTACCTCAGAGCCTTTGCACTTCAGGATGACCACCTGTCTGGAATTTTCTTATGAGTTCATCCTTCTCTCTATTGGGAATCAGCTGGGTCCTCCTTGTGATGGTGTGGATGAGAATGGTCACTGTGGGCTCATACATTTGAATGTTTGTTTCCCAGTTGGTGGACTGTTTGGGAAGGATTGGGAGATATGACCTTGTTGGGGAAAATGGCATACTGGGTGAGGGGGTGGTCAAAAGCCCATAGTAGGTCTGTCTGTCCGTCTGTCTGTCTGTCTCTCTCTCTCTCTCTCCTCTCTCTCTCTCTCATTTATGTTTATGGATCAGGATGTAATCTCAGCTACTGCTCAAGCGCCACATCTACCTGCCTGCTGCCATGCTGCCTCCATGGTGCTCATGGACTGACCCTCTGAAACTATAAGCAAAGCAGCAATGAAATTCTTTCTGTTGTAAAAGGCCTCGGTCATGGTGTCTCATCACAGCAATAGAACAGTGACTAAGGCACTCCTCAAGGGCCATTGCTCCTACCCCTTCACCCCACCTGTCGGCTACCTTCCAGCATAAATCACCTCCAAACTGCCGTCTTTTTCCTATTTATTGTCTGCCCTAAGAGCAGGGCTTTACCTCAGGTCTGGGACTATGCCTAGTGTGGAGGCAATAAACAGTGCTTCAGTTTCTGTCCTTGGAGGGAGTTATCAGCTGAATGCCATGCCTCCATAGACATTTTCTCCCCCAATAATCCCAAGTCTAAGAGAAGACAGACAGCAGGCAGCCACTGCTTTATTCCAATTGTGGTAGATGAGCCATAAGTCTAGAGTCTGGTGTCTCTTGGTTCAGAGACTCTAAACTATCCCTTCCCTCTGTGGGGGCTGGTGGCCCTAGCATGTTTTTCTATATCTCCCATTTCTGCCTCAAATAAAAACACTCGATTGATTTCTTCAAGGTGGTAGACCCAGTTCTGATATGTGGGTTCGGGGGGGGGACCCCAGTAAATGTGCTCTGGCATCAGATTAATCTCCATTCTAGAATGGTGCTCCCTCTTCTGGACTTGAACAGTAGACAGTAAGTTTCATCAAGGTGTTCAGCAGACAAGCTAGGCATGTCCAGTCTGCCGCCGTATATATCGCAAGATAGCTATGAATGCAGCCTAACACATGTGTAGATCACTGTGGTGGTCTGAATAGGAATGTTCCCCTCCCCCCCATAGACTCATTGGTCATAGAGAATGGCACTATTAGGAGGTGTGGCCTTGTTGGAGGAGGTGTGTCACTGTGGGTGAAGGCTTTGAGGTTATATATGCTCAAGCTATGCTCAGTGTGATACACAGTCTCCATCTGCTACCTTAGGATTGAGAGGTGTAATAATCAATTCCGTCTCCAGCACCATGTCTACCTGGAGACTGCCATGCTTCCCACCATGATGAGAGCAGACTAAACTTTTGAAACCCTAAGCCAGCCCCAATTAAACGTTTTCCTTTATAAGAGTTGCCTTGGTCATAGTGCCTCTTTGCAGTAATGAAAACCTAACTAAAGACAAGCATGATGTCCTGTCCCAAGGTCAAAAGTTTGGACACTCCTGCCAGAGACTCCAAAAGGCCCAGGATGCTGAATATCTTGCAGTAGTCTTTCAAAGCCGGATGCCCGAGGGTCTCTAAGAACAGGAGCTCCTGTCCCCAAGATGCTACACCTACCAGCAACCTTCCTCTTTTTCTTTGGAGGAGATCAATACTCAAATGAGTTTTAGAGTATCAGCTTTCCTGGGTCAGAGATTGAAGTCTTTTATCAGGAGAGGTGTCACGTTTGTGACTCCAACACAATAAACCTCCAGGCAGTGTCTCCGCTTAGGTTAAAGTTGTTCCAGGAAGAGAGGTTTATTTGTGTCATGTCAGCCCAGATGCTGTGCTGAGCTTACACTTTGCATCTATAATAATCCTGCCTCAGACCAGGGCCTGCTCACTGCAGATTTCCACCCTAGACCTGGAATAACGCCAAGGTTCAGTAGGAAGCGTTTCCAGTACAGAAAACTCATGTTGGAGCAAACTCACATTGGAACTGGCCACTCCTTACAAACAACAACCGGAGAGGGGCAGAGCAGCTGTCATGGTGAATCCTGCTTGTAATCCTAGCATGTAAGAGGCTGAGGCAGGAGGATCATTGTGAGTTCCAAGCTAGCCTGGGTTGTAGAGTGGGGCTTTGTCTAAAGCAAACAAATATCAAAACATATAGCAACAACGATAAATAAGTAAATAAAAACTCAAACAAGAAAACAAAAACCAAGGAGTAGGCTTGTGTGGAACCCATCTCTGCAGGTTCACAGAGCAGGATTGGGAGAAGGAAGGCTGCCAAATTCAACCTGCCGTGCTATTACAGGGGCTAACTTTCTCTTTCATATCAATCCAGGTTTTAAATGTGATTCCCCTAGGTTTTAGGCATCTTATTGACATCAATCTACTAAGGAAACAATTAGGTTTCTAAAAATACCTTGTGATTGATATAGAACCTAGGAATAGAAGGTAAGAGGAAGTTGGCTAAAGGGTGCTCAGGATGAATCCCCTACCCAAGAGGACCATCCCGTTGAATGAAAGCTAACTGGCCTCCACATTGATCACCAAGAGGGAGATTAGATTTAGGTGTTTGGGTGTCATGGTTCCACAGGTGTCCAAGTGGGCCGTTCTTGGGAGTAAAAGTTGTTTCGTCTTTTAACATTTTGTGGTGGTTTGAATATACTTGGCCCATGGGAGGTGGCACTATTAGGTGGTGTGGCCTTGTTGGAGGAAGTGTGTCACTGCGTAAGCCAGCTTTGAAGGCGCCTAGTGCTCAAGCTCCACCCGGTGTGAAAGACACCCTTTTCCTGGTTGCCTTTGGATGGAGATGCAGAATTCTTGGTTCCTCCAGCACCATGTCTCCCTGCATGCTGCCTTGCTTCTTGCCATGATGATAATGGACTAAACCTATGAAGTGTAAGCCAGCACCAATTAAATGTTGTCCTTTATAAGAGTTGCCTTGGTCATGGTGGGTCTTCACAGCAATGGAAACCCTAAATAAGACAGAAGTTGCTACCAGGGGCTGGGGTATTTTTATGATAGGCCTGACCGTGCTTTCATTTGAAGGAATGTTGGTTTGGTGACTTTGGAGAGCAGTGGAATGTTTTAAGTGGGACTTAATGGGCTGTACTGGTAGAGACATGGAAGACATTGGTGCTGAGGATGGTTTCAACTATGGGGAGGGGGCTGGCTCTAGAGTTTTCAGAGGAGGAGAATATTAATATGTGTCCTAGAAGATTTTTGAGACTGCTCTTGGGATATTTTGGTGAAGAATGTAGCTGCTTCTTGCCCTTGTCTGAAGAATCTGCCCGAGACTAAGGTGAAGAGATTCAGATTAATTACATTGACAAAAGAAGTTTCAAGTCAACCAAATTTAGACTCTGTCCTGTGCTTTACTCTTATGAGGAGCATTTTGATCAAGCAGTAAGTTCAGATAGGAAAAACCCCAAAATGTATGGTTCAAGTATTAAAGGGGTATCAGGAAGTGCAATGAAACTAAATCCTGTGTTCGAGAATATTAAATGGAATTAAGAGAGTGATGACCTCAGGGTAAGATCCCACCCAGCTAAGCTTACTGTTTATGTGTTTACAGTTGAACAGGGGATAGTTATGTTTTGTTATGTGTTACTATTATCTGGATATTTGTTTTCATTTGGACTTCTAATCTGAAACTACAATCTGTTTGTGATGGTTACTGTGCAATGGTCACTGTGTGATGTGACCCTGTGATGGTCACTGTGTGACGGTCACTGTGTGATGGTCACTGTGTGATGGACACTGTGATGGTCACTGTGTGACGGACACTGTGTGACGGTCACTGTGTGACGGTCACTGTGTGACGGACACTGTGTGACGGACACTGTGTGACGGTCACTGTGTGACGGTCACTGTGTGACGGTCACTGTGATGGTCACTGGGTGATGGACACTGATGGACACTGTGTGATGGACACTGTG
>CM052704.1:121187196-121214748 GCA_028551405.1 Uromys caudimaculatus
TGATGGACACTGTGTGATGGTCACTGTGTGATGGACACTGTCATGGACACTGTGATGGACACTGTGTGATGGACACTGTGATGATCACTGTGTGACGGACACTGTGTGACGGACACTGTGTGACGGTCACTGTGTGACGGTCACTGTGTGACGGACACTGTGTGATGGACACTGTGTGATGGACACTGTCATGGACACTGTGTGACGGTCACTGTGTGACGGACACTGTGATGGACACTGTGTGATGGACACAGTGTGATGGTCACTGTGTGACGGACACTGTGATGGTCACTGTGTGACGGACACTGTGTGATGGACACTGTGTGACGGACACTGTGTGACGGTCACTGTGTGATGGTCACTGTGCGATGGACACTGATGGACACTGTGCGACGGTCACTGTGTGATGGACACTGTGTGATGGACACTGTGTGATGGACACTGTGTGATGGTCACTGTGTGATGGTCATTGTGTGACGGACACTGTGATGGTCATTGTGTGATGGACACTGTGTGATGGTCACTGTGTGATGGACACTGTGTGATGGACACTGTCATGGACACTGTGATGGACACTGTGTGATGGACACTGTGATGGTCACTGTGTGACGGACACTGTGTGACGGACACTGGGTGACGGACACTGTGTGATGGACACTGTGTGACGGACACTGTGTGATGGACACTGTGTGCTGGTCACTGTGACGGACACAGGTCCAGAAACTACAATCCAGAATGGAGGCACACCTGTGATCCACATCTTGAGGCTGGAAGACACATGCCTTTGATCTGGATCTTGAGGCATAGTGACCATGAAAAGCTTCAGCCCAGGCATGGTGCTACATGCCTTTAGTTCGCAGAGACAGAGCCAAGCAGATTTCTGAGTTCAGGACCAGCCTGGGACAGAGCAAGTTCCAAGTATAGAAGAGCTTAGGTGCAGACTTGGTTGTACATGTCTTTAATCCCAGTCTTCAGCAGACAGAGGCAGGCAGATCTCTGAGTTCAAGGTCAGTTTACAGAGTAAGTTCTAGGACAACCAAGCCTAGATAAAGTAAGTAAAGGATGTAATAGAACAAAGGAGTCATGTTCCAGCCCCAAGCAGCAGAATTCAGCAGCTTTGGCCATGTGGCTCTGGCTTTAGAGTCCAGAATAAAAGGGACTCCTGAGATAATTTATGTTGGTTACCTGGAACTAAGAAATTAGTGGAGATTTAAGAAGAGACCAGCATGGCTGGAGAGATGGCTCAGTGGTTAAGAGCACTGACTTCTCTTCCAGAGGTCCTGAGTCCAATTCCCAGCAACCCCATGGTGGCTCACAACCATCTGTAATAGGATCTGATGCCCTCTTCTGGTGTGTCTGAAGACAGTTACAGTGTACTCATATACATTAAATAAATAAATAAGAGACCAGCATCACTGAGGTGAAATCTTCTGGGAAGTGTTTTCTGAGAGCACAAAGAAGCTGTGTTTCAGATATAGATTTTGTGCTGGCAGCTGGAATTGGTAATATATAAGAATCACCCAGGTGGTACGGTTCTGAAGGCGAGAAGGGACCATAGAGAGCAGCTGAGGCTTGGTACTGTGAGAGGCCAGGAAAAGCCATTGGTGGAAGTGCAGCCTCAGTTGCAATGGATGGCCCAGAACTGAAGGGGTCATGCAAAGAACTTGAGGCTTAGCACCATGAAGAGACAGAGGGTACTGGTGAAGCTTAGTTGCAGTGGAAGACCCCAGTGTATTGGAGACACCAAGAACAGCAGCAGCAGTGGAGTGGAGTCAACCAGAACCTAGACTGCTACAGAGGGTAGAGCTGGAGAAGTGACGCCAGCCCTTTGGAGGAGCCCAGAAGATCATGTGTAGATCCCAGACATTGGAACAAAAAGCTGTGAAGTTGAACTTGCCATAGAGTCCCTAAGATGTTAGAGATGCCAGAGCCATGGGAGACCTGCCAAGGAAAGCTGCCTACAGGGAGTGGAACTAGCACAAGAGAAAGAAGTTTGTTGCAGTCAACAAAGATGAAAGGAACTAGAGATCTGAAGACTGCTTTGACATCAAACATGGAGATGCAATGTTTGGAGTTTGCCCAGCTGGTTTTTGGTCTTGCTTTGACTCAGTATCTCCTCACTATGACGTTTTAGAATGGTAGTATATATTCTGTGATGTTGGAACTATGTGATCTGCTTTTTTATTCTGATTTTATAGAGGATTACAGTTAAGAGATTGCATGAATCTCAGCAGAGACTTTGAACTTTTCAACATTGTTGAGACTGTGAGAGACTGTGGGGACGTTTGAACCAGGATAAATGTATTTTGTATTATTCTGTGTCCCCCATAGACTCATGTGTTTGAACAAGCTCATGGGGCCCTGGGGATCAAATATGATGGTTTGAATATGCTTGGCCCATGGTAAGCAGCATGATTAGGTTTGGCCTTGTTGGAAGAAGTCACTGCGTAGGATTTTGAAGGCTCCTAATGGTCAAGCTCCACCCAATGTGGAAGGGACACTCCTGGCTGCCTGCAGAAGAGAGTCTCCTCCTGGCTGCCTTCAGATCAAGATGCTCTTGGCTCCTCCAGCATCATATCTGCTTGCATGCTGACATGCTTCCCACCTTCATGATAATGGACTGAACCTCTGATACTGTTCGCTAGCCCTAATTAATTGTTTTCCTTTACAAGAGTTGCCTTGGTCATGGTGTGTCTTCACAGCAATGGAAACCCTAACTAAGACACACTTTGTCCAGAGCATTAGCGATCCCTTCGCTGGGCTCAGGAATCCATCGCTGAGGTAAGGTATAAACTGCCTCCAGGGTGGGAGTCTGCCTTCAGCTGCAATCCACCTCCCACTCAGAAAGCCCTGCCTGGCTCCATCTTCAACCTGCCTTTCTAAAGGCTCTGCAATCTTCTTATTCCGCATCCGAGGAAAACCACCGATGTCTGTGAATTTTCACATGCAAGGCTGTATTCAAAGGGATGTGGTGTGTGTTTCATGTCTGCGGCCAGGGAAGCAGAAAGAGGATGCTCTGGGCGCAGAACGGTCCAGAGTGAGTTCCTTCTGGCTGCCTCAACTCCCTAAAGCAAAGAGTGAGTTCTGTGGAACCGGAAGAGGATTGGTTTGCTAGTTCTTTTTAGAGAAAGCAGGTGAAGACATGGAAGGAATTAGCATTTAATGCACATGGGTGCTTTAAGAAAATATTACTGCTAGCACGCCGCTCCCATAGATTCTGATTTAAGTCATAAGGAGAGGGCCCAGCGCAAGTGGTTTTTGAAGTGCCTTTAAGTATGAGCATCAAAATAAACAGCAGCACTATTGGATAATCAAACTCATGAGGTGAGAGAAATATCTACAGTCGCATGAGGATTGCAATAGAGAAGCGAAAAAATGGAGACGTGGCTGTTTTAAAAGGATTCCAATGACTAATATAAAAAAGGAAGAAAATCAAAACCACCCCAAGGACAGTGCAGCCAATGCTGGGAAGGAGATTGGAGAAATAGGCTATCTGCAAGGTCTTCATGTATAGCCCTCACCATCCGTGTTAAGGACCACTTGAAAGTCCCTGCACAATGGGGAAAGTCAGCAGGAATCATGCCAGTCAAGCATTATCAGCAGGGGGAGGACAGGAACACAGACCCCCATTCCACCCTGGTGACTTTAGAGGGACCTCAGCTCAGGCCAAATCAGGATTCTGACTGTGATGCTAAAGGAATTTCAGGACTCACCACCTTAGTGAAGTAAAGTTGGCCATGTTATTAGTGGTACTTTTAGTTTAAGCATGATTAAAGGAAAGAGAGGCCCTCAGTAACACACTCTGAGGCAGGGGTATGTGCTCTGCAGGAGAGCATGGGAAAGTAAGACACACCCAAGCATGGATACAGGCTCCTGAGGGGAGGCAAGCAATTAGCTATCCCAGAATTAGCCGTTTATCCCACTTCAGATGCTATCCCTGGAAAGGCTGTGGAGACCGTTTTCCCGCTCTCTCTTGATTAGGTGTCTCCAAGATGCTGACAAAGGCTTAGACCGTCAGTCAGATTCCAAAGCAGGGGACTTTTTTTTATTCTCCTGTCCCCAGGATATTCCCTGAGAATCCTGCCTCAGCATCATTAGTGATAAGGCCTACTGATACCATGTACAGTTTGATAGGAGATTCTCGTAAGAGTTTGTCACATCTGTGGTCCCCTTCCCAGAAGAATGACACCAGTCTAATGACAAGAAAATATCAGATAAATCAGATGTGTGGGGAATTCTACAAAGTGTCTGAGCATCAAGGATTGCTCTTCAAAGGTGACAAGGTCTTGGAAGATGAGAGACCTGAAGAGACTGAGGGCACAGTGGGTGAGGGCACTGACACCCTGAAAAGGACTTGGAGGAGGAGAAAAGCCATTATCAGTGCCACGTAGGGTTTCAGTGAAGTCTGGAGTTTGAGCGTCACACTGATGCTGATGTCTCAGTTTGGCTAATCAGACCACAGTTATGCAAAATCTGTGCACAAAATAGCTGGATGAAGAGCAAATGGGCTCTATATGCAGTCCATGGTGTAAATCCAAAATTATTTTAAACAGATATGTTATGAAGTTTATATATTTTATTATCTATGCAAGTATTTTAAAACAAACTCCTTCAGCTATTCTCTTCTATTCTATCCATATAGCCAGGGTAGAGAAGACGTGTGTGTGAGTGTGTGTGTGAGTGTGTGTGTGTGAGTGTCTTTCTGTCTGTGTGTCTATGTGTCTGCATGTGTCTGTGTCTGTGTGCCTGTCTCTGTGTGTGTCTGTGTGTCTGACTGTGTGCCTGCATGTGTATGTCTGTGTGTCTGCATGTGTCTGTGTATCTGTGTCTATGTGTCTGTGTGTGTGTTTGTCTGTCTGTGTGTCTCTGTGTCTGCATGTGTCTGTGTATCTGTGTGTGTGTCTGTCTGTGTGTCTGCAAGTGTGTATCTGTGTGTGTTTGTGTGTCTGTCTGTGTCTGTGTGCCTGTCTCTGTGTGTTTGTGTGTGTGTCTGTCTACATGTGTCTGCATGTCTGTGTCTGTGTGTTTGTGTGTGTGTCTGTCTGTCTGCATGTGTCTGTGTGTCTGTGTGTGTGAGTGTGTGTGTGTGTCTGTCTGTCTGTGTGTATGTGTCTGCATGTGTCTGTGTGTCTGTCTCTGTGTGTGTCTGTGTGTCTGACTGTGTGTCTGCATGTGTCTGTCTGTGTCTGTGTGTTTGTGTGTGTATGTGTCTGTGTGTGTGTGGTGGGGTCCCCACGTGTACATGCTCAGTGTTCACAGAAGTGCAGCCATGTTTGTGGAGGACAGAGGACATAAACAGCTGCTCTTCTTCTGGTTCTGTCCACTTTATTTTTGACGCAAAATCTCTCTCTGGCCTGGAGCTCAGCAAGTAGGCTAGGCTGGCTGATTAGGAAGTCCCAGGCATCCTGCTGTCTCTGTCTCCTCAGTCCTGGGATTGCAATCTTGTGCCAGCACACCTGACTATATTTTCCCATTGGTTCTGAGGCTCCAATTCAGGTCTGCATGCTTACAAAGCAAGTACTTTACTGGCTGGGCTGTCACCTCAGCCCATGAGGACACTGGCTGGGCTGTCTGCTGGCTGTGGACTAGCATTGCAAGTACCTCAGGTCTTAGTTTACAAGCTCTCTTTCCTCTCTATTAGCCCTCTCAGCTAATACCAGAACTTCCACTGAACAGATTAGTGTGTGGCCCCCAGGTGGAGTTCAGTGCTGGATTTAGGCACAGGCCTCAGCAATCTCCATATACTAACAAATTTAATCTTCCCAATGGTCCTATAAGAAACATGGTAAACTCAGGCATAGAAAACCTAAAGAAGGTTCAGGTACCAACATCAGCTCACTGTAGATGCTTTACGTTTAAAAGAGATGCTTTACATATTGAAGAAATGTCTGTCTCCCAGGTAAGGTTTCTATGGATGGGCCCCATGTTTCTGCTGGGTCCTATGAGCAGTGAGGGATACATTCCTCATACATTCTTCCAGGGACCCCATTGGAAGGCCCCTGAGTGGCGCTCACTCTGCTTCATCTAGTGTTAAGCAGAGAGACATCGGGTACAGTTCTGCCCAGCAGGGTAGTCGTCATCAGGGCTTTGTAATGCTTGATTTCTTCAAGCCTTCTGCAGCTGAGCTGCACAGTCAGTGGGAAATGTCATAATATTGAAAAGCAAGGGGGTTCTTCAAGGGTTCAGAACACTGTGCCTCAAGACACGGTGTCTTCACCTTTGAAGAGAGCCATAGGCAAAGTCATTCTTCCCTCGACCCCTCCCCTGAAGGGCCCTTTAGAGAATTCTTGACCTTCTTCTAAAGTAGACCATAAAACTTTCAGCCCTGAGGCACCCCCATACCCAGAGGAAAGAAACACCCTTCAAAGACATAGAGGTGACAAGAAAAGCTGAAGAAAGTCTCAGTAAATCCACCGGATTTAACATCACAAGGCCATACTTTTTGTCTAATATTGGTCCATAACTGTCTTGCTTCTTCAAAATTAGCCTGCAAACACATTTTTCTTTTCCAATGAGTCTTCTTTCTGAAGGTTCCTGTCTTAGTCAGGGTTTCTATTCCTGCACAAACATCATGACCAAGATGCATGTTGGGGAGGAAAGGGTTTATTGAGCTTACACTTTCAATTGCTGTTCATCACCAAAGGAAGTCAGGACTGGAACTCAGGCAGGTCAGGAAGCAGGAGCTGATGCAGAGGCCATGGAGGGATGTTTCTTACTGGCTTGCTTCCCCTGACTTGCTCAGCTTGCTTTCTTATAGAGCCCAAAACTACCAGCCCACAGATGGCACCACCCACAAGGGACCCTTCCCCTTTGATCACTAATTGAGAAAATGCCTTGCAGCTGGATCTCATGGAGGCATTTTCTCAACTGAAGCTCCTTTCTCTGTGATAACTCCAGCTTGTGTCAAGCTGACACAAAACCAGCCAGTATAACTCCCATGCACATAAACTTATATTAAGTAAAAGCGCCATCTAGGCTAAGGCTGCTGATTGTGTGGGGGCATCAGCCATAAAGGCCGAGGATATCCCAGGGTAAGAATGTGGTCTTCATTTCCCTAGATCCTGAGAACTTTCTAGACACACTGTTTGGTGTAGTACCCAGCATGTCTGACTGATACTCAGGAAATACTTGAAGAACACAGAGGAATGAACAGTGCCTGTGTGCCTGAGTTACTCTACAATTGGCCTACACGAGAGCCCTCCCTCTCCCTATAGGGCCCACTGAGCTACTTTTTGTGTGTTGCCTGGATTCCTTGTCTGAGTAGCCTATGTCAAGAAATTAGGTGCTTACCTAGGAAACCTGCGGCGTTATCACTGTGTCTGGGGAGCATGTAGCACCCAAACCTAGCTGCTTCTCCTTTATGGGAGAGTAAGCCACAGTACTCTCCTGAGCCCCCAACCCTGACTCCCAAAGGACACCCTAATGTTTCAGGAAGACTGCAGGTCATGGAAACAGTATCAGGTGAGAATTAGCCAAATTGTGGCAAAACTGGAAGAAGAGTGTGCTGTCAGAAAGAAGCACGATATAGTTTCATGCCTTGCAGAACAGCGGCCACACAGGTGTCATTACCATTCTGAACCTGCCCACCGTAAGTGTCGGACTCTGCTTGGCGAGCTATTGCCAAGTGGAAGCTGTCCCTGCTGCTTCTGATGGCAGCTTTATTAATGTTCACTAGCTAATAATTCTAGCAGAATCAACTCTCCAGTATTCATGATACCTTTGAGATGTCCTTCACATTATGGATGAGATATTAATTTAGTTCCTTGACAGCAATCACTCTGAATCATTACTTTGCTAATTAATAAGAAATGATGGCTGACAGAGAGTTGTAAACTCGGTAATGTGCTAAGTATGACCGGAAATAAGATTATTAGGTGGAATTTAAATGCTTGGCCTATTATTATCGCAAATAATTTACAAAGGGAAATGAGATTAAAAATACTCACCATAACTTAGTTTAGAAAGCAATGATAACAGACCTTTTCTGCAATTTATAGTCCATTCAAAGAATGGGTTTGGCTCCCTATCTGGAGATGGCATGATTTAAGGGTCTGCCGTACCCAGCATAATGCATTTTGATGCTGTCACTGGGGCAGCACAACATTCTCTCCAGCTTTCTGAACACTGATGGGTATGACGTTTGGTAAGGGAGGGATGGTGCGGGCTGGCGTGCAAGCCCATCTCTGAGGCTCCAATGCTGGCCTCCACAGACAGCTCCATAGACTGCGAATTCATTTGCTAATTACAGCTTTCATCCACGTGTGTCTTTCTATTTGACTTGCAACGAACGTTTTGAATCACATTCTTGTTTTTCTAAATTCGCCTTTAACGTTTGCGTGTCTGAATGTATGTCTTGCGTGTGATGGTGTGTGATGGTGTCTACGCAGGCCTGAGGTGGTGGAGCTCTAGAGCTGGGGTTACAGGAGCTTGTGAGCCACCTGATGTGGGTGCTGGGAACTGGACTCAGGCTGTCTGAAAGCAGAATGCATCTCTCACCGCTGAGCCATCCCTTGGGCCTCCAATCAAAGTCTTACCCCCAAGGGAAAGTCTTTTGGTTTGTCGACGAACTGATTTATACTGAAGATGCACGGTGTTCTGGATGCTAGTCAGAGCTAAAGATAAAAAGGACTGAGGCATCACCCTCATCTCAAGGAGCGGATGGGTAAACGAAGGAGCTGGAGAACCCATTCTTGAGCTTCAGAAGAGGAGAGGTACAGAAAGGCCAAGGAGCCCGAAGGGCTGTCTCAGAAGTGGAAGGGGCTTTTATGGTTAGAACAGGAAGGTGTAGGGTTAACTGCTCTGGCGTTTCAGGTTTGCAGATCTCTGTCCAAATCCTACTTCTGTCCCTTATCAGCTCTGAGACCTTGTCTGGGCAGCTGTTTCAGGTCTGTGGGCTCATTTGTAAAATACTGGAACCAGCGGGTTATACCAAGAGTCAGTGACCTGAACCACGTGTTTACTCTAAGCACAGGGCTGGCTTGGGTGTGTGCCTCGGCAATGGAAGCCATTACTCGGTTAGGAAAGAGCCAGCGGCTTCCAGGTAAATGAAGAAGAGAAGAGAAGGAACTCCCATGCCAAGGGCAGGAAGGATGTCTGCAGGGTCAGCTCTCTGACAAGATTTTCAGGATGGCTGACATAAATCTGTGGGTGCAAGAGACAGAACCAGAATAGTCCGCAGGAGGCACATCCTTAGCTGGGCTAAGCTAGAGAGATGAATTTGGTTCTAAAGTTTGGGAAGCCCATGAGCGGTGTCCATCAATAAGGTCAGGACTGTGGCGAGCTCTGTCAGTTCAGGGAGATCTGGACAGGGAAGCAACCAGGGTTGGTAAGACCAGAAACAGGCTCAGGAGGAGAGAGCTGTTGGCCGTCCGATGGCTCGTAGCTGGGAGTTCATTCTCCCAGGTCTTGCGCAGTCCCGCATCTGCCACCACAGCCATTTCTACACCGACCACCCCTTTAGTGGTTTTTAAATATAAATATGAAATAATCTTTTCCCCAAAGAGTCCATTTTCCCAGTACTTTTAGGGCCCACCAGAAACTTTCTTGTTAGTGAATGACTAGTTAAGGTCACTGAGGCCCATGGGGTGAACGAGACAGCCAGATGCCCAGGAAGGCTGGGCAGAAGATGGCATCCTACACCGTCTTACACTTTACACCTGCAGCTTAGGGATTCATGGACTTCTCAGCTGCTTGCTTCTCAAGGAATTTAGCCCCAAATGCCACTCTGACACCCTGCAGAAGGCCACGGATCCAGTCATTCGGGCTGCCACTCTACCTATGGGAGTCAACGCAAGCTTTGTCTCTTTGTGCTTCTATTTCCTGGTGACAAGAAAGTGACAGTTACACTCTCCTGAAAGCCCACAGACATCATGTTTAGATTAGAAAGCAGCCTGACTGTACCATGGACCAGAGAGCCTATTGAACTTCCATTAATTTATTTGTTCACTTTACGTCTCTATCACAGCGTCCTTCCAGTCCTCCCTCAGACAGCCTTCCCCCTCCTCCTCCTCCTCCTTTTCCTCTGAGGAGGCTCCTTGGGTACCAACTCATCCTGGCACATCAAGTCACTGTAGGACTTGCTTGGCATATCCCTTTCCACTGAGGACAGATGTACTGGCTGGTTTTGTGTCAACTTGACACAAGCTGGAGTCATCACAGAGAAAGGAACTTCAGTTGAGATCCCAGTTCATGGGATCCAGCTGTAAGGCATTTTCTCAATTAGTGATCAAGGGGGGAGGGCCCCTTGTGGGTGGTGCCATCCCTGGGCTGGTAGTCTTGGGCTCTATAAGAGAGTAGGCTGAGCAAGCCAGGAGAAGCAAGCCAGTAAGAAACATCCCTCCATGGCCTCTGCATCAGCTCCTGCTTCCTGACCTGCTTGAGTTCCAGTCCTGACTTCCTCTGGTGATGAACAGCAATGTGGAAGTATAAGCTGAATCAACCCTTTCCTCCCCAACTTGCTTCTTGATCATGATGTTTGTGCAGGAATAGAAACCCTGACTAAGTCACCAGACAAGGCAGCCCAGTTAGGGGAACAGGAACCACAGTCAGGCAACAGAGTCAGGGACAGCACCCCATCCTGTTGTTGAGGGAACTGCATGAAGACTAAACTGCACTTTTGCTACATATGTACGGGGTGGGGTGGGGTGGGGGGAGTGGAGGTTAGATACCATCAATAGGACAAAATGGCAGCCTACAGAATGGGAAATATCTTCACCAACTCTACACCCAATAGAGAGCTAATATCCAAAATATAGAGAGAACTCAAGAAGTTAGACACCAAGAAATCAAATAATCCAATTTAAAAATGGGGTGCAGATCTAAACAGAGAATTCTCAACAGAGGAATCGCTAATGGCCAAGAAGCACTTAAAGAAACCTTCAATGTCCTTGTCATCAGAGAAATGCAAATCAAAACAACTCTGAGATTCTACTTTACACCCATTAGAATGGCTAAGATCAAAAACTCAAGTGACAGCAGATGCTGGCAAGGATGTGGAGAAAGAGGAACACTCCTCCATTGCTGGTGGGAGTGCAAACTTGTACAACCACTCCGGAAATCAATCTGGTGGTTTCTCAGAAAATTGGGAATAGTTCTACCTCAAGATCCATCTGTACCACTCCTGGGTATATACTTAAAAGATGCTCCACCATACCATAAGGACACTTGTTCCACTATGTTCATAGCAGCTTTATTCATGATAGCCAGAAACTAGAAACAACCCGAATGCCCCTCAACTGAAATATGGGTAAAGAAAATGTGGTTCACTTACACAATCAAATACTACTCAGCATTAAAAACAAGGACATCATGAAATTGGCAGGCAGATGGATGGAAGGAGAAAATATATTGAATAAGGTAACCTGGACCCAACAGGACATGCATGGTATTAAACTTATCTGCCAGGGAACCTCTGGTTGCAGAGGAATCTTATGCAAGAGCCCATTCATACACAGGTCTGGGAGGGTCTGCCCTTGGTCAGATCAGGAGGGAGAGTCCTTACCCCAGGAATACAAATATTCCAAGTTCAATTCAAAACCACAGAAAAGCTCAGGGAGTCAGATGCCCTGACAGACAGTGAGCATCTTCTGCACAGGCACTGCCTTTGTAACCTTTGACCTTTGTGAAACGGTTATGAAATGAACAAAAGTCTCCATGATTAACTAATGAATTGCTTCTTTTGAAGGTACCAGTTGTGTCTTAATCCAAAGCAGTTGATTTGTGAAAACGAGCATTAGCTGAGGTCTGCTGCTATGGTGAGAAGACAAGAGACCTGGAGAAGCCAGAGAATGGTTAATGCTCTGAAGGAAGCCTGTGACAGAGCCCATGCAGCTGGCAGCCACCCGTGGTCAGTTCTCAATAGGGCAGAAAGGAGACCCGCCTCAGACTGAAGACCATGTCTGTCCTTCCTTTCCAGAACCCAGCAGCCATCTGTAGCTGAGCACTAACTAATGTGCCATTGGGGCATCTTTACAGACTGTGCCCATGACAAATGCCCTATTTTCAGACTAGTGAATTCGTCCCCCTGTAACCTCAGAGCTGTGCTGAGCTCCCACCAGCTTCTAGTGGACTCATCATAAACTTTCAAGACCAGTGCTGACACCACTAGCATTTTATAGACCTGAGAGCTGAGATTCTGAGACACAGTCACTATGTAGCCTAACCAAGGTCACCAAGGACCAGTGAAGGTCAAATAACTTTCCCAAGATCACAATGCTCTTACGGGCAGAAATGGTTTGTTTTATTCATAGACAACTTTTTTTAGGCCATTAAAGAAAGAGTGGAGGACAGAGTCACCTCCTTGATATTTAAAGGTACCTGCTGTATGAAGGACAGTGAATTCCACTGCCCTGCACCCCGGGGCTCCAAACATGGAATCAAGCATACAAGACTGCCCACATGAAGGTCACTCACCTTCTGGGCCATTTAAACAGTTCATGGGCCATCACTAACACACAAACCAGGCCAAACGTTTCTGACCCTTGTGGTATGTTACATCTTAGCTCCCACAGCTTAAGGAGCATGTATATTGGGGTCCCTACTACCCCTTGGCTACTTTCAAAATGAAGCCAAAGGCAGAACAGGACAGTTAGAGAAGGGCAAACTTACAGGTTGGTTTTTTATTGCCCGAGAAAAATATTATTTTCAAAAGACATTTTATACGTAGATAAGGATTATAGAAAATGCATTTAATAGTTCCATGGTAGATGGTGTTCCCATGGTCATTGTTAGCTTGATGTGATCAAGGCTTGTTATGAGCATCTGAGATGACAAAGATGAGTTATATTCTTTGAATCTCTCACCGAAAATCTTGATATATTTCAACATAACTGCAAGATAATGCTTGGGAGAATATGAACTATTCTGTGTATCTTATATTATAATCTTAATTAAGATTAGGATAAGGTTAATGATAGATCATAGTCTCTCTGGTGCACCGTCTGCAGTGCACTGTGCTCACTATCTCTGCACAATCTCCACAACCAGCTTGGTTTTTTTAATTTTTATTTTCACATGTCTACTTTACAGATGGGGAAACCAGGCTCAAAGTCATGCAGTTGGGAACTGGGTCCTTGTAGTTCAGTCAACATATCTTGAACATAAGGGGCAGGAGGCACAAATATGTGTCTCTCTTTGTCTTCTCTTCTGTGGTGGTTAATATTGATTATTAGCTTGACAGTATCTAGAATAACCTAGGAGGCAAACCTCTTGGGATATCTGTGAGGGAGCTTTGAGACTGCTTTCATTGTGATGGGAAGACATGCCCTAAATGAGGATGGTATCATCCTATGGATTGTGTCCTTGAACTATAGAACAGGAGAGGGAACTGAGCACCTGGATCCATCTCTGCTTCCTGACTGGATACAATGTGACTGGATCCATCTCTGCTTTCTGACTGGATACAATGTGACCGGATCCATCTCTGCTTCCTGACTGGATACAATGTGACTGGATCCATCTCTGCTTTCTGACTGGATACAATGTGACCGGACCCATCTCTGCTTCCTGACTGGATACAATGTGACCGGACCCATCTCTGCTTCCTGACTGGATACAATGTGACCGGACCCATCTCTGCTTCCTGACTGGATACAATGTGACTGGATCCATCTCTGCTTTCTGACTGGATATAATGTGACCAGATACCTCTGGCTCCTTCAGCCAGGACTTCACTGCCAGCATGGACTGTACCTTCAAACTGTGAGCTGAGATAAACCTTCCTTCCTTAGATTGCTGTTGTTGGGCATTTTGCCACAGCAACAAGAAGTTTACAGAGACACCTTCCTACCCTTCCCTGAACATCCATGACTAGAGAAGATGCTCCCAGGAATCCACGCCTTCCCTCTAGCGACTCCTGGCACTTCGCTTTCTGAGACACAACTGTGGCAGCACCCTTCTGGAAAGTCCTTGCTCAGAGCATCTTGGGCAGACAACTCCTGAAACTTCTCAGTGGCAGCTGAGTTACGGCAGCCCAGAGCTGGAGGCAACATATGGCATGTTGATATTATCTTAATTTCCTTGTTAGCATCGTTCCATACATTGTCTCCATCCAACCATACTAAGTCGTGAGGAACTGAGAATAAGAGAAATGACAGGTTAACTCGCCTTTCATTTGTTTTCCATAATAAATGGAATGTTTCCTTGAACACTTAAAGCCATTAACATTTCAATTTATTCATGCTTTTTCTTCTTGGCATCCTAATGGCAATATTACATAATTATATCTGCTCCCGAAGCCATCAGCTTTGATGGCAATGCCTTGCATATCTTTTGTTAGACTGAAGATAAGAGGAGGCAGCTCGCTTTTTTATACCATTCCACCTACTTCTTGATCCTCAGTCTTCAAACAGGAAAACAATGTCAGTGACATAAGTGATCAGGAACTGGATGAGGACCCAATCTAACACGCCCCATGCTCACTACATACAAGGCACTGTTCCAGACACTTCGCATGTGTTAGCTGACTTAATCCACCCACAACACTCTGTGCTGGATTCTTTTATCAACACCTCCACTTCTACAAATGAGGAGGATGAGACAGAGAGAGAGGAGGTAGCTTGTTCAAGGTTGCTTTAGGTTCATCCACACCAAGCTTGAACCTTGCAGTCTGGACCTGGTGAGGGATACCTTTATGTTCCAGGTTTCTTGGTCCATGCCTTTCCTTCTCCTGTGTGACTCAATCTTATGTAGAGGAGTCCTACTCTGCTGGGTGCAGACAATGTGGCAAAGTGGCAAGAATGTGGCTTGAATACCTGCCAGAGTCAACCTTGGAGTTTAGTTGTCATGTTTAAGGGACTAGGGGGAGGGCCAGCCAGGCATAGGGGTGTATAACTATAATCCTAACACTCAGGTGCCCGAGGCAGGGGTATGGTGAGTTTGAGACCAGCATGGGCTACACAGGGAGATCTTTAATCCTCTTTTAGAAAGCAAGCGGGAAGACCAGGTAGGATCTTTAAAATGATCTTGTCACAAGGGCTCCGTCCTTCTTAACAGCTTAGTGGATTTGAGGATTCGAGGTGGTCTTGAAGGTGGGCCTTTTACAAAAGCCTGTTTCTGATTCTTGTCTAAGCCATACTCACAATGTTTGCTATCTGGTTTTGCTTTACCATGCCCATAGCACCTGACTGAACCAACTGAAATGAGGAATGACTTACTTCAGCTCCTGGAATCAGAAGGTTCAGTGATCGTGGTGTGGAGGATGAGGGAGAGGACATTCATGCCCTGGGGTTAGGAAACAGAGAGAAGGGGCAAAGGAACAAAGGCAACAGAGACCCCCAGGCTTCCTTTTATTTACCTGGATCATAGCCCGTGGGACTGTACTGACCCTGCTCAGTTATTCCACACAAGGAAATACCCTCAGAGATCCACTCAGAGCTGTGCCTCAATCTCCTAGGTCAACTTGATGGAGGTTAATCTTCACACCACATTACATTCTGGCCTTCACCCATCTCAGCCCCTCTGTCTTGGATAGGCCTCTAGAACCCTGAGTTGAGTAAACTCCTATTCTTCATAAGCTCCCCCAGTGTGTGGCATTCAGTTCCGACAGCAGAGAGATGACCGACAGAGAAAGAGACTCAGAGGAATATTATAATTTCAGGAAACAAGCCTCTCAGTCCAAGGAATTGCCCATGAATTCATTTAAATATTACTGCATTTCTTCCAAATGGAAAGGAAACTCATAATTCTTAATGTCCGTTCATCATCAATATTATGCCAATTATTGCAGTACTTTTGACTGATAAATATTCAGAGAATAAACAAAGTCCATAAGATGGATTAATTCTCTGGGAGTACAAACAAAAACTTCAATATTTGATATCACATAATTAAATGCTGTTTGCTGTTTCTAGAGCCAGGACTTGGGACATGTTAATTAATTGCTCTGAGCAGGTGCATTGACATGTTTTGTGGTTGATGTTCAGAATCAGATGGTGTCTAAGCCCTAAATGGCTCTGCTGATGAAGTCCATTCACAGAATCAATCCTACCTGCAGAAGTCTGGGGGCACCATGCCGTAAACATCGATCCTGTCACAGAGCTCCAGAGCAATTGTCATGGTGAACCAGCCAGTGCTCAGCCAAGTGTTGGAGATCTTCCTGGAAGGAACAAGGGTGAAGTCTGCACTCTGGTAAGGCAGTTCCAGGTTCATAACCCTGCTAGAGTTGACTACCAAAAATACCCCCACCCCTAATGCACACACGCATGTATGCATGCACACACACACATGTGCACCCCACATGCACACATGTGTACACCGTACACATGCACCCAGGCACATAGGCAAACCTCATACATATACTTTCTCTCACTCTCTCCCATTTGGTACACATTACAATTGTGTTAAGCCAAAATCTCTTCTAGTACATTCATAACTAATGTTGATGCTTGAGGGATTCATACATCATTAAAAATGAAGATCTTTGTTTGAATGCTTAGGTGTGTGTTGCCATAACTCAACTGTAAGATGATAATATCCATGTGGCCATTTGTTATTAATTAGAATATTTAACTAGAAACTCTCCCTGTGTCCCTAAACAAGCTAGATTACAAATAATATAAATATGGATAAACATGTAGGTCTTGCTACCTCTCTTTCCAACTATCTATTAATCTACCTACTTATCTATCATCTATACGTGTATGCATGAATGCATGCATGTATGTATGCATGCATGTATCTAACACATCTATCTTCTACTCATTTATCATCATTTGTCACTTATCAATCATCAATCAATTTCATTCTGTCATCTATTATCATCTATCATCTGCCTATACATCCATCTACCCATTTATCATGTATGTATATATGTATCTGTCCATCCATCTGTCCATCATCCATCCGTCCATCCGTCCATCCGTCCATCCATCCATCCATCCATCCATCCATCCATCCATCCATCCGTAGGTGAGAGGTTGTCCCAAAGCACATTAAGAACACCAGCATCAGCTGGGCAGTGGTGGCACACGCTTTTAATCCCAGCACTTGGAAGGCAGAGACAGGCAGATTTCTGAGTTCGAGGCCAGCCTGGTCTACAGAGTGAGTTCCAGGGCAGCCAGGGCTACACAGAGAAACCCTGTCTTGAAAAAAAAAAAAAAAAAAAAAAAAAAAGAACACCAGCATCATGACTGAATTTCTTTTCTTGGAGGAGCACTTGCATTTGGGAGGAGCGGAGGAAGAGAGCCAGAGGGATGCTGGCATCTAACTGAGCCTCTACTTTTTCCTTACCCAAGGTCAATCAGAGCCTTCTGAAAATGTCTAGGTCTCAAAATGCCAAGTTTGAGGAAATAAATCTGTGCATTTTGCCATTCATTAACGTGTCCATTCAGACATCTGAGTGGAGACTGAACAAGCCGCCCAGCCTCAGGAGACCAGTGGAGACACATCGGCAAGGTCTAATTTGAGTCCTGAGAATGAGTCACTGGTCTCCATGCTCCACTGCTGTGGATGTTAATTTCAGTTCTTCTGGGATTGCTGCCTTTTCTTTCTTCAGTGCCATGGCATGCCTCATTAGCCAGCTCCAAACACCTTATCCCCAAGGTCAGACTGTCTGACTTTGCCCAGCCACAGAGCTGGATGTGAGGTGAATAGCAGAGCCGCAGAAATGGCTCTCCAGATGCACTGTAGAGACTGCACTTGGAGAAAGAAGACTGTTAAACAGCCTGCTTTATCCCCCTTCATGCAGGGAGAGGAAATAGTTTACAGAGGCTTTTGCCTTGTGGAGAACCTACAGACATGGGTAGCTTTCAGTTCCAACTTTGAGTCGTAAGCCTTTAACATGTTTTCCTCCACTCCACAGCTTCCTGACCACACTTGCCAAAGCCCCTACAGATGAGGATAATGTGAGCTTGACACTTTGTTTCTGTCATGGATAGCCTGAGGCGGGTTGCTGCCGATCTCTGAGCCTCAGTGTCCTATCTACAAAGCAGATACTCGATGCTCTGTCCTCTGGCCATTTGAGACTATTAGAAAATGTCCACGATGGGGGAGGGGCGCTGGTGACACATAGAGAACCCTCCCTTCTCTCCTGGCTGCTGGGGTGAGCGAACAAGGTAAATAATTTAGCATTTCTTCTGTGCTGTTTAGTACCCAGGAAGAAAACCCTTCCAACCCTCTGGCACTGGGGTCTGATGGAGGAGGTGCATCAGTAGCAAGGGCAGTGTTTATAAAGAACAGAAGCTTCCAGCTTTTGTAGGTATTAATATGTCCCTTCCCTCTCACTAGGGCTATACCTTCATAAGGCTTTGGGCTAGAGGGGCTGTGAAGGATCAGAGCCAACTGAATGAGAAGGGGAAGAGGAGGAAAAGCCATCATTTAGTGGGGAGCCCATGTTCATATATCTGCTGGGTTAATGTACTGGCAGTTCTTCCCAGACGAGTCTGATGGAGCCCCGGAAAAAACACAATTTTCACTCATATCCCAGAGATCCCTGAGAGATCTGGAAACCAATGGCCACACCCATATCTTCTGTGTTTCCATTCCCTGGAAACACCAACCAGGGCTTTCCTGGGAGCAGAAACTCCTCAGAAGTTTTCCTGTGATGCCACAGCCTAGAATACAGGAGGATGTGGAGCCACAGGAAGTGATCTGCAGGTGGAAATGGGAAGAATACAAAGTGGAGGACTAGAGGAACTGAAGTGAGGCGCTCTTTTAAGTGCCACTTAAAATTCCCCAGACTTCCTAAATAATAGCCTTGGGATCACGCACCATAGAAACGCAACTGCTTTGTTCTGTCTTCCTAAAAGGATCAGAACTTTTTTTTTTCCTCCAACAAAGGAATATCTACTGTTTTTACAGTTAATCAGCTGTAATGAAAGAATATGAAGAGCTGTCATGTGCTTATTAGAGAAAATTAGCAGATATTCTTTTATATGATGAAGTAACACACTGAGCTGATAACGCTATAGCGCACACTAAATTACAATTAAAGGCCTTTCTGCTCTGCCAGAATCTCATTTATAATCTCAATGGAATATTCTTCCCGCAGTTATTTCATTTGTGCTTCCTTTATGTAATTACTATAATATTGGTTTGGAATCATATTTTCCTAATGTGCCCTTATTCAATTATAAAGTTATTTTCAAGTATAGTTACTTTCTAATATCAAAGAACATGATTTGGCCATCTCTGTCATCTGCCGTGCTGCTTAATTGAAGAGTGTTCACAGGTCATTTTCATCTCCACTTTTAAGGGTAAATTTTCCTATAAATCACACTCTCCTGACTTGGCCCAATTCTTAAAAAATATTAGCCTGGGCCGAATGTTCCAGTGATAAATTTGGTTTGGATAGAAAGCCAGCTCTTTTATGTGTCTTCAACATATGCACTCATATTGTTGGATTTCTCTGCTTACATACAAGGAATATTTTCAACCCAAATGTTCTGGGTTTCAGTCAAATGGAAATCTGTTCTGGAAGGTTGTTTCTGTCTCTCAGCCTAAGAATAAGGACGCATAAGAACAGCGAGTCATTACCAGGCCAGCTTTGTAAGTCAGTCTCCTAAGGGAAGGGATAGGTGCAAGGCTCCTTCGGAAGGATCGATATGCTTTGGCGTGCTACAAGGTCATAGGTGAGGTTGCCCGAGCAGGGCAGAGTGGGTGATAACAGGCATATCTGCAGAAAGAGGCCCAGGAGCTCAGCTGCAAAGACTTGGCTCACTTCTTAATACTGCTGGACTAATAAAGAGAGATGTTCTGAGCAGAAGGCTTTCACTGCCAGGCTATGGGGATGGGTAAAATGTGTCTTGTATGAGACTGTTCCTTAGGGCTCTCAAGTGGGCAAGGGATAGGATGGTTTAGTCTCCAAGCTGTCCATAACATGCAGAGATGCAGCAGTGTGCAGCTGTCTTTGTGAACCCTGCACCAGGATTTTGGGAAGACATTCTAATGTACAATCATTAAACAAACAAACAAAAAAGAGAATGCATTTTTCTATGGTTAAACCTTTTTTTTTTTTTTTTTTTAAATTTCTAAGCAGCAACACTTAATTGTAAATAGTCCCTTGTTTGTCCGTTCCTTATAAAATGTGTTCTTGGTGAAAGAACTTGTTAACATTCAGGGCTGTTTCCTGTTGATGGGTCACAGGGTTGACCAGGATGGGAATTTGTATCAGCTTTTAACTTTTAATCAGGTGTGTCCATGTAATTCATGGCTGGGCTAGAGATTGACTAGGTTAGCCACAGGTCTGAGCTGTGCTAGTTGTAGGGCTTTGGACTAGCCTAGGGTCTGTTAGCTAGCCATAAGTGTGTACTTTGCAAGCCATGAGTGTGATGGACTCATCACAGGTGTGTTTGGCTAACTGTAGCTCTTCTAGTCAAGCTGTAGACCCACTAAGCTAGCCATGGGTCTGGCCTGTGGTAGCCACAGGTCTGCTGTGTCTTCCCAGGAAAGAGGCTGCTGTAGTATAGGCAGCAATAATGCTCCCCTCCTGGGGCCCACTCCTGTCAGGCCCAGCCCTCAAACTGCCATAAAGGTCCCAAGGTTGAAAAGCACGGCTCTTTTGTACAAAGGATACTGGACTTCCTTTCTCTCTTTTTTTTTTTTTTTTAAAGATTTGTTTATTTATTATATATGTAAGTACACTGTAGCTGTCTTCAGACACCCCAGAAGAGGGCATCAGATCTCATTACGGATGGTTGTGAGCCACCATGTGGTTGCTGGGATTTGAACTCAGGACCTTTGGAAGAGCAGTCAGTGCTCTTAACCACTGAGCCATCTCTCCTTTCTCAATCATATGTTCCTAAGCTACCCAAATAGTAGATTTGGTACTTTCTGGTCTTTATTTTACTTAACAAGTCTCTTTAGATTTAAGATAAGAAACGGAGTAACAGTTTTTTCTTTTATAAGAAGTGCATTAGACCACTAAGTGTATGTTAATTATAACAGTATATGCTTTAGAAATTAATTATGAGATCAGCCTGATGATCTGTAGTCACTGTCCCTTACTTCCTCAGGGGTGTGAGGTCATCAAGTCTCTAGGTCCATGGCTGATGTTCCAGCTCAGAGCTGTGTGTCCAGCCACCCCTCTGAGGCTTGCCTGAGTACCCCAGTGTATTCCACCCCTCTCTGGCTCTGTCCAGCTCATGACCCTTTTCCCTTTTGACTTTATCTTATGCCGCTTGCCCAGATATCCTGGATGCACCCACGGGGCCTTTCTACAGCCTCCCCCGCATGCTCTCTGCCTGGTCCTTTGGTCCCTTGGGAAGACTTCTATCCCTCCCAGATCCTCCGTACTTGTAGACACACTGTCCAGGGTCTCAGTCTGAAGCATCTTTGTGAGAAAGACTTTTGATCACCCAGACCACAGATTTTTCAAAAATCTGCAACTTATAGTGAGAAATACAGCAGGACAATAAGTTCATTCAGATGTGGGTATGTAGGTATGTACGTGTTTTCATTTCACTTCTAAAGCATACAGTGTGATGGATGTTAGTGTCTTCACGGGTACAACCCTTACTACTTACTTTAGAACACTTTCATATCTAAGCGAACTATCCCATGTCTGCTCATCCACACATGCATGCATCATCAAGTCCCATCACGTGAGAGGTTCTGATTGGTATTTCACCTTATTCCCAGACAGGTGCCGTTACTGTAGGTCTTTCTGAATATACTAACTTCATGCACTGTTACCAAATCTCTAAAAGTGTCTACTCTATGTGCAAGTGTGTTTTGCTTACATGTATATATATATGTTATATACATGTTATATATATAATATATATATATACATGTTATATATATTATATATATATATATACATGTTATATATATATAACAGAGTGTTAGATCCCCTCACACCATAGTTACAGATGGTTATAAGCCATTATGTATGCAAACTGAACCCAGGTCCTCTGCAAGAGGAGCCAGTGCTCTAACCACTGAGCAGTCTCTCTACCCATTATCTAGTCTTCATGAGCACTTTGGAAAACATTGCCCTAGACCATGATTTGTCTCCTGCCATACAAGTTACAGCTCCATTTTCTTCCTATCACTACTTGGTGAATGTCTAAGGCTGTATGTTTGGAGAGTGGCATCTTGCTTTTGACTGTCCCAAGAGGCACGTGCAAGGTGCAGTGCTGAGCAAGTAGTAGGTTTTCAGTGACAAAAGGAAAAATAATCTCTCTCTCTCTCTCTCTCTCTCTCTCTCTCTCTCTCTCTCTGTGTGTGTGTGTGTGTGTGTGTGTGAATGTGGGTGCTTGTGCATGTTTGTGAATATGTGGATGGCAGAGGTCAACCTATCATTCTTCAGATGCTGTCCACTTTGTCCTTTGAAACAGCGCCTCTCCCTGGCTTGGAATTCATCAAGTAGACTAGGGTTGCTGACAGCAAGCCCCAGGCACTTGCTTGTCTCAGTTTCCCTAGCACTGAGATTCTAAGCATGTACCACTAAGTCCATTTTTCCCTATGGAGCTAAGGATAAAACTCGGGTCCTCATGCTAGGGCAACAAGCACTTAGTAAACTGAGCCTCATCTCTACACCCTGTCTTCGATAAATGAAGTTACTGTGTCCCACTTTTCCTAATGTAGGCCAGTTTCCATTTGGCCTTTTTTTAAAATAAGGACTTGGCCGTGAATTACTCAGTTATGGTCACTGTGCTTCAGGCCACTTTGCCTGATACACTCAACTTGAGCAGTCTGTTACCAGGGTGACCCAACATGTGAGCCCCATTGGTGTTGTTGACATGAGCCACAGGCTCACAACACAGACCCTCAGCTTTGACGTGGCTTTTAGTGAGTCCGTCCCCAGCACACAACCTCTCTGCCCCTGCTTCCCTCCGGTGCCCTGTACCTGTCTTTGCCAGTCTCCTGCTTGAAGAGTTCATCAAACTGTAGCATCTTGTGGCGTGTGATCATGAAGGCCTTCAGCCGAGGCAGCACTTGGCTGAGGAGCTGTAGGTTGTTGTACACCTGGCCCTTGCCATCCCGACGCATGTAGCTGCTGGGGCCCCAGAAGATGAACACAGTGCCCTGGCTCACGTTGAGCAGGTCGTGACGGTTGCGGAGGATCCTCTGGATGCTGGAATGTGCGATGACCCGCAGGCTCGTGCGGTTGCCCACGTCAAGCCCGTAGCCTCGGGTGGGGGCATCATTCATGCGGATAACGCACTCTGTCTGGTCGATGTGGGGGCCCTGCTGGCTACGCAGCAGATGTCCTGAGCTGGTCACCAGGGCGCAATCCTTGCAATGCATTTTCAAGGGCTGAAAGGCAGGGGGAGGAGAAAGATGGTGTCAGCCACGGGGTTTACCTCCCTTGGCATCACCAGGTTCACCCCTCCTTTTAACACCCACCCACCCCGTGGTATCGCCAGGCTACATCCCTATCTTTGGATAAGAATGTCTTCTCCCTCTCTTTACATCCCCCCCTGACTTGCACCAGATTATATCTGGTCCGTTGCAACCACACGGACCCTTGCTTTCTTTAAAACTGCAGATAGAGGCTGTTGGACTAGGAAGAAAGGCTGGTGTTGATCTGTCTGTCACTGGCTACACTTACATACCAGCGTGGACATGTGAAGCCAACAGGTGAAGACTGTTGTGTGCTTAGTTAGCTTAGAGATGGGAAGTCATGAGGGCATACTTTCAAAAGTAGATCTTTCCAAATCCAAAGCTGGCCCCAAGGCAAAGCAAAATCTCTTCTGCAAATTGTGTGACTCTGCATTTGCAACTCTCATTCATCTTATTCCAAGGCTAAGCACTGTCAAGGCCTTTGGGTGCTGGGAAAGCAGTGTTGACCCTCAATAAAAAATGCCGTTCCCGGATCACATGAGCAGTGAAATGCAGATTCAATGGCTGTAACTTTGAAATAAAAAAGATTAAGACTATTTTTCCTCATCTAAAGGCGTGGGGTAGGGCAGAAACCACAGCATCTGTTTTCATTTATGTAAATAAGGTCTCAAGCTCACAGCCTCAGATTCTGGAACTGGAGTGCTCAGATTCCTTTTTGAAAACGCACCCCATGATGCCCTGCCTGGAGAGCCAACGGGGACAGTGCTGCCCACAGCGCTCAGTCAATCACCTTGAACCAGTGATTTCCTTTAACACTTAGAAGCTAACAACTTAAACATCCCCCCGTTCATGTTTAATGAAAATACCTCTTCCTTATTCTAAGATAATGAAATTTGAGTATGAGCCCAAGGACGGGAAGTTGTCACTGTGTAGTCAAGAATGACTCCTGCCTCCACCTCCCAAGTGCTGGGGTGACAGACACACTCCACCACACAGTTTCTGCAGGCTGGAGCACTACCAGAGATGCACGCCTAGCCCAATCAAAACATTCTGAGAGGAGGTTGCTTCGCCCATCACCCCCCAGAGCTTCGCCCTTTTTGGTTTATTATGGATGGGGCACCTGGCTTTGTGGTCTCAGGAAATGAGATCCATCTAAGCACTGAAATACTCAGTTTTGAATTTACTGTGAGAGTTTCCTGAACCATGGGTGCGATGTCATAGCCTGGCGGAGTGCTCCCCAAGACCTTCTCTCATTGCAAGATGGGTCCAGCTTTGTTTGAAACATTTGTTTAGCTACAGAAACTTGCTAAGTCACTGACCTCCATGAGCCTTGGTTTCTTCAACTCTAGCAGAGGAAAACTGCCCTTCCTACCTTGGTAGAAGGGAGAAACCCCTAAGATACGGGCATTTTAAGTCATTAAAATCAGTATTATCTGACTTGTGAAAGTGGTCATTGCATGTAGCAGAGCCCAGCTGAAGCATGGGACTTGTCACAAGAAGTAGTCAGTAAACGACAGGTGCTCTCAAGTCTATCCTTTAAATGGTGTGCACACCTGAAACCTCAGCACTTTGGAGGGAGAGGCAGGTGTAGTGTTCCTGTCATTTTGAGGCCAGCATGCCTACACAGCCAGTTCCAGCTTAGCTGGGCTACACAGCAAAACTGTTTCAAAAACAATTACCATTTAATACAGAGCATGTGGTAAACACTCAGCAAACCAGGAATGAGTCCTTTGAGCTAATGACGGACACACAGGCTTGAGAAATCAGAGCATGGGCCACTTAAGTTATCACCAGGAATGCAATGTTTAGTTGTGCTTAGGTGACTCGGTGTGATGGCTGTCATTGCCAACTTGACACATCTGGGAAGAGGGAGACTCAGCTGAGGAAATTCTTCCATTGGATTCACCCTAGGACATGTCTGTGGGACATTTTCTTGCTTACACATTAATGAAGGGGGGCCCACCCCATTGTGGGTGGTGCCACTCCTGGGCAGGTGGTCCTGGGCTATCTACAGAAGCTGGCTGAGCAGGAGTCAGTAGTCCTTGTCTTTCTCTGGTCTCTGCTTCAATTCCTGCTGTGTTTCTGTCTTGAGCTCCTGCCCTGGCTTCCCTCAGTGATGGAGCCTGACCTGAGTGTGAGTCAAGTAAACCCTTTTGAGTTGGCTTTAAGTTGTTGCTCTTTGAGATTATAATGTATTATTCCCCCCTTTTCTTCCTCGCCTCCAAATCCTCCCATATATGCCTTCTTGCTGTCTTTCAAATTCCTGGCCTCTTTTTCCATTGATTGTTGTTAAAGAGTGTCTTAGTCAGGGTTTCTATTCCTGCACAAACATCATGACCAAGATTCAAGTTGGGGAGGAAAGGGTTTATTCAGCTTACACTTCCATGCTGCTGTTCATCACCCAAGGAAGTCAGGACTGGAACTCAAGCAGGTCAGGAAGCAGGAGCTGATGCAGAGGCCATGGAGGGATGTTCCTTACTGACTTGCTTCTCCTGGCTTGCTCAGCCTGCTTTCTTATAGAACCCAAGACTACCAGCCCACAGATGGTACCACTCACAGGGGGCCCTCCCCCCTTGATCACTAATTGAGAAAATGCCTTGCAGCTGGATCTCATGGAGGCATTTTCTCAACTGAAACTTCTTTCTCTGTGATAACTCCAGTTTGTGTCAAGTTGACACACAAAACTAACCAGTACAAAGAGTGTGCGTGTATTCCTAAATGGATACAGCTCAGTCCACATAATGTTACTTGTGTATATGTCTCTGTGTGTTTTAACATAGCAAAAGAAAGCAAACCAGTGCATGGAGTTAGGCAGCCAGATGAAGAAAAAAAAAGAGTGAAACAGAGCCTTCCAAAGCTTGCACATTGGTAAGGGACCATGGGCAAAGGACTCCATCAAGGTATGACAGGGTTTATGGAGGAGGTCTGAGCTGGAATCTGATAGATGGGGATTAATTAGGCCACTGCAAGGCTGGGGATATTTTCAAAAAGAGTGGTCAAGTAGCAATTTATTGAGTGCTCTGCATGTGTTGGGAATGCGTCTGAGCTTATTATGCAATCATATTTATCTTTCGAATAATCCTGTTAAGTATTATTGCTGCTACTTTACAAATCAGAAGTTTGAAAGATTAAAAAATAAAATAATTTTGCTCACGATCATACAGTTAGAAAGGGCATAGCTGGGATTAGAAGGTAGGCTATCTGGCTAGAGCCAAGGGAATTAGCCATTAGGCTAGCACCGTGCGCTAGAGTAACTAGTTGGGGGATATTAGCTTCACTCACTGGGTCCCTTCTGTTCTCTCTCCCCCAAACCCGGGAAGCTATTCCTTAGTCGTGAGTGTTCCAACTCTTAGGGCTCTGACCTGGGAAGAGGCAGTAAAATGGCAGCTGGTACCCCAGTTCCTGTGAGGATCATTCAGAGTAGAGCTCAGTCCGGACCTGAGTCTATGAGGTAACATATGATCAAGACCTGAACTTCTTGAGGAAGAGCCACACTCCTGTTCGCCTCACCCAGTCCCGGGGTCTAGGGGAAGGAGACTGCTGACTCCTCTGCTGCAAAGACTTCTGGGTAAAGGTTCCTTGTTTCTCACTGTCTCATTCTGTGCGTGAATTATGAATTGCTCATTATGGTTTATTTAATGATATTACTCTATTTGTCACTAAATGTGACAAAGTGAGGCGGCAGCTTGTTCTCATCTGGCCAAACTGGGAAGCAGAGGGAACAGGACACGCACGGGGGCGGGGCTATAAACCTCAAGAGCCCCACCCCCTCCAGCGAGACCCACCTCCCAAGGCTTCCACAGGCTTCCCCTCCCCCACTGCCAAAAAAAGCCACCAGCAGTGGGAGATTAAGTGTTCAAACAGGAGTCTTGGGGGTGGGAGGGCCCTACAGCTAATCTGTAACAGCAAGTCATTTTATGTATCAGACACTGAACTTGGCGCATAGATAAAACAAGATGAGATTCCCTCTCAGGGAGCATGCGGTCCAGGGAGAGGGTGCTCTCAGAGCAGTGTACGGATCTGAGTAAGTGCTGAACTAACATGGCACAAGGTAAGGGACTCTGGAGCCAGAAAGGCAGGAGTGCAATCAGCAAGGGATTTTGCAGTAGACATCAACACAAGAGGGGATCTTAGGAGGAGGAAGTCATAACAGGACCGGATGTGGGGAAGCAGAGCCCGAGAAATGGTATCATCATCACCTCCTCCACCTCCTCCTCCTCCACCTCCTCCTCCTCCACCTCCTCCTCCTCCACCTCCTCCTCCTCCACCTCCTCCTCCTCCACCTCCTCCTCCTCCACCTCCTCCTCCTCCACCTCCTCCTCCTCCACC
>CM052704.1:121215248-121433962 GCA_028551405.1 Uromys caudimaculatus
CCTCCTCCACCTCCTCCACCTCCTCCTCCTTTTCACAAATTCAATTTTTTTGAAAGTTTTAATTTATATTTTGGCCCTATAAGTGAACATTCTTAAATGGAACTCTTTTCTAAGAATATTTAAAGCATAAAAATTTGCCAGTTATCAGATCGACACAATCCTTAACAGAGGTTTCCTGTGTAATCCTCATTAACACAAACCTTTATGAGAATTACACTCGTACTGCAGGTCTTCAGTCTATTCTGTAACAATAAGGCTACCGAACTTTGAAACAACAGCCAAGGGCTGATAGAAGGTTGTCAGTGGAGAATGGAGACTCTCAGAGCAGCTCTGACAGTTCCTTCATGGACTGACCCAGAGCCTCCGGTTGTCTGCGTGTTAGAGGTGAAAGTTCTGCATCCTGAGAACCCTTCAGTCCGGGGAGAACAAGTATTGTTTGTCATGGGAAGCCCATTGAAGTATCCTTGACAACAAGGAGCTTCTGCAAGTATCAGGCTGTTCTGACCCGGGAGGGTCAGGAGACCAAGTCTACAGCTGGTCTCAAACAAGTTCCTAACCTTCTTACTTTTTGAAAACACAAGGGACCAAGCCGATAACTTGTAGCCTAATGCTGCTGATTCCTTTACCCATTCATTTATCCTGCCGTTCATTCGAAGACCTTTAATGAATACTTAATATGCCCTGAGGTACCATATAACTCAGAACATTTCCTTCATTAGGTTGCTTTATTGTTTTTTTACTTTTTATGTTTTTATTAGTATGTATTAATCATATGTAATAGTGGGTTTCATTATGAAGTTTTCATATGTGTATTTTTAATCATATCACCCCAGATGAGCCTCTTTTGTCCCCTTTCCACTGATTCTTCCTAATAAATGTTCTTTCTGCTTGCATGTGTGTGGGGGGAGGGGAAAGAAGGAGAGAGAGAGAGAGAGAGAGAGAGAGAGAGAGAGAGAGAGAGAGAGAGAGAAAGGAGGGCAATGGGCTTCTTTAGGGTGGCTTACAGGAAGAACGTGATACTTTACCAGGTAACTACACCACTGAGAAAAACGTATCTTATTTCTCTATCAATAACTAATGACCTATATATAGATCCTTGAGAGAGCAGGGCCCTTGCGAGTGTCTCCTCTCTCAGGGACTGGGTATTGGCTTCTCATCTTGTCAGAGCTTCTGTCAGCTCAGGAGTGCAACAGCCTTCATCACGGGTGGTAGATAGGGGTCCCCATCATGCCTGAGCCTCTCCTTCCTCTGCCTCTCTGATGTGAGCCCCAGATCTGACTAGAAAGAGGTTGGTTTTCCCTGTGACAGTCTTACCGCTATTACCCCAATGGCATACCCTGTCTGGATGGTCACTAATGGAACACTAGGGACTAGAGCCAAGGGAGACCATGGATGTTGATTCTCTCTGGCAGCCTGCACCTGCTGTCGTTAAGAGGACTAGCCAGCAGAGGGGATATTTCCGGCCCAGTTCCAGACTGATTTTTTTTTTTTTTTAATATTCTGTGATGAGAGCATGTGGTGTCTCCAGCAGTAGGGTCTAACTATCTAGTTCTAGTGGGCAGCCAGTCTCAGTGTTATTTGCTCACTTCGCTTCAGGGGCTTCGAGGGTCTCCCTGACAACAGCTCGTTGGGAGGTGGCCCACACCTGGTACGTCATCAGGTTACGTCGTAGGTTCACCAGTGGACCTGGACCCAAGGCTGTGCAAGCCGAACTTTCCAGGCTGGTTTTCAGTTTTCAGTCACTATGCTCACCGTGACTGGGGACTCTGAAGAGGGATAGCAGCAGCTTGTTTCTCCTGTAATTGTCCTGGTGACTTCTCACAGTTGAGGCTGGCTGACAGGTAAAACACCGCCACCCCACTGCCACCCAAGGGACATTCCAAGGATCTCCTCCATTTTCTCATCTTTCCCTGCCGAAGATCTTTTCGGGGAAGGAGAAGGTCTCTGACTTGCTGCACATATTCTCAGAGGTCACCAGATGTAGTCAGAACCCACCAGGAGTTGATCTAAGCCCAAGGCAGCCATCAGTTCTCTTCCCTGCCCATCCCTCTGAGCTCTGAGCTCTCCCCTCACTAGCACCCACTCTTAAAGCTGTGCTCACAGGCTATGTGGTACAGGAAGATTGAAGTCCAAATTCTGCCTGTTGCTTAGGGGTACCAGTAAGACCACTCTGCTCTTCTACATATGACATTACACTTCAAGCATCTGAGAAGAGGGCGTTCAGAAGGCGCTCTCCAAAGAATGACTAAAAATCACACACATTGCGAGACTGGGTTTCTTAGGGTGTACTGCAGCTCTCCAAGGGAGCTGTGTTCTTTCACGTCTTGGCCACCATTAAAATTCTGGACTCTTAATGGTCTGGGGGGAGCATTCACAGGGGGTAAGCTGGTTTCTGCAGCTGTGTCTGTGTGCTCTTCCCTTGAGCGATAGGATGTGGGGGGGACAGATTGCTAAGCAGAGCATGGGAGGACTGACTCTAGGTTCTGCCTTCGAGACAAAGGGCAGCAGAGGGGGAAGGCAGAGTGAGAAGCTACAAGGGGAGTGTTTCCCTAGGAAGACAGCTTGCCTGTCTTCTTCCTCATAGTATCCGGCCTCCCAGCCGCCCCTGTCCCTCCCTCTCTCCCCCTCCCCCATATAGTCTCATTTTCTCAGCAGTTGTGTAGCTTGGTGAAAAATATGGCCACCCATATTGGGTCACTCCAATCTTGGCAGTCTTCTGTGTCCTGATTATAAAAAGGATTTAACTTGTCTGGTGATGTAGCTCAGATAGTAAATCGATTGCCTAGTCCAAGGCCCTGGGTAACTCCCAGCCCCACAAAAGCTTGGCATGGAAGCACATGCCAGTGATGTCATCACTTGGGTTGTAGACTCAGGAAGATCAAAAGTTCAAGGTTTTCTACATAGTGGTCTGAGGCCAGCCTGGGCTACATGAGAGCCTAGGGAGAGTGATGGCTAAAGGTGTGACTCCCAGCTTCCTGCTTCCTGGCAAGGGCATAAGGTACACAGGTGGCCTTAGCAGCTGCTTGCCAGGGATTGTCTTGGTTCTGACGCACAGTAGGAAGGGGACTGGCAGAAGACTCCTGTCTTCAGGGAGAAGACAGTGGGAGCAATGGAGAGCTCAGGACACTGCCTGAAATGAATGACTGGCTGGAAACTGTCCGAGGACACAGGAAGGGCCATTAAACCAGTTATTAATCCCCAGTAAGAGCTCCATGCCAAGGTCATTAGAGCTGGTTTGAGGTGAAAAATGTCTGGAAGAAAATTCAAAGCGCATGAGGAGTCGTGCGGTGCTCTCAGAGGGTTCCTCAGAGGCCTGGGGCTGCAGACCGCTCCTCCCACCACCCGGTCAGCAAGCTTCTGGGGCGCTGTGGGAGGTAGGTAGGCAGCAGGCTGTTTAGGAGAAGGTGAGTGTGTACACTCACGGAACTCGAAATTGACTTTTGCTGTTTCTTATGTACTTGGGCAATTTGCAAGCATTTTCCACCATTGTAGAACCCAGGACAGGGTCTGCACCCTTCAGTGGGGCTCAAGTTGATTAAGGCATGTCTGAATTAGTCCTTCTATCACATTCCTCTGTAAAACACTCCCCGAAATACACACATGCATGCACACACGTGCACACACGTGTGCACACACGTGTGCACACACATGCACATGTGTGGGTAGGGAAACACAATTTCTATCATGGCTAACCCCTTCACACTGTGGTGACAGGAACATTTTTATTTGAGGAAACAAGCTAAGAAATCAAGGTCTGATTTTTGTCACAGCCAAAAGAGCAAGAGCAGGCGGAATTCTCTTTGTGACCCAACTGATGCCTCCTGAGCCTTTCTTAAGAGAATAGAGCAAGCCAAGTCAGATTAAAGCTGACACCTAAAATGCCTGGTGATGTCCTTGTACACATTTGTAGCCGGCAACACCATGGCTTCACTTCTTAAAACTCTGATTTATTTGGCAGAGGGAAAAGTACCTCAGAACGTGATGCCCATTAGCTCAGTAATGACACTGGCCTTGCCCTGGGGGGCAGCCCGTTGGTCTGGAGCAAACAGATATATTAAATGGCTTTAGGTGTTTCGAGACACTCTGGTCTTGCAATCTGATGTTTTCCTGTAATTACCAGGCTGTTATTAGCTGTCAGTCTCAGTTCAGGCACCTTGGCGAGCACCACGCTGATTATTTAATGTGAGTTGCCAGTAAAATGTTACTCTCCCAAGAAGTTGCTTTTCCTGTAGCTCAGTGATAGGCCCTCTTACCTGCCTCAGGAGCCACAGAGCACGAGCAGTCTCTCCATTCAACGTCTCTCTCCACCTAGTGCTACCTATATTGCCTCCATCCCTTGCTTGGATGAGGATAGCCAAGCTCCATGGCAGAAGGCTGGAGTGGGCGTGGCCTTGTTAGAGTAGGCGTGTCACAGTAGGTGTGGCCTTGCTGGAGTAGGCGTGGCCTTTGATACTGAGCCATGTCTAAAAACATTTTGTTGTTGTTGTTGCTGCTGGCCTCAAACCTGCTTCTTGTACTCCTCAGATGAATACACGGGGTCAATGGTTTAGCTTTTTCAAGGTCCGTTTTTCACCCATACCATGACCATGGAGAATTTAATCTCAAACGGGAGGCTTGCCATTTTGATCCACAGGGCAACTTGCCCCCAGTGACTCACCCCTCCCCCAATCCCAGGCTCATTCTTGAGACAGTCCTCTAGCCCTCCAGTTTATGTACTTCTGTTGGCCCTGTCTTCTACATCTCATCCCTGCCTGTCTCATCACGCCTCCTGCCTCTAGTGATCCACATCTCACCTCAGTGACTTAGTATTCAGCTCTGAGCTGACATCTTTCATTCACGCTATCGTCCCTGTCTTGTAGGAGCTCCCAAAGTCTTCTTCATATACAAATCATGTTTCTGTCATGCATCTGCTGCACCTCTCAGTGGCTTCCTGTTGAGCTAATATAACCCCAGATTCCCTTCAAGCTCCGAGCCCTAGCCCCACCATCTGTGGCTTGCCCTTGAGCTGTTCCTCCAGCATGCTTCTGTACAGCCATTACACCTCCTTCTCCCCATTGCTGTCTGTCTGATGTGCGTCGTGCTGGCTGTCCCCTCTCTGTGACACCCCTTCAAGCCCTTCACAAGTAACTTCACATGCCAAGAAATCCAGTTTCCCATCTCACCAGCAACCTTCCCCATCTCTTGATACTCTCTGCCATGACCCAGGCTTTGTTTGATTTTTATAATCTCACATGTCACCCTAAAATAATCCTAATTATTGTTTTTTGTGCCTACATGTTGTTATCTTTCTCATATTCTGGGATGTAAAAGGAGAGACACTATCTTATTTGTACAGATTCTATAGCACCACAAAAGATGTCCAGCACCGGGGTGTCCAACAAGTGCGTTTGAACAAGTAATTGAGGAACAGGTGTGTGAAGCACTTACATGAGGCAAAAGAGTTCCACATGGGTACACTTGTGTTCAATATCACCATTCAGCACATAGCAGGTCCAGAGACTTCCTGAATCTGGGAAGTCGATTTGATTTTCTGGAGTACAATATTGGAGTTTTGTGTATGTTTCATAACCATAACTAGCACTGAATTAACTTCAAGGGGAGGCCTGGGAAAGCCCATAATTTCCTTTTAATTTAATTGCATTTTAATGGGCTTTTAACATCCAGTATTATTAAGATATAATTTGTATGCCATAAAATTCACCCGTTTTATTTTATTACAGTTTTTGATACAGAGTCTCATGTAGCCCAGGCTGGCCTCAAACTCACTATGTAGCCAAAGGTGACTTTGAACTTCAGATTTTGTCTCTACCTCTTACGTGTGCGCTGTACAATGCCTGGTGACAAATTCACTGATTTTAAACTCAAGTTAGGTGAATGTTGCCATGATCTAATTTTAGAATATTTCCATCATTCTAAAAGGAAACCTTAGGCCCTTTATAGGCCCTGTCCACCCCCTGCCCACCTCCTTTGACCACTGGGTGAGGTTTTATCTCCAGTCAGATCTCCCCTCTTTTGCTGTTTATTGTAAACAGAATCATCAACTGTGGTCACACATTCTAGAGTTGACTTGTATATTTCTTCACTAGTGTGTTTGTGTGTGTGTGTGTGTGTGTGTGCACATACATTTGTGTTTTATCTCTTGTTTATTATGAATGAGGTTATGAATACTCAAATACAAGCCTTCATGTGAACTTATATCTTTGTGTCTCTTGGGGGACGTAGGAATGGCACTTCTGGATCATATGATAATCTTGTTTATATCTTAGAGATTGCCCGCCCGCCCGCTTACAAAGCAGCTGCGCCTTTTCCATTCCCAATGCAGTGCACAGGGCTTCTCTGTGTCACAGACAGTGTGTCCTGCCTACTGCTTGATGATAGCCGTTCTGAGGGGTGAGCAGAGGTGTCTCATGGCAGTGCTTGTCCCTTTCATGTCTTCAACATGCCCTGTTCGGAGTTTCTGATTGTATGTATTATACCCTCCATTACACATTAAACACGTTTCCAGCAGTAGGAGACTTGACTCTGAGTCAACATCCAGCTGACTTGTGTGTGCTGAGCCAGGTGTTGAGCTTCAGTGTCAGCTCGGCTGCATTAAGAGTCCTCCATGAGATCAGTGAGACACCAGGGTGTCTGTGAGGTGTTTCCAGAGAGTTTAACTGAACATTGAACTGAGAAGGTTCACACTGAATCTGTGTGGCACTGTCCTATGACGGGTGTCCTGAGTGGCACCATCACCTGACAGGTGTCCTGAGTGGCACTGTCCTATGACAGGTGTCCTGAGTGGCACCATCATCTGACAGGTGTCCTGAATGGCACTATCATCTGACAGGTGTCCTGAGTGGCACTGTCCTATGACAGGTGTCCTGAATGGCACCATCATCTGACAGGTGTCCTCAATGGCACTGTCCTATGACAGGTGTCCTGAGTGGCACCATCACCTGATAGGTGTCCTGAATGGCACCATCATCTGACAGGTGTCCTGAGTGGCACTGTCCTATGACAGGTGTCCTGAGTGGCACCATCACCTGACAGGTGTCCTGAATGGCACCATCATCTGACAGGTGTCCTCAGTGGCACTGTCCTATGACAGGTGTCCTGAGTGGCACCATCACCTGACAGGTGTCCCGAGTGGCACTGTCCTATGACAGGTGTCCTGAGTGGCACCATCACCTGACAGGTGTCCTGAATGGCACCATCATCTGACAGGTGTCCTGAGTGGCACTGTCCTATGACAGGTGTCCTGAGTGGCACCATCACCTGACAGGTGTCCTGAGTGGCACCATCACCTGATTGGTGTCCTGAGTGGCACCATCACCTGACAGGCACCCTGAGTGGCACCATCATCTGACAGGTGTCCTGAGTGGCACCGCCCCCTGACTGTGGTCCTGAGTGGCACCATCACCTGACTGTGGTCTTAGGTAGCATTGTCCTCTGATTGAGCCTCTTCACAGGAGATCAAAAAGGAAGGAGAAGGCTGGCAGAGGGTTGACTTTTCTCCTTGTTCTGACCTCTGCCTGCCATGAAGACTGTCCTCTGCCACAGGCTCCTGTTGCTAGGATGCTCTGCCCAAGCACATGCAGCCAGTGAGCTCTGAATCCAGCCCTCCCTTCTTCCTTAGGTGCCTCTGCCAGTGACCAGAAAGTAGCTGATATAGCCCTGCTTATGTTTTCATGGTCCTCACACAACGAATGACTGGAATTTTTCATCTTGGTGCTTGGCAGATGTTCAGGAGATACTCGAAATAATTTATTGATCTCTTGCCCCTTACTTTCTTGGTAAGCAATAGATGCTTTTTCTTTGTTCTCCATGAGTGTGCACAGTTGGAGGGTGGGTTACATCCTAGAGCCTGCGTCTTCCCTGGGATGCTGGCACAGTGGCTGGTAGTTTACCTGGGCTCACCTGCCAGCTTCCTGTAAGTCCATGATGCAACTGCCTTCATATACATGGAATTACTCTCTGGAAGACAGGCCGCACCAGGACCCCACGCACTGATTAGTGTAATTAGAAGGATGCTTTTCATCAGCCTAAGGTGATCTTGACTGTTGCTGAACATGCCTGTTTCTACAAATCCGGCTTGTTTGGCATCTACCAGCTTTGAAAGAAACCTTAGACAAACATGAGCATGACCCCAGGCCTGGGAAGGTACTGAGCTGATGGCCATGGGAACTGAAGTTCTTGATATGGCTGAGTAAAGACTGGGGACACTAAGCAGCCTTTGGTAGCCACGGTACATCCTCTAGGCCAGGCAGGGACCTGTTCTGTTAACGGAAGACAAGTTTCTTCTCCCCCTGCCCTTTCATTTGCTCAACACACAGCTCTTAGGCTCCAACTGTTGATGTACTGGGATCCCTCGGGCAGCTGCCCAGGACACTACTGTCCTCACTCCTCAGGCTACGCCCTCCTCAACACTGGAAGGATCGCACAATACGATGACACAGACTTCTTGCAGGAAGAGATGGCCATGTCTCATTCAGTCAATGAATGAGAACAACCCACATGACCAGGACAGTGAGTGTACAGCACTGGGCAGGAGGAGGGCCAGCTTGGGCGCAGGCATGGGTACAAAGCTTAGGCCCATCATGGTTGCAAAACTCTTAGACAAAGAGCTGGGTGTGGCATGGATGGCTGTCATCCCAGAATTTAAGAGGTTGAGGATGGAGGGTCACCTTGAGGTCCAGGCCAGCCTGGGGTGTCTGAGACTGTCTCACAACACAACAGAAGAAACGGAGGAGGGAGAAGGGAAAAGAAAGAAGAGAGGGACAAGGAGGTGAAGGAAGAGTGTACATGAAAAGGGGGTGGGAAGGAAGGAGAGAGGAGAAGAAGAGAAGGAGGGGCCAAACAGTAGGAAGAGAAGAGGAAGCCTGCGCAAGGGAGGGGGCAGGTTGGAAACAAAAATGATTTCAGAAATTAGAAATCATGGAGAATCTAGAGATTCCGAGAACCAAGAAGACAGCGACAGTACAGACTCTGAGAGGTCAGGAGCATGGAACCTCAGCAGAACTGTCTAGGAGCTGGGAGGCACTCAGTAGAAATGGCTCCCATCACCCTGAAAGTCACGGTGGACATTATACCCAGCATCCCAACAGATGGCACAAGCAACTGCCATCCAGTTATCAAAGGCGGGGATCGAACTTTGTTCCCTTAGGTAGGAAGGTACAAAGTCAGATTGGAACCTTCAGAAATAATGAAGAGAAGTAAGATTTGGTGCTAAGAGGGATGGTGCCTACGGTGTTTTAAGCTTATAAAATCCATTTCCTAACCACACATTGAAATGAGGCGCTAGACTGAGAAGTTCTTGCTGAAGGGAAAGGGAGCTTTACCGTCCTCACTCAGGTAGGATATCAAGGTGAACTTCCTCCAGTCCTGTGCTTCCTTCTATCAACTGCCACATGGACATGGCTGTGTGGCCCCACACATCTTTAGTGACTGTGTCTTTAGGCTGAGCCACAGGCCTCCTGATGGACCTGAGCAGAGGTCACTTGGAAACTTAGGCAGGAGACACTCCCATGACTCTTTGCCTTTCTGACGCCCTCACTAGTTACCTAGTGAACTTGACATATGTAGATGTTGCCAGAGCAAAGGACTGAAGGCCAAGCCCCTAGGTCACCACTTCAACAATCGATTAAGACGTCTCACTTCTTTTTGACTGTGTGACCAAGAAACTTATCTTGATCTATTGTACTTTTTGGGCAATCTGGGACAGCTTGTAGTAAGTGTCATTTTATACAAAGAGATAGGAAACCTGACCTGTTGATGCTTACAGTAGCCTGAGGCTGGAGGACAGGTCCTCATTTCTTTCCGAAGGATGCTTCTCACCACAGCTCTCAAACTCCGTGATCTAGAACTCACCTCCAACCACCACCACCACCACCAAGAAAAATCATTTCTAAAAGGTGCCCTTCACAGCTTGCTTCCTACTGATCTATTTCAGTAACCCTTAACTTCCTGTACTGAGTCACACTGGCTTTCCTTAACAGGACATCCTTGCTTCTCTGCGAGGCCAGCCTCCATTCAGAGCACACTGCCTGGCTTGCTAGGTCTGGCATACCCTCTATGTACATACCACTTCAGATCCTGTGCCAAGGCCACCGCCCAGCTGAGCATAGGCCATAACGAATGCTTGAGTTGCAATCCAGTGATCTATCGGCTTTTGAGCTAGAGGAAATTCTTCAATGCTCCCATTTATTAGTCTCTTACCTGTCCTGGTAGAGGACGTGTGGGGCTCAGGGGTGAATTCTGCTTGCTCCTCCTGCCTCCTCCATTTCCCACCACCACAGTTGCTTCCCTGTTGCAACCATTCACATGTCACCTCCTTGGGAGGCATGGTGACTTTTTTCTCTAATTTTCATGTCCACACTGTTTCACAAAGTGGTTAAATTCCAGAACAGGGCCAATAGATGTCGGCGGAATGAATGAGCACATGGATTTCTGAGGTGGCAGAAGGTAGGTTTCATCTTCCTAGTCTTCATTGTTCAGAGAACTATAAGGTTTTTAAAAAAATTTTTTTTTGATCTAGCTTAAATTCTAACCAGACAATGCTAAGACCCTTTTAACATCCTGGGACTTTGAAAAGGCTTTGATCATTTGTACATCTACTGGTGAAAGTGTGTATCCCTGGACTGGGGGGTGTCAAAGGCGAAGGACTTCGAGAGTCGCTGTGGTGGGCCAGGTCCAGCAGAGCAAGGTAGGCCCTTTGTCTGTGTGCTTATTCCCGGACACTCGAGGTTTCAGAAGAAAACCACACAGGGGTTAAGTCATTTGAGGCTTCAAGGACTGTGTCTCCTTTGGAGCTGGCAGTTTGGGAGGTGCAGGGCAGGGTGCGGTTAAATACAGAGCCTGACAAGCGCCCTCCCACTGGGCCGGCCTTGGTCTCTTTCAACTGCACTTAGGGCTGCTGCATGTTTATTTCCTTAGGAAGGGCAGGTCATTGTTCCACCAGGCACGGGTCTCTCGTGCGTGCGCCCTCACGTACTTATGCATGTTCAGTCAGCATGCTCGTGTATACTCATGAGCTCATGTAATCACATGCATGTGGAGGCTGGGGGTAACCTCAGGGGCCACTTCTCAAATGCCTCCTCGCTTTTCCTTCCCTTCCTCCCGTCCTCCCTTCCTCCCCCTCTTCCTCCTGTCCTCCCCCTGCCCTCTTCTCCCCTCTTCTCCTCTCCTCTCACCCCTCTCCCATCCTCACCTCTCCTTACTTCCTTCCCTCCTCAGCCGTCCTCTCTTCTCTCTTCTCCCTCTTCCCCCTCTCTCCTCTTCCCTCCTGCCTTCCTCTCTTCATCCTGTCATCTCTTCCTCCTGTCCTCCCTTCCCTCTCTTTTCTCCCCTCCTCCCTCTCTTCCCTCCTCCCTCTTCCCTCCTCTTCTCCCCTCCTCCCCTTCCTCTTCCCTTCTCTCCCCTCCCCCCCTCCTCCTTCTTCCATCCATCCTCCCTCTCCTCCCTCCTCCTCCCTCTCCTCCCTCTCTTCCCCCTTCTCCCCCTCCTCCCTCTCCCCCTTCCTCCCTCCTCCTTCCCCTCCTCCCTCCTCCCCTCTTCCCACCCCCTCTCCATCCTCACTTCTCATTTCTCCTTACCTCCTCTTCCCCTCTCCCTCCTTTCCTCTCTCCCTCCTCCTCTCTCCCTCCTCCTCTCTTCTCCCCCATACCCCTCTCCCTTTCTTTCTCCTCTCCTCCTTTCTTCCCTCTCTCCCCCTCTCTCCCTCTGCCACTCCAAGAAGACTCTCTCAGTGCCCTGGAACTCACGGAGTAGGCTGGCCTGGCCAGCCAGGGACCCACCCATCCTTTCTTCCCCAGGGCTGGGGGTTACAGCGTGAGCCACCATGGCTGGTTTTCATTACTTAGGTTCTGGGGATCAAGTTCCCTGGTGTGGGAAGCACTTTACTAACTGAGCTGTCTCTTCCAGCCCAGAGAAGACATTATCATGGCTAAAATAGTGTACATCTCCTAGCCCTGTGTCTGCTGTTCCATTTTCCTCTTCTGGACTTTCCTCTTTGGCTGGCAGAGAGACTCTCACCACCAGTTCTCTGCAAGCTGAGCTTACCTCCAGCCTCCCTAGACCAGCCTTTCTTCCCTCCTCTCAGGGAAGGCCCCACACCCAGCGAGCCGCCCCAGCCAGAGCTCAAGGTTGCTGGCTCTGCTCTGCTCTGCCTCCTGTCTCCGCCCCTCTTCTCCACCCCAGCCCAACCGTCAGTCTTTGTCCTCCTTCAATGCCAGCCAGCCCTGCAGCCGGTACCCAACTCTTTCCCTGCATTAGCTTGACTTGACACTAGAGCAGAGTTCTCAATCTGTGGGTCTTGACATTTTCACAGTGGTCTCCTATCAGGTATCCCGCATATCAGATGTTTACATTATGATCCATAACAGCAGCAAAATTACACTTACAGCCTAGCAATGAAAATAATTCCATGGTTGGGGATCACCACAACATGAAGAACTGTATTAAAGGATCACAGCATCAGTGTTGGCCTTTCGTCTAGGCTCCACCCCACAGTTACCTGGCAACAGCCAGGTGTGCCTGACTCACTATAGAAGGCTGCTTGCCCCCTCCTCTCTCTCTTGCTCCCTTCTCTTCTCCCCTCGCCCCTCTCTCTTCCCCTCTTCCCCCTCTCTCCCCATTTCCATCCTCACGTGCTCATGTCCAGCCTCTTCTCTCTCTCTCTCTCTCTGCCTTTCTCTGTCTCTACTCCCTCAACTCCCCTCCCCATGCCCTGAATAAACTCTATTCTATACTATACCATCCTGTGGCTGGTCCCTCAGGGGGAAGGGGTGCCTCAGCACGGGCCTGCTGAGGCACACCCTTCCGCCATATCTGACTGCACCTCCACCAAAACATATTCCTTTCTTTCCCTTATCTTTTTATAAAACACAACACGGGTGCTTGGGACCTCATGGCCCCAGCACTCTGCTTGTTCCTGGGCTCTCTATTTGCTTCACCATTGGTCCGTTCAGAAGCAGACCCATGGGGGTGGCGGAGTGGAGTCTGTTCATAGCATCATACCCATACCCAACACATTCCCATTTGTGTCTTCATTCAGACAAGTACTTTTCAGGAGTTTGCTACATGCCAGGCACCGTTCTTCATGCTGAGGCTACAAAGGACTCAACCAAATAGATCCTCTCCCAAACAGAGGCTGTGTGTATACTGGAGAGATGGAGAGAAAAACCTGGCCTGATGTTGACAACTGCTGTGCTGTCTGCCCCTGGCTTACAGAGCCTAGCACATGGCACAGATCCCGGGAACCTGGACATGGGGCTATATTTCCCCTTCTCTCAAGAGTCGTTAAGGTTATCCTGCCAAACCCCTTTCAATGACACCTCTACAAGCCAATGCCAAGGCTGGAATGAGGCCCCTGAGACAAATAAATCCCAGTTTCGTGCAAAGACAGACACACCTGTGCCTTCCCAAAAACAACCTCAAATGCTACCAGCCATGCTGTGCTTTTATGGGCAGACAGTAGGACTGGTAGGAGAGAGAGAGAGAAAACAGCCAGCGAGTGTCAGAGGTTGATGCAAGGTGCTCACAAATAGGAGCAGGAAGCTCCTCCCTGGCCAGGGTGTCGGGAGTCTCTCTTTAGTCATGAATCCTAGAGTTCTATGAAGATGACATGGATTAAAGGTGGTGCATGACTTTTAAAATAAGACTTTTAAAATGAGCTTTATGTTCAAATAACCAGCCGGTTCCCGCCTCATTGTGAGATGTCACTTCCTAACAGAAAATCTGGGGGAACAATGGCCTTTCCTGGAACCAGTTCTAGACAAGTCTGAGTCTCCTACTGACAGGCCAGTATTTATGGTTCCTCACTGCTGAGAGAGGTTAAGCCCTGGCTCTGCAAGGCAAGGGCTCCTGGCTGGAAATGACAGGTTGCCTGGGGAAGGGACACTGAGGTGGGACTTGGAAGCTTTGACCAGTGGGGCAGCTGCCTCTCACCTTCCCAGCAGCCTCGACTCTCACACTTTCTCCCTGCCTTGCCTTCTGAGTACCACTTGGTCCACACTGGCTACAGATGTGCCCCAGGTTTCTGGCATTTCCAGATCAGACTTGATATTCCATGGCCCAATTTGAAAAGACTCAGGTGCTCAAGAAAACTTGATTCTTACCTAGTAATCTGGGTTCAAGTGCAAGAATCCTCAAACCTAAGTGGTCTTGATAGGGAATCGGGTATTTTAGCATCATCCTGGGGACTCGGAATGATGCTAAAGACTTGGGCATCGGCAGGGCTTTCCCAGCGCTGTCCAGTACTGCCGTGTTTACGTTTAGAGCAAATGGAAGCCAAGGGCAGGGGCCAGTGAAGGACATGAAACGCTGAAGGACCAGGGAGGCGATCCGACCATTGCTGAGAACACACAAAATGGTGGTTCATAGCAGATAGGCTTTGGAAATAGGAGGTGACTCAGAGTATATCCAGACAGGCTGGGGAGAGGGTTCCGGTGCTCTGGGGATGGTCAGGTCTTGGTGTGCTCCAGCATGGAAACTGATGAGCAGCTGTGTGCATGGCACTCCTTCTGTATAGGTGAGACCTTAGCCTGGGTGAACAGGTGGGTCCTTTGCCCATGTGTTCTCTGTAGAGTTTCTGGGCCTCAAATGGCAAAGACTTTTCTGAAATCCCCATATCAGATGAAAAAAACAGGCAGCTTCTGAGATATCACCTCCTAAAGGCCAGCCCAGAGGAGGACCCACTTTCAGATGCAGATCACAGGATGCCCATGAGGTCTAGCCATTGAAGATGTGTGTGTGTGTGTGTGTGTGTGTGTGTGTGTGTGTATACATGTATGTAGGTACACTTGAGCACATATGTGTGCCAGAGAACAACATTATACTTTCTCCTTGGATATCATTCACCTCAGTTTTTGAGGCGGGGTCTCTCCCTGGCCTGCAACTCATTGAGTAGATTAGAATGGCTAGCCATCAAGCTCCCGGGATAGCTCTGTCTTCCTCCACTCAGACTGGGATTACAAGTGTGTGCCACCACCCCTGGCATTGAAAAAAACCCCATAGTTTCTTGTGCATCTGTTTTCTACAGTATATACAATTGGATTGGAATCTTTAAGTTAAATATAGAGCAAAGCCAGTTTTGTGAAGCGTTGCTGCTCTGCAGCATGATTGGGCTGAAGCACGAGAGAAACTTCCTTACCTCCAAGAAAACTAGCTGGTGCCCATCAGTTGGCTGTTTAAAGGTTGAGAGCCCTAGAAGTCTGTTTTCTGGATGCTGCCACTTAAAAGACGAGACCCTAACAGTGCCCCCAAGAAAACAGTGCACAGCATTTGCTTCCTATCTTAAGGCACAGATTTCTCCTGAACAATCAAAACTTTTCATAAAATATTGTCTGGAAAGTTTGAACTCCAAAGCATGTGTTAATCTGAGGGTTATGTTGTGTGCCTGTAACCGTCTCAGGAGCTCATCAGCCAGGGAGAGGGCAGGGGATCAGGCGTCTGCTTCAGTGAGGTGTCTGTAGCTACCTTAATTTTCTGTTTTTATGGACGTGGTGGCAAATGAAAGCTTTCATTAGTATAATTAAAATTCCACTCTCCTCAGAAGAGACAGATGAGCCATGCTGAGTTTCTAGGGACTGGCTACAGGCCAGATAGCACTGGCCTAGGTGTGTGTTTTATTGGCTGGAGGGAGAAAGTACCAATGGGGGGGGGGGTGTAGCTTGGTCTGAAGAGAGTGACTGTGTCTGTGTATAAAAAGCATAGATATTCTTATTAGGAGGTCTGATTACATGATTCCAAAATTTCCCTGAAGCCTCCTGACATGGATATGAGGCACAGCCCTGTAAATTGTCAGCATATAGAAGCTAAGATTTAGAAAGCGGCTTCCACTGTGCGTCCCGTAAAATGTGTCCCACGAGGAAGATTAGTATCAATCACAGGCTTATTGGAGAGCGAGATGGGGTCCAATGATAACCTGGCACCATCAACTAGAGTAATGGTCTAAGAAGCAAAAGCAATCAGAGAAGAGAATGGAATCTGCAAAGAGAGACAGAAGCAGAGAGTTGGGAGTAATGGATCACGCTGACGAACAGGCGCTGTTATCCAGCACAAAGGCAGGCGTGAGCGATGCGCTCCGTGCACAATGGATACGGCCAACCACCCATCTTCAGGATGCCTGCAGAAACAGACCTGCCACCCCCAGAAGCCCAGCTGCACACAGTGGCACTGAACTACAATGAAGTCATTACCAACCTGAGAATACCGCTGGTTCCAGAAGCCACTCATAGGGGGAAGGGGGGGAGCTGATGCTGTTTTCACAGAGCTTCATGTGGGAGCTATAAGAACCATATATACCCCAGACCTAGCTGATTCGGATGCTGGGCTTACTCTCCAGGACATGAGTCACTAAGCAGGGATGGAGGAATTGTCTGACTGCAGCTTAGAGAGGAGACTGCTTGGGCTGTCGATTTTAGTATATAGTCCTTCTTGCAAGAGGCAGTACTTAGTTTTTGCCCTGACATGAGTGTGCCTCTCGCAGCCAACAGCAGGCAGTGGGAAATGGTGATGTGTGTGACCTTGGAGCTGGTGAGATGTGGCTTTTGCCACACCTCTGTCCTGAACTCCTCAACTCCAGTGCCTGGCAGCCATGCTTCGAGAAAGCCCAGGAAACACAGAGATCACTTGGAAGGATCCCCACCCACAACTCCCCTGAAGTCCCTGTTCTCAACCAGCATGGGCGCTCAGGATTGAGGGGGGCTGAGATGTGACAGCAGGTATGAGAGACCCATGGAGGCCAGCCTTGCTGCATCTGGTCAGCTCTTAGAAGTTGCAGTTGCAATCCCATGACTCCTGTGGTTTTGCACCAAGCTTGGGGGAGTTTGAAAGCTGCCTGAAGTAATTGGTGTAAACCCCTACCTTCCCCAGACTACACAGATCTGCAACTGGAAGGAAGATGGAAAAAAAAACAACCAACAAAACATTGTAACTTCCTCATGCTCCAGGGCCTCTCAGAACCACATTAAGGTCATTTTAAATGTGACAACAGGATAACCCTCAGAAAGACACTTGTCCTTCAAGGAGACAGGGCTGTGAAGACTGTACCCAGTCTAATTGTTGACATATCCCCCCTTGGTTTTATCAGGACTGTTAGTTTATCATCAGCAGAATTCAGATCCTTGGCTCAATTCCTTGTGTTATTTTAGTTCCATAAACTCCGTCTAAGGGTATTTTCATGCAGAATATTGCCTGGATGTTTTGCTAAAGTGTTGTACTGGGCAGCATGTGTGAATATCTGTATCTTGAGTCTAAAACCTTTCCATTTATATAGATGGAATAATAGGTAAGAATTTGGATAGACAACATGACACACCAGACACCCCTAAATTCCTGTAGTTATGAGGATTTGTCACATCCTTCTGCTGGGGTGACAAAGCACTATGCTATGTTGTCTAGGCTGGTCTCAAACTCATGGGGTCTGGTGATCCGCCTGCCTCAACTTCTCTAGTTGTTGGGATTCTGGTTATATACTCCCATGCTTGGATCAAAGCATGTTCAACAACCCCTGACTGAGTCACTAGGGATATCCAAGCTGGTTTCTAGCAGAAGAGAATGCACACCCTAATGTTATGATTGCAATCAGGACAGACATTTCAGGAAACTTTTTGCTACTTCTAGACTACAGAGAACAAAGCGTGTGGGCCTGACTTGTCCAGAGCGTTGGACCAACTGTAAATTCTGTGTGAAGGTTCCACTGGTGTGGAGCTGGATGGTGCTCCAGATGGTCTGCTCAAATGGCTTCTGACTTCTACCCTTATAGTTAAAAGATGCAGGCTTCTGTAACTTCCGGTCTCACCTTAGAAGCAATTTCTATCCCAATGTCCTAAGAGTGGAAACAGGAGAACGAAGCTTACTCCTGTCTAGTGTCACCAAGCACTTGTGTGGTGACAGCAAAACCCATGCCCCCTCTCTCCACTCAGCTGACAAAGGGGACCTCTTTCTCCTTTCATTGGTCCTATGTGGAGAAAATAACACGCTTTTCAATGTTCTGTGACACCAAGATTGCCCCTAATCAATGACATTGGGAATGTCTGGATGGATCTCCCCTCTGCCCTGTCATCCAGAGGATGCAATTTCTGCACAATAGAACAGTTTAAGGAGAGGTGGCATGCTCCCTCCCAGAAGTTCAGGAGAATTAATGTGGCTTCACTGTTTCCCTGGGGCTTTGAAGAAGCCATCTGTCCAGTTGGCAGAGCCAGGGCCGCCCAAGTCTTTTCTTAGCCTGCATCCCTGGCTCCCTTCTGACATGTCATGCTCATCTGTCAAGTGATCTCTTTGCTGTCCTGTAAGTCAGGGTGGCTTTGTAGTCTCTGCCTTCTGGCAGCCAGTAAAATCAGACATTAGAAAGTGATAAGGGACTAATACCAGTGATCACATGAGGGGAAAGACCCCGGATGAGGGGGAGGACCCAGCACACTTTGGCTAGTGTTCACCAATCCTCAACCCAGGGCAGGCATGTCACTTTTCCTAATTGTCATCAGAAGATAGGAAGTCAACTGACTTTCAAGGATATTCGACAGATGACCAATGCAGGACATTTTAATTAGTTAATTATGTGTGCATGTTAGTTATTTGTGTGTGTGTGTGTTTATATGTGTCTGTGTGTGTGTGTGTCTGTGTATGTGTGTGTGTGCGTGTATGTATGCATGTGTGCATGTGTATGTGTGTGTATGTGTGTATATGTGTGTCTGTATGTGTGTTTGTGTGTGTATATGTGTGTGTGTGCATGTGTGTGTGTGTGTGTGTGTGTGTGTGTGTGTGTGTGTTGCTTGGTCCAAAGCTTATGGAACTATTCATAGCTGGTGGCAGTCTGAGGAACCCTGAGGGAACGGGATCTTTGGTTGCACAGTCTTGAGGAGACTCTCGAGCATCCAACTCTTCCTGTTCTCTCTTTGATTTCAGCTAACTGGAGATGGGCAGCTTCTCAGTAACATGTTATGCCACGGAGGACTTCCTCCCTACAGGCCCATGGGCAAGAAGATGCTGTGGCCATGGACCACAGTTCAAAACTGTGAGCATTTTTTAAAAATCTTAAGCCAACTATTTCTTTTATTTTGGTATACTAACAGAAAAGAGGAGAAGGCAGTCTGATGGAATCATATTTCTCTCTTAAGTTGCCTAAGGGAAGGGAAATCTATAATTGAAAGCAAAACAAATACTGTCCCTGCTGACATCTTTGATGAGGTATCACGGGATTTTTACATTGTGTGCGTATCTATAACCAGGACTAAGGTTGCAAAAGAGTTTAGGATATGAGTCAAGCCTTTTGCTTTACAAATGAAGGCTGAGTCCTTGCTATGGACACTGTGGGTTAGAGAGTCACACTCTTTTCTAAGCTCTTCCCACTAGGGTGCAGTGCCTCTCTGCACGGGGTCTTTGCAGCTTCCTACACTGTGGAGATTTACCAAGTCTTCCCATAAAGGACTTTCTCTCACTCTAGACATGGTTAAAAACCATGGCTTGAGCAACTCACACAAGCATACAAGCATCTAGCTTCCTTCAAAACCTCAGAGCCTCCGCAGGGTGATATCCCTGGTGTTCATAGCCCGGGGGTCTCAGCAGCAGGTGTAACGTGTATTTCAGGCATTTGTCCCTGCGTCCTGGACCCTCTCCTGGCCAGTCTCATATACCTGTCCTGCCTTCATAGCTTCTAGAAGCATTCGTATTTTTAACCCCTAAACCCACACTGATTGGAGAATAAGATGGGCATTTTCATAGCTTGTAGAAAGACTTTTGTTCCACTCCATGAACATCCTAGTGCTCAAGGAAACAATGTCCAGCAGACTTCCTGTTGCATCAAGCCCCGCCCCCAAATTCAGTGTTTCCTTCCTGTAAGGGAGTTGGAGGCTCAGCATTGGCTCTCTTATCCTTCAGGTTTTCCTAGTGTCAGTTCATGCAATGGACACTTAGATGGGGTTTCTTGTTCCCTTCATGCTCGCCAAGTGATTCTGAGACATTTTAGGGAAGCCCAGTGTGCCTTTCCCTTTCTTTGTAGCACATCAGATACACTTACATGGTTGCTGGCTCCCTGTCCTTTTAAATTGTTATGCCATCCAGAGACAAGAGGCTTTAATAACCAGGCTTTTGCTCATTGTTTTTGAAACAATCACCAGTACATTTCTTTCACTCATTCAGAAAGGAAACTTATGAGAAGTTGAAGATCCTAATTTCAGCATTGTCCCTCCTCCTGTTCGTCCGTGGATGTAGCGGTTCAAAGGCTTGAGGACAGCACTGTTTTCTCCACCGTGGAACAATGTGGGGAAGAAATAGATGTAATTTCAAGGGACACGCATCCCAGTGAATTTGTCAAGTCGGGGGGAAGGACACACAAAGAGGCTTAGTATTTAAATTCTGGGACAAAAGTGGCTGGGACTAGAAGTCTGGACTCCAATTCCAGCTCTGGCTCTGAGGACATCACGAGACCTTGGTAAAGCCGTGTACAGTACATGGCATTTTATGTGCGTGGGGGGGTGAGGGTGGGGGAAGCGGTCAGGCAGTTATCATTCGTGGATACTAAAGAGTAGGTGTTGTCTTGAGAAGTGGCTGCTGTTACCCCAGGCAAGCCCTCCAGTCTGCAGGGAGGGGTGGAGGACCCTGAGCCTAGCTATGGATGAAGCTTGTCCCGAAACCTCCAGGAACGATAGACCATGCCTAGCTTGGGACAAGGCCTCCTGTAAGCTTCTGAGCTCCTCTCTGAACCCCTCTAAGGCTTTCCTGCCCACCTCTTGCCTTTCTATCTTGCAAGCTAAGCTCACAGGCTGCCTGCTAAACTGTCTCCCTGTCAGCACCTTTCTATGTGCTGTTCCCTCTGCCTAAGAAATTCTCCCATTTGGCTCACTCCCTGTTTACCCTTGAGGTCTGTGTTATGTCCTTAGAGAAGACTTTGAGACTCCTTTCTTTCCCCCAGAGTGAAGTAGATATCCCGTCTCTGTATTCTGAAAGCACCTCACTCCAATCCAATTAGTGGTATCCCAGTGGACTCCAGGCTCCTGGTGGGCACCTGAGCCACCAAACATTCCAGGGGATGCATCAATCCTGTGCACCTTGGAGGGTGTTTCCAGATGAGGCTAGTGTTTGGATTGTGGGTTATATATGTTAGATTAACCCGTAGCTCTCTGGCCGACTCTTTCTGACTCACGGTGTTGTCTGGAACCTTCTCCTCTCATTTCTTTTGCCTTGTGCTAGGATTGAAATCATCAGCTCCTCTCGTCCTCAGACCTTGGACTGATACTACCATATGCTTTCTTGAATCTCTGAACTGCAGTGCTGTAGATAGATCACAGATTTCTCAGACTCCACAGTGGGGGTCGGGGGGAAAACCAATATCTTATACGAAGCATGAGAATCTCCATTAATACAATGAGTTCAAGTGCCCAGTACTAACACTGGTGTATAGAAAGTTTCAAGTGTTGGGAGAATAAATGGCGTGCACACACTCAGGTAAATTGGTCAGCCTCAAAGTACTGACTGTAGACGCGGTACTTAGGTCAAAGCTTATCTGGCCCTGTAGTTCTAGGGTGTAAACCTGGGTTCACCTGGGTGTAGCCACACAATCTGAGTGGGAGCAGTCTATTTATAAACCTTAGTTTTCTATAATGACACACTGTATCCTTTCCACTTCAAGAATCACTGAGAGAAAACACGTGGTCATTATTCGCATGGCTGTGTTTTCTACAAGGTTCCATCTTGCATATGACCAGATCCCAGGGGACCTTTCATAAGGATCTGTCAGGTTCCAGGATGCAAGAAAAGAGGGAGCAAGGACCTGGTTGTGTCTGAGTGTGGCCCCGCCTTCTTCATGGTCTATTGGCACGTCTGTCAGAGCTCTACCAACCTGGGCGGGGAGTGGACTTAGAAACTGCCAGACACAGCAGCCATGGATATTTTTATTCTACAGCATCTTTGGAGAGGGCAGTAGTTCCTGTCCCCAAATCCATTGCTCAGATCACTCTGAGCCTTCTGTAGCAGTGGGGGACTCTTTCTTTATTCATAACTTAAAAAAAAAAATGACATTAAATCTGCCAATGCTTCTGCTAATTGCCTGTAAATCAGCCATGTGTGAGGGACTACACGTTTATCCACCAGCATAAAGTCGCAGAGAGAGCCCCACACCACGAAAGGCCCTGATGGGAAGCCTGTCATTTGGCCGACAGAACCGTAATAGATGTGGGAGTAAGTGATGCATAATGGATCATGCGATTTAAAATCCAGCATCCGAGTCCGTCTGAGCTGCGGAGAAGGTTAGGGGATTATGTGGCTGCAGCCGCATCAATTATGAAATAGAAAATACTCATCCTTGCCTTCCATCTCAGAAGGTGGTAAACATTTTATCCTGCTTCCTTCTGTGGGAGCTAAAAACTCTTGCTTTTATGAATCAGCCTGGGGTCTGAGTGAGCAAAGGGGACGTGGAAAGACAGCCTCAAGAATGACAGGTAATGACCCTTCGCTTATGACTCCATCCACAATTTACCTTGGCAATCAATGGGAAATGAAGTGTGATCAATTTCATTCACGTACATCGTTTCCTATTGACTGATCTGCCAAATTGTTGATTGAATAATTAGAGTTCAGTCAAAAGAGAGATGTCCGCAGTCTTCTCCAAGGCAAGTCTTCAGGGCATCCCAGAGAAGCCGGCCTGCTACCAGAGCCGGAACAGGAGCTGTTTATCCTTTCGCTTACGGGGTGAGCCACACTGTTGATGCAAATAACTGTAATAGACCCTAAGGGATGAATGACAGCTGGGAGTGGAGCAAGCCACTTAGAGGAGTATGACACAGCCTTGGGCTTCAGGGGCAGCTTTTCCTGACTGAGAAGGACATTGCATCCACATGCAATGGGTAAGCAAGTCATGTCTCTGTGGCAGCACCCTACCTCTGTAATTGCAGAAAAAGGCTGAATGAAGTAGGGTGATCATAGGTTCAAGACCAGCTTGGGCTACATCATGAGACCCATTTCAAATGAAACAAAACTCTGAGGAGAGGGTATAATTAGGGCTGAAGTGGGTAAGGGAGTGCAGTAAAGAAAGCTATGCAAAACGGGCCAGCAGCCCCAACTAAACAGGCAGGAGCAGAGTCTTCAAGTAGAAAGCACCCAGCCCCGCACCCAGCCCTGCACCTGGAGCATAGTGACTCATCAAGAAACATTCACTACCCCTTCCTGGCCAGTCAACAAGCAGTATCTCTCAGAAGGCTCCAGAGGCAGAGGCTTGGTCATACAGACACATGGACCTGGTGTGGACTACCTGAGGCTCTGTGCTTGGCTGCTACCACTTGGGCAGGCTCTGTATATTCCTGATGCAAGGGCATGCTGTGGGGCATTGTGCCCTGTGACCTCGTGTGTGCATACTGACCACTTTGGGCAGCCCCTCCCATAGCAGCCTAGGTAACTAAATACTTCACAAATCCTCTTCTTGAAGGAGTTTTCCTAGACCTGACTCTAGCACTAAGGTGTCTTAAATGCCCTTTCTTCAGAGCTAGCACAGCGATGCGGAAATGTGTATGGGGCATTCTGTTGAATCGCCATGGTTTCCACTCTGCCTCTATCACTATGCTGTGAGATTCCTCAGGAAAGAGGGTTTGCTTTTTTTTTGTTTTTCCTGTGTTCTTCCATACTGTGTATTGTATAGAGGGCACCCTGGATCATTGTGGTGGTTTGAATAGTTATGGCCCCACAGACTCCTGTGTTTGAATGTGTGGCTCATAGTGAGTGGGACTATTAAGAGGCGTGGCCTTGCTGGAGGAAATAGGTCACTGTGGGGATGGGCTCTGAGGTCTCCTATGCTCAAGCTTGTGGAACATAGTCTTCTTCTGTTGCCTGTGGATCCAGATGTAGAACTCTCAGCTCCTTCTCCAGCACCGTGTCGGCCTGCACACCGCCATGCTTCCCACTGTGAAAATAATGGGCTAAACTTCTGAAACTGTAAGCCACTCCTAATTAAACGTTTTCCTTTATAACTGTTGTGGTCATCATGTCTCTCTACAGCAATAAAACCCTAATAAAGACAGTCCTCAGAAGCAATCACGGATGTTTGTGAATAAACCATTTGGTTTTAAAATCCATTATAAAACTCTTATATTCACCCATACCTGGCTCTTCATCTAAAGCCTACCCGAGTCACCCTCTCACAGAATGCTTTGTACCCACTCTCCATGGCCACCCATTTAAGGAGGTCCAGCCTGGACAGTTAGGACTTGTCTTTTTCAGTTTTTGCTGGGAGCACAGGAAAACAGACATCACTGTAAGGCTCTGTTGGGAAACGTGAAGATCTTGGGTCTTGCCCTCGTCCTCTGCTGTCTCTCATTCTTGGGGGTACTCAGATGCAAGCATGCAAGCTCTTCCCTGCTTCCTTTCTGGAACAAGGGCTGACCTGGAATTCCCATGGATTCTATTCTCCTCTCAGCAGCCGCCCACTGAGGTCTTCAGAGTCTGTTCTCTTACAGGCTTAGCATTAATCATCAAATACCCCAGAGGCTACAGATAGATGGTCTAATTAGCAGCAGGCTCAAAAATCTCAGCCCCTTTCCCACAGGTATTTTATCTCCCCCATAGCCCACTAATTCTGGTCTGTCCAGTCAAGTTTTCTGAAGTGTCTGGTCACTGAGCTCAGTCCAGTGTGTCAGTTAAAGTTGTCTATCAGCAGAGTCGCCAGGTTTGAGTGGCAGCCTCAACTTCTCAGTTGCTAGCTGTGGGGCATTGGGTAATGGCTTAGCTACTCTGTTAGATTATGTTAAGTGACAGTAATAAATAAGATCCCTTCTGCCAAAAGTCACTGTGAGAGGGGGGTGGGAGTTGGAGAGTTGGCTTACTGGCTAAGTACTTGCTGCCCAAGTGTGAGGACTGGTGTTGAGATGTCCCAAACCCATGTAAATGGGAAGTGTTGTGTGGCCTACTTGGAATTACAACAGCCTCAGAAGGTGCAGACATGGGATCACCCGAGCAAGTTGCCTACTGAGACTAGCCATATCTGGGTTTGATTGAAAGACCTTGCCTCATGGATAAGGTTGTAAGAGAAATTGAGAAAGATTCACGTATCCACACATATATGCCTGTACAAATATGCACATGCACAGAGTCACACACAGTCACACACAGACACACGCACACATAAAGCATACACATGCAGACACACAGAGACACATACATGCACACACATATATGCACAAACACACATGCACACATATACAAACATACACTTATGCACATATACTCATACATACTCTCACACATGTGTATACACACACACACATCTACACATACACATACAAATGGAAAAAAGAAAAAAGTCACTGTGAAGATTAATGCATATAGAGCACGTAGGTTACTACCTTGTATGTAAGCAACATTTACTACATATGAGGTAAAATGTACTTCCCATCATCACTCTATTGTAAGATATGAGCACTACATACAAAACCCCAAGGGTCATCACTTGGGATGAATGGGGGAATTAATTCCAAGATTTCTCAGATGCCAAAATCCACAGATGCTCTTTTCTTATGTAAAATAGTATAGAATTTGCATAAGGTCTATTCCCATAATTCTAAGAATCTCTAAATTACTTACAATATCTAAAACAATGTAAACGATATACAAATAGCTGTCATTATATTTCCAGGGAATAGAATGCATACCACTTTTGCAGAGGGTGTACCCAGGTTGGGTTCCCAGCAGCCACTTTGTGCAGCTCCTAATTGCCTGTGCCAGGTCCAGGGCCTCTGACGTTCTCCTCTGGCCTCTGTAGGCACTAGTCATGTGCACATGCACAGGGAGAGACACACTATATCCATAGGAGGAATGACGGTGGCCACCTCTACATAAAACCCCCGGGGCCTGCTCAGCCGCAGAGGCAACTCCTGCAGGAAGACCTAACTGAAGACTGCCCAAGAGACCAAGGATCGCTTACGCAAATCATGCCAACCAACCAGGACCTGCTGTTTGGAAGAGATGCTTTCTTGGGACCAATGGGGCATGGGTGGAGGGTATTAAAGGAGCTTGCAGCAGCATTGAGATGAGCTTGCTGTGGCGTTCCATCTCCAACTCTCAAGGGCAAGTCGGGTCAGGCAGTGGGTAGTCCAGGGCATAGGCAGCATATACACATAATTTTAAAAATCTTTATAAAACAATTGATGTATGTCCAGTACAGATTGAATTTCCCTCCAAATATTTTTGGGCCACAGTCAACTGAATCTTCAGAGGTGGAGCTATCCAATACAGAGGGTAGACAGTACATAGTACGATCTGCTACACAGAGAAAACATAAAAATGGTTTCATATGCAAAGTGGAAATAAAATATTATGTTCACATAACAAATAAAACAAGCTCAATTAGCCTAAGATAGAGTTATGCAAATTGCAAATGGGAGATTGCACTCAAGTTCTGCTTCCTAAACTTTCTAAAGCTCTGGAGTCACTTAGAGTCTGTTGTAAAATGAAGTACCCTGGCTGCATGCCCGGGGGACATCAGTAATGGCTCCTCTGGCCCTGGCAGCAAAGGAACACTCTGTTACTTGAGGACCTAATGTGGTGGTGTTTTCATCAATAACATTTTTGGGGGGCTCCCAAATCTCTAGTTTGAGTGTGTGGATGCCCTTGTATAAACCAGAAGGAACAAGGCACATAAACGAACAAAAATAATGTATCTGTGTCTCTTAATTCTGCCCAAAACATCATTACTCCTCACGGCAACAGAGCTTCCATTAGCTCTGACTATCATTGTCCTACTGGCAGTTACGACAAAGGGCCAAAGCTTGTTCTCAGTAAAGAGTCATCCACCTGCCAGAAAGTTCTATGCTGTTCTATCCCTGCTTTTCAGAGGCCACCAGTGGAGGCTCAGCCATCAAGGAAACTTATCCAGCACTCTAACCAGCATGGGAGAGTGGGGAGGGAAGGGTTTTCTGTCTCCCCAGCACCCTGACATCTACCTGAGCTGCCTGCAGGTTTCTTTGGCAAGACAGCAGCAGATCAGCTTCCTTTTGACATCTCTTTTGGAACTGTGAGGTAAGTCAGCTTGTCTGCAGGCTGCAGTCACTTAGAAGAGCCCAGGAAATCCCACAGAGGAGCTAGAGTGACCTTTAACATCTTAAAGGACAGGAGCTGCTGAGCATTCAGTCCAGATGCCCAGGTGTTCTAGACCCGAATTCAGACAGTTGTCTCACATGGAACCTTAAATGGAGGAGACCACAGGCTATGCGGCTTGATGGACACCATCTCAGGATTCTGGTTTAAGGGAGGAGGGAAACACACTCAGAGCTGTTAAGGTCTTCTTGCATATCTGAGCACCAAGACAGAGTGTAACTACTCCTGGCAATGCCATCATTCTGAACTGTGGGCTGTGTGCCCACCTACTGTTAAATAGTGAGTACAGAATGTACATTGGGCCCTGGCTTAGGAGCTGGAGAAGAAAGACACACAAATGGAGCCAACAGGCTCATGTCGCAGTGATATGAAGAGACTATGGTCCTGAGCATCCAGCAAAAACATTTCAATGCTGTCAATGTACCATCACCACTGGCTGGCAGCCCCTCATTTGCTGCTTCTAGCTCTAGTCTAGAAATTAGAACAGTAAAGGGTGAGGGATAAAGGCCATTCTATTAAAATATCTTAGTATTTTCTGTCATGAAGGAAATTGGCAATTCATCCTAAGACAATAATCCTCTGACTAGGAAGAAAGCTTTTGGTGGTTGGATGGATTTTCTCAGGGAAGCTTCATCCACAACAAGGCAGGAGGAGACATCAGAATCAAGGATTGAAAGACAGCCCTGAGCTGGGCGGTGGTGGCGCACGCCTTTAATCCCAGCACTTGGGAGCCAGAGGCAGGCAGATTTCTGAGTTCGAGGCCAGCCTGGTCTACAGAGTGAGTTCCAGGACAGCCAGGGCTACACAGAGAAACCCTGTCTCAAAAAACCAAAAAAAAAAAAAAAAAAAGAAAAAGAAAAAGAAAAAGAAAAAGAAAAAGAAAAAGAAAAAGAAAAAGAAAAAGAAAGCCCTGGAGAGAAATAAATCCCAGCGGGGAGGCCAACTTCCTGTCACATGACGAACACAAGGATGCCATTTGTCCACACAGTTGCCCAGATGATGTTGCCCATGGTACTCAGCTGACAGCTGCCTTTCATGCTTTCCCATCCTCCCTCCTCCCTCAATTCCTCTCTTCACTTCCGTCCCAGTACCGAGACAAACCAGGTTTCCCTAGTGACCTGGAGGGGACACATGACCCTCTCCCCTTCCTGTCTCATGTTGATGCTGGCATCGCTCAGATCATGTAGTCTTTAAGCCTATGACTTTCTCTTAAGACTCCTTTTTCAAACCATCCAGGTCTCTTTCCAGATGATCCAGAGCTCCTCAGAACTTGGAATTCGGTAAGATACAAGGTGCGGCAGCAACAGTGATGGTCTGGGGCTCTTTTCTGTCTCCCCATATCCACATTCCTTGATGTCCTCCTTCCTGATTCTAGACTTGGCAGTTGAGTTTCCTTGGCCCATGGGACAAATATACAGGGTTAGGATAGCAAGGTGCTTGTACATGACTGTTCTCAGCAGCTTGTGGCCATGTGAGCAATACCAGGTTGGTCTGCTGGACATCACAGACTATAGGCTCAGTCACATCAGTGTCCTGAACAATGCCTGACATCCACCAGACATACAACCAAGAATATCTGGGAACACTCAGCACCCAACTGGCCAGTTAACTCTCTATAATCCAGACCAAAAGAATAGCCTAGATTAGCCCTGAGCTAAATGCACAGATGTGATTTTCAGCCACTGGTGGTTTTAGATGCTCTGTTTCATGGTCAAGGAGAACAGATAGATAAGTGTTTTTCCAAGTTAACTGATTCTGAGTTAAAACTGTACACTGTAGTTTTGTGGTTTCTCAAAGACTTGAACATCGCTGACAGTATGATCTGGGAACCCCACTTGAGACATATGACCCAAAGAACCGATGGCGGGGCTTCTAGAGCCACTTGCAGAGCAATAGCAATAGCAATGTTTTCCTTAACAGCCAAATGGAGAGAAGAACTGCCATATCTCTGGTGGATGAGGAACAGAATGTGCAAGTTCTGACACTGGGGCATGGCTGGGCTTGGACAGGAAGGACACTCAGATATCACCTAGCCACATGTGTGAACTCTGAAACCATGCTAAACAAGGCCATCTTGAAGCAGAGAGACAAATACTGTATTGTCATCGTTGTCCTCCTCCTCCTCCTCCTCCTCCTCCTCCTCCTCCTCCTCCTCCTCCTCCCTCCTCCTCCTCCTCCTCTTCCTCCTCCTCCTCCACTGAGGGACCCAGAACAGTCAAATTCATAGAGATACAAGGGAGACTAGTGGCTTGTGAGGGCTGAGGGAAGAGAGGACGGATAGTTGTCCTTCTGTGGCCATACGGCTTCTGCTTAGCATAATGGTAATGTTTGGGCGGGGGACTGGTACCTGTCGCACAGTATTGAAGGCACTGATGCTTCTAAACTGTGTATGTAAGAATGAGGAGAGAGATCAATTTTGTGTTTTATATATACATATATAGTGTGTGTATTCTCATGCTTTTGTGTATACACGTGTGTGTAGGTGCATGCACATGTGTGAAGATGCATTGGAGGCTAGACGTTAGCTTTAGATGTTGTTCCTGAGGTCCCATCCATCCTGTTTTGAGACAGTGTCTGCCATTGGCCTGAGCTGACCTAGTAGACTAGGCTGGATGACCTGTGAGTTCTAGGGCTTCTGTCTGTGTCTCTCCAATCTAAATTTACACGCTCATTCTACCACACCCAACATTTTAAATGTGGGTTCTGAGGTTCCAACTTACGTTCTCATGCTTGTTCATGATCAAACAGCCTGCTGACTGAGCCACCAACCTAGCCCCTTGTGAGATACGTGTGCATGTGTGTGTATGTGTGTATGTGTGTGTGTGTGTGTGTGTGTGTGTCTGTCTGTCTGTCTGTCTGTCTGTTGGTCTGTTTCCACATTTAAGAAAACTGCCAATGTGCACATTCAGACTTGGCTTCAGACTAAGTGAATCACCCCATGAGAAGCCAGTTCCCCAAGCTGTATTTGTGTGTAATTCTAAAGGATGTATATACCAGGTCAAAATTAAATGGACTATTGCCTTTTTAAGAATCGGGGCAATATTTGGAAAAGTCACAAGACAATGTCTGTGTTTAAAGGATTAAATTCCCTCTGTAAATTCCTTACCTAATGGTAAGCAGTCACTGGAGGCTGGATAAAACACACTGCAAGGGAAACATCTCAAGTTCAAAGCTGGGAACGCTGCCTGGCTTCCGTTTGTTTAGGCACCCAGAGCGATACCATATGGAATCCAAGAGGTAATTCTAACCTTTTATTCTCTCCTACCACACTGGAGCAAGAGTAAATTGAATCGCTGTCTGAAAAGAGCCAGCTGTGCGAGTTTACTCCCCGTTCATAGCCACTGGATCTAAGTCGTTATGAGAAAATGTGCATGGAAATGCTTCTAAACTCATCTCCATCCCACACGTGGGAACGCCGCCTCCTCCCTGGAAGAGGCTGCCTGCTACTTATGCAGGGCAGAATCTTCAGATGCTGTCCCCAGGTAGGTAATTCACACGGCTGAGACCGTTCCATATTCTGCAGTGTATAATTACAAAAGAGAGTTTCATCTCCACACATTTCACACATATTAGTCACGGAACTTTCGATGCCTCTGGATTGCTGATGGATAACTCTGTGAGAGTGGAGGGTTTAAAAGATGTCTCTGGGAACCTTCCGAAACTCTGAACTTAAGAATTGAAGTTGTCGCAACGAACAAAACCCAGTATGCAAGTAAAAGAGCTGGGCTTACTTTATCCTTTCCTGCCTTTCCTTGTGCTTGGCCCTGAGTGTAACTCACCTCACCGTCCTCTGCCATGGCTTACTGTCACAGGGTCTACTGTGAAAAGGACACAGTTTAATTGTCATGAGGTTTCATTTAAAATGCTGGTCACAGAGAACTTGATGCTAAAGACAACCTAAGACTGTTAGCTCCAAATATAACTAACATTACAGGTAATTAATTTTATTTCTTTAGCATAAAATAACAAGACAACGTACAGCCTTGGCATGATACCTGCTGTGGAATTCAAAGGTTACTACCCTTTGAGTTTAGCTGGCTGGGTCCTGCTTATGAGCATCATAGGAGGTCAGCAATATAGAAGGGCTTCAGTAGACACAGGGAGGGGGTCTCCCACACTCTGCTGCTGCCTGGCTGGGCACTTTGAATGCAAGGTTAGGTGTCTGGGACCGAAGCTAGACAGACTCTAGCCTCCCCCAGTTCTGCCTGCAGCTCCTCCCAGCCGTGTATCCTAAGCCTTTGTGCCTGCTTGTGGCGATCGTCCCAGGCAGTCTTCCATTTTCCCATCAAACTAGGAAACCTACAAACTCTGACACATCCTGCAGTAAAAACCAACTCCTATCACGGATGGATTTTCTACCTGATTTTCTAGTCGCTTCCAAGGTTACATCTCTTTGTGTTTCAAAATCATGAAACAAACAAAGATCCCTTTACTTTGTAATGTGTACCTTGTGGGTCCCTGCCTCTTCCTTAGTCTGTTTATCCAGAATTCTCAGGCTATGAGGGTCATGTGACACCCCTGACACTGACTCTGGAAGCCCTTATGTCCTGGTACAGATCCTAAAAGACAGGTCCCCTGGCAGAAGCTGCCTTCTTCACTTGTCCGTTGCTGGTGCTCTCACCTGCTGCAGGGCCACGGTATGAGTTGAACCTCACACCATGGCAGGCTCTCTTCTCACTGGGAGACACTTCTCATTAGTGGAGACACTAATGCTAAAGGAAGGGAAAATAGAAACCAAGCTGCCTGCATTTTCATCTTCCCACCAGTGCTAGTCTGCTTCCAACTGTCCACGGCTGGCCCTGGAATTTCACCCACCTGGTCTCACCCCTGCCAGTCACGTGGTTAAAACCATATAACAATAGTTATGTTACATATAAGTTCTTAAGTTAAGGGAGCAATAGTCAATGGATGGAAAACTGCCCCCTTTGCTCTTTCTTACATATAACCTGGTTATTACTGTAATTGCACACAAAAAGCCTTTTAATCACAAACACACAATGATGTGTCTGAAGTTCACATGTTCAAAAACACTCAAAAGGTATTAGCTGGCGATATTTTGGAGGGCAGGGACATGGCTCCTTAATGTTTGCCATCGAAAGCTTTGTACAATAGCCAGAGTAGGCACCTAACACACACTGCTGATTAGAGATGAAATGGAATTTCTACCTCATATGAACCCACAGTCCACATACAATGGCACAGAGGAGCCTCCAAAGCAGAAGCCACTAAAATGGGGAACTTCAACTAGTCTAGACTGGGGTTTCCCATACAGAGATTCAAGACTGGGCCCTGACAGTTAGTTATGTAACCTAGAACCCATCTGACAGGGTTCTCTGTAATGCTGGGTGGGGAACAATAGTGTCTGCCATCTTTAAAATAAGGCCATTCAAGGAGAGCCATGTCCAGTGGTTGCTTTATTCATCCCCCCCCACATATTCTGCTCCTTCTGGGCTTTGTGCTACTTGCTCATATCGACATGATGAACCAGAGAGACCTTGTCCTTCCCTCACAGAGCCAACGGGCTCCCAGGTGACACCAACATACATTTAGTAAACAACAGAGCAAAGGTGTCAAGCATCGCGCACTCAAAATGGCGTCTGTAAGTGTGTACTCATAGTTTTTAATGCATGCAATTCGTGTTTTCTTCTGTTGAGAAATGGGGAGGAAAGACAAGAGATTGATGGAGGGAAGGGAGAGAGAAGGGAAGAGGAGATACTTCTAGCAGTGCAGGTATTGATAGCTGTAAGACAGGAAGTGACAGGGATGCTGAATCTCCTCTTCCCCCACCATCTGCCAGTTCTGTGGCCCTCAGTGACTTTCTGCAGGTGAGCCACAGGGTCAGAGAACACAAAGCTTTGCAGACCGTGGACTTGCATGGAAGCTGACCACTGGGTGCGATGGTTCTCTGCCCATGCACTTCCGATCCGATCAGTACAGAGATGAGTGACTTGATCCTGGTGGTTCATCCTAACCATGTGTACATCTTCCCTTAAAGCTGACTTGAAAACTAAGTGTGGTGTTGACACAGCCAATATTTGGGGTTTGAGCTTAGGTGGAAAGGACATGTGTCCCATAAGCCACTTGCCTGACCACGAGGCCACACGTTTTCCTGGGAGCAAGATCAACTTTCTAATGACCTCACTTAGAGATTGGGCCCAAAGGCTGGCAGAAAACAAGGGAGAACATAGCTGTATCTGTGGATAGTTATCCCAAGTACATATAGCTCTTTGGGACTCTGCACAAAATGGCTACCATAGAAAATTCCAGAGAGTATCGAATCCCCTCCTACCCATGGCCCAATACTGCAGTGCTAGGCTGATTCCTAAAATTTACCATAGGTCGCCTGAGTTGAAAGTTCTAACATGGGCTCATGGTTTGTGGCACAGACCCTCTGTGTCTCTCATTGGAATAAAACTGAAGAAAAAGGTGTTCATCTCTCCTAAGAGCTCAAGGGGTTTTAGGAAAGCCATGACCCACCCTGGGTCATGTTACTCTTGGGAACGCTGGGCCACAGAAAAATTCTCACCTTCATGAATAGAGCAGCAAAGTCAGTTTTGGAAAGAGAGCCAGTGACCAAATTAATTCTTTTATGGAGCTGTCAGGTTTGATTAAGTTCTTATACTACATTTTAAAACTCATTAACAGGGTCTATCAACCCATTTTGTAAGTGAGGTTTTTTGTTTTTTTTTTTTTTCTAGCATCTTTATGTTTACTGTCCTGGAAGAGGTTTTTGGTGTCAATCAAAATAGATGACAATGTTAAATCACTGGCTTCGTAACATAATTCAGCCCTGGGTGAACCCCGCTGTCTCCATGATAGATGACCTTGCAGGAGAAGGCTGATTCGCCTGCTCTCTTCTCTGATAAGAAAAGTATATTTATAACCACACTGTGCTGCATATGTATTTCACAGTGTGTGCTCCAAACCGAGTTACTTTAATCATAAAGAGAGTCTCTCCGTATTAGGTGTAGGTGAAAGGGAAGTTTAAAAATAGTTCCTTTCTTTCTTTCATTCCCTTTTTTGACCAAAGCTTCCTCAAATAGGTTCTAAGTCAGCAAGCTTTTGGTGGAGGGAAAGTCACAGTCGAAAACAGAAGGGACACAGCCTTCCTGTGCATGAAAGAAAGAGGCGACAACTGGAGAAATCCTCACAGAGGAGGCATGCAAAAGGTGTCTTCCAGAGCTGTAAGCCAAAGCATAACACAGTGGAGAACTGCCTAGCCACAAGGAGAAAGGCCCTAAGAATTAGGCTTTACGAGTTTCTCTAACCTTTAACAAATCCCTTAAGTGGAAATCTCAGAGATTTGCTAGGTAAGTCCTTACCACCATTATTGCTAGTAATACAAGAAAAATATAAATAGGATTCAACCCTCATGTGGCCAAAGATTAGTGTAACATTAGTCTATATATCTCACAAATTAATTAGAGAAAGCTGCAGAGAATTGTGATTTGGAGACGAGGGAGATATGCTACTGTAAAGTGGGGTCCTGAGACAGCAGCGCGGACGCAGGCGGATGCAGGCGGACGCAGGCGGATGCAGGCGGATGCAGGGTTCATTAGCAACCGTCAACAGAGCCCTTGCTACATTTCCAATTCTGTGCAGAAGCTGGGCAGTGAAGAAAAACTTCAGCACGGCTTTGGATTTGAAGCTGGCCAGACACAGTGGCACAGAGGCAGATAGTGTTATGAAGGCAACAAGGAGCAGCTAGAGTTAACAGGGCCGTGTGGGGGAGTGACATTTGAGATGCTTCTTAAAACTGAGTGGGACAAGCCAGAAGAAAGAGAGGGCAGGGCATGGGGCTGTGACAGGTCCTGCAGAAGGCTGAGGTACCTATTACCTGCGGGTGGGTAAGGAGACAGAGATGCTAATGAAAATGCATTGCCAAGCTAAGACATTAAAGCCAGTGGATTGCCAAGAATGCTGGGAGATTGCAAACTGGCAAGTGGCCCAGAGGCTGGTACGTGCCTAGAGGAGGCGCATCTGCCTCAAAGCACTCAAATTAAGCAAGGAGCAGCATGAGACAAACACACCCGGAGAGTTCAGACCTGGACCTGGGTGGAGCAAACAAGAGGAAGATGGTAAGAGTTTTATTTTGTTGCTCAGAAAAGAGGGTGGCGGGGCCAGAATTGCAAGGGCAGAAATGCATGAAGGTGGGGAGGGCCTTGCAAGGCTCTTCAGGGTTCTTGGAAGACGATGCTAATATGGTGGGAGAGAGAAGGGCCGGAGGTAGAGAGGCTCAGAGGCAAAGCTGAACAGCACAGTGATTTACTTGAAAAATAATCATTGTACCTCCAGACGTTGGGATAGAGTACCAGGGAAGGAAGGCAGAGATGACCTGTCTTCACTGTATACTTGAGGCCACCTGCATAGGGTACAAAGGGTGGTGAGCTACCACTGGATAGCCCCGAGGGAAGTGGGCCTGACACACTGTAGACATTGCTGGTTCCTTTCACTGCATGGAGCACTAGAGGAAAACTGAATGGCTTAATTATCTCTTCCTAGACAAAATATTCCCACTAAATGTTTTCGTTGTCAGAAAGCAGTATTTAAGCCCACAGAGAACTTGCCCGGAATGGTATGGGGGGGCTGTGAGAAGAGAGAATGGGTTAACTTTCAACATGTAAGTTTAAGTCGTCTGTAAAGTTCCATCTGAAGACGTCCCACAGGCAGCCAGATCTGCAATCTCAGAGTCCAAGAGCTGGACTGGATGTGAAAAATTAATGCTAAAGAAATGAAAAATGAAGATCTTCCCAGGAGAAAGAGGAGAAATACCAGAGAAGATTGAGCTAGGAAATGCTAAGTTGAAAACAAATATGAAGAGGAACCTATTACTGGCGTGAGGAGAGCAGAAGGCTTGGTGCTTTTCAGATAATGCTCAGTGAGTGTCGGTTTAAATAAGCCAACAGCCTAGCTTGCAAATCGGGTATCTGCCATCTGAGCATTGTGATATAGCTATTCTCAACCTCTGGCTTCACCTTATCTTTTACACATTGCCATGGACACGGGTCTTTGGAATAACCTTAAATTTGCTCCCGGCAAGTCAGTAGCCTGTTTTCTATGAATGAAATGCATCTTGCAGGGCTGGAGAGGTGGCCTAGTAGAGCAGACATTTGCTGTATATGCCGATGAACCTGAGCACAGGTGTGACAACCTGAGTTCGAATCCCCAGACCCCCATCGAGTCAGAAGTGTAAGCACTTATAATGACAGCATCCCTACAGCAAGATGGGAGGTGGAGACGGGATTCAGCTGGAACCTCAGGAAGTCTAGCATCCGGAACAGCAAACAGGAAACTGCTCTAAATAAGGTGGAAGTTGAGGACTGGCATCTGAGGTTGTCTTCTGACTTCAACAAGCATGTCATGGAGTGTACTACTTGAAATACACCCCCCCTACCCCACCCCCCTACACAGGGGGTAGATTTTAGAGGACCTTCTACATGTTGTGTTGTTAGGGGTCATCTTGGACTGCCTCTACAGGTCCTCTCTTCAGTCTCTTCCCCATTGTCCTGGAGTTGGACCTTCATGGATGGATCTAGTGTCTCTTTATGCCATGTGGCTTTCAAATGACTGGAACCAAGGTCACACACTGGCTAGATCTAGGAAGCCAGAGCTGATCAGGGGGAGGGACTTCTTTTGCTTTATCATTATCCCTCTAGAGGGCACAGCTCTTCTCTGAAAGTGTTGTCTCAGGATCAAGGCTGCTTTAAATCTTCTCGCTGATGTTGTTAAAATAAAACGGAAGTCAGAAAGGCCCAGAATCACTGCACAAGACTGTCGTGGGCTCCTTACAAGACCCAAGGTCCCTGGGGCTTTCCATAAGCAAGTCAATTGTTTAAGGAAACAGAGAAGAAAGAAAAACAGGAAAAATGACTCTATCAAAACCCAAACAGGACTTACATAAGAAATGTTCATATGGCCCTGGATGGTATATAGATATATGAAATATGAATACAAATTAATCATCTACTGATGATAAGTCATTAAGAAGTTTATTTTAAAACAGTTCTTTGGCATTGATATACTTTCCCACTTTCTAAAGATGAAAGCAAATTTGGATATTGATGAGATGGATTTGCTTATTTATCTTTTACCTAAAGAAATCTTGGCTGAATATTTTATCTTGAACATAGAGCATATTCAATGTTTTTTTAGAGTTGATCAATATTATGATTTTATTATATTCATCAATGCCGAGAATATTGCTTCGCATAGATATGTGGTACACATAAGAGAAAGTATGTTTAGAGTCATTTTAGAAATTTCTGGAAATTTTGTTCTAATCTTAAGCCAAAATTCACTGAATAATTTCTTTATAAAACTCATCAGCAACTCAAACATCAATTTTAAAATCAAATACTTTAACTCAATACAGTCCAAAGACAAATTGATCTGGTACATGCCAAGAAGTGCAAGCTAGAAGATATTAAACGTCTTTGTTTCCTCTGATTATACCATCATGTGTCTGTAGAACCATATGTACAGTGAGACACTGCAGTTCACGACATACAGGAGTTTGGAGTTTGGACAGTGTTTGCTGGTGTTATGGGGTAAGGCAGGGTGAACAGAGCAAATGCGTGTTATGTGTTCAGGACCACAGGTGCAGTGACGTTGTAGGACCCAATACAGGAAAGCCTTCATTGTGCACCTGAACTTTGAATTTATTTCTGATCTTTGCATCTTCAGAAACCTTGCACTGTTGACAGTTTGTTTTCATGACTGTCACATTCAGTCATGTGATTTTGGGTCTGTGACCCATAGTTTGACAAACCGAGGTCTAGACAATAACCCGTGTGGCCCTTGCCATCCCTACTCTTTGCCCCTTTCAGTCCTAAAGAAGATAAAAGCTCCCTGCTATTTATAAACGTAAACACTGAAATGTGCCTTGACTTCTTTCCCTGAGCCCTGAAAACATGCTCATGTGCCCGGTAGCCCCTTTATTAAACTCCCTAATCATCTAAATTGAGTGTGCTGTCAGGCTGGTTTGCTGCCAGGAAGAGATTAGTTCACACAATAATTTGTTGCCAGTGACCCATTTTCTGCTGGCTGGCACTGATGAGGAGAGGGGTTGAGGAGCCTGATGTCAGAAGAGGGGAGTGTGTTCGCCAGGGCTCAGGTTACTTTGCTCTGGAGTCTGCCATCTGCATGGAACCTCGGAGCCAACACCATGTCCTTCCCCTGAGCATCTCTCCTCAACCACTTAGCAGAGAACAACAGAGCGAGCAGGAAGCTAAGGAGCTTCACATTTTCCTGACAGATGCAGGGACAGAACCTCATGTGTCTAGATTTCCTGGTAACTGCTGTATGAATTCATGCCCAGAACCATCAATTCTGGAGTTTTACAGATCCACCCATCGCACCAGGAATGATGCTTGTGCTGTAGAGTGGAGAATCCCACACTGTTTTGGACACTGTAGAGAGATGCTTCAGTGTCAGAAGAAATAATGTTCAAGAGCACGAGAGAGAGAGAGAGAGAGAGAGAGAGAGAGAGAGAGAGAGAGAGAGAGAGAGAGAGAGAAGCTCCTGGTATGTACACATGGCCAAGAAATAAAGCCTTCTGCAGTCTTCTCCACCCAGAAACCAGGAAAGGAGAGAGAAATAAGTCTACGTACAACTGCCAGAGAGGTCTCAACTATTAAAAACAATGACTTCATGAAATTCGCAGGCAAACGGATGGAACTAGAAAATATCATCCTGTCACAAAAGAACACACATGGTATACACTCACTGATAAGTGGATATTAGCCCAAAAGCTCAGAATGCCCACAATGCAACTCACAGACTACATGAAGCTCAAGAAGAAGGAAGATCAAAGTGTCACTCGTTTTTAAGGAGCTGAAGGGGATTGCAACCCCATAGGAAGAACAGCAATATCAACTAACTGGATGACCCAGAGCTCCCAGGGACTAAACCACCAACCAAAGAGTACACATGGAGGGACCCATGGCTCCAGATACGTATGTAGCAGAGGATGGCCTTGTCGGCATCAATGGGAGGGGAGGCCCTTGGTCCTGTGGAGGTTTGATGCCCCAGTGTATGGGAATGCTGGAGTGGTGAGGCAGGACTGGGTGAGTGGGTGGGGGAGCTCCCTCACAGAGGCAAAGGGGAGGGGGATGGTAGAGGAGAGATGGAATGGGGGGTTGTGGGGGGGTAACTGGGAAGGGGCTTATTATTTGAAATGTAAGCAAACAACATGATTAATTAAAAAAATATTTTCTAAAAGCAATTGAGCTGAAAGGAGTCAGAGAGAGCGCAGGATCTGAGTGGTAGGAGACCAGAGTTCATATGCCACAAACTGTCACTTTCTGAAGGCAAAAGCTATTTCCTGAGAAGGAGCACTGTGTCTACAACTGTGGCAGAAACAGGCTACTCTATGAACCAAGGCCATGGTGACCAAAGGGAGACTAAAAGAACAGTGCTACATCTGTGAGCGGGCTTGACCACACTAGGCAGCAATGGCAACCAAACCCTTCAGCAAGCAAAATCCTACCCTGTGAATTCCCAGGGCAAGGAGATGAAAATCACTGATCACGTATCATCTATGCAAGAATACTCTGATACAGAAGAAGAAAGCGGGCCAGATTTGATTAACCAACTGTAGCCTTGCTAAGATATCACCAAAAGAGAGATGCAGGATGGGAAGAAAGGTTCTGCCATGAGTTCGACAGTGAAATAAACCACATATATTCACTCCTGGCTGAAGTACCACAGCAAGGGAAGAAGTGACTGTGTGTGTGGGGGGAGTGGGGCTAGCTGATCCAGTACAGAGAAGCTGTACCAGGGAGAGAATAGAAGCCATGCACAGACAAGGAGAAGAAGAATCATATCAGGAACCAACAACATGGAGCCCACAAGACTCTCGGAGGATAAGAATGAAAGTTGACAAAATGAGTCAGAAAGGCCCAGCATGACTGCACAAGACTGTCACGAACTACTTACATAAGCAAAAGTCCCTGAGGACTTTCCATAACCAAGTCAATTGTTTGAGGAAAAAGAGAAGAAAGAAAAGCATCAATAATGACACTATCCAAACTCCAACAGGCCTCATGATTTTACAGCCAACACTAAATGTTTGATGCAAGGCTGGAGGGGCCGTTTAGCATCTAGAAGCACTGCTGCTCATACAAAGGCATGAGTTTGATTCCCAGCCCCTAGGGTGGGCAGCTCACAGCTGTCTGTAATTCCAGCTCCAGGGATCTGACACCTCCTCTGGAGGCACCTGCGCTCATGTTCATAGACCCCTACCGGACCCACAAATAAAAATAACGTAAATAAGTTTAACAACAACTAGACAGAATGCAAGAGAAGGAGGTGGGCGATAAGAAATGTATATATATTAAAATCTTTCTTTAAGACTATGAACAACAGGGCACATTTAATAGTTTCTGTGGTGATTTCAATAAGGACCCCCATGGGCCCAAATATTTGAATACTTAGTTACCAGGGAGTTGCATTATTTGAAAGGAATAGGATTAAGAGATAGGGCCTTGTTGGAGGAAGTGTGTCACTGAGGGTAGGCCTTGAGGTTTCAAAAGCTCATGCCAAGCCCAGAGTCGGTCGGTCAGTCAGTCAGTCAGTCAGCCAGCCTGTCAGTCAGTCAGTCAGTCAGTCAGTCTGTCAGTCAGTCAGTCAGTCTGTCTGTGTGTTTCTCTCTGTCTCTCTGTCAATGAATTAGGATGTAGAACTCTCAGCTCCTTCCCCAGCACCATGTCTGCCTGTATGCTGCCATGCTCCCACCATTGATGACAGTGGACTAAGTCTCTGAAACTGTAAACAAGCCCCAATTAAATTCTTTATTTTATAAGAGTTGCCATGTTCCTGGTGTCTCTTCAAAGCAATAGAACAGTGCCTAAGACAGTTTCTTTTTGCTGAAACTAATAATGAACAAAAGTCAGTCAACCAAAAATTTCAGCAAAGATCGAAGGAATTATACATTTAATTATACATTTAAGAAACATCCTAGTTATTTAGAGGCTCAGAGCTATAACTAGTAAGAATAGATAATCACTAAGTAGAAGACCAAGACTAATTCACAGCTAGATAACCTACAGGGCTCAGTCAGGAAAGCACTTGTCTCACAAGCATAGGACCTGAGTCTGGATCCTCAGAGCCCACACAGAAGCTGGCACAGTGTTGTGGACCTGTGATTCCAGCAGTGGTGAGATGGGGAAGTAGGCAGAGAAATGTCGAGCTCTGGAAGCATACTGGCCAGCTTGTTCAGCCGATAGTAAAATTCCAGGCCTAAATTAATTCATGCCTGTAAACACACACACACACACACACACACACACACACGCGCACACACACACACAGTCTCTCTGTGTGTACCTATGTATAGGGTGCATATGCATACATATAAACACACAGAAGGTAACAAATAGAGAAAAAAATCCAGAGTCTTACATGAGCAGAATGCATAACAAAGGAAACCAAGTGAAGAAAACAGACCATAAAACAATTTAATTTTAAAACTTTAGGAACAATATACAGTATATGGGGAAATCACGAAAGGGCCTTGGAGTATCTGACTGGGGCCAAATCACCTGAAAGGCGAAGATGAATCTCAAATGGAGTATTTAGTATGGGGGGCATAGGAAATTAAAGGGATTCAGAATAAAAGTATCAGGCAACTGTAAACCAAAATGTGGCAGAAGCCTTTATGGTAACAGAGCTAATGTTATCTTCCCTAATTCTATATGACAGGTCTATATTCAGGCATTTCTACAAACACTTTATATATACCAGCCTCTATCCATTTACCCCAATTCAATGACATAGATGCTAGCATTATGTCATTTTTTTCCCTAGATGAAGAAAATGTGGCACACGAGCAGTAAATAGTTATGTGAGAATTAAACACACTCCATTTACAACCTGTGATTAATGACTACATTTCTCGCATATCAAGGCAAAAAGCATGAAATGAGAGAAAATGAATGTTAATGCTGCAGTTCATGATGCAGAATGTAACAGGCATGTACTGTGTATCCATCAAGAAGGTAGTGCTACGACGACAGAGCAGGAACGGAAAGGAATATTTAAGAGAAAAATAAGTAGAACGGTAGAGATGTCTTTAATTTTAACAAGTATAATCCACACCACACACATCTCACCTACAACCCAGTGCCTTTATTATGTTCATGGAGCTGCGTAGCCACAGATATGATGAATTTTAGAACATCCCCACAATGTCACCCCTACATGCTCCCACGGACCTGCGCCCAGCCCTAATTAGCCACCACTAATCTAAATTTTGCCCCTGTGCATTTGACTATCCTGGGCACCTGGTGTAAATGTTATTTGTAAGTTTTATGTGTATGAATATTTGCCTGCATGTATATATGTGCCCCACATGCGTGCAGGCTCTGAGGAAGCCAGAAGAGGATGCCCTCGTGTTGCAAGATTTTCTCTGTCCAATAACTTTAGGGCAATAGGAACCCTGTGATTGGACAGGGAACAGGGAGGCGGAGCTAAGAGTTGGAGAGACAAGAGAGCGTCTTGGGGGAGAGGAAAAAGGAAGATGGCAGCAGATGTGAACTGGCATAGCGCCACCGGTAGTTATGATATTATAAAGGTTAGAATTTTCAGATAACTTGTCTAATCTAGGTGGGCAGCTTCTATCATTATCAGTTGGCTCTGAAATTATTGTATTGGCATCTTGTAAATTGTGATTTTTATTGATACATAAATCTGATTGGTTAACTGTATGCTTAAGAGTTTTAATTCTACCGGGTAATTGGGTATTGGGTGTTGAGATGGCTGACTGTGGGGTGGGCGGTTGTTGCGTGGACCTGGCGGCAGAGACTCAGCTCCAAGGGACTCAGCTCCAGCACAGAGATGACTGAGCTGAGATCACCCGGCGGGAGCTCTGCGGCCCACCTGCACTAGCGCGGGAACATGCCGGTTCCCTTTTTAAATATTTCCCACAACACCCTAGAACGGGAGCTGTTGTGTGTGTGTTAGGAACTGAACCTAGGTCCTCTACAAGACCAGCAAATGCTCTTCCACCGAGACACCTTGCAAGCCTTATAAATGTAGTCATGCCACTACGTAGTAAACTTGAATTTTATCTTTCCAATCAACAGTGATTGATTTGTACTAATTTCTGAGTGCTACATCACTGTGGTAATCCATTTGCCCGTTGGTCATGTGATGTGCGTGCCTGTTTGGGCTCTTATGTACAATTCTACAGTAAGTGTGCATGCAGAAGACTCTATATGAATATGTAATTTCTCTTGGGTGGACTTATCCAGCCACTTGGTAACTTTACACTTAATAATTGATTAACTGCCAGAGTGTTTCCCAAGTGGCCGCAGCAATTTGCCTTCCATCAGCAGCATACAAGAGTTTCCCGAATCTAGCCAGCATGTGTTGTTACCCGTCTTTCTAGTGTGGCCATCACAACAGTTGTCCAGTGGCATGTTACTGTGCTTTGGGCTTTTATTTCCTGAGTGACAGATGACAGCAAGCACCTTCCCAAGGATTTCTTGGCTATTTACATATTGTCTTTAGAGGAGGTCCCTTGCCCGCATTTAATTTGTGTTGTTTGCTTTACTATTTGAATTCAAATAGCTTTTCATATATTCTAGACAAATGTGATCCTTATTGGCTGCGTTCTTAGCCAACATGTCCCCTCAGTCTTTGAGCTGCCATTTTGCTTGTGTCCCTACAGAGCATGACTGTAAGTTTAAATTGTGATGACTTTCAGTTTATCCATATTTTTAAAAATTGTATACATGTCTTGTGTCATATGTAAAAATCTATTGGTCAATCAAAGTCATGATTATCCCTTTATTTTGAGGAATCTTGGTTTTGTCTCTTATACCTAATATTGATCCATTTTCAGTTGATATTTGTGCAGGGTGTAGGGTAGGGCTTGCTTCTGCTTATGTAGACATCCACTTGCCCCCCACATCACTTGCTGAAAAAAAAACAAACTATCCTTTTTCCGTTTAAAGGAGACTCTAATTTCTTCTTTCTATTCATGACGCACTGGAGGGAAAAACTAGGCAATGGGTAAAGTACTGTATGCCATAATGTGGTCAGGTTGATGGGCCACTCTGTTCTGGGACATGAAGAATGTATCCTTTGTTATAACTGTAACAAAAAGTGACGACATGCAAGGCCCCAACTCATTTAAAAAGGACAAACTCTCTTTATAAATGAAAGAGGTAAGTTAATAAAATGGAGAAAACAAAAATCAACCCTGTTAAAGTGGTCAAAATCTTTCCCTCATAGCAGAGGGGTTACAAATGCTGGAAAATCCAGATGTCCTCAAAATCAACCAAAAAATATTTTAAAACCCACTAAATATTACTGGACAACTTTACACAGAAATTCATGCAAGTATTTATGTTAATATATATTTTGATTTTATTATTGATTTTACTTTAATGAATTATAAAGCAGAACAAAATTCAACGCATTAAGTGCTTAGGAGATTAGAAGGAAAAGTAAAAGAGGAGGTTAACATGAGCATATAAACAATGGATGTACGAGAAGCTAGTTCCTCACGGTGCGGTTCACAGATGCTAGTTGGTGACACTGCATGTTTATTAGAGATCAGGAACTTGAGTACGTTTTAAAGAAAGTCTTACCCATTCAATTTAAAAACCAAACTCTAAGGCTGTGCACTTCACTAATTGAGGGAGAAAAAGAGCAGAAAACTCAGCTTCATGACGAGAAAATGCTGAGGAGTCAGGGAAGGAAATGGTACACTGGGGGCTGCATTGTTTACTTTATACATGAACACAAACGGAGATAAAAAGGACAAAATTACTCGGACAGTGTAATTTATCAAATACAATCCAGATACTTTAGAAACCTAATGGGCTAAGTTTTATAGGAAAAAAGAAAAATAAAAAATAAAGAAAACTGGTAAGGAGCCGTCTGTTCCTGAAAAAGACAAACACAGGACACAGGCATAGCCGCTGAGGAACCCTCTGACTCAGGAAGACAAATGTCTTTGTTTATTCTTATATGTGGGACCTTGAAAGTACACACTCACACGTGTGTGCACAAAGCAATATGTATTCATGTGAGCACACAAACACACACACACATACACATGCATATACATACACGGGGCATACACGCACTCACATATACAGTCCCACTCACACAAACACAAAGACATAAAAATTAGGCAGAAGAAGTATTTTAATGAACATGGAGAGGAGAATGAACAAGTACTAAAATTCACTATAAACACATATGAAGTTGTGAAAGAGTAAATAATAAAATTTAAAAATATAAAACAAAACAAAACAAAATATCACTATGATCAGAAAGAATTTATTTTAGCTATGCACAGATGGTTGCAAATTAGGAAAGATATGGATATAGTTTATCATATTAATAAGTAAAAAATATCATGATAATTTCTGCAGATAGACTGAAAGACTCAAATGCGTATTTGATAGACAGCAAAACAGAAACCAGTGAGCAAATGTTCAACCAGAGAAAACTTGAACATTTCTTTCTTTGAGCCAAGGATTTCTTCTTTTTTTTTAATTTTAGAATTTATTTATTCATCTATTTGTTTATATGTGTGGCATATGTCACAGTGTGTCATAGGACAGGCTTAGAGGAGTCAGTTTTTCCTTTTATTATGTGGGTCCCAGGGATCAGAGACTGAGCTCAAATCACCAGGTTTGGGATCAGGCTGCTTGGCCACTGAGCCATTTCTTTGACTTTCTTAATGGCTGAACACCAGAAGACAAGGCCAGGATGTCAGGAGTTAGAATTATTATTTAACATATGCTAACATATAAATAAGATATTACAATGAGAAAATGAGAAGCATAGGGACTGGGAAGGGTGGGGACGGGGTGGGGGGTGTTCATATCTGAAAACCTGTAGAGTACACAGTAAATAACACAATAGCCTCTCAGATTGTAAACTAACATACAGAAATCAATAGTCTTCATAACAGGCTCATTTATAGCAGCCACAAAAATAATAATGGACCTAGGAATAAATTTACCAAGGAAATTTTCAGCTTTATACAGGGGATAAATGGTCTCTGAAACAAATCTAAAAAATAGAAAAAGACGCCAGGGGCTGGAGAGATGGCTCAGCCGTTAAAGGCTAGGCTCACAACCAAAAATATAAGAAAAAGACGCCAGGTGGTGGTAGCACACACCTTAATCCCAGCATTAAGGAGGCACAGGCAGGAGGATCTCTGTGAGTTCCAAGCTAGCCTGGTCTGTAAAGTGAGTTTCAGGACAGAGAGGACTACACAGAGAAACCCTGTCTCAAAAAAAAAAAAAAAAAAGGAATTAAAAAAAACCTAGACTATAATTTCAATCCACATTTAGTAAAAACACCACATTTTCTACAGTAAGATCAGTTAATTTTTCTCTTTATAATTTAGATTGTTAAAGAAAACAAGAGAAGGAACTAGTTTTCAGAAATTAATATGTCTTACAGTGCTTCAGAAATCATGGCTGTCCATGTATGTTGGACCTTAGAACCCAGGTCTTAGTTAGGGTTCTATTGCTGTGAAGAGACACCACGACAATGGCAGCACTTACAAAGGACAACATTTCATTGGAGCTGACTTTCAGTTCAAAGGTTTAGTTCATTTTTATTATGGCCGGAAGCATGGCAGCATGCTGACAGACATGGTGCTAGAGAAGGAGCTGAGAGTTCTGTATCTTGATCTATAGGCAGCAGGAAGAGACAGTGAGCCACTAGGCCTTGAGCTTCTGAAACCGCAAAGCCTCTACCCAATGATTTATTTCCACCAACAAAGGCCACACCCACTCCAACAAGGCCACACCCACTCCAACAAGGCCACACCTCCAATAACACCATTCCTTATGAGACTATGGGGGCCATTTTTTTCAAACCACCACACACAGGGAAAGTGAAGCAGGGTTGGCATCTTAAGCCCAGAAGGATGGATGACTGTGGTTATGTTTAGGGCTTTCTATATACCTACGTACAAGAAAAATTAAATAGAATTAAAGACACAAATATAAGAATAAAGTCACAATGGCAGGGTTTGCTTATCATTTTGAGGTAGAAGATGACTTTCTGAATGACACACAAATCCAGAAACCACAGAGCAAAGTATATAGTTAGTTTTATGTGCCAAGTCGGATGGGTCATAGGGTCTAGATAATTGATCAAACACTGTTTGGAACATTTGTGTCTGAGTGAAATGATTTCTCCTACCTACGGCAGTTGGGCACGTTAGCTGAAGTCTGCATCCCTACCTCTGAGCAAGAGAGAGGCCTTCCAGCTCCAGCAGTGGCTCCCCGTGAGTGTTTAACAAGGCAGCCTGCAGCCGGAGGCTCACTGTCGCTGTGACTATGTGAGCTAATCCTTTTCAAGTAAATACGTGTGCACATTGTATTGTTTGCTTCTCTACAAAAGCGCAATGGATACCAAGAACCTTGCAAAAAAAGAATTGTGTGGACATAAAGAAAATTGCCAACAAAATCAGAAACAGACCTGCTTCTTTTTAACTGGAAAATAAACAAACAAACAAACAAACAAAGGTCTGGTCCTTTTGGATTGAGTCCCTGGCAGGCAGGTCCTAAGAGTGAAGGGCAGATGGGAACCTGAGAAGCAGGGCCCACAGCCTTACATGGCTCCTTCACTTCAGTAGGATCCACAGCCTTACCGGACTGGCAAACTCAGTGGGGACCCTCGGCTTTACAGGACACTCGGCTCCATGGCTCCTACTTGAGTAGAGACACTCACGGTAGGACCTTCGATGGCTCCAACACTTCAGAAAAATGCTCATTAGCACTCATGACTAGAGGAAAAAAGTGAAGTCTTAGAGCATTATTGTTCTTGGTTCTAGAGTAACAGAATTTTAAAGGTAATAGCTGTTATTGGTGAGAGCAGGCATGTGAAATATTGATAATGGGATCAGGGCAATGAGCACGGCAGATAACGGGCTGACAACTGCACCCGACTGCGTGTTCAGCACCGCACTCTCAGGGAAGGTTAGATAACACGTGGCCATATGCTAAGTGACATATGCACTGTGGTTTCAGGCTTGTACAAAGAAGTAACTGGAAACACACCAAACTTCAGGAATAGGAAACCGGATGTACGAAGTATGGCAAATGTATCTGAGAGAAACTTACATATATTAAAAAGACGGGGGATTTTATGTAGAGAGCTGAAAAGCAAAGATTCAGAATCTGGGACAGTGAATCCAAGTCACTTGTAAAACACGCCATGATTCCTATAAAGCTGGGAGGGTAGTAAATGCTCTTTATCTGTATATATTTCTTAATACATATATTATTTCTTAATTATGTGCTTTTGAGTGTGGGTCTGTGTATATGGGTGCAGTGCCCACAGAGGTCAAATAGGGTCCTCTGGAGCTGGGGTTACAGGCATCGTGAGCCTGTAACAGTTCTGCACTGCCCGAACTCCTCTGCAAGATCAGTGTGTGCTTTTAAACACTGAGCTATCGCTCTGGCATTACATAGATACTTCTTGATCAATACAAACATTAAAAATGAATGAAATTTGTGGAAACAGGTGTGGGAACTGGGCAAATGAAGGTCTTTGTCCGGAAGAAGTTTTAACTCTACGGTCTTCTGTAATTTCTGATATACGTGTGTAACCTAGTTGAAATATTAATAGAACAGTAGAACATTGCTTCATAAGTCCTGCTTATGAAGAAGTTGATATTTTAGACCAATTTATTCACCAAGAACAATTAGAAAAGCTAAAATAATATTTAAAAGTCCCTTGGAGGCACTAGATCCCTAACAGAAGAACAGAACCCAGCAGGATGAGCTCAGGGGAGCAAGGGCAGAGGGAACCTGGCTTTGGGGATTATTTCCTCTGGAGGACTTTGACAGTTTGGATGACCACTGAGATGTCCTAACACAAAGGCCCAATAGAAACCAACCTCAGGAGACCCCAGGTACTATCCTCTTCTGACACAGAATCTAACGGTTGTCCCTTTGGAAGTGACAGAGGCTGAGAACTTTGGTTTAGAAACTGGAAATTGAGTACACGTAAGTTGAAAACTATAGGATTAAAAAGTAGGTTATTAGATACAGCAACAGCCAACATCATGGGCTGGGGGGTAAGGAGATACCTAGAGGGAAGGAGGAACAGGAGGCAGGATTGAAGGCGCAGAGCTGAGAACGAGACCTGGAAGCTACTGCAACGGTGGACCTCAAGCTCACGAGAGATGGGAAGGGGACAGGAGTCAAAGTTCTTACTGTCTTCCTCATAAGAAAAAAACAAAACAAACAAACACCAAAAAACCCAACTCAACCCCAATACCAAAAACCAAACAAAGACAATCATGCGTAGCAAAACTCCCGAAACCCGAAGCAGAAGAGCAACAGAATCCTCCGTCATAAGCATGGATAAAGAAATGTCAAAGAATGAACTAGTCATTTAAAAATATCGGAAATTAGCAAGGCATGGTGGCGTACCCCTGTAACCCCGGGACTCTACAGGATGAGGCAAGAAGATGTCCGTGAGTTGAGGTAGCTTAGGGTATACAGAGAGATTCAGTTTCAACTCCTTTCCCCCACAAATATTGGAAAGCAACTAGAGAAAAACTTTATATTGTCTTCAAATGAACAACAGTTAGACTGACAGATCAGCTCCTCTTTTAAAAGCAATGATGAAATCCAGAAGAACATCCTTGGAATATTGTGTGTGTGTTTTGTTGGCTTTGTTTTGGGGTACTGGGAATTGAAGTCAGGGCCTTAAACACATGCAAGGCAAACACTCTGCCACCGAGCTAACTCTTCACTATGGAGTTGTATCTTTACATGACAGAAGAAAATATCTGTCAGCCTAGAATTTTATGCATTGAGGAAATTTACTTTTAAAATGAGAGTGGAATGTAGATGTTGTCCCAGGCCATGGGTACACTAAAATACAAAAGATATGAGAGGTGTGTGGGAGTGATCCTGGACCGAAGGCTGGTAACGTGGAACACAAGGAGGAAGCAGGCACTCAAGAAGCTTGGGCAACTGAAGTGAATGCTAGCTATAATGGTCACAGTACTGGGGACTCTCAAATCCACAAGCCGCAGTCAGGTGACTCTGGACGGAAGCACCAGAGCTAAAGTTTTATAACACCAAAAAGAAGTTAAACCGCCAGCTGGCTCTGGTCAGGCAGAGAGAGCAAGCTTTACCCGATGCCTTAACAGTGTAACGAGAAGAATGTGACCCTCTGAACATCTGTAGGGGGAGGGCTAGGCGCATATCGGCGTCCCTCCATGGAAAAATGTGTTTAGCAAGTTAGCTAATCCAGGGGAACGCAAAAGCAAAAGTCTTTCTGGAGAATGCCCAAACCTAATTTTTGTTACTATAACAAACTGTCCAACACTGAGTTACATACACACACACACACACACACACACACACACACACATATAATGCTAGTTTTGTGGCTTTGGGTTCTGAAGTATAGGAAACCAAGACAGGCGCCCTCACATGCTTAGTATGTGCTGAGGGCCATTATGAGCCATTATCATGTGGTCAGACAGGACACATGGTCTTTGCTTTGTTGTTCTCCTCCTCCTCCTCCTCGTCCTCCTCCTCTTCCCCCCCCGCCCCCCAGTGCTGGAACGAAGGCCCCCTCCACCATGACCCGCTGACCTTTGTTCTTATAAAGCCACATTGCCACCAATGAGTTCTTCTCGAGACCTCAGCAAACTGTAATTTCCTGTGAAACATTCCTCCTCCAAACCGCACCTAACATAGATATTTAAGGATGGAGTTTCTAGCATGTAAATGGGGAATATGTTCAGAGAATACCAGGAAGACACAACGATCTCCTTTGTGGTTTTTTTTTTTTTTTTTTTTTTTTGGTTTTTTGAGACAGGGTTTCTCTTCTGTAGCCCTGGCTGTCCTGGAACTCACTCTGTAGACCAGGCTGGCCTCAAACTCAGAAATTTGCCTGTCTCTGCCTCCCAAGTTCTGGGATTAAAGGCGTGCACCACCACTGCCTGGCTCCTATGCAGATCCGAGAGAACTGAAGACAGGTTTTTAGAATGAAAACAAATAGTTCTGGTTAAATGCAAATCAAGATTCTCAATGACTGTGCTCAAAGTCAACACTCAGAGGAAAACCAAGGTCTTGACAAAGAAACCAACAAAATTAAGTTATACAAGTTATACTTCATACATTTCAAAGAGAAATAAAGAACCAAGGGAAGAGGAATTTCTAGGCCCAAGAGGTTACGAGGTTACAGTTAGTAGGCGGTGCGAAACCCTAGGGATCCTGAGGTTTCCCTGAGGACAATGGTCTCACCAGACAGCCTCAAGCCAGCAAATGCTGTCTGCTTGTGTTTCCTTGAGAAGATGCCTCTGGGCCTTGTGGGTTGGGGAAACAGAAACTCTTCAATACAGCAAGGAAATGGAATCTTTGGAGTTTCCAGGAAGGACCATGGCTCTGTCAACACACTGACTTGGCCCGGGAGACCGATGCCACACTTAGGATAGCTGAGGGTAAGCTTGCAACAGTAGGTCATGTTGCTTTGAGCCCCTTTGGTTGTGATCATTTACTGCAGCACCGATAGAAGCAGATGCAAGCTGCTGATTTAAGTCCCCAGCATTATATATGTCTGCAGCCAAAACCTGTCTCAGCGGCCCGCCCATCCCTGTTCCTAGACATCTCACCACACCTTCCGTCTCCTCCTCCACAAGTGTTCCCGCCCTTCCACCTGTTCCAAGAGCTATGCATTGAGAACCGGTTTCATCCCCATCTCTGTAGAATGTGTAAGAGAAGCATCTCTTTCAAAGTCAATGCTCAGGCATTCCCTTCAAGCTCTTGGTAGGAATCGTAAGTCTCTGTTCACTTTTGGCGTCAACAGAATCCACTAATACAGTGGTTCTCAACCTGTGTGTTGCAGCCCCCTTGGGGTTCAAATGACTCTTTCACAGGGGTCACATATCAGATATCCTACATATCAGATATTTCTATTATGATTCATAATGGTAGCAAAATTATAGCTATGAAATAGCAACAGAAGTAATTTAATGGTTGGGGGTTACCACGACATGAGGAACTGTACTGAAGGATGGCAGTGTTAGGAGAGCAGCCATGTTTCTCTTTCTCTGAAATAATGAAGAAAGAGGTCAATTAAGATGCAGAGTGGTGCATGATACTTTTAGCGAGGTGTTGTGCCAGCATGTAATGCCAGCATGGACAGTAGAGGCGGAGGGTCAAGAGTTAGGATGGGGGTGGGAGTTGATAGTTTACTGGCTGAAACACATAGACATTAAAAACATCATAAAAGAGTTTGAGGACAGACTGAACTATGAAGAAAGACTGTTAAAAGAATAGTGTCCTGTTCAAAGAAAAGTTAGTGTGAAGGCTTAATGTTACAGCTGTCTCTCCATTATGCTCTCTCTCTTTTTTTCTTGGATTGGATATTTACTTTATTTACATTTCAATTGTTTTCCCCTTTCCAGGTCTCCCCTTCGGAAACCCCCTATCCCCTCCCCCTCCCCCTGCCTCTATGAGGTGCTCCCCCACCCACCTACCCTCTCCCATCTTCTCTCCCTAGCATTCCCCTTCACTAGAGCATCAAACACCCTCAGGCCCAAGGGCCTCTTCTCCCATTGATGGCCGACAAGGCCATCATCTGCCACATATGCATGCGGCCAGCACCATGGGTCCCTCCATGTGTATTCTTTGGTTTGTGGTCCTGTCTCTGGGAGCTCCGGTAGGTCTGGCCAGTTGACACTGTTGCTCCCTCCATGGTGCTGCAAACCCCCTCAGCTCCTTCAGTCCCTTCTCCAACTCCTCCATCTGGGACCCCACGCTCAGTCCAACAGTTGGCTGCGAGCATCCATCTCTGTGTTTGTCAGGCTCTGCCTGAGCCTCTCTGGAGACAGCTTATCATGCTTCCATCAGCAAGCACTTCATTATGCTCTTAAACATTGCTTTTTTAAGTGTGTGGGTATGCCCGTGCACGCGCGCGCGTGCACGCACAGGTCACTAAGGAGAGTGCCTTCATTAGCAGACTCAAGTATACTTTCTCTTTAAACAGCAACTTTAGTGCCCTATACCCCTTTATGCCCTTAGGACTTTTAGTTGCTGTTGAAAATAAAAATGCTTCATAGATTTGCTTTTATCCCAGTTTCCCTTTAGCGTCTACGTTATGTAAACGAGCGTTTGTTAAACTGAAGGAGGTGACAGTACCGCATGCAGCCTCTGAGCACTGAATATGTCATTGCATTTCTTCAGGCCTCTTGATGGTAGCAGTGAATGTGTGGCCTTCCTGGGGGCTGCCTGGCACTGGTTTTGGAGAGTACAGCTTCCTTCCCCAGGCTGCTCCTAGCTGTCTCTTTCAGCTCCAGCTGCAGGGCTGTGACCAGGAGTGAGCACTGTTTTCAGCCAGCCAGCCAGGAGCTCTGAATTTTTTATCATGTTTTCCCAAGCCTTCCTCAGCTCTCCCCCTTAGCTATTCTACCTGTCTCTCAGCCTGTGTATTTATTTAGTTGCTTCAGCATCTTTGTCAGAGCCTACAAAACAACTGACTTTAAGAGAGCAGCCAGCTCTGATCTGCCTTGGTGGCTGGTTGAAGTTTGCTTGATTTGAGACCTTCATTTACCAGACATCAGTGAATCGTTTCACTCAGACAACAACAAATCTTTATTCAGTGTCTCCTGGAGGGTCAGTCTTTGTTCTAGGCACCTGGAGAGATCTTGTTCCTATATTCATGGAGGCTACAAGGTGGTGGAGTGACTTGCGGCTATTTCTGCTGCAATGAGGCAGCCCTTCCTGGAGAAGAGGAAAGCTATAGGGCATTCGCACACAGCACATAAGGAAAGCAGTTTGTTAAGAGAATAATAGAATATTAGTCTCTAAGAAAAAGTAAGCAGGACTGGGCATGTGCCCATGTGTGTGTGTCTATGAGTGTGTGTGTGTGTGTGTGTATGTGTGCATGTGTGCATGTGTGCATGTGCATACATGTGTGTACAGTACACATTTGTGTACATGCATGTGGACAGAGGAGGTTGAATTGACCCTTTCCTCAGTCGCTCTTCACCTTGTTTTTTGAGAAATTCTCTCACCAAACCTAGAATTCACCTATTCTACCAGATGAATTGTCTAGCAAGCTCCAGGCATCTTCCTGTCTCTGCCTCATGGGGGCTAAGATCATAGGTGTATGGCTCCACCCCTGGCTCTTTCCATGAGTACTGGGGAGCTGAACTTGCATCCTCACGCTTGTATGACTGAGTGAAGCATCTCCCTCGGATTATAAACTGCTTTTTATGTAACACTTCTCACAATCTCAGCATGGGCACTCAAAGGAACCCAATTGTCTTTAGAAGCTCTTTGGTGGTGACTCTGTAGGAAGCCCTGCAGACTGGGGTGTAGTTGCTGCTCAGAAAAAGTAGAAAACCTGATAAAGGATCTGGGGCATGGGCAAGTAACAGAGACTGTGGTGATCCACAGAGCTGCCCCCAAGGAATCTGACCAGCATCCAGATGGAAGCGCACCCAAAACTCCTAGCAGGAGGAGGGCCTTAGGTCCTGAGAGGCTGACTAGCCCTCTTCTGGACATTTATAGTGGAGCCTTTCTCTTCCCTAGTCCACAATGGCTTTCAAAACCCACCAGCCTCGTTTGGACCACATTTGGACAAAGCCCTAGCTTGCCTTCTCATTTGTCTAAGCATCTGTCATGTTTCTGAGTAAACTAGGCCATGATTCCTTATGTTCTCCTGTGCCCATAGGCAAGAACAGAAGGTGTGGGTAATCAAGCCAAAACCAAGGCATAAGTACAGGAGAATTAAAGAGTTAAAAATAAGAATCAAGCCAGAACAAAAGAGAAAAGATAAAGTGATATCACACTATCATTTAAAATGAGAAATACACAATTATGTTTATATTAAAGCATCAAAAAGTTTCAACAAATACCTAAACACATCTGGGCTCAAAGTTTCTATTCACTGACCAAATATGGATATTTTCTCATATGTGTCCTACAAGCCCTACAAGGGTGAACAAGGGCAGCAAAAAGACTGCCCGTGATCCCTGTCATCCAAGTAGCTGGGAGACTGAAGGAGTTACCATCTCATCATTTCCACCTGTAGGGAAGTGATGTGGAACCACAGAGCCAGCACAGTAGCCCTTGCTGGAGGTAAGAGTCAGCTGCAGAGTGCTCAGGAACGAGAGGGCAGGAGGGCCCCTGGAGATAGCAGAGAACTAAGACAGCTCCACAGACTGATGGATAACTAAACTGCTCATGAGTGACAAGGAGGGCTGCAGAGTGCAGAGGCCGGAGGCGGGACACTGGGAGAGGCAGCTATTTAGGGAAAAGAAAAACTCTTGCTGGGGTACAGAGGACAGAAGCAATATTTGAAACCCCAGGTCTATCAGAAGAGAAAAAGAAGACAGGCAATCAACTACCATGCCACACACACCAGAGCTCAGTGCTGGGGTGCCCGATAACGTGTGTAAGGCCCTGGTTCGATCCCTGGTGCTACCTCCAAAACTGTGTCATGCATTTTCAATAAAAAAGTTTTTATTCATATATTATGAGCAGATGTTTTGCCTGAATTTATATATCTGTCACCTAGTGCCTACAGAGACAGAAGAGGGCATTAGGTCCCCTGGAACTGGAGTTACAGATGGTTGTGAGCCACCATATAGGGGTTGGGAAGTTTACCCTGGTCATCTGGGAGAGCAGGCAGTGCTCTTAACAGCTGATCCATCTCTCCAAACCCAGTGCCACCCCTCTTTTTTTTGTATTTTTTTAATTTAAGAATGCATTTTATTATAGTGAAAACAAGACCCAACCAGCTGTTAGCATCATTTAAAAATCTCAGAATAACTAGACTAAACATTTGACAAAATAGTAGAACAAACATATTGGAATCAATGAAACAAAATCCAAAAAAGATCCTTTAGAAAAACTGCTTACCCAACTGGATACTGCCTAAAGAATTTCTTTTTATAATTTTCATTATAAGAACAATTTTGCTTCAGGGTAAGGCAGGAAGTACAGTGCCACCTTTTTTAAATGCTATTTCTAATTCTCTCTCATTATCAGCTCTCACTTTACATCTGTAACACTGAGGCAGAGTGATCTTTGCTTTGCCAGTAGAAGACAATGCTTTGAACTAGAAAACCTAGTGGGTCTCTCCCTGTAACATTATCCGTTTCTGCTGGCCTGGGAAAATGCAAGACAGAAGGTAAAGAGCACGTGACACCTCCGCCAAGCCAGGCCAAGACAGTAGAGCAAGAGAGTGAACCGTTTCAGTGGTCACATTCTTGTAACAGCTACATAGAAGATTATATCACAATCCCTAAACACGGTCAAATGTCTATACCAAAGCAATCGGAAATACCTTAGACTACTTCCAACCAGGAGTTCAAAAGTTCAGAATGGAATAAAGGCAAATAGACAATAGGTGGGAAGCTGAAATCTGAATCTAAAGAACCGGGAAACAATGTACACTGTGATGGAGAGACGTGACCACCAATGTTTACACAAGCAATCACATACAGCACCAGGGACAGAAAGTCAAAGCGGCATTAGGGGCCTCACGGGGAAGAGAAAGGACACACAGCGGTCCTCTAAACAGCTGATCCTGAATGTAATGATGAAATAAAAATCAGACAACCTGAGAATCAACAACTAGCTTGGGCTTTTAAAAATGGCACTAACATTGGAAAGCAAAGAGAGGGAGAAGTTATCCTTTCAGCTAAAAGATGGAGTGAGGGAATGTAGGGAATAGTTAAATATCTGATCATTTAATCCTCATTTTCTGGTGGGGGGGGGTGCCATGCCAGCTAAGAAGTATTCAGATGGAGAGATCTGAATATTCTGTATTAGATAATAATTGGTGTCACAGCACTCTGCTGTAATCAACTGTGTATATAGAAAAGTATCTTTTCCCTTGATAGGGATAGCAAACAGAATTGCTCAGGGACGAGACTGTAGGTCTACTACAGTAGACCTACAGATGTAGCAACCAAAGCTATGAATGGGTGGATAGATAGATGGGCGGATAGATGGGTGGACAGTTAGATAGATGGATGGCTAGGTGAATGTATTAAACAAATATGTCAAAATGTCACCGACTATCCAGGACTATAGGCACACTGGGTCGAGCAGTATTCTTCACAAAAATGTCATGCCCATCCAGAACTGCAGAATGTGACATTATTTGAAAATAAGGTCTTATGTAGATGAATCCAAATTAAAATAAGGCAGTGTAGGGTCAAGGCGGGCCTTAAGTCTGGGCTCGTTGACTTTCTTTGAACAAGAGGAGACAGAGAGACACACGGGGGGGGGGGGAGAACGCACATGATGCAGAGGCTGCAGAGGCTGCAGACACAAGCCTAGGAGCAGCCCCAGCCACCACCTGAACTTAGGAACAGGGAAAGAAGGATTCTTTAGAATTCCCAGAGGGTAGGGCCATGCCATACCTCAGCTTCAGAACTCTAGGCTCAGGAATTGAGAGCTAATTTGTTTTCTGTCCCCTGATGTTGGGCAGCTGCTACAGAAGCCATCAAAAACTGATAAATGGTTGAAGATAAAAAGCTCTCAGTGAAAACGCCTTCAGTTCTGTAGGTTTGAGTTAGCTCAGAACCACAAGCTGGCAAAGATGCTTATGGTTTTAAAACGTAAAATGTGTAGTAAAACGTCAAGAAAGCCCACTAATCAAGAGACGTTGTTCTCTGCTGGGTCTGAAGGACCTCCACCCTCAACCTTGACTTCAGAAGATTTTCTTAGCACCCAGAGAAAAGTTCCTCAGTCACATTCCTCCCGTCTCCCCAAGACTACTCTTCGAAGAGATGAGATGCGTCTGGTTATTGTGTGATTCCTCCAGGGAACTGGGGAGACCGCTGGTAAGATGTGGAATGCATCTGGTCTTCAACAGAGGTGAGCAAATGGAAGGTCCAGGAAGGATAAGATGGATTCTCCATTCACAGGAGGTGCTGAGCAATATCACGGAGGATGAAATGTGAACAGAGTCATGATTGGACCCAGCTTGAGACAAAGGGAGGAAGAAGGTGTTGACTTATATATCAGTGGCTAGGAGAGGCAGTAGGTGCTGGGGTTCACTACTCAGAAAGCTGTCTGTTAGACTGGGCTCTTGAACCAATCTCACTGGGTCTGAATTCACATCCTGTCTCTTACAGCCTTTGTGACATTTAAACAAAAATGGCTAGACACACCGTCCCTAGGGTGGTTTGAAGACATGTGTTTGCCTTCTTAAGAAATGACTAAGTTAATAGAGTGCCTGTTGCACACGCAAGAGAAACGGAGCGTGGCACTGCTGTACTCACACCAAGGCTAGGGACAGTGGCAGGCATCTGTAGCTTCAGCACCAGGCAAACTGAGACAGGAGGGATCCTGAAGTGCATGGGCCAGTCAGACCAGCCCAATCAAAAAGCCTCAGGGTCAGTGAGGCGCTGCCTCAAATATGGGAAGTGATAGAGCATTGATCTGTGGCCTCCACATGTACAGGCACGCTGTACACATACACATGAATGCACACACACGCACACATACACACGCACACATACGCACGCACACACATGCACATGCACAAACATACATGCACACATACACACACACATACATGCACACACATAAACACATGCACACGCACAAACATACACGCACACACACATGCACACACATGCACGCACACATACGCACACACACATGCATGCACATACACGCACACGTGCACACATGAGGCATATTTAAGGGGCATCACTCAGGTACTCGGTTTGAGTCATTCTGATGAAAATGCAAAGTGAGGCAGCAAAGCCAAAGGACACCGATGGGTCTGGATGTTTATTTAATGCTGATTTATGGAGTTCATTACACAAAACATTGATTAGCAATAACTTTTTTCCCAAACAAAACTTGATGAACAACAGTTGAAAATCAGATGCAGACCCTTTAGCGCTGCCGACGTAGTCCTAGGCACCAGGACTCTAGGTCTCTAAGTACTTTATCAGGATTTTGTCCATTTTAGAACAGTGAGACAAATAGGGACCCTAGTTTAAAACTTCACTACAGTCTGCACAGCATCTACCCAGTGTCTACCTGTGACTCCTGAATTTGCCGGGATCTTTATCAAACCACTGCCATCACCGACTCATAGATGCTGATGACAGTTTCTTTGAGTAGGAGGTGGGTTTTAAAACCCCTTCAAATCAGCTTCGTGTGCAAAATGGGCACGACAGCACATAATGTATGTGACACGTCAGGTCTCTGAGGGCGCTGCCAAGCCTCTGTCTGTGCCACATGGATCTCACTCTAGTCTGTATCTATAGAACTAGCCATCACTTACTCTTGCTGAACAGGGAGGAATTTATTTTCATTGTCCTTGTCTCTTTCGATCTCAGCGCCTGGCCTTCCCCTTTCTCTCCCTCGTCACAGCGGCAGTGCCCTCTTCCCCCTTGGCACAAGAACCTGCATTTTTTTGGGGATGTACCCCACGACGACTGTGCTCACTGAGACCTCTCTAACCCCTTACTACGGAGCCTAGAACTCAGGTTAAGTTAGGGCAGGTGAGGCTTTTCCTCAGAGCTAGTGCATGACGGAGAAAAGATTCAGACTCTGTTCCATTGGACCACAGAGGACATGATGATTCTGCCAATTTCCCTGGCCAACCACCTAATTTAATAGGTATTTATTAATGAATCAATTAATAATACCAATCACATTTACTTCCTGCTCAGCCTTCATCCGAAGAGGAGTGAGTCTGTGAGCCTCAGACCTGGGTCCTAATTTTCTCTAATATAATAGGAAAGCCATGGGCCTTGTTGCTTTTAATTATGTAATGAATGCATTGCCTGTATCAGAATTTATAAGCTCCTCTTACAACCAGTGCTTTCTCAACCTTTCTTTCTCCGCCCACAAAACATGTCACAGTACTTGGAAGCCAGTCTGGACTACTTGAACTATTGTTAAAGTTTAAGGAATTTTGAGGCCATTGTTTAAATGAAAGTGACATTTATAAAGAAATGAACAATATTAGAAGTAAAGATAATCTTTGTAACTATTTTAGAACACTTTAACGTCCACTCCTACTCCCACAAACATAACTTGGAACTTCTCACATTAGAGCTGGGGGAAGGTAGTGACCAGAAGATGCAACATTTGGAAGTAAATGTTTGAAAATCTTAAAGAATAAATTTGAAAATATCATTTATAAACACAGGAAAAACCATTTTCGCTTAACAAAAAGTTAACTAAAACGTGGATCGTGGATATAAACAGAATATAAACTTGCAGGAGAAGCCATGCGCTAAGATGTTACTTATCTAAAACTAGGGGGGGTGCTCTGAGACACGGCACTAAGTATAAAAGGAAAAAAACAAACAAACAAACAAAAAACTAATGAATCCTATTCACCAAAGTCAAGAAAAGTGGAAGAAGCACTTCACAGAGGAGTACAATATTGGTGCAGACTGGGATAGGAAGCTTACAAATGGTGTATCTGAAATTTCTCATATGCAGAAAATATAAACGGATCTTGAAACCCAATGGTAAAAGCACCTCTCCACTTAGAGAACTGGCAGAAGACAGGGCAAGAGTCTTCATGATGGAGGCACATGGGTGGCAAGTTAGGGTAAGAGCAGGCGCCCAGCCTTATTAGCCAGCAGGGATACAGACTAAAATCACAAGAAGACGCACGGTCACAGAATGACAGAAATCAAGGCGGAGGAGCAGCCGATGGCTTGGAAGGGTGTAAGAAAGGTTGGTGCTGATGCACACAGGAGAAGGATGGGGGAGGTCTCTCACACTGATCACATGACCCCGCCAACCACTCTCGGGCACTTATCCCAGAAAAATGAAAACTGCATCTATTCAGAACTTGCATGCTGATTTTATGGCGACTGTGATCATAACTGTAAAATGTGGAAGTAACTCAAATATTCATCGTCAGGAGAAGACGAGACAAAGTTTGGGACAGGAATGTGACTCCACACGCCCACGTGCAGTGGTGTGGGCGGAACCGTACACGCAACACCACACGTCTGTGTGCAGCCATGCGGATGGATGAAGCCTTAGGGAGCTGCGCTGAGTGTATGCGATGTCTGAATTCAACCTGATTGGACTGAGAAGCAGACAGAGGTTGGTAAAGGTCATCGCCGGGTAACTCTGTGTTTGCAGGAAGGATTAATGAAAGCTAACGATCTGTCCTATGGGGGGGGGGGGGATGGCAGCATCCCAAAGGAATACAAGGGAGACAGGACAAAGGCGCTGGAGGAGTGAATAGCCTCACCCATGTGTTCCTGCTGCCACAGGGTCCAACATCATCACAGGCCCAGAGTCAATACAGCCAGTCACTTATGTTGCCAGGCAAAAGAAACTCTTCTTTAAATTACTGGTTTCTAGCATTTTACCACGGTCACAAGAAGGCGGCTAAAATGGGGTGGGGTGGGCGTGGAGGTGCACATCTCAAAAGTTTATATGATGCTTGGTTCTGTTTGTTCCAGTTTCATTTTCTTGTTGTGACCAAAAGCAACTTAGGGGAGGGGTTATCTGGCTCACATGTGCAGGTCAGGCTCTCCACCATGAAGGGAAGTCAGGGCAGAGGAACCTGGCTTGCTGGCTTGCTCTCTGGCTTGCCTGTAGGCTCACGCTTAACTAATTTTCTTAAACAACCCAGGGCCACAAGCTGGGGATGGCACTGTCCGAAGTAGGCCGCCCTGTCCTACTTTAATGAATAATGAGGACCAATCTGATCAGGGCAATCGATCTCTCACTGAAACTGCCTCTCAGATGAGTCTAGGTTGTGTGAGTGGAAAACTCAGGCTAGTCAGGACAATGTCTGTAACAGCTTGACAACAGAATGACAGAGCTAGTGATTATTGAAGGATGGTAACCACATGGTGACATAAAGAAAAGGCGTGAAGGATACCCTTCATGGTGATGGAAGATCCCTGCATCCTTATAGTCACATCGTCTGTACACCGAACCACACAGCACCACTGTTATTACCACCGTTACCACTACCAGCACCAACACCATCAACCAACAGTATCTATCACCATCACCACCATCAATGCTATCGGCATCATCACCATCTTCAATGCTATCACCACCATCCCCACCATCCATGCTATCACCACCATCCCCATCCCTACCCCATCACTACCAGCACTGTCACAACCGCCACTACAGAAACGAATGCATATAGCAGAGTAACAACTAATTAAAATTCTACAGCTGTATAGAGCTAGAACAGGCTGGGTCTCCATTCTGTTGGATAAGTAGACTGCAATTCTTAGCACTGGGGAACTGGATGGAAGGCAGACTGAACTCTGTACTTTTTTTTTTCTCAATTTCTTATGTATCTGTAATTGCTCCAAAATAAAAAGCCAAACCAAACAACTAAATGCAGAAAACAAATACTTAAAAGCTCATCATTCCTAATGGATTGTCCTTTTACTGTTAAGTATGCCATGAAATTATTTACATGGCCTGCACGGTGCGTGTATTAATTAATTAATGAGTCAGCTCAGACCATTGTAACAAACCACACAGGTGCCTTAGTCAGCAGCCATTTGCTTTCCGTTGTACCGGCTCTGTCTGGGAGCCCAGGATCAAGAAGACAGTAGCTGCTATTTAGGATGACAACCCTCTTCCTGACTGGCAGACAGCCATCTAGTCATTGTACTTTAACATATTAGAAAAGAGGGCAGGAGGGTCGGAGGGGGAGGGGGAGAGACAGAGAGAGGGGGGAAGAGAGGGAGAAAGGGAGGAAGAGAGGGAAGGAGAGAGGGGGAGAGGAAACGCTCAGGTTTCTTACAAAGGCACCAATCACACTAAGTGTGCCACCTTCATGATTTTGTTAATTATCCACCGATTGCATCACGTCATCAGTAGGCTTTCCCACATGAGTGTGGAGGAGTGCACACACACACACACACATTTAGGCCATGAGAGTGGGGAGATTTTGTAGGTCTGCTATTTACGTCCCCCCACATCTACATTTAGCAATATCTAGATTTAATGATATCTCATCAGTGACTGGAAACCAGACACAGAATATTTACATAGGAACAAGGGAGGGCTACCAGTCAGGACTGAGTGCATTTTACCTGCTGGTTGCTGAGAACCTGAAAGTTGTAAGGAACGTGAAGTGGGCGCATGCTTCGGTCACACAAGGCGAACACATCCTAGTGTCTTGCCAGGTAGACTGACTGCAGCTCGTAGTAATAGATCACACGCTCTGAAACGTCCACGAGGGAGAAGGATAAATGCTCACGACTGATTTCTGTTGATTACCTTCCTTAGGTCATTACAGACGATGCTCACATTATTAAAATACCACACTGCACTCATAAATTTGTTAAATAATCATCTTGACCAAAAAATAAAAACTTAACATACGAATGTAAACTGATACACAAAATATAAACAGTAAAGTTTTGATTTTAAAGTGTGTCTGTTGGGCTGGCAGGCTTAACCTTGTTGAAGACTACAAATTTATTTTGAAGAATATCTCAAACCACCAAGCAGAGTTCTAACTTTGGTATTTTGTCTAACTTTCCCCTAATTCTCTACGGTAACAAGAGTACCAACAATATTTGCATTAGAATCATAGCCATTCATTGGGTGAACTCACAGTCTGGCTTCAGGCGTTTGGCTCAGATTTAAAATGAAGAATGATTAAAGTGGAAGAGTAACTAAGAATGGACAGAGAGAGAGAGAGAGAGAGAGAGAGAGAGAGAGAGAGAGAGAGAGGGAGAGAAAATGGAAATGAAAAACCACTCCTGGCATTGATAAGACTTTATCAGGAAGAACACTGTACATATTGCTGTTATTTATCAATTGTGGGAGTTCTTTAGTAAAGTTTGAGAGAAATGTAGCTGTGTATAAATAAACATTTTAAAGACAGCAGTCATTGAAAGCCGCAGGGTCACACTGGCTTTCGGCTTGACCCTGTCATCTTCCTTTAGGGGGGACTCATCACACTCAGCAACAGTCAGTGCTTTGCCATTAGCAAACACTGTGTGTGAGACATGCAGCTTTGACCATGTCCCATGAGAGTTCCATACTCCCAATCCAGCAACCTGTCACTGCCCTGACCCCACAGACTGCACGGGGAAGCGTGCTGGCTTCCCCTGGCTCCAACGGCGACCCATGCTTCTAGGGAGTGTGCTGATGGTCTCCTGGTCCTTTTCGTATGGTACAGCTGAAGAAGATGCTTCATGAGACGATCATATCAATCTCTTTCTAACATTACATGTTGGTTTTCCCCGTCTCCACATCCAGCCACATTCGCCTCCTCAGCTTATGTGAGCCCCCCTCCATGTGGTTTGAAATCTTCAGGCTCATTTTGACCTTTCACCCCTAGTTTTATTTAACCCCTGAGCCTTTAAGACCCATCCTGGTTCTCGTCTCTTTCTTGTTCTGTCACCAGCTTCCCAATGCAGCCTTGTCTCCTGGCATCAGCCCTGAGTCTTCCTCACCAGAGTATATCACGCATGTTTGCTGCTTGTGTCATACAACATTGTCATTTCTTTGGGGAAAATTTACCTCTAAATTTTATCAGAATCACCACTTTATTGCCTGTACACAGTAAAACCTTTAAAAGGTCTGGTTCAGTAGATTAGTCTAATAATCTGTCACCCGAGAATGTTAGTTATCTCTGAGGCCTCTGTGCTCTTGTCTGTAAGTGGTAAAGTGTTACAGATGTTATTGATAAACTACAATCTGTGTGAAGAACACCTAGTATAGCTGTACTGTGTATACAATGACAATTGCCAGCACTGTCGTGAGCATGTCCCTATACTGACAGAGTTTTAGTTCCTGTGTGCTCATGAGTATCTGGTGTAGCCTCCTGCCTGGGAGTCAGAAGGTGCAAGGTCTCTCACCTCTGCCCATGCCCATGACCTTGACCCTGTGCACATGACCTTGGGTTAGTCAGACTTTCTAGTTCTGTAAGATGGGTATAGACTTGGGGACAGGGCTGAGCCTCTCTGCACCCCTAGAGTCTATGATTGCACAATGCCATATTGAGTCAGGTCCCTCGGTCTGATCTGGGCTCTCAGTGACAGGCCCATGGACTCGGGCTCAGTGTGGACCACTCAGCCATCTTGGAGATGTATTGATGAGCGCAGACATAGGGCCACTGCACTTTGGTGAATGCGGATTATAGAATGGTTATGGCCTTCAGTTTATGATCACAATGGCTGTTTGGACATTATGAGAGGAAAATGGAATGCCCAAGAGTTGCAGAGGGGACACACCTGATGGTTTTCTCTTAGCTGATTCTGTAGGAGGGATGCTTCTCCAGATAATCAACTTGGTGACACTTCTCCAACTCATCCTCCCTGCAGACACCTCAGGTCATGGGACTAGTGGCCTCAATTACAGAGGCAGGGACACAGATGCCCACAGTCACAGTGTTACAGCTGGAAGAGCCCTTGTCTAGTCTAAACATTTGATTTTACACATGAGGGAACTTCATCTCAGAGAGATCAGAGGACAGCTACAAGGTCACAGAGTTAGAAGCAGAATTTGGTCTGGACAACATGTGTTCTGGAATCCCAGCTGAAAACCTGTCACCTTCCCCAGCACCGTCCACAAGGGGCAAAGACAAAGTGAGCCCCAAACTGGCAGCATATAGAACATTACCCTTCTTCTAGCCCCCAATTCTCAAATAAGGCCTGATTGATCAAAACTGTGGGGGAAAGAGGTGAAAGGAGCTTGGGAAAAGGAACACAATTTCTAATTCTTCACTCGTGTGTGAATAGCAACGCTGGCTGTTGTCGTCGAGGCGTGTATTGCTGAATCCTAGATCCAGGAGCAACTGGTGCTTTGAGGGCCTTTTCTCTAGTGCTCAGCACCACACCTCAGAGCACGGGATACAAAGAACGTGGTTGTATTTCCTTAAATGGACCTGTCATGACTTAGAAGTCCCTCCCTAGACACCTCTGTGAGATGACAGCCCCAGGAACAAGCCAGCATGAGGCCTGGCACTTGGGAGGCTTTCGGAGAGCTGGCTAGATGAGCCCAGAAGGCACCACATCTGTCAGTGACTACATGTCACAGAACACACAGTAGAACATGAGCTGGTTCAGTGGTTGGAGCTCTGTAAGACATGATGATCAGGCCTGTGGAGACTCTACTTTCTCACACTTGCATAGGAAAGGCAAGCAGGGTGAGAAATATATACTCCCTTTTATTCTTATTTCAGTAGAGTAAGTACAAATTTGTAATTCAGTAGTTCTGTCTCTCAGTGTGTTTTTTTTCCTCTGACGTTTGCTCTTAAGCAGAAGTCCAACCTGCAATTCTGTTTGGGGCATTGTGGGTAAGCCAGTATTTTTCTTCTGTCTCCCTTTTCTCTGGAATTTTCTTTTCTTTGGTGAGACATGGCTGCTGCAGGGTCTGAGGCCCACAGTGTAGGCCTCAGGGAAGAACACAGCTAGGGGCTGAGACTAGCTGAGCATAGGGGAATCAGGAAGTCTCCCATGGCAGAGCCTGGTAACTGTCAAATCCGCTATATCCCTCTGAAATCTCCTTGCTCCTGCGGGGTCAGGTGACTGAGCTGCTCCCCCATCAGTAGACTGTGATAGTGGGTGTCACCGATGAACCTGGGCTTGCTGACATACCTGGTGCTAGTGTCCAGCTCTTCCACAGCAACCTAACGGGGCTTCCGTACGGGAAAGGGCTGTGTGATGCATTCTGGTCTTAAAGTGCAAGGAGAACTCTACTCCTTGGGCCTTGTTTGTAACGGAAGCATTGCCCATCCCACTTCTACAAATCCCACTTCATCTGAGGACAGCACAGAGAGCAGATTCGGACCCCATGTCCTCTTGGCTGGTTCTGGGCAGATGGCTGGCGGGGAAGTGAGTGTGTGAGTGTGTCCTCTTACACTCCATCCTGCTCGGAGCTCCCTGAGGTCCTGAGCGTCTGTAATTTCTGTTCTCTTTTAGTGCATACTAAATGAAACTTTAATGGCAGGTTAAAAAATGTGATGGTTTTTCAGCGTAAATTGTCAATACTTTAAACTGTTTTCGTAACCCTGAACTAATTCAAACTTGATAAATCCAACATTTCAGTTATTTCAGAGAGATTAAGTTTTGCTTATTTCCAGATGTAGTAGAGGTATTTTTGTTTTGTTTTGTTTTGTTGTTTTTTTTTTTTTTTTCGAGACAGGGTTTCTCTGTGTTGCCCTGGCTGTCCTGGAACTCACTTTGTAGACCAGGCTGGCCTCGAACTCAGAAATCCACCTGCCTCTGCCTCCCAAGTGCTGGGATTAAAGGCGTGCGCCACCACTGCCCGGCTTAGTAGAGGTATTTTAAAAAGCTACAAGTCATTGCTGCTAGGCCAGGATCTTTTACATTATTATTAATCTGGAGGTATGAAATGCATTCATCCCAAACTTTGGGTAATTATAATGAAATAAAACCCCCCCACAAATTCTGGGGCTGGAAAGATGGCCCTGTGGTTGAAAGCACTTGCTCTTTCAGTGAACTTGGGTTTGTTTCCCAGCACTCATATAGTGGCTTACAACCATTCGTAACTCTAGCTCCAGAGGTTCTGATGTCCTCTTCTGGCCTCTGTGGGTACCAGGCACATATATGGTGCACAGACATAGATACAGGCCAAACACTCCTACAGATAAAATATGTTTAAAGAAAGTTCGTGCCTTATAAACTTGGCTTCATTTCCATTCTCTATGTTAACCTGCTGACAAGTGAACCATTGTTTTGACCTTGAATCACTACCCACAAAAACTAGAACTACCCACGATGAGGTGTTACTAAAAGTTGGTTTGCTAAATATGTTTCCTAAGCGTAATATTTTATAAAATTGGATTTTTTCAGTGCTTTCACATATAAAGATATTGTAATTGATGTGGAATAATTCTAAAATATTCTGGTCTGATAGGCTGTCTACTCAGCAGTGGGTAAATGCATTTGGAATGAGACAAGTTACATATATGAAAGACTGTGCCTATCACTCGGATATCTAGAGACACAAGAGCACATACCCACAATCTTTTAAATGCCCAGATGAGTTACTTAAAATGTTAAGACTAACAACTAGGACTGCAGTGTTTCTCACCCAGCAGCCACTCCAGAGCGCTCTTGCAGAAAGGCTCAGGAGGCAATTTGGGTAGAGATATTTTTCTTGTCTGACTCTTCCAAACACAGCTTTGTATTAGCGTGTTCAATAAACCAGGTAACACTCTCTCTGCATCACTCTGAGCCACTCTTGACCCTCATTCTGTTCTAGGTGGAGGTAATTACCCGCTGCTAATGCAAAATACAAAAGACACCCTTAAATTCAGCTGAATTATTATGTAGATTGGAAACCAGACCTCTCAACTCCCCTCTCACCAAACTCTTTTGTCTACTTTATCAAATAGAAAAGTCCACCTGATGTCTTCACAGGAGGGGAACCTTTCACTTATAATAACATCCTGGTCCTGGGACTCTCAGAAGAAAGAGGTGAGCTGCCTGAGGAATGACTTCACAAGTGGATGGATGGATGGATGGATGGATGGATGGATGGGTGGATGGATGGATGGATGGATGGGTGGATGGACGGATGGATTAGTGATGATGTGGAGGCTTAGTGTCTGATCACAGAGGAGGAACGTAGGAATGCAGCCTCTACTCCTCTTCTGCAGGGTGCAGTGAAAATACTGGCTTTTGTTTAAGGCCTTCTAAACAGAACCTGGGTAATTTTGTTGTTGATCTGCATCTGGATGGAGCTCTGCTTATTAACTCATTTATATTCAAATCAATCATGAAGGTGCACTAAGAGCTCATCTCTGGATTAATAGTATTTACAGTAAAAATGGAACATGGGTTTCTCAGCCTCATTCCAGGAATCAATAAACAAACAACAGTAAAAGGCTATTTTTTTCCCTGTGACTACCTAAATGGCTTCCCAAGCGTCACTGCACTCAGAGGAAGGGTTCTTCTTCTATCACAGTGAGAGGCAGCAAACACACGAACACACGGCTTCTGTTAGGACCAGTGGAGCTGGGTGCAAAGATCAGTTGTCAGGAAGAAAGTTAATTGCCACAGGCCTTGAAAACGTCAGGGGATTCTACCAATCAGTTCTTCCTGAGCCAGGGAGGAGAGTGCACTGCTGGACTCCCCCCTCATGGCAAGCAAAGTCCAGAAGCATTGTATTTCCTGGAAAGGGAAACTAAATATCTTCCATAAATTAAGAAGACAGCAAGACAGTAAATCAAGATTAAACATGTGGGACTGGGCATTACTTATTTATCACAGAGTAGAAAATTAACGTCTACAAAGTATAGAAACATTTCACTCAAAAATCAGGGAACAGTGAGTGACTGATAGCCTGGGCTCATATCTGCAGGGCAGGCCACCATGATTCCTTCTATGTTCTTACTCTTGCCAGTTCCTGTCACTTTTCTTCTGGCCTACTCAAAATGCTGCTGCCTGGTTTTGAAAATCTTGTATAGCCCAAGCTGGTCTCGAACTTGCAAAGTGGTCTAGGATGATTGAACTCCTGATCCTCCTGCCTCCACCTCCCATGTACTGAGGTTGCAGGTGTAAGATATCACATTCTGCTTTCTGTGGTGCTAGGGTTCAATCCCAGGACCTTAGCATGCAAGGTGAGCGCTCCACAAAGACAAAGCACGCTTCCTCCCTAACCTGAGCACAGCTTATAAATCCTCTCCCTTTGCCCACACAAACATCACCCCAGGCATCACCTGAAAAGCACATGAGTCCTAGCTAACATTTTAGAGTTTTGAGGCCAGGCCCATGCCCGAGGGAGATTTCACAGACATTCAGTATACATAATCCACTGCACAGACATTTTCCCAGTGACTTTGGTATTGTCATGGCAGTTCTACTGTGTTGGGACAGAATCTAGACTCACCCTCAACTTTCTAAGAAAGCCACTTAGAAAGCCACCGAGCTGCCCAGTGTCCCCAAGACATCAGTGGGATTGATTGTCTTGACAATCAGCATCTTACATCTCACAAGGTGACCTGGCCTTTGCCTAACATGCTGTTGCTCACTTGCTACACTTCAGAGTCCTCCAGTGACTTCTTGCCACACGATGTTATAACTGTGGATCTAATACGGCTACCTGGGAAGAGCAACTGGGAGAGGGGCACAAGGAGGCATTACCATGGGAAAGCAATGTCCGCAGACTGGATGCCAAACTGGCAAAGTCTGTAAGTGTTAACCTTCAGATCTGCCCTTGCTCAAGGAAGCTGCTTCATAGAAAGCGCTGGCCTAGCTTAAGAAATGGATTCATCCTCCAGATTTTAATCCTTTAATTTATTCATGCATGCATTTATTCCAGCCATTCAACAATCAACAAATACATGCCGACTACAAGGCTAGTGTCTGCTCAAGACACTGGGGATGCTACAGTGAACAAATGGACCCAGATCTCTGTTCCTGTGTCCATTTAATTATTGGACCGAGGAGGAGTTATGGGTCAATTCTTATCGATGTAAGAGCAAGCTCACTTGTGCTCCGTACTGCACAGACCTCTGATCTCTTCTTCCTCCTGCTGACGGGCACGGGTCCATCACCAAGCAACACTTCCTGTTTCCCATGGTGCATCTCGATGCTCATCACATCTCTTAGCTCCATCTCATCTTACGAACTATTCCCCGTGGATGTGAGACAGTAGCCTGTTCTTTCTGTCTTTTAGAAAAGGAAAACACTTGCTAAGGAGCTGCTGCTAGTGTCCTCAGACAGAACTCAGGCACTGTTTGCTTGAGATTTGGGCCCTGTATATCAGGGGCAGGGCCTCTGTGTCCTACCAGGATGAAAACCGTTGCCTTGGGCGGCCTTGGGGTGACAGGACCAATACCAGGAGCATGGTCCCCTCTGTTCTTTTGATCTGTCCACCTTTGGGGCCTTGTGCCGCTCAGCACAGGACCAATAAATAAATCACCTGCTGGGCCTACCGCTCTCCTTTATGTGAAGTGTGCAAACCTTACTCTTAAAGAACGTGACATTCAGGTATTTTTTTTCACTCCAGAGAAACCCCGCATGGCTGAGATGTGAGCTCACTGAGCCTTGGCTACACAGGCATTCCTATTCTATCAGTAGTTTTTATGAATTAGGCACATTACCTTGTCACAATACTGAGCTCAAAACTCAAATTACATAGTAGAACATGAGGAAAAAATATTCTAGTCCACAACTCATGACGCCTTTCTCTGTTGATATGGGGAAATTAGCTTGATTGCTCCCCAGATTTTAACCAAGGACTGACTTCTGGGTAGGGGGAATCTAGATGACCTTGAAAATATTTCAGAAGTGCTAGCTCTGTGGCAGAAGGGAGTGTGCTTGAGCCTCATTCTTCAGGGCCCGGAAGGACAGTTTTGCTAAATACTGTCCTAGTCAGCTGTACAACTCAGTCAAATGTACTGTTTCATGCAGGTCCCCTCTCCTTCACAATTCTTGAAGTATAGTCCTGAGTATTAGACAGGTCAGAACTTACGGTTAAATTACCTAGCTGCTTGCCACTGGGTGGTGAACATATCAATAACAGATATGTTAACAACACATGTGGGTATGCATCTGGAGAGGTGATTTAGCATAATGGGTGAGACTACAGACTTCAGAGACACACCGGGTTTGAATCCCACCTCTACCATTAAAGTGCCCTGAAAATGGGGCAAATTAATTAACCTGTCTCTAGTTCAGTTTTTCCATGCGCCAAATGGAAATAGAAATAGCATTTTTAGGCCAATATGAAGAAGAAATTGATACTCAGAACATGTTTAGAGCAGTAGACCTCAATAAGCACTGCTGTGGATAGGAATCACGTGTCACGCGCTCTCTGTGAGGCCATTGCTCACTGTTATAACTTCAGGGTGACATGAGAGTCATTCTTCATAGAACTGAAGATGGCCCCGCCGGAACTTTTAAAAGGGTGGCTCTTCAGATTGCCGAGTGTCTATACCAGACCTGGGGTAAGTCAGCTGCTGTGGATCTCAAGTCATGCTCTGTCTAGATCTGGGCTCTGGGGCAGCAGCTCTAGATGTCTGTAGTGGTAGGCAGTGAGAGCAGGGACATCTCAAAGCCCCTTCACAGAAGGAGATGTGAACGCCTGTGTCTGATCTCAGCATCGGGCTGTGCTGTATCTCTGTCTCCATCTCAGCTGCCCCTCTACCTTGTCAGGCATGTCTCCCTTTGCCTCACAAGTGTTCCTCAGCACCACCCCGGAGACTCTTTACCCTTGTTAGTTCTTATACAGAGGACAGTTGCTTTATGAATGTCAAGGGGATTTATTTCCTGGGCTGTCAGGTAGCTTAGAACAAGAGACATTTGCTCTCTCATTCTAGAGACCACAAGTCAGAGATGGAGTTTCTGGAAGCACCACACTTGTCCCTAAGGCTTCAGGGTCAAACCTTCCTTGCTGCTGCTTCTTGGTTTTGGTAGTTCCAGGAAATCCCAGCTCCCAGCATCTCTGCCTCCGTCTCTCCAAGGTCTGTTCTTTTCTGTTCCCATTTTCCTCTTCCCTCTCTTAAAAGGGCATTGCTACTGGATTTAAATCATACTTAGGCAATCCAGGATGATCTTATTTCAAGATGCTTAACTTTTTAGATCTACAAGGATCCTTTGACAAAATCAGGCCACATTTGCAGGTCCTGGGCTTAGAAACCAGAATGTTTTTCTTTCCTGACCCTTTCTAGCTAGTAAGAATGACAGCCAGATTCTGGAGTTGCATTTTTGGGATTCCAGCAGAGCTCTGTGTGTTCTATGGGTGAAGTGCCTGTGGTGGGGACCCAATGTCTGTCCAGCATGGGAAAGCACACGGTGGAGAGATGGACTCCCGTGCATTTTATAAGGCGCTGCCTGTGTCAGCGCTAACTGCAGAGCACTGTTTGAGAAAGTTCATGGCAAGTGTTTAAGAGGCTGATGTGGCCAAGATATTGTAGTCTGACCCCCCACTCAAGCTCACAAAGCTGTGTGCTCACACTTGTCAGCATGGCCACGCACCTGTCTTGTCTCCAACACCAACGGGCGATCTGTACTCAGTGACATCGGTTTTTTTGTTTTGTTTTGTTTTGTTTTGTTTTTTTATTTAACACTACCACTAATTCAATTCTTTGAGGCATCATGCAAAAGTTCTCACACAGCCATAACTAATCCACAGCAACCCTGGGAATATGTGTGAGGGCCAGGCTTACAGTTTCTGTGTTTGAGCTTCAATTTCATTAGGAAGACTAGGAGTCAGAGAAAGAAAACTGGTGTGCTCCAAAGCTACCACCTGAGCCTGGCATGAAGGAAACAGTATCTACATCCAGGGCTATTACCACAGCAAGTGAGGAAGACACAGTGAAGGAGAGACAGGGTTGGAGTAGTGCAGATCTGCTCTCCCTGGGCAGAGGGCCAGGCTTCAGTTTCCGGTTTACCACTCACTACCCGAGCTGGGAAGTGACTTTCTCTTACACCATACATAGGATGCACACCATATCATGTCTCAGGGCCCCTCCATTTAACATATTCATTTATTTGTGGTTGGGTGTAGCAGTGTATGTATGAGATGTATCTGTGTGCACATGTGTCATGTGTGTGATGTATCTGTGTGCATGTGTTGTGTACATGATGTATCTATGTGCACATGTGTTGTGTATATGATGTATCTGTATGCACATGGGTTGTGTATATGATGTATCCATGTGTACATGGGTTGTGTATGTATTATATTTGTGTGCACATGTGCTATATATGTGATGTGTGCACATGTGTACATATTAAGGTAGCAGGTCAAAGCTGATGTACAGTGTCTTTCCTTCATTGCATTCCACCTTTATTTTTTGACCAGGTCTCTAATTGAACGGGAAGATCATGGATTTGACTAAGCTGACTGGCCATTGAGATTTAATGCTCTTACTCCTCCCACAAAACCAAACCAAACCAAACCAAAAGGCAGAAAGCCCTGGTGCTGTGGCCGTAAACCAGAGTGTCCGGCCGAGACCTGATCTGAGGCTCTTGTGTTTGTGCAGTCAACACTTTACTGACTGATCCATTGGCCCAGCCCCTTAACACGCACTTTCAATTACTCACTAAGAAAATGCACCCTGGAGCATATGGGGCTGTGAGTCTGGATATACACACGTGCACCAGCTGATGCTTATTCATTATTCAACATGTGGAAGCCAGGCTGGTTTTCCTTACCAGGCAGAAGTTGTGAGTTTCACATTAATACAATGCCCTCAGGCTCAGTGATAACAATGTCCCAAACAACTAGTATTTATTGAACACGTACTTTGTATCAGTGTGGAGAACAGATGAAGTCCCGAGTGAGCATGTATTGTTGCCATGAGCACAACATGTCAAGGACCCCAGTACCTCAGACCCACATGAAGAGCAAAGCCTTCGCTGGTCCGTGACTAGAGGGTACAAGTGACTGAGCTTTAGCTAAAACCAGTGCATGCAGGAACTGTCAGCCACAGCCTCTTCCTGGGTGACCATGACCTGAAACTGCCCCCTAAGAGACCTCCTGTGAAATGAGCTAGCCAGCCTCCTCCTTGTTCAGCTGTATATGGTAGACAAGCCTCCTTGCCCGGTGGTACGTAAGAAGCACGCTGAGTTTCCTGGGTGCAGGTCTGTCTCCATCAGGAGCACAGCACTCCTGGTGAAGCCAGCTTTTCTGTATGTGTGTCCGTCATTTCTTCATTCTCTGTCACCTCAGTCAGATCAGCCCCTACACACCAGCCTAACAGTGATGGGCCCGGCTGTTCCTGACTTCTGAACACTCTTCTCTAGGTCTGGCCACTCTGACTGTCTCTTCAGCTCTTGCCTACAACTACTTAAACTAGAGTGGTATGCAGTAACGGTGATTTTATTTACTCCTTAGGCTGTCTGTATTGTTAATATTCAAATACAAATGTTAGGGAAACCATACGTCTGTAACTAACCTACACCAGCCTGGGGAACGCAGAGATCAGTGTCTACCTTCTGATTTCAGGGTTTCACGTATATCCGCACGTAAATGAGGACTAACCATAACCACCCTATGAGGAAGGTCCTAGGATTCCTACCATTTTGCAGACAAGGACATTGAGTGCTGGAGTGGCTAAGCAACTTCTACATAATCCTTCAGCTCACGCCCTGTGACTCAGTTTCTAGGGAGTCTTACACTAATTGCCAGTTCCATGTAGGTAGCAACTCTGCCCTCATGAAGCTTCAGTCTCCCACGCATCATTCCAGCTTGTGGTACACAGGTGATCAGCAAATACTGTGCAATGACCAAGAGTCTAATTCAGATCCCTCACCTGAGGCTACTACTATGTAATGTATGGATCATATAGTCCTCTCACTAATTACGAAATTCATGACAAGGGGGTGGCCTTCGGAGCATGAATAGATGCTCATATACAACACATGTGCACACAAACATAATATATACACAACCCGTGTGCACACAGATACGTCACATACACAACCCATGTGCACACAGATACGTCACATACACAACCCATGTACACATGGATTCGTCACATACACAACCCATGTGCACACAGATACATCACATACACAACCCATGTGCACATAGATTCGTCACATACACAACCCATGTGCACACAGATACATCACACACACAACCCATGTGCACACAGATACGTCACATACACAACCCATGTGCACACAGATACGTCACATACACAACCCATGTGCACACGGATACGTCACATACACAACCCATGTGCACACGGATACGTCACATACACAACCCATGTGCACACGGATACGTCACATACACAACCCATGTGCACACGGATACGTCACATACACAACCCATGTGCACACAGATTCGTCACATACACAACCCATGTGCACACGATTCGTCACATACACAACACGTGTGCATACAGATACATCTATTCCATCTCCACTCCTGGAAGCCAGCAGACATCAGCTCACAACCTGTTGACCCTTGACTCTGTCATGCATAAGGGACGTTCATCTCTAAGTTACCAGTCCAGGACACAGGGGTGAATTCTCTGGTTTCCTTGGCATCTCTTCTGTAAAAGGCATTCCCATTGACTGAACTGATCTTGCTTTGGTAAATCAAGTGACTGTTGCTTGTGGGAAACTAGAATTAGTTCTCGTGACGCCCCTGTTCTTTCATCTCCAGTAACATTCTTCTTTCTAGTCACTGGTGCTAGCTCCATGTCAGTGTGTTCCGCAGACCCAACAGAAGAGAAATGGGAGGAGAGATGGCACGAGTGTCCCAGCAGTGCTCAACTCACTCATGCTAATGCCGGGCAGTGTGACTCATCTCCTTAGAGGTGACAGGGTGTCTCTGAGATGACAAGGATGCTACCCAGCCTCCTGTCACTTCCAGCATGCCATCAGGGAAAGAGGCACCTCCAGAGGAAGCACTGAGCTCTGTAGAACCCAGGAGGGCTGATTGTTTAGTAAATATTTCATCAAGAACATTAGCTGTGGCGTTTGGATGCTTAAGTAATGCAGATAATGAAATGTAAACAATTAAAAATTAATAATATTTGAAATGTTAAGCATAATTAGGCAGGCAGCATATCAGTAATGAGGGGGTCCACTCGTGGTGACTATCTATCCATCCACTCTCAGGGCTGTGCTACAGGAGAAACAACCTGTCCCAGGTCCCAGGAATTGTTCCTGGACTCAGCCCTGTGCGCTGAGTTGTTGGGATGCAGTATCCGCAGCTGTCTGCTGGTAGGAGCTCCCACAGTGTAGGCATCTTTACATACGGCCTCTGAAGAACAGCGACTGTGTATGTTTGACATGAGGCAGAGGAGACTGTATAAATATACTGCTGCAAAGCACCCTTCCAATCAAAGGTGCTGGGGCTGAGGCAGGGGCGAGCCCACGTTTATTTAGTGAGTATGTGGTGCAGACGGGCTCTCTGGAGAGTCGTTCCATTTATCCTTCCCTTCTGCTCTGCGCTCTCATCTTCAATCATCTCCCTTTCTTCCCCAGGAGCTACTTTTCTTCAGTCTAAAAATAATGCGCTCAAGTGTCCTTCATCTCACAAAGAGAATTCTCTTAACATGTCTTCCTGTAAAGGCAGCCAGCCTTCCTCTCTTCTTTCCTCATCAAACTTCCTGGAAGAATGCAGACATTTCTGACTTCACCGTCCCTGAATCTCATTTGCTGATGTGGCATCCAGGTGCTCTCTCTCTGTCTCTCTGTCTCTGTCTCTATCTCTCTGTCTCTGTCTCTCTGTCTCTCTCTGTCTCTCTGTCTCTGTCTCTCTATCTCTGTCTCTCTGTCTCTGTCTCTCTCATCACCGATGATGCTTTATTGGTTGAGCCAGTGACCTCCCTGTCCCACTCTGTAGGACTGTACCCCATCCTTCAGAAATTTTCCCCTTTGATATCAGCCATCACATTTTCACAATGTTCTTTTGGCCTCTCATGACCAGTTTTTAGGTTTCTGGCTTAAGAACATTCCCCCTTTAGTTCTTTACTTCTTCCCACAGGACTTGCAAATGAAATTCAACGGAGACAGGATAGCAAACGTGTATGAAATGGAGAGAAGACACTGAGAAGACAGAAAGTAACAGTGGTGGTGATAACACATTTAGACTTGCTTATATATTGTTGGAGATGCTTGCTATTGAGGACTCAGTCCACTGAGTCCAGATAGCTCTCCAAGCTCTGTGCAAAATGGAGGATTCCCTTGCTCAGCAGGGCTTCCCTTTCTCTGTCTAACTTGGAGAGTGTGTCTGAGCACATATGTCTGACCTTGTTTGGAGGATGACCCTGAGCCGAGCTCTCTGCAAACTCTGCATGATTTAGCACACAAGTCCTGCTCTAGCTTCCTGCCATATGATAATTAAGCACTGTGCATGGCCAAGCAGCCCTTCCCACCAGGATGCCTAAGAGCCCTTGTATACCCACCCCAGGAATGATAAAGCAAGCCGTCTCGGTGGAGCTGACTCCCCGATGTCCTTCCATCACACTTACTGCTGTCTGACCCCTGCTCGGTGCTTCTGCTCCCTCTGCCTTGTAGGCTGATGGCCAATAAACCCGAGGAGAAGTGACGGGGGCCACAATATATTTTTTACATTAAATTTTCTATGTATTTGTGTGTGTGTGTGTGTGTGTGTGTGTGTGTGTGTGTGTGTGTGTGTGTGAGAGAGAGAGAGAGAGAGAGAGAGAGAGAGAGAGAGAGAGAGAGAGAGAGAGAGAGATGGCATGTGTATGGAGATCAGAGTATAACTCTTAGGACTCTGTTCTCTCCTTTACAAAGTAGGTCCCAGGGATTCAACTCTGGTTGTGAGGTTTGAATGCCAAAGCCTCTAGATTATCTTAGTTTCCCTTTTTGTTACTGTGGTAAAATACCTTTACCAGAGCACTTTCATAGAAAAAGTGCTTCCCTAGTTCAGTTCTGGGTTACAGCCCATCCTTGCAGGAAAATCAACATGGCAGGGACTTGAAGAGCAAAGAGCAGAGAGCAGAGAGCAGTGAATTAGCACTTCCTGCTAATGCTCAGCTCAGTTTCTCCACTCTTGTGTCCCCTGCCCAGGGACGGTGTTGCCCACAGTAAGTGGGTCTTTGTATCAACCAAGATATGACCAAGATAAGACCCCACAGACCACAGACATGCCCACAGCCGAAACCTAATCTAGCCAGTTCTCTATTGAGACTCCCTTTGAGGTGACTGCAGGCTGTGCAGAGTAGACAACTGAAACCAACGGTCACATGTGTTGAGTCTTCTCAGCCACCTGCTGAGATGTTAACCATGCTGTCATTTAAGGATGTTATTATTCTTGATGTTAAAGTTACAAACCTATGCGTTTGAGTTGTTCTATTATTTTTAGTGCGTAGTTTTATAAAAACATTAGTTGTTGTAAAAGCCTATACAGTCAAAACAAACAAAAAGTAAAGGTATATGACAACCAAACCCACCCCTTGGTTCTCTTCCTGCATGACTGGTTTTGGCCTTTGTCTTATTCCTCTGAGTGCTTTGAATTTTTTCTTGAATTATTGGCTCTGGCTGTGCTTCTCACTAAAACCTGGCATTTACAGCTCAGCTCAGGGTCTTAAAAAGCTGAAGATAGCCGGGCAGTGGTGGCGCATGTCCTTAATCCCAGCACTCGGAAGCAGAGGCAGGTAGATTTCTGAGTTCGAGGCCAGCCTGGTCTACGGAGTGAGTTCTAGGACAGACAGGGCTACACAGAGAAACCCTGTCTCGAAAAACAAAAAAAAAAAAAAAAACAAAAAAAAACCCCAGCCGCCTCAAGGAACATGTCCTAAATGAGTCTCTTCTATCCCCCATTTCTCTCCTACAACGCATGAGCGCATACGTGCATAAGCCCATAAATGCATAAGCACATACTTGCAAATGTACATGCATGCCCGCACTCTTCCACATCCTGCCCCTTCTGTTTCCTGACTTGACACCTCAGGCAGTTATTTTGTCTCTCACTTTCTTCCTGGGTTGGCTCACAGTGTCCTTGCCCCCTGCCTCTGAAATGACATTTATATTCAGCTAGTGACTTTAATTGCTGCAGTGTCCAATACCTGACAGAAGTGACTGAAGAGAAGAGGGGTTTGTTGAGCTCCTGGTTCCATCTATAGGGGCTGGGGAAACATGGCAGTGACCAGACAGTCCGTTCGAGAGTGTTTACTACGGCAGCAGCCGTCACACAGCGTCGATGATAACCATCAAAGACCTGCCTCTCGTGACCCACTTCCTCCAGACATTCCTTCTGCCCTAACTTATACAGCCTTTTAAAAGAGCCACCACCTGGGGACAGGTGTTTGATCACATAAGCCTGTGTGGTCCCTTCACATTCAGACTGTGACAGGTCCTGTGTCTGACTCCGTAGTCATTGTCCTCATTGAAGACCTCATCTTATGCCTAAAGGAAGCTGCCAACTGTTGCTTTCAGTGTTGCTTTCTGCTTCAGTGTGTCTTCCACAGTGAGCTTTCAAACAGATGGACGGATAGAATGAAAAGAATTGCCGAGAGGCCACACTGGCTGTTCTTAACACTCTGTTTTGGTCAGGATGGGCCTTAGTCCCCCAGAGTTCTTACTAAGAGAAATGCCACTGGTCAGGTGGATCACGAGAAATACTTCAAACTGTTCTGAGAATCATCTAAGTCACTCACCAAAGAGTAGTTAATCGTCGATGCAGCTGACTTTCCGAGCTTACAGCATTCATGAATAGGTTGGGAATAGGTTGGGTGAAGCACATAACATGAGTCTCTTATGAAACCGGGAGAGAAACCTTTTTCATACTTCTGTCTTAAAATCCTCTACTCATAAAGGGCCATGGAGAGCTGGGTGCAGTTTGGTTAGATGATATTTTTTCCTTCTTTAGAGACCAAATACTGGATTGAACCTGGCGGGAACCTGTGCACCTTGGAGCAGCCGGGAACCTGGAGATGGAGTACAGTGAGGGCATCTTGAAACTTTAAGACTGTGCTACTCCCTCCTCAGGTCTCAGTTTTCATCTAATGTTTCCACAAGGAAGCTTCCTGGCTCTGACGCTCTGAAAGGGTTGGTGCAGAAGAAACCATTTTGGTTACTTAAGCAGAGAGTTCAATGTTTGAGGAGTCTGACAGGAGATGATTTCTGGTCTTTCCTTTAGCAACAGGCGACAGCTCAGACTCTCAGTTTCATCTGGATGGATTTGGGAATGGTTATTGTCAAGCGTTCGTGAGATGCTAAACATAGTGTGGTGAAGAAGTCAAATCTAATGTGCGTACATGAATAGAAGCAGAGCTTAATAGTCATGGCTGCACCAGCAGGGGCTGGAGAGGGTTGGGCTTTATAGCCGTCCACTGTTCTCTGTAACTTGAATTAAAAGGCATCAGTGCTTTGGTTTGTCGGTTGCTGTAGGCCTTCTATGGAAATCCTGAGTGTTTTCCAATAGATCCTAGCACCGGAGGTCTGTAGTTCTTGTGGTAGCTTTGCAACCCAAATTTTTGACCTGTGGGCAATTTCTCCTCTACAAGGGGTTCGGGGGAAGAAATTAACCAAATAATTTAAATCTAACAAGAAAGTAATAAAATGTCAATTTCATTCTGAAGTTAATGGCATTACTTCAAGTTATTTAGCACTTCGTAGCGGAATAGCTCACCAACCTGCGCTTTGCATATACATACTTATTGAATTCCACAAGAGCATGCTCTGCACATCGGCTGCCCGTGATTTGTGCCTAAATAATAACTCCTGAATAGAACTCACCGCTTTATGGGTCTTTGGTGGGATTTTTAAAAAATAAATTCTGCACAAGGGATGACATTAAAAGGGAAAAAAAGAAACATAATGTGGTTTTCCTCCTATGTAGGCTTTGCGTTAGTTTCTTTTTATTAATCTGAGCAATGAAAACCACTTTGACACACTGTCATTACTTATTATTTATTTTCACATCTTTCTTTAAAAGGGGAGGGGTTTCATTTTAACATGCTGCTAGGGTCTTTGGAATCTGGTTCCCTGGTATCAGCTGTGAGACTGAGTACACAGAACCAAGCCCAGGGGTACACACTGCAGAATCAGCTTCTCAGCAGCCATGTTTAGTGCGTGCCCGCTGGCCTGGTGTGCAGAAGTAACTCCCATTAAATTAGCAATTAAGCAAAGCAAAGCTTGACTTACAGAGCAACCCAGAACACAACAGGATGAGCGTGGTGACGGCCGCATCCTTGAGTGCTGTGTATAGCTTTTAAATGTTACCTACAAATTTATAATGTGCCTGATTAGCTTGAAATGTCAAAATCGTAACTGAAGACCCCACAGAGGATTTCTAAAGGGCGAGGTGCCTTTCCTTTTTTTTTTTGGCTTCGCTTTCTTTTCCCTCCTCAAGATTCTTCAGAACTAGCTAGCAAAAGTTTCCCGCTTAGCCTGTTAATAACTATCAGAAATATTCGCAGTATTCCCTGGGTTTCTTCACTTCTCACATGGTCAGGTTTTAGCATGCAGTCCTTAGTCTCAGACTAATTACTGGCATTTGAAGCCCAGACCTCACAGCTGTCACGAAACTTTCAGGCCATTTTTAGGAAGGCCTTGCTGTCAACAACAGAAAGAGGGAGGTGGGGGTGGGGGTCGGGGTGGGGGCTCTTATCTCAGACAATATGTGGAATTGCACCTGACTGCCAAAGCCATGGAAGAAGCTGGTGATAATATTATCACAGTAGCTACCATATGTCTTACATCAAATGAGGTTCTAGTTTTATTATCATCATCACTCGGGCTTTCTAGAAGGAGATGGGAGAGAGCTGCCACAGAGAACTGGTCCTCTGTGCAAACGCTGGCTCTCCACTGAAGTGCAGGCTTCCTGTTCTACTATAAAGGAAACAATTAAAACTCCATTTGCATCAAGAACCGGAGAGCCCTAGGTTAATTACAGGTAGGGGTATGTTTACATTTCCAGGGGCTAGCCACTGACAGGTTTTATTTCTGAGGGGGAAAATGCTGCTGCAGTTTGACTAAATCCACAGGGTTTTTTTATTTTGTTTTGTTTTGTTTTCACTCTTAAAATTCTGTGTGGCCAAAGGGAACCTGTCACTCAACGATCTTTCAAAGGTAAGCTTGGAAACCTTCATTTTCCAGGGTCTGAATGCAGTTAGAGAACCCAAAGTTCAGAACCGGAAGCCTAAACAAAGGAAGACATGGGAGGTCGATGCCTTTGTGTAGCTCAGTAGAGGGCGGGTGGCCTCGGGTATTATGATGGTTACATAACTGTCCAATTAAAACTGCGAGACAAAGTCTGAGCCATACAGGTGTGGTGTTCAGGATGCCAGGAGCTAAGAGGACTAGTCAGCCTGACAAGAATGTCAAAGAGCTAACTTCCCAGCTGGGTAAAGTGCTTGCTTTGAAAGGACCAGGACATGCACTGGATCCCAGAACATTTGTAGAAAGTAGGGAGTGATGATGTGCGCTTGCAAGCCAGCATAGGGAGACGGAGACAGGCAGGCAGGTGGCTGGGGCTATTAACCACCCTCTTCAAGACCAGTGAGAGGACTTGTTACAAAGAAACAAACAAACAAAAAGATGGGTCGTATCTGAGTTAAGACTGCTAAGGTTGAACTCTGATCGCCACATATACATACACCCCTGCACTCACCACTTCCCACATCTGCAAGGCTTCTTGCCCCAACCCTTTCTTTTCTTTCTTCCTCCCTCTCTCCCTCCTTGCCTCCTTCCCTCCTTCTCTCCTTCCCTTTCTTATGGTGCCAGAAGGAATGATGGATCAGCCACACTAACCTTCGCAGCTGCCGGGATTGTAGCTCTTGTAGGCTGTAAGTTACTTCTTTAGGTTTAGATTCAGCTGTGCAAAGCCAGAACCACAGATATGATGCCACAGGCTTTCTTGCCCAGCCAGTCACGAGCTATTTAGCTGTCAGTTTGTACCTGCAAGTCCCAGGGACTCTAGATTTAGCTGTGGAAGCCAGTCTGTCTCTTGCCAGTCTCTGACCACCGTCTCTGTCTCTCCCTGTGCTCACTTCTTTACCTTTAGTGCTCCCGGCCGCTGACAGACATTCTTACATTGACCTGTTTGTGTAGCGATTCCTGTCTGCTTCCTCGTCCTCACCCCCACCTGTGCACAAGCACAGCTGCATTCTGAAGCAGCCATTCTTGTCCAGGCAGAGGAACCAGGTGTCCAAACACTGAGCCAAATGGTAGCTTGTGATCTTCGGAGGGGGGCACTGGCTGTGGATAGAGGCACTGTCAAGATACTGGCTTCACACAGATGGCCTAGACACGGGGAGTATTCTCAATGCAGGCCACTTCTCTGAAGAAGAAATGAAATGGAAAACAATGCCAAGTTCACAGCCATAGCCACCTGAAGAAAAACTATTTGTCTTTGAAGGCTGTGAGGCAGAAACCTTATCCAGCAAATCCCATGTCAGATAAAACTGAAAGATAAGTCTTCCCCATTTTCTTTAAATTTGTAGATAGAAACAGTGGGAATTAAAAGGCTTTCTATTGAGAAGGTGAACACTCCATCCTACAGAAGGAGTATCCTCTCCAACTAGGTGTGGCGGTGTATACCTGGAATCTCAGATCTTGGGAGACAGAGGCAGGAGGATTTCTGAAAGGCCAGGTTGGTCTACATGGAACTCTACATCAGCCAGCATTGCATATGAAGACCTAATCATAAACAAACAAATGTATCTTCTGTAAGCAGAGCCACCATTTCCACCTGAAGACTAAAGTTTCCCCTTATTGTGATTACTCTAAATTAAGATACCTCAAGACGCTAGTTTTTTGGGTTTTTTTTTTTGGCCAAGATGCTTATGACCACAGTCAACTTGATGGGACTGAGAATCATGCAGGGCATTTATAAAGTATACTCTCGTGTGTCTGTGAAGATGTTTGCATTGGGTTAAGGAGGCTGTGGTATAATGGATGAATTGATCCCTTGATGGAGTCATAACATGATGGCAGGAAGTGAAGAGGACTTGGAGCCTAGTTAGAGGAAGTGGGTCATTGGGGACATGTCCTTGGCCACTATACCTTGACCTCATCCCTTCCTTCATTCTCAGTCTGCTTTATATTATCCACAAGATGGGAGATTTTACTACATGCTTCTGCAGCCATGATGCCTGCCTCACCAGGGCCCAGACTCAGCATGTTGAAACCAAGAGCCAATGGAAGTTACCAATGAAGCAGCTGGAGCGTGGTCTTCCCAAGAGGCTAGGAAGCTACTCTGCAGGAATCGATCAAGTTCAGATTTCCGAGTCTGTTGGAGACAAACCCAAATCCCTTCATCTTTGATTCAGAACTCTCATGGGGATACTCATTTCCTTCACACTATGAGATTCTCATCTCCTTTAGATGCTAGGTTCTATTCATCAGGCAAGATTCTCCCTGTGTTCAGCACACCTCCCATCTGGCTCCTACTGGCAGTTTTAGTCACTCGGTGGTACCATTTCCTACATAGAAACTCTCCCTCCTGGAGGGAGCAGAGAGACTCAGGAAGTCCACACAACTTACAAGACTCAAAGAGCTCATGACACATTATTAGACTTAGGAAGCCTGGAGGGTGGTAAGGTTCACAGGTGTCCTCCCTTCCTACTGAAATGTAAGCTGTGAGAAATTGCTGAGCAAAGCAGACCCTCAGGAGGAACTGACATTTTTCTTGTTATCACTGGCACTGGGTGGATTGGGAGGGGGCTTTCAGGTGAGGCAGCCCCTTTTACTCATCCACACTCCTTTCCTGCCCTCAAGTCAGAGAAAGCTTTCAAGCCCGTCCTCCTTGCTTGAGTGATGACCCATGTCTTAGTTGGGGTTTTACTGCTGTGAACAGACACCATGACCAAGGCAACTCTTATAAAAACAATATTTAACTGGAGCTGGCTTACAGGTTCAGAGGTTCAGTCCAGTGTCATCAAGGCAGGAGCATGACAGTATACAAGCAGGCATGGTGCAGGAGGAGCTGAGAGTTCTACCTCTTCATCCAAAGGAAGTCAAGAAGCAGACTATCTTTCAGGCAGCTAGGAGGAAGTTCTCAAAGCCCACTCCCACAGTGACACCCTTCTTCCAACAAGGCCACACCTATTCTAACAAGGCCACGCCTCCTAATAGTGCCACTCCCTGCGGGCCAAGCGTATTCAAACCACCACAGCCCATTTCTGTTTCAGATGGACAGCTGCTCTAGTTTCTCTTCAAAGCCAGCAAGCACAATCACCTCTCATCCCAGAAACCTCTGTTCTGGAATCTGTTCTCCACCACATGCACCCCTGCTTCCTTGTTCATAGCTCCCTTAGTGATGCTGGCATCTAGCTTCCTGTCAGTCTTGCTGAGGTCACTAATCCCTCTCCAAATTCGATGCTTGAGCTTTCATTTTTAAAAAACATTCTTGCAAGTCACCTACACAGAGGAACAGGGAGCTGTGATCGTGTAGAAGAAAACGTCTTCTCTGTTTGCTATTTACCTTTAACCCTTTTCCCAAAGAACCCACTAGACAATGATGTAATTAATACATCAGAGTGTCACTCTTCCCTCCATCTGTTCTGGGGGAGGATGAGGGTGAGGAGAAAGGAGTCGTAATAATAAGACATTAAAAATTGACCATATGCATCTACAGTGACTACAACTGCTAGTCCCAAATACAGATTATATTTAAAGCTGCCGTTTAAGGGCTTCGAGAGGCAAAAGACTAAGTGACCAGCGGATTTATTGACTAAGAGAATGCTTGACCTGCATTTTGTACCAGACAGAGTTTCAAGTGATTTATACATATAAGCAACTTCATAGCGACACTATCAGGGAGTCCCTATGATGGTGATGCTGATTTCACTAGATAATAGGGCCAGAGTTAAAGTAAATAGCCAAAGGCTACAGAAGCAGTGGGGAGGGGAATCAATCTGGGAGGGGCAGCCTGACTCCTACCTCTGACTCTTTCTTTCTACTTGCACCATCAAGTAGCAGAACAAACAACTAAACCACAAACTTTTTTCAAGGCAGGGTTTTATGCAGCCCATGCCAGCCTTGAACTTACTATGTAGCAGAGGATGAGTTTAAACTCCTGATCCCCCTGCCTCCACCTTCCACATGCTGGGATTGCAGGTTTGTACCATTATGTCAGGCTGCACCCATAATTTTGAGTCATCCAGTAGCTATAACAATGCTTTAAACAACCTGGTAAAATTAAATATAGTAACATATTTATTAAACCCCAAATGTCAAAAATATGTAGTGATACATTTTCTGAAAATATCTTCTGTCTCCATAGAGGCTGAACTTTTGTCAGATCTTGCAGCCAAGTTAATAATATGCCTTGAGATCATTCAAAACTATGGACTTAACCTGCTGCCCTACTGTGTACTCAGCCTATGTAAGTTTACCTGCATTTAAGAGAGCAATGTGACCAACCTTACTATGCCTTGGATTTCCCACACAACCAGTTCTACTAAACTAATGCATAGCATTAATATCAACTGTGTACTCCTGACTGACCCAGAACAATGAGTGCGCACACATGTGGGGGTGGGGTGGGGATAATCATTTGCTGAAAATGTCTGCCAGCTTGAAAGCAACCTCAAACAAAACAAACAGTCATCACAAGTGCTGGACTATAGATTGATAATGTCTGTGTGGTCTTGAGTGCTATTCTGGGTCAGTGAAGTACCTTCTTCCCTTGTAAGACTCTTAGAGAGCTCTGCAAAGAATCCCTTGTTCCTCCCCAGTGCCATGTTTTCTGTGCTGTTTGATAAATAAAGCCATTTGTTAGGGACAGGCACAACACACAAGTGACAGGAAACTATCACACACGTGCACACACGCACACGTGCACACACATGTGCGCACACACATGCACACACACAAGCATATGTACATGCACACAAATACACACACACACACACACACACACACACACACACACACACCAGATAGCCTATACACAGGCCAGTAACCATACAGATAGAAGACCAATATAGAGAGAAGGGGATTATTTAAATTTGGTTTCACTCTCAGCCAAACTCCAAGAGGAACTTTCTGTTTCATTCCCAAATGTGACATTAACATGTTTCTTTTTTCTTTCTTTCTTTCTTTTTTTCTTTTTTCCTTTTTTTTTTTTTTTTTTTTTGCACATTATTGATCTACTCAGTAAGCTAGTTTAACTGCATTGTCAAAGCTGGAATGTGGTTTGTGATTACAGCATGCACATAGCGGGGACAAGACTGGTGGCTGCCGTAATGGGCCACCCAGCTTTACAGCACACTCTTCTAGAACATTGTCCTGTCCATAGCAAAGGCTTTCGCTGCATTTTCTTTTCAATATGAGGCGCTGCTTTATTCACTCAGTCTGAAACTTTAAGGCACATGGGTGGGGCAGACAGCTATTGGGTTAGTCCATTCAACTTCAGCTGCCTGAGGGTGGGATTACAACTTCCGCTGTCACCCCCCTGTCTTATTGTGGAGAACAATGTCCACAGAATAGCAAGTACTAAAAAGGAAAAAAAAAGGCAAGGAATTTTACATTTTCACATCAATTGCTTAATATGTCAACATGTGCAGATTGGATTCATTAATTAAACTCACCCAATATCACTTTGTGCTAAGGCCTATGATAGACACCAGGCCCCGAGAACAATCATGACAAACTAGACCTCGCCCTTAGGAAGCACAAAGAAAGATAGTCACTTTACCAATACGGTAAGTGACAGCAGGGCCCGGGCAGTCTTGGGAGTGGCTGAGGTGTCCGGCATGGGCTGAGGGGTGTGGGTAAGAGAGTATTGATGATGAATTAAGGGAGGGCACATGGCAAACCAAACACCTTCCTCATTCGCTGCAGTCAAACAACTATCCCGCTGATCCTTACGGGTGGGTATAGGTGAGACCCAGAGAAGCTGCCAGCACAGCCTAGTGCTCCCTAAGCAGAGAAGTGGGGATCAACGGGCTATCTTTGTCCTACAGAACTGGAGGAAACACCACAACTGAATTAGGTACGTGGTGAACTCGACATGACCTGTTAGCCACGAGTTCAGGAATGGCAAGCGTTTGCTTTCAGTAACATTTGCAAGGGTGTGATTCTGGAATGGCGGACTATAATGGGAATGGCTGTAATGCATTACATTACACAGACAGTCCGAAGCATGTCCTCATGATGACTCCCGTTAGGGTAAGGCCGTTGACCTTTACGCTGTCTCCTTGATCTGAGGGGAGAGGGAAAGCCGCTGAGCTCCTAGTAAAACCTGCAACTGTTCTCTCTCCTTTCTTGGTAGTGGACACAGCCTAGGATAAGCTTAAACAACTGCCAAACGATCAACAGGAAGCCTGTCTTGGGCTTGCTCTGACCACACTTGCTCAGGATATCCCCATCAAGTGTTTTACACGTCAAATAGAGCACCACTTTCCACACGGAACCCAACCTGGTCCTTACAGCACGCAGTGGACCGTCTAAAAGGCAGCGTGACATGGCGTGCACTATCACGGCAGAATCACAAATAAGCAACTCTAATAGATTCATGAACAATCTCTTTGGATAACTCATTAGTCAAATGTAAGTGCTTGAGAATATGATAATACCATATATTAGGCAGGCATAAAGGGAACGGCGACATTTTATTTGTGCCAAGAGGAACAAAATGTGGTAGAGATGATTGGAGACCCTACAGTTAGGGATGAAAAAAAAAAAAAACAAAAAACCAAAAAAACAAAAAACCTGTCACATCCCACGAAAACAAAGGCACAAAGGAAGAACACGGAGGCCCAGTGGCAACCACAAGGCTATGGAAACACGGATTAAATGTTATGTATCATAGTTCTGTCACAAGAGAGAATTCTCTACCTGGGGCTATTTTAAAATTTTTTTCTTTTATTATTACTAATCATTCCATTTGTTTACATCTCAAATGATAGCCCATCTCCCTGTTACCCCCTCCACCAACCCCCCATCCCATGATATTCCCACTTCCTGGTTACCCCTCCACTACCCTCCCATCCCACATCTGCCTCCTCCCTTTTGCCTGTATGAGGGTGCTCCCCTACCCACCCATACTCTCCCGCCCCACCGCTCCAGCATCCCCCTATTCTGGGACATCAAACCTCCCTGGGACAGAGGGCCTCCCCTCCCATTGCTGTCAGGCAAGGCCATCCTCTGCTACATGTGTATCTGGAGCCAAAGATCCCTTTAGGTACACTCCTCGGTTGGTGGTCTAGTCTCTGGGAGATTCTTAATATGCACTCACGTTTTTAAGTTGTGGAGTTGGTCCTTGGTCAGTCTTGATCACTTTCCCAACAGTGACAAGAAAAAGTGATCTCACTTGGCTGTCGAGCGAGGATCACAGCTCCTCTGTTTCTCCCTCATCCCCTTTGTGCTCCCTGATCCAGTACTATTTATAGTCCTGAGAGGTTGGAAGAAGCAACAGGGTTCCTAAAATACATTCCGTGTAACCATTAAAATATTACCTGAGAGTCCTTAAGGATGTGGGGAAAGAGAGACATGTCTTACAGGCACAAAGCCTGAAGTGAAATTATTAGGTATTATCTGAAGACATAAAATCTCTATATAGGGGCTGGAGTTGTGGCCCAGTTGGAGGAAAGCTTGCACTACATAGTCCAGACGTGATGGTACATGGCCACTCTTCCTGGCACAGGCAGAGGCAGGTGGATGAGCCCTTGAATATCACCTTCAGTTACTTGGGGAATCTGAGGTCAGTCAAGGCTAAAGGCTCTTTCTCAAAAAAAAAAAAAAAAAGATAACATGTTTTATACATAAACTTAAAAACCTTTGTGCTATAAGGATATCTCAGCTTGGGGCAATAACTCAGCCTGAGCTCTTGCTGGCATGCTTGAGGTAATGAGTTCTATCCCATGTACTCCACCCCTGCTCAGAGAGAACATCCTAACTGAAGAGACAACCCATGAACTGGGAAATATTTGCAATATGTGACAAGCAAAACGTATGGATTTTTAACATGAAATAAACGTTCACAAGGCAGTTTTAAGCTTGATAAAAAAAAAATCTCAACTTAAAATGGGAAGTTTTCAAAATAAAGGAGGAGTGAGTGTTCGAGGGGTGTGCAGATGTCTCAGTGAATGCTAGCTGTCAAGTGGAAGGGCATGGCTGGATTGCCAGAACCCACACTTTCATAAGCTGGGTATAGTGTACATGCTTCTAATCCCAGTGCTGGGGACACGGGTGGAAGCAGGTCACAGGTCATCCCCGGAGCCCACTGATCACACAGCCTACCCTATTTCATGAGTCAGAGGGAGACCCTTCATAAAAGTAAACAACAAACCTCAAAATAAGTCCGATTTAGATTTTGCCTGACAAAGAACTGTTATGTCTGTCCTCTGGACACGTGTAAATCTGTGTTGGGCTGCAGCAGGGGGAGGGAGCACAAGCATGGACAGAGTCTCCTGGTCCCGGTCCCTGCGGTGGCCGCCAAGACGCTGTTCTCGCTCAGCACTCGCCACCCGGTGCCAAGTCAGGTCCTGGTTGCAGCACGATCCCGGCAAGACCCGCCTGTCGGCGCACGCCCCACCGCGTGGCCCAGAGAGCAGATCTCTTTTCGGGCTGAAAGAGTTACAGCTCGCTGGACAAAAGGCTCCTAGACGCCGGAGCAGTTTTGCACCTTTATTCCTTCTGGATGGCAGGTGGCAGGCGTGTGCGGAAGCAGGCAGGGCAGGCAGGTGGAGCAGAGAGAGAGAGCGCGCTACTCAGGTCGGGATGGTCTGATATACTGTTTGGGAGGGGTCAGGGGTTTGGCAACCGATACTTTCCATTGGTTTTGTCTGGGGACTTTGTAGTGCCTCATTTGCTTGTGGGAGGACTCAGAGTTGCTTTCTACGTGACAAATCTTACATGCGAGGCCTCTCTCTATACAGGGGTTGTGAAAGCTGTAGCTGTTTTACAGGAGTCTTCTGGGAGCGTTGGCCAAAACCATAATCTGGTCCCTCGTGAAAATTTCACAGGGTATCCCAGAAGTTTTAGCCTGTGCTCAACCGGGTGTCAGATTGCCTGCCACAGACCACTGCCCCACAAATCTGTATACATGGGACACTAGTGTCCAGCTGATTCAGTCAAGCATGAAGAACCAAGCCCAGGAATCCTGCATGCAGTGCCCTAAAGAGCTGTGGGCAGGCCCTGAGTCTCAGTAACACCAGGGCCATGGGTTACAATGTGTCCCTTTAGGTCATAGTCACCTCTTCTAGAGAGGTTTGTCTCTTGTGATCTCAGAAAGGGTTATTTTTCAAGTACCAAACAGGCAAATTTTTGAAATAGCACTTTTTGTTTCCCATGGACTTAAGAGTAGAAGAAGTGATCACCTGCATTGACGGAGCTGTGGGGGCATTACAGCCTCAGTGTACATTTGGGTATTTACTCTTAAAACACTCATAATGGAATGTACGTTACCAGACACACATGCCTCTTTGACTGCCTGCTGACTACCTGTCTTCTTTCCTGCCTACCTGCCTGCCTGTCCACCTTTCTTTTTTAGCATGTGTGTATGTGTGTCTGTCTGTTCACCCATCTCTCTCTGTCTCTCTATCTCTCTCTGTGTCTCTGTCTCTCTTTTTCTCTCTGTCTGTCTCTGTGTATCTTTCTCTGTCTCTCTGACTGTCTGTCTCTCTGTCTGTCTCTCTGTCTGTCTCACGCCCGCCCCCCCCCCGTGTGTGTGTGTGTGTGTGTGTGTGTGTGTGTGTGTGTGTGTGTGAGCATGTACAAGCCACAGTAAATATGTGTAGGTCCTACAGTCAATCTCAGGCCCTCATACTTTGCTTTACTTGTCCTATTCTACTTAGATTAGATTCTATATCTAATAATGCAGGCTTTGGAACTTAGTACACCACAGTGAGAGCCTCTGTTGCTTGAAATCTCACAGTAATAGACAGGTGAACTTGGCATTGGTTTGAGGACATTAGTGATTGACAGCAGAACAGGGGCTTGGTTCTGGCCCGTTCCATGCTATGATCTTCAAGCAGGAGTGACTCTTGTAGAAAACGTAAAACTAAATCTAAGAAGATTGTCAGAATCTGTAAAGAAACAAGGTTATCCAATTCTTGTTTTAGTTTCAAACCATGGTGAATGGAATCTATGTTGACTGCTCATGGATTTACACTAGGCAGAAGTGAGTGGACCCAAAGACTGCACATTCCTCAGTTCTTGAAGATGTCTTGGGCTCCCCTGTTTACTTTAACTGAGATCATCCTCAACCTGAAATGGTGGGCATTGTCACCATTCTAGACACTGTAGCCATTGATGTCCCCCAGTGATGGTGTGTTGGGGACCTTGGCCATATATGGAAGTCCTTGAGAAGCCAAAGGAACATGTTTATTTTTTTAAATTTAATTTAATGTTTATATTTTATTTACATTTCAAATGTTTTTCCCTTTCCAGGTCTCCCCTTTGGAAACCCCCTATCCCATCCCACCTCCCCCTGACTCTATGAGGATATTCCCCACCCACCCACCCACTCCCATCTTCCCTCCCTGGCATTCCCCTATACTAGGGCATCTAAGAAACATGTTTAAACTAATCTCTCTCTGAAGAAGTCATTGCAGAAAACTGAGACACACAGAATTCTAGACAGTGTATAGAATGTTTTGATGCTCTCCAGGAAGTTCAATAAATGTTAGACATAAAGATTGATCCCATGGACCTACCGTTCAATAAATACTCCACACTCTCACACAAAGTCCTGTGGACTGGTACATCAAAACACGTGGGATGGAATGACTTCAAGAGAGCTGACTTGAACGGACATTCCTGGTAGAGACATTGTCCCCACATGCTCAGGGGGTGGAGCAAGCCTTCTGTGTTCTGCTGTGGGCTTCTCAGATTTGGATTTTGAGTGAAAGGCCCATGGAATGAGAAGGGAGTAAGCAGATTCAAGTTTGTGCTCCTTGGGGATATAAATGGTTTCTCACGCATTGGGAAGGAGAGGTTCCCAGTCCTCAGTTCAGGCCTGGGCTTATGTGCATGGACACACACACACACACACACACACACACACACACACACACACACCTGCTTCCCCAACACACGCCAGAATAGAGACAACCCAGCAGCCGTCTGTCTCTCTCTTCTTCAGTATCACAGTAGGGCTGATTCCCTATACTCGGCTTTAATGCTCATCTTAGTATGCTCACACTGTGTTTATTTGACCATGTTTTCTGAAAGACTTTCACTCGACACATTTGCCGAGGGCCTGGAGTGCAGCATGTAGTAACTTTGCTTTGGAATGGCACATTAATTTTTAAAGCTGATACATTACAGTTCTGTATCTGTGTAGTATTTACTAGATGTGACAGTACATGCTAGGACCTTGGGATCATGCTTTTTCCATCGTTCTGTGGCCAAGCCGAACCTTCCTAGGACTAGAGACTGAGTGATGACTTCACTATTCATGTCTAGTTGGCAACTTGTGCCTCCCATCTGGGCTATTCCACATCCTGTCCTACGGCTATAAGTTCAAATCTACCCTTTTCTGAGCCCTCCTGCCCTGTCTTGCTATTTTCTTTGCTTTGTATTATGTCAAATTCAAAACTTTAAAACTCAGCTTCCTTTGAAATAATTGTAGACTCTAATGCAGTTCTGAAAAAGAACACATAGAGCCTATGTTACCCTACGCTAACATTCCTGGCTAGTAAAACCTTGCAAACACATACGCCACAGTGCCATAGTCACATAGTAACAACATGGACAGAAGCTAGATACAAAGCATTATGGATCCCTTCCTTCTGGTGGCACTTTTCCACCAGGCATCCTTCTTCTGCCTGTGGATTCTAGTTGCTCCAACACCTCGTTGTCCCTGCTGGATTTTAAGCTGAATAGCTGTTGTACTGTTTCTGGTCTTTCTGTTCTGTCCCCTTCTGTCCACCCCTTTTGTGATGCTATATCATTTGGTTACTATAGTGCTGTATCGTTTGGTTACTGTAGCACTGTGTCATCTGGTTACTATAGTGCTGTATCGTTTGGTTACTATAGTGCTGTATCGTTTGGTTACTATAGTGCTGTATCGTTTGGTTACTATAGTGCTGTATCATTTGGTTACTATAGTGCTGTATCTTTTGGTTACTGAGCTCTGTTGCACAGGGTAAGCTTCTCCCCTGATTCTTTTAGGAAGAGATTCTAGCTGTTCCAGGACTCTGCCTTCCCCTGTAGATTTTAGGATTGACTTCTTAGTGGCTATAAAAGTCTTGCTTTGTTGTGATAGGAATGGCAATCAATTCGTGGCTTAGGATACGGTTCACATGCACTGGGTTGACTTTTCTGTGAGTTCAGCAAGCCTCTCCACTGATTTAAAACTTTTAAGTGTCTTTAATCATATTTTGTGGGGTATAGCCTAACATTTCTGTTCATGTTAGGTTTATACCTAAGTATCCATTTTCTTTGGGGTCTTTGTAAATGGTTTTGAGTTTCACGTTTTATTGCCATATGACCACTGTGAATAAATAGAAATACAGTTGTTTTGTGCCTATCCATCTTTTCTACTGTGATCATACATAGCCTACTATTCCTAAAAGCTCTTACTCATGTGTATGTGCATGGTCATGAGTGTGTAGATGCACGTGCATGTGCATGTGATGTACACATGTGTGACTATGTGTGTAGACAGAGCTGGGGGTCTGGTGGGTTTTGTGGGACTGGTCTATTCTTCCAGGTTGTCAAGTGTATGGAGATAAAGCTTCTCCTAGCATGGGGTTGTTGTCTTCCCAGCTGCTGCGGTGATGTTTATATTTTATTCTGGTGCTGATGGTGCCTGTCTCCTCAATTAGATTTTCCTTATCCTTGATGGAAGGAAAGCAGTAGCTTTTATGGATTTTGTTGACAGATAAGCTTTTAGTTTCATTGATTTTTCCCCATTTTGTCTTGCATTGTTTCTCTTCTTTATACTCAGGATCACATCCCCTAGTTTTTATACTTAGGATCACATTGTCCTTGTCCCTAGACAAGGAAGGAGAGCTTTTCTCTCATTGTTCCTTGGTTTCTTCTTGTGCTGGCTGGCTTCTGTTGTCCACCAGACATTCCTCGGAAGAGATTGAAGAACTTCTGAGATCAGACGGGCATGTGGGCATGTCTGTAGGAAATTGTCTTGACTATTGATTAATGTCAGGAGGCCAGCCCACTGTGGGTGGAACCACCCCTAGGCAGGTGAACATGAGCTCTATAAGAAAGCCAGCTGAGAGCATGCCAGACCGTGAAATAGCAAGCAGCACTCTTTCATGCTTTTTGGTTCTCATCCTGTCTGACCTCCTGCCCTGACTTCCCTTGACGACCGACCGGTGACCTGTGAGATGAAGTCATTCCTTTCCTCCTCAAGTTGCTGTTGGCCTGGTGTCTATCAGAGCAATGGAACATTTCTGTCTTTTCTTCGAGTCTTCTGTGGTGGTGGATGGTTCATTTCTTTCCCTTTCCAAGGTGATACGCCCCCTTCCCAGTTTGCTTCCAGTGGTCTCTGGAAGCATGTCGTTGTATCTGGTGACTTCGGCTTTCTCTTTCATATCTTCACTCCCTATACACTCGCTATAGTTGCCCCTCCATTCTACCCCAAAGTTCACCCCACCCCAGGCATAGCCCACTACTCAACTTCTTATTTTTCCTTTCCACCAACGCTTCATGCCAGTAGCAGCATGCCTGCCTCTACCCTCGCCTCCCTCAGTGGGGTACTCATGACTCACTTCCCTTCTGATGCTGTTTCCTGGCTCCTCCCTTTCCTGGCACTAACTGCTCCCACTCGCAGCACACAGTAACCTCTGTATTTTATTTTCTATCTCCTGTCACCTGGCCTATAGCCTGCCTGTTTCCTATGAGGCCGTGATCTTTGGCATCACCTTGTGATTGGTGTTTTTATACTAAAGAATATTCGATTGCTTGGCCAGTCACTCATCAAACAAATGCCTGATGGGCCACGTCTCTGTTAGAATTGGCAGGCTGACTTTGGGCCAGCTGCTGCTCTCTGGCCCAGCTGTCACCAGCACCAGAAAGTAGTGTGGCTTCCCAGAATGCTGGGCCTAAGAAACATGTTAAAGCTAAAAACGCTGAAGGTAAAGAGCAATTTAAAATCCCTGGCTGGGTATGCCGATCGCATGACTTGTGATCTGTACCGATTTTATTAAAAAGAGCTAAGTAGATTGTTGGATGATTGATACATTATATCTGAACTGTCACTTTTTAAAAAAGTCATTAATACTTTTAGGCTGAAGTTCCTTTGAGTTACATTCATCTGAAATTCACCCAGGAGTATCAGGGAGATGGCTTTCTTCCCTTAAGATGTCAGAGAACGGTAAGATTGGTTTATAGAGAGTTACTGAATTTATAGGATCTAAAATTTTAATTTTTTAAATTTCTAAATTTTGTTATTTCTTTGTGGGAGGTCACATTCAAAATCTTGCTGGCGCTTCTCAAGCCCAGGTATGTAAAACCTACTCAAGGACTGGCTGTATTGCCAGGTGTGGTGGACCATGCCTTTAATCCCAGCACTCAGGAGGCAGAAGGAGGTAAGGACCCTGTGAGGTTGAGGCTAGCCAGTTCTAGGACATCTGGGCTACACAGTGATACCCCCTCCCTCTCCAAAAGAGTTGGATCTGAGAGATTTCCTTTCCTTTCCTGGACAGGAATGGCAGGCAAATATGCACACCCCTTCCTCCCTCTCCTCTTTGTTGTAGCTCGCTGCTGTGGCATTGCACGCTAGATGCAGGACATTTACCGCTCACTGACCCCGCCCCCCATTTTCATCTCCAAGCTTCCACACAGATTTCCCCCTCATCGAATCTTGCATTCATGGCATGTTTTTGTTTTTCTGATTCTTTTATCAGTACTCTGTGCAACAGGTCACGGGCCTTTTCTCTTTCTTCATGTACAGTGCTCACACATCTGTACAGGAGCACCCCGATTCCTGTTCTCACTTCAGCTTTGACTCCCTAATTGAAGCTTATCTTAAGGTAAAGGTCTCTGAGTTTGCTGAGAGTACAACAAAGAAAGATGAGAAGTTTATTAAGCAGCTAAGAAGGCTTGACTTAGTCTTTGGGAATTTAGCTTAGCTCTGCCCACAATTACTCAGCGTTATATCCTGTGAGGCACTAGGGATGCAGGGTGAGTTAATATACATTCTTAAACCAAAATCTAGATACTCTAGACAGCTTGACAGCTGAGGACACACAACTGGACAGCCGAGGACACGCCCCCTGGGCCGTAAACACCTATACTTGCTTTGGGCACCTTGTATTGTTGAGTGAGAAATGTGTGTTAGAGATGATTCTGACAAGATTCCTGAGCCACCCCCGGACCAACAGATGGAAAACCATTAGGGGTGATGCTGGCAATCTGTGGAGATTTAGGGAAACCTGCAGTGAGAAGAGCTGTTGGGGACAATGGCACAGACATTCTCCTTGCATTTGAGAGGCTGTGAGCTTGCTGTTGAGTAGCAAGGCTGGTGGGAAGGGCTGAGCGGTGAGCAAGGCCACATCGAAGGGCTGTCTGGTCCTGCTAGGAAGCTTCACTCAAACCTGAGCCAAATGACCTTGAGGAAGTGGGGGAGCCATTTAGGTGGGGAGAACCTTGAGCATGTTAGTTCTTCCACAAGATCACCCCTAACTACACAGAGGGTATGAAAGGGTATAAAACCAGAAAGCCTCCAATTTTAGAGGCTGCGTTCTACATGTGCAATTAAGAGAAACCTCTGAAAGCCTGTAAAACACAAGAAAATGAAAAGGATTTTAATGTTATTTTAAAATACTGCAATGGCCTTGTTCTAATGGACATGCCTAGAAATGCAGAGCAAAAGAAAACGAGGAGCAGAATAAAATCTCCATGAGTCTTCAATGTGTGTGTGTGTGTGTGTGTGTGTGTGTGTGTGCGTTTGCAGTAGACGCAGATTATTTATGAGAGTTATTTCTATTACTATTCACCTAAGGGGTGTGTTTGGCTCCACACGTCAAACTTGGGTACATTATAAGCAGAAAGAAGGGTTCAGAGCATCTGGGGTCTGCTTGGGGAATTTCACTTTTGACTTCTCTTTTCAGAAACAAAACTTTGGTAAACATGACATAAAATAATCTCACAATGAAAAGGTTTTTGTTTGTGATTTCTTCATTTCTTAACTGTCATAGAAGCCAGGAACGGGATTTCAGCTACGTGAGCAGCTTGGCTCTTTCCTATGACTCCATTCTCTGAAAAGGGTTAATTAGCCAACGGGTTGGCTTTTTAAAAGAGAGTTTTACGTGTTGTTTAGAGTGATGGTTAAGTTACATGGCATTGGGCCAGGCACGAGGTGCCCTGCTATTTGGTCAAATACATTCGGAGGTTGTTTGAATGAGATTCACACACAATGCAATAGACTGGGAAAGGCAGATTGGCTTTGCCAGTGTGTGTGTGTGTGTGTGTGTGTGTATGTCTCCTCCAAACAACTGAAGACCTGGCTGGGACTAAAAGCCTGAAGAGAGTGGATTAGTGATGCCAATACATTGGGTAGAAAGCCTCTTCCTGTCTTTGGTCCCAAATCCAAACCTTGGTCTTTCTTTGTTCTTTGACCTGCCAACTTTTGGACTGGCCCCTGAGCTGCCTGAATCTCTAGCTTGCCCGTGAGGACTCCTCTCCACAATGACATGCAACAAGTCACCTTGGTCCCGCTGTGCACTTTCCAGCAGATACAAAATCATGATTTGTCAGGGGGACTTTGAGTCACTGAAAAGTAGACTTTCCAGGCAGGCCTGACCTGTGAGCTGTGGTCCCACGAATCCTAGGATAGCTGTTAATACAGCCAAGGTATGCATAGATGACAGTAAGGTATCACTGTACAAGAGGTCAGACATCAGGTTTAGAGCTGCATGGGAACTGGAAGAGAAGAATTCTTGATTGTGTAAGTTTCTATCTCCACTCCCCGAGACCAGTGAACGGTACCCGAATTCAGCAACTAGCGGGGTTGCTGGTGCAGCCTTGGCTTTCCTTTTCTGATTAAGAAGACTTGGGGTGAGCAGGAGAGGAGAGGAGAGCCTCTTTGGTAATGTGCAGCTGTGTAACATGAGCTGTTGGAGACAAAGCTCCGCAGCTGTGCACAGCTGTGTGGCTGGCACAATACCGTCCTTCTTGCTGGGCAGAGGCCCCCATTTCCCACCTGCAGACTGTCTCACAGGCAGGCAAGCCTTCAGCCAAGATGGAATTTCCTCCTTGACTCAAAGCTGAAAGACACTTCACCACTAATACCCTGCATGCAGAGATAGCAGGGGGGCAAATAAGTTGGCCCAGAACAGCATCAGCCAGTTGACTTTGGTTCTCATGTAGATGGCTCTGTTTACCTCCCTTGACTTTGGCTGAAAGCACGTTTTTGTCTTCACTTTCCAATGTACACAGTGATTGCTAGGAACATGTCAACATCTCGGGTTCTAGGCCAGCCTCAGCTTCTGTGCTTGAGTATAAGGGACTCTTCCTCATTGCTCTGCTCAAGCACCCGATACAAAGCAAGTGGGCTCAGAGTTCAGAGGAAATCAGTCCATTGTGCAGGACCAGCCTGGTGCTAGGGTGGCTTGGTCCACGGTGCTAACGGGAAGCAGAGAAAGGGAATTACAGTGCTCATCTGACTTTCCTTACTTCCCTTTTTATTCAGTCTGGGACCCCTGGGCCATTGGACAGTGCTACCAACATACAGGGTGGGTCTTCTGTTCCTCAGTTAAATTTCTCTGGAAACTCCGTGGCAGATACACTGAGAAGTGTGCCTCACTAATGCTCCAGGAGTTTCCTCACCCAGTCGAGTTGGTGATGAAAATTATCTATCACAGTCAGCATTGGGGAGCTTCTAAGAGAGAGAACAGTCTAGACATGGGCAGAGATCCACAGGCTACGCTTCTGGCATATGTAGATATGTACTTTGAGAATGGTCCCCATAGGCTCACGTGTTTGAATGCTTAGGCACCAGTTAGTGTACTGTTTAGGAAGGATTAGGAGGTAGGGCTTTGTCGGAGGAAGTGTGCCTTTAAGGGTGGGCTTAAAGCTTTAGAAGCCTGTGACAGGGCCAAGGTCTCTCTCTGCTGTCTGTGGACCAGGATGTAAATCTCTTAGCTACTGCTCCAGCATCATGCCTGTCTGCTTCCTGCCATGTTGATCATGGACTGACCCTCTACAACTGTTAAATGAGCTACTGATGGAATTTGTTTTTTAATAAGAGTTGCCTTGGTCAAGGTGTCTCTTCACCGCAATAGAGCAGAGACTAAGACAGTAGACTTCTACAGCACATGGGTTTAGCTTGCTTAGAGCCCAGTCTGGATCAGCTACAAGTCTCCCGGGTGAAGTGAAAGTAGCAATTTGACGATGAAGTGCTTTCCACAGGCTCCCGGGGTTAAGTGCACCCAGGTGGTGATGCTATTTTGGGAGGTTCTAGAAACTTTAGGAGAAGGCGCCTAGCTGGAAGAAGTAGGTCAGTCCCTGGGGAATGGGACCGCGAGGGCAGGACCCCCACCTTTCTCTAGTCACAGTAATGCAGGAGTAACTAAAACAGGGCTGAACCCGAATTATGCTCTCTTTTGCAGGTGTGGCCCCTTATTTGCATGCAGTGCTTTCCAAATGCATAGTCTAAGAAACAGAATTTTATAAACACTGGGCTTTTGAAAAGAAAGATCTCATAAATCATCTCTGTCTAAATGTTTACCCACCAGTATATATACTATTAACTTTATGGAAATAGGTATCACTTTGGTACTATACATACAGCCCAGGGTAGTAAACATGTCTGCAAACTCACACCGATAACATCTTCTAGTAAAAGTATAACTGAGATAATGTGATCATTGGAATTTAATGAGTTTGTTTTCTTGGTGCGCGCGCGCGCGCGCGCGCGCGTGTGTGTGTGTGTGTGTGTGTGTGTGTGTGTGCGCACGTGTGCACGTGTACACATAGTTAAGCGATAACTTCAACTGGTGCCCCTCCTGTGACATCCATGTCATATTTTGAGATAGGAACTCTCATTGGCTTGAAACTTGCCAATCATGCTAAACTGGCTCTCCCAAGCCACAGGGGTCTGCCTGTCTCTGCAGCCCCAGTCTGGGTTACAAGAGCTTGCTACTGTCTCCTACATTTTTACACAGGTTCTAGGGGTAGAACTCAGGTCCCCATGCTTGCATAGCGAAGGCTTTTATGCTTAAGTTGATAAAAATCTTCTAAGTGTTTCACCAGTTACCAAACTGATAATTTAGACTAGACAGAAGCAAAATCCCCTTATCTTTGTCTCCGTGGAAGTGTTAAGTTGATTTCTTTGGGCACTCAATGCCGCCAGCCAGCACGCTACCCTCTGGAATTACTATATTTATGTGGCTTGTATTTTTTTTTCAAAGATCAAAAAAAAAAAAAAATCATGTATCTTTAACCACAGCAATTGTGACAGTGCGTATCACTGCCTGCCTGTTCTAATTCCATGATTGCATATATTTGCACAAATTATATAATAAGGTGCAATTATGATAATTACAGAGGAATAGGCAACAATTGAAAAAAATTACAAAGTGCCCCTAAAATAACTCTAAATTATAAGAAAACCATCAGACAAACCAGTACACAAAAAAGGAAGTGTTTGAAGATGAACCCAACTGTAAAACAGCAAGCATCCCAGTGAGGACCCGTTGACTGAGCACACCGATCCGAGTGCTACAGCAGGACGGAACCAGCTAAGGGTAAGGTCTTTTGATTACAGTATGAGTGGCTAACACTGTGGCTTCCCAAAACATATTATGACAAGAGAACCCTTCTCCTTGCTTATTTCTTATTGTTACTTCAGAGACAAGAGGAAGGATAATTACTCAGTCATCAAGCCCCGACAACTCTATGGAATTTAAAGTAGGATGAGCTGGCTCCTCCCTATAAGCACTGTCTCCAAATGCATGTCATTTCCAAGGATATGTAGTCTGACGATCTTTGTCTAATAATTTTCTTCTTAGGAAAATCATAGCCATAAGACAAATGAGGTGACTCACACATTGGAGTCATCTATAAATTGTCGTGTCTTTTATTTACATCCCAATTTCTCACTTTGCTTTATATTTCAGACAAATGTCATTAATATAAAAATTGGGGAGCTTGTCTCTTTGGTTTCTTGTGCAGTTATTTTATTGAATCCGTGGCTACATCCTGACAGATCATGACAATGAAAAATACACACTCTGACACTCTAGAATTCTTCATAAAGCAACTTAGATTCATCTCCGCACTGTCTTTTTCATGTCCCTGCCTTTTCTAAGCACTGAGCTGAGTTTCTTATTTACTATATATGCAATGTTACATGGTAAGCCCATGTGCTGAGGCTTCCCATCAACACAATGCCCATTTTACAGATATGGAAACTGACTCCTTATGGAGAGAGGTTCCAGTGGTTACAAAGTACTTGAGTCCAAATGTGAACTGGTCAACATGTTGTGACTTCAAGCAGTGAGTGTACAGGTTATGAGGCTGTGGGGGGGGGGGAGGTTATGAAGCCCTGTGGATACAAGGATGGGTGTGGTATGGCCACAGCAGAGGTGTCTTGCAAGTAACAGAGACACAGACAGCAATGATCAAAACAGAAAGTCCTGAGATGCCTGAAGGCCTATACCATGAAACCAGGGCAACACCAGAGGCCTCTTAGGATGGTCCAAAAGATGCTCTATGCATTTTATAACCTGGAAACAGTTTTAATAAACACTGGGAAGTGATACTGCAAAGGCAGGGTGAATCAGAGTCCTTGAGAGTTCAGACTAACACATAATTACATACCTGCACTTTCAGGTTTTCAGGGCAGTGATGCATGCTCGAAACATACACGGAGTTACATGATTAATGCTAAATGCATTTGTTAGAGCAAACGGTCATTAAGCATCGTCTCTGGGTCAGTCATTACGGAAGGCTGCCAGAGCGCGAGAATAAGTAACCGGGGGAAGCGCCTGCCTTCACGTGGAGTACCTGCTGTACTGGGAAGGGAAGGGAACGTGTTGGAGGGGCACACACAGGACAGTTCCGAGCACAGTGTCCTAGAGAAAGGAAGTCCGGAAGAGAAGTTGTGGAGTGCCAAGTAAAGAAGAAAGGCACGAGCCTAGTGTTTGGGGCAGCTACTGTGCAAGAGGCCAGAGAGGAAAGAGCAGGCTATGGCCCGGATGCACCCCTGAGTGTGTTGTCAGAACCTTATCACCAATCTGAAGGAGTTAGAAGGTGGGGCCTGTGGAGCACGTGACAGGACTGATGCCTTGAAAAAGACTCACCCGTCTGCCAGGAAAGAAAATAGTGACAGAAAAACTGTCTCCCAGGAAGTGGGCCCTTGCCACACACCACATGTGCAGGTAGGGGCCTTGACCTTGGACTTCTCGTGATTTAGATCTGAGAGAAGGTACATTTCTGTTGTTTATAGCCTACCCACTCAGTGGTGGTTTACAACAAGCTCCTGTTGAAATTCAGTCTTCATTTTGAGATAAAAGTGCCATCAAATTATGATGGTAAGAAGTGAGGCCTTTGAGACGTAATCAGGATTGACTGACATCTGTCATCAAACTGCCTTCCAGATATTTATGTGAACATCTATAGATCTGGGCTGCCCCGAACCCTGGTCGGAGAAGCTTCTTTTTGCATTGGGCAGTGGTTAATACGGAGGCACAGTACTGTTCAAAGTGCTGAGGAAAAAAAATGGCTGCAAGAGCTCAGCCACAGAGGGAACATCAATATCCCCCACTGACCACGCCCCACCGGCCATGCCTCTACTGACCATGCCCCACTGACCACACCCCCTGACCACGCCCCACTGATCACGTCACACTGACCACGCCCCCATGGCCATGGCCCCTATAAAGCTTGTAGAAGATTGGAGAAGAGAGAGTTGAAAGAATGTAAAAGCTGGAAGATGGGGAGGAATGCAGTGAATGCTGTCCTCTGGACATAATATGGCATTATATACAATAACACACAGCAGCTGTGGTAACCTACACATGATCTGTCAAGATCAGGCCAGTTAAAGGCACCCGCATGGACTGGGGAGGGGCTTCGGAGGCCTCACCCCTAGCTGTAGGACTGCAGTTGATGGCTCCTGAGGGAGCCAAGTCATCTTTCTCTAGGAGTGTGGCCACTGGTAGGTTCCCTATATTCCAGTGACACTAAGTTCATATGCATATGAGCAGCCCTAATTGGACTCAGAGGGTTAAATAAAATTATGTGGTGACATCTTCTGGTGACATCCCCATGATTCGATACCACTCAGGACTCCGCCAGCAAGACAAACATGCATGGTTTTCCACTCAAGTGAGACACAAGAGCAAACACACCAAGACAGAAAATAGACCAAAAATAAGAACCTGAGAGAAATTTAGCGGGTGTGGAGGCACAGGTAAGAGGAAATGTTGGGTGGCAAGTAACACTAAATGCAGAGAAACAGAGAAGAGGGCAATGGACCCCCTGAGGTAGTAACTAACGTGGGTTCTAGGAGCCGAACTAGGGTGAGCTGGAAGGAACAAGAAGTGTTGTTAACAGCTGGGCTGCCTCCAGTCCAGGATTTCATGCCCAAGAACTGGTCTCACCTATAATTAATGGGAGTCTATTCACATAAATTAATATAATTAATCTCCCAATCACACCCAGAAGCCCGTCTCCCAGGTGGTTCTAGAATCTATCAAGTTGACAACACTATCCATCTTGGCTAGAAGAGAATAAACACAGGAAACCATGACAAAGGCTCAGTTTGGGTCCCAGAGAAGGCTGAATTTCACAGTACCTGTGGGGCACTCAAAGAGATTTGTCTAGTAAATACTTGCACATACAGATCTGTAGCTCAGAAGAGATACCCATGGTCAAGATAACAACAGATTCCTTTCATTAATCGTGTATATGTCTAAAGAAAGACATATGATGAGACACACCCAGTTTCCAAAGACAGTTCTATCTTTTAGAGAGCTATTCCCGCTCCACCTGCCAGTCAGAAGTACTGCCATGTGATTCTTCTCATGCCCACACGCACCGATCCCAACCTGGTGGGACAGCTCTCTACTTAACGCAGGTTTTCCTCTAAAATTTGACACTGATTGCCATTCATTCTCTTCTCCCATCTTAGACAGACTTTCAAGAATAAGTATCTGATCAGGAAGTTCAGAAGTTCAGCTATTATTTTTACTGCCTTTCTTAATTCAAATTCTTACTTCACTCCATGAAAGACAGAACCACTACATTTCCTCCGCTGGGGAAATGGTTCCTGAGAGAAAAGCTTCTATCAGACTCTGCAGGGAGGAGCCTGAAGAGGGACTTTCTTCTAGATGCTCACAGAAGTCTTACTTTGGGGAGCAGTGTGCCTCTTCATTCTCCATCTTAAGAGTGCTTTCCACTTGCCTGGATTAACTACCCAGGAGACACAAACTTTATCAAACATTTTTTTTTTTTAACATTAGCTTGGGGATTTGTGTTGTTAGGTAAGTGCTTAAAACCATTTTCTGCTCTTCAGTTAAGAAAGAGCAAAGGACTGTGACTTCTCCAAGATGAGATGAGCGTTCAGGCAGTTGGGCCATGCCAGCTTTCTGCATATCCAGGAAGACTGGCTGGTGATGGAAGGTCACAGTGGACAACTTCTTTCTGAACCAGCTCTCCACAGCTAAAAACTTACCCTCTGCTCTGCCGAGGGGCACTGCAGACAAAGCAGATGACACATGATCATTCTCCTTGTTTGCATTGATCAAACAAGCCCAAGCATACACTGTTGGCAGTTTTTATTTTCTGGACAATCCACACACAAAGCCCCAGTTCGCAAATGACTGGTAGAAGAAACAGGTTTCATTTTAGGAAAGCAATTCAGCAAAACAGAGCAGACATTTTGTCTTCACAGGTAGAAAAGTTGGGCTTAACTATCATCAAAGCACATAGCTTCCCCAGTCACTGTTAAAGTGAGAGTTAACTATTGTTATTTGTTTTCTTTTATGTATGTGTTCTGTGTGTGTGAATGCTCATGACAGCCAGCGTGTAGTCTTTATTAGCCGCTGCTCCTCAGGCTCTGTTCTTGTTTCTTTTTGACAGTGTCACTGGCCTGTCTCTGCCTCCCCACTGTAGAGGTTATAAGCACACAACACCATGCCTTACTTTAAAAATCATCTGGGTATGAAAGTCAGGTCCTTGTACTTGCAAGGCAAACACCTTATTTACTGAGTTGGCCAGCCCCAACAATTCTGTTTCTTAATGGTTAAACAAGAAAGGGGATGGTTTCTGAGTTAGACATGGGTCCACAGCAGAGAACTATCCTCAGTTCCACACCTTGTTTGCATCCTTTCTCTCCAAACCTTCTATCTCTAGGCCAATCAGGCCATCAGAGTGGCTATCAGAGGATGACCACAGACATCAGGAACCTGGTGTCACGAGGAGCTGCTGGGACATTTTTTTCTGAGACAGTGAGGATGGAATGGTTATGGGGAAGGGCTCTCTGCACCTTATGCTCAGGAAGCTCCCACGACTCTGACTCAGGCTGAATATCCACACCGGAATTGGAGATGAAGAGGAATTACTAGCAATGACACAGAAAATAAACAAAGTTCTTCACTAATTTTAGCTTTTATCAGTATATACCATATGGAGCAGATAGATATAGTATATAGTAGATTTAGTACATAGTATATACGGTATATAGCTGATAGACATAGTATATAGTAGATTTAGCACACCCAGATCAAAGGCTAAGACGCCATCGGTGCTTACAGTCGCTCCTCCCTTCCAGGCAGTCAGTCATCCGAGCCCCACCTGGGATAGCTGCTAACTTATCTTCTTGTCACAAATTCATTTAGGCGGTTTTGAGTTTGACACGTACTCGGACTTACCCAGCTGCTTTTCACAACTGTCTCTTCACCCATTCAGCATTCATGCCAAGTACTTCCTGTTGTCCTAGCTGCCTTATGGAGTTCCACCTTGAGTATACTGCAGTTTGTTTGCTCAAACACTGGAGGATTTAGGAGCTAATCCCAGGACCTGCTATAGACATCCTTATGCAATCCCTTTAAGGGAAGTGTGGACGCCTATGGGGCAGCTGCAGCTGTCAACATGCTTGTGTTCTCCCATCTTTCCAGAGTCCCTGACACTGCCTTCTCTTTGCAAACACGGAACGACCCAAGGGCCTGTGCAACAGACTTCTGCTCTTTCCTTTGCCTGGCGTCTATCCATCCTGCTCCAGTAAAATCACTTTCTGTGTGTCTATCACCCACATGCTCAGGTGAGACTCCTTCCCTGCAAGAGTCAGCCTGAGCCTGAGCCAATTAAAGTCTCACCAGCTTGTGTTATCGCTGTTTTGTTGATGTCTAATTCCTGTTGGGTGCAACTCACCTATTAAACTATACTGCTGAGTAGATTTTCGCGATTCAGAGATAGATCAAAATATCGCCATAGTTAATTCTAGAACATTGCCACTACCTTAAGAAGAATCCGCTCATCTGTTAGTTGTCACTAGTCTGCCCACTCAGACTAGGCTTGAGCAAGTGTGCACCAGAGTGGATGCACCAGGAAAATCCTAGACGAATGGAATTACACAATATAGGGTCTTTGTGACTATATTTTAAAAATTTACTTTAAAAACTTTTAAATCACTTGTATGTATGTCTCTGTCAGCAAGTGCACATAAGTGCAGGTGCCCGAAAAGGCCAATAGGCTTTGATCACCCTGAAGCTAGAATTGCACAGTCATGAGCCACCTAATGGGGATACTGAGGGACGAACCTGGGCCACTGCAATAGCAGTGCTTGCTCTTAACCGAGTCACCTGTCTCCAGCCCATAAGTACATTTTAAATTCAGTGTAATGATTTCATGGGTTTATGACATCAATTAGTATTTCAGTCCATTCTGTGACCAAATCATCATTCAGCTGGACAGCTACATCCATTCGAGAGGGGACGGACGCAATGTGGCTCTAATGTGGTACGGTAGTGTACCTTTCTATCTATCCATGGATATATCTGTATATTATATATGTGTATATATGGTTTTATATATATATATGCAAATATAAAGAAACATATAAAGAAACATATATGATGTATAAATATATAAAGAAACATATAATATATAAAGAAACATGTTATATATAAATATAAAATATATATAAAGAAATATATATGTGTGAATGTTGTGGTATATCTCTGTATATTCTGTATACATGTGGGTGTGAAGGTATATATCTCTGTATATTCAATTCTTAATTCTGTACTGGCAGAAAGCTAAATGCTGCTAGGATCTTGGTACTGTTATTTCTATGGCCCATCACTGTTTTCATAGTTTGTAAATATTTACTTTCCCTCACTAGCCTGGAAACAATCTAGAATTGTATCTGATTGGCTGTAATAAAGATCTGATGGCCACCGGGCAGTGGTGGCGCACACCTTTAATCTCAGCACTTGGGAGGCAGAGGCAGGCGGATTTCTGAGTTTGAGGCCAGCCTGGTCTACAGAGTGAGTTCCAGGACAGCCAGGGCTACACAGAGAAACCCTGTCTCCAAAAACCAAAAAAAAAAAAAAAAAAAAAAAAAAAAGATCTGATGGCCAATAGCTGGTCAGGACATGGAGAGCAGAACTTCTGGACAGAGAGAGGGACCCTGGGAAAAGGGGAGACACGAGAGATTTGCCAGTGGGCACGGAAGTGAAGAGATGGACCAGCATGGAGTAGAGAGGTAGAGCTAGCTACGTGGTGACGTAGTGCCAGGATTAGTCGGGTTACACTAGCGAGCTGGCTGGGACACTGTCTTCACTAAAAGGCCTAAGCTTTAAGATATGAAAAAGCCTCTGTGTCATTATTTATATCTCTGGTGGGTCCGAGAAAGTCCATGTGTATACATATATGTCTGTGTCTATGATGTACATGTATATATATAATTTTTCATACAATATTCTTTTATTTTCCTCATCTCTTCCCAGACACTTGTCACTCACCACCTTCTCACCTACTCAACTTCATGCTCTGTCTTTATCTGTCTCTCTGTCTCCCTTTCCCTCAAACAGAAAACAAAAAAATGAAACCAAAAGGAAAAATAGCAAATGAAACCAAAACAAAAGCAAAAAGCTCACAAAGACATGGAATATGTTTGGGCTGGCCAACAACTCCTGGGCACGGGGCCTGCCTCGGAATGAGTGGATATGCCCACTGTAACTCCAATGGAAAAAAAATCAACTTTCCCGTTCGTGTGTGCGCTGCCACCGTAACTGAGTTCATACGTGCATCGGTCCTGTTGTGTCTGGAAGACACTCTTTCCCCAGAGCCGTCCATCACCTCTGGCTCTTCCAGTCTTCCTGCCTCCTGTTCTACACAGATGTCTGAGCTTTGAGGAGAGGGCTTTGAAGACATCCCATTCAGGGCTGAGTGCTTCGAAGTCTCTCACTCTGTACATTGTCTAGTTGTGGGTCTCTGTTAGTTCTCATGGACTGCCTCTCTGATAAGGGCTTCGTGAGGCACTAATGCGTGACCACAGCAGTAGTTTCTCTAATGATAATTGCCTAGAGCAGAACTTTTGGGACATTTAGTAACTCTGTCTATAACCAGACTGAAGGCCACCTTTCCAGCTCTCCCCTCTCCCAGCTGAGTAAGTGATACGGTTTCTTCACATCCTTGCTAGCACCACCTGAAGTGAAGTGAAGCCGTATCATACTGCGGTGGTGATTTGCATAAAGGATGCTACCATTTTCCAGCACTGGCAGCCCACTTGTAGATCCCTGTGGAGATGGAGGTCTCCTTTGCCTATTTTAGAGTCATATCCTCTCCGAGCATTCTTTCCATCCTCTAGATGCAAGTGCCACACAAGAGGAATGGTTTGCAAATGTTCTCTTATTTTCTGGGCTTTCTCTTCACTCCTTTGATGGTGTCGTTTGAAGCACAGACATTGTTAATTTGGACAAAATTACTTCATCTCCCACCTCCTCTGTTCCTCGTCCTTTGGTTTGTTGTCTTATATAAGTTCTATTGCCAAGTTCATAGATTGTTATCTAAAAGAAACTGGTTTATATATTAATATGTACATGCATTTTACATCAATAACATTGCTCTGTTTTGAGTTGACAGAGGGTCCAGTTAGGTTATGTTACGCTGACTACTCAGTGTGGACAGGGTGACCCATTCTTCAGTCGAGAGTCTCTTCGCCCTTTCAAGAGTCGCGTGACGACTTATACAGCAGACTCAATGCCATCTCCATGACGCGTGTCTGTCCTTGTTTGGGTAATGTCTCTTGGTTACTGAAACCTTGACAACTGACACAGTTTTGAAACTGGGAGGTTCTGACATGTGAAAACCTTCGAGCTCACTGTTTGCAACGCTGTCTTAACGAGGCCTAATCTCTTACTCTCACATGTGAGCTTTGATATCAACCTGTCAGTTTAGATGGAGAAGCAGAGGCCATCCTAACAAGTACTGGATGCATCTGTCTGTGGCTTTGGGGAGCGCTGCCTCCCTAACTCTGTGAAATCTTCTGAGCTGTGAAAATCGGTTGCTCTCACTGACAGGTCTTCTATTCCTTCTGAGATGATTTGTGGTCTTTCATTATGTAGGCTTCATTCTTTGATTTCACTCCTTCCTAAATGAGTGCGTCTTTCATTCTCTCTTCTTTCTTTCTTTCCTTCTTTCTTTTCAGTGAATTGTAGGTGGAATCATTCCTTCCATTTCATTTTCAGATTGCTTGCTGGAAGTGTAGAGAAATATGGCTGGATCCTGTGCATTGCTCTTCGATCCAGCAACCTTGCTGGGCTCATGTTAGGGCTCAGTAGAATTTAATGTGTTGCTGGAGGCTATGTATGAAGGTTATGTGTCTTCCCTTCCTTTTTAAGAAATAAAATTACAATAAAGAGGGGGGCCTGGCTGTCTCAGCACCGTTATTTGGTGTTAGCTTCCTGGGGACAAGAGGATGGTGACCCCTGACACTCAGAACATTTGTAGTGACCAGGAGAGGTTGGTCTACAACCTCTGATGTCTGTACCACTCTCAGCAAATCAAAGCAACACGTGCAACAGCTGCTATTTAGAAATAGGCTCCATTTGGAAGCTCTCCTCACCGTGAACACACTCAAGCCAATCAGAAACCACCCACACTAAGGCAAGAAAGCAACTCACATCCACAGACAGTTTTCTAAGTTCTAAAATGACTAAATAGGATTTCAGTTGCTAAAGTAAGCGGAGGATCAAGAAACATGTTAGCTATGAGACCAAAGCAGCAGAGCTCTTGTGAACAAAAACCTCAACCACTGGACTGAGCATGGAGCCCCGGATGGAGGAGTTGGAGAATGGACTGAAAGAGCTGAGGGGGTTTGCAGCCCCGTGGGGGGAGCAACAGTGTCAATCGGCCAGACTACCTGGAGCTCCCGGAGACTGGACCAACCACCAACAAAAAAATACACATGAAGGGCCCCATGGCTCTGGCTTCATATGTGGCAGAGGATGGTCTTGTGGTTGGACATCAGTGGGAGGAGTAGCCCTCGGTCTTGTGGGGGTTCAATGCCCCAGTGTAGGGGAATGCCAGAGCGGGAAGACGGGAGTGGGTGTGTGGGTGGGGGAGCACCCTCATAGAGGCAGGGGAGGGAGGATGGGATGGGGGGTTCCAGAGGGGAGACCTGGAAAGGGGAAAACATTTGAGAAAGAAACTTCATACAGAGCCAGCACATCCACAGGCCGTGCGGTCCCACACCCTCCTGTCTTGGTTTATGTTATTTTATCAGTGGCTTCTGTACGTGCCATTTTTCACATTCCAGGACACAGTTAATGACTGAAAGCGATAAAACGATACGTAGTGACTATGAAAAACGCATCATCGCATCATCGTAGCCAGACTCGAATTCTTCCACCCCAAAGGGACCTTTACCCAACACTTGACATCACATGGTACTCTGGGCAAAGATGCTCTCAGTGCTGCCCTCTGGTGGTAGATGTTGGGAGAGGGCAGGAAAGTGCCTTTCAACCCTGTTTGGCAAAGTCCCATGATGCTGACCACCACGGTGTGATGACATGCAACTGACAGCTTTTATCATGTTGAGCGTGGAGGGAGCAAGAAGTGTCATATAGACTCAGTTCTTTAGGAGCCGGGGACAGTGTGTGGCCCCGTTGATGGGATATGTGCTTCACCAGTAAGATTTTCATCAGAAACAGATGTTGAGATTAATATCCCATGCAGACCCGTTCCAACTACCCTTCTCCTCAAACTCTGCCTTCTAAAATACAACCTTTTCTTACTGAGACAACCAAGGAAAAAACCTGAGGCCTACACTGGCCTCCAAGGAGGCTAACAACCCATTAACCATAAACCTCATTTTATTTACTGGAAGGCTGGGCCTCTGAGTAGGCAGCACCATAGGAAACTTCAGAATCCCTTATCTGAGTCACACACCCATATAAGCTTCAACAAATTATGTACGATGCCATGAAAAACTCACTGACAAGTATGCCTATGTGATTTTTTTTTTTAATCATTGAGTAAGAAACAGGTAGTTAAGAAAAAGTTAATTCTCAAAGGGTGGAAAGAGTAATGATAGAAAATGACGGTCATTTTCCAATAGGTTTGTTCACTTTTGAAATCTGAGTGGCCACTTTCCTACTTTCATTTCATTCGACTTGAATGTGTTCAAATGCTTTGACGAGGAATCATGGAAATTGGAAAAGGTTTAGAAGTAAATGAATAATTGGGTCCTTTCCGTGGGGAACTTGAGAAATGTTTTCTTTTACCAAAGTATATTTTAATTCTGGGCTGTTTGAGAAATAAACATTTCTGTCATGTTGTGACCCACGTGGTGTGTGTGTGTGTGTGTGTGTGTGTGTGTGTGTGTGTGTGTGTGCACGCGCGCGCGCCTGTTTGGTTCATGCATGTATGAAGGCCAGAGGTCAACACTGAACATGGCCCTTCCCATATTATTTTTTTGAGGTGGGTTCTCTCACGGAACCTGTGGCTTGCTGCTTTGGAAAGGCTGCCTGGAGGCTGGCTGGACAGCTCCTTCCAGAGACCCACCTGTCTTCACCAAGGCAGAGCTGGGTTTTCAGATGTGGACTTGTAGGCTTGCTTTTTTCTGTACCCATGCTTGCGCAGTACGAACACCTTACCCACTGAACCATCTTCCAGCCCCACCCTTTCCTGTTTACCACTTCTAGCCTTTTGTGTCTCTTCTGTGTTTCAACACACTACGTCTGTCTTTCTCTGGTGTGACACTGGATCCCGAGACCATGTGTCCCTCTTTCCTTCCTTTCCCTTCCCTTCCTTCACTTCCTGTTAGCAAACTTTTACCAAACTCTTCCTCCAGGCAAAGCTGTCTTCTGAACACTGGGCCTCTAAAGCTACACAATCCCGAGGGTAGACTACATTTTCTTTTCCATTGTGAGATTTCTTATGCCTGCCAAAAACCCAGGTATAAATTAAAGAGAGAATGCATAAATGATATTTAGAATGCAAAACCTGCCGTCTAGGAGCCTGGCATGCTTCGGGCTATGGTGATAAATTTGAACGCCCCAGCACAGAATGTTTGCTGTAGAGAACAAACAGGTTATGGTGAACAAGGGACACACATTAATTCATTCCGGGGAACTGCCCATGAAGCAGCTAGCAGCACTTACTACCAAATTGCATATTTAATCCCCTCTCCTTTCTTTGCAAAACTGCACAGATTGAGGTGAAAAAAAAATAAAAAAAAAGTAACGAGAGTGATTTGATTGTGTGCACATGCTTACCATGTTTACTCTATGTTGCTTCCCTTGTTGACTAAAGAACTCTTTCCTGCATTTATTCTTTATGAGTTACAAGTGACATTCCTTCTTAAGAAGCACAGGCAGTGTGTGCTCCTCATACAGGGTTTATGTGCTCTACCTCATGCTTGCAAGCTTTACAGAGGAGTGAGATCAACTCGGGTGGAATATTTCCTAATAATTTTAGGGTGGGAAGATAGATTGGTCCGTAATGTGCTTGCTGCACAATCATGAGGACTTGAACTCAGTCCTCATAACCAAGGGACAAGCCTTGGGCTCAGAGGTGCATGCTGGGATTCCCAGGGCTGAGGAGGCTTGGTAGCCAGACAGCCTCACCAAGACAGACAGCCTCACCAAGACAGACAGCCTCACTGATTCCATGAGCTCCAGGCCAATGGGAGATCGTGTCTCAAAGGTCAGGGGCTGGAGAGATAAGTCAGTGGTAAGGAGCACTTGCTTCTCATCCACAGGACTGAGTTTGGTTCCTGATGCCCACATGAGGTAGCTCCCAACAGTCTGTAATGCCAGCTCCAGGAGATCTGATGACATTAGTCTCCATGCACACCTGCCCTAACTTGTATATACCCACACCTATACATAAAAAGCAACAAAAGTTAATCTTACAAATAATTAGATGGACATCACCTGAGGAATAACACCTAAGGTTGACCTCCAGCCTCCGCATACACACTCACATATGTGCACAAAACACAGTCATACATATGCACAGACACATACTCATGTACCCACAGAGACATGCGTACTCCCATTGTCTGTCTGTCTGTCTGTCTATCATTCCATAATCATCAGAAGCGCGAGGAACACTTTTATTCCATTCCTATTCATAAACACGTACAAAGATGAGCCTCACACACCAGATTTATCCTCACTGACTACAAGAAAAGTGAATAAATTTACTTCCTGAGTAAATGAGCATTTCTGGGACTGGGGTGGGAAACAGTCCCAAACGCAGCTCTTTCTACGTAACATCTACCTTAAGGTGTTGCTACTAACAGCAAATGCTATCTTTGAAGAACCACATCAAACGCCAAAGCAGCCCCGAACCACACAGCAGCGCAACGTGGAGACAAGAGTCTGTTTTCGTCCATAGTGACACTTTCACGGAAGCTGTTGTTTGTGGAATTGTCATACACCTGGTTGTGAAATCAAGGTTCTAGGGAACGTGATCTCAGAGAGATGTGAGGAGCGTGACAACATTTCTACTCCTTACTCAACAGTGTACGAACTATTATTAGTCTGTGTAAAACAAACAAAACACGTCTCAGGGAGAAAGCATCTTCATAAGAACTTGGGAAATTTTCAGCTTGTTCTTCTTGTCCATGGCCAGGGATAACCAGAGTGCATGTCAGCCTTAAGCCCACACGGATTTCTGACCCCAGGTAGGGCTGGTGTTGAGATAAGTATTTCTTGCTGGCACCCCATTTTTATCTTCTGACCCACCTACCTCTCTGTCTTATATATCTATAAGTTACTTCTGATTAAAATGCTGAAACGAGGAAGTTCGGAGGGGACAGCCTCTCACAAACAATGCTTGGAAGCTGGACGGCTGCACACAGGAAACTCCGTGCACATCACATACGCAACTAACTCAATCACGGGCCTAACTCTAAGAAGCTAAAACTGTAAACCTCCTAGAAGAAAACGTAGGAGTCATTCTTCACGACATTGGATTAGGTGATAGTTCTGAAATCTAACACTAAAATTATCAGTGAGAAATGAAAACATGGATCAATTATTATTAAATCTAAAAACTTTGTGATCCAAAGGATACCAAGAAATAAAAAGTACAGTCTACAGACAAGAGAAAATAATTAGCAAGTCATATAACCTTATATGGAACTTGTGTCCAGAATATATAAAGATTTATAACTCAACAATAAGAAAGAAGTAACCTGGGGGGCAGAGGGATGACTCAGCAGTCAGGTGAGCTTGTGGTGTGATCACAAGGCCTGGAGCGTGGATCCCAGCCTGCACACAACTGTGTCTGGCATGTGCCTGTAACCCTGGCTTCAGGACAATACGTGGAACTTGCTAGCCTTCAGCTTAGATGAGAAAACAAGAGTCCCAGGCTCTGGGAGAGACCCTGCCTCAGAGGAGCTCAACAATACATATGCAAGGACTGCAGAGATGACTCAGCAGTTATTACACTAAATCCCTGCCAGATTGGTATTCAAATTGATCAGAGTTAGACTGCTAAGGTCTGAATCAGCTGGAAAGAGGACAGAGGCCTTTATTAATTGATATGTGTGTTGTGGTTTGGATGTAAAACGTTTCCTCAAAACTCATGTTGCAAAAGGTCCTCCTGATGAGGAGCCGCAGGGTCTCCACGACCTAGGTCGACAACAGGATAACTGGAAGGGTACAGGTGAGAAGCCAATATTGGTGCTATCACAGAAGCCAGAGACCTCTAATCAGACCAGTGACTCACGGTGGCGGTGGCATTTGCAAGTGAAGATGTGTGGACAGACACATACTGTGGTGCACACTGTGACACATGACAGCTTCCACGACGAGGTGTTTCCTATGCTTTGCTTTGTTTTGTATGTGTGTTCTTTATTTTGGGGGGCTTGCAGGAGCAGATAGCAGATACAAGGGGAGATAAGAAGGACTGGGTACATGATATGAAACTCGAAAAGAATCAATAAAAACATGTTTGAGTTCAGGTGAAAACCATTCATTAGATTTAGCAAAAACAAACAAACAAACAAAAACAAAAAACAAAAACAAAAAAGCCAAAAAGAACAACCAAACAAAAAAACCCAGAGCAACAACAAAAAACCTGTCAGTGATCTTTGAACTAGATCTCAGCTTATTGTGAAAGGTTTTTCTTCATCTAGTTGTCCGAGGTTAGAATAAAATCTGTTAAACATAAAATACTTAATTTTTTTTTTTGCTTAATGCATTCTAATGGTAATTACATTCCTGTTGACAAATTGATAACTTTTCACTGATTGATACTCTCTAGACAAAGGTTGGTAAACTCTCAGTTGTCTGTGATTACAGAGTATCAGTGGGAAGAGTTGAAGTTATGAATAAGGTTGATAAGCTTATCTATTTTTTTAAATTGTGCATAAAATTTTATCTAGTAAACTTATTTCTAGGAATTTATGTTGACAGAAATATGTATGTACTGTGGGATATCTATCACAGTTTTATATACAATGGTGAATAATGAAACATATCAAAATTAAATACAGAAGTAATAACTTATGAAATTACTTATAGACATTCTATAATAATTAAAATGCTATTTTCTAGGCTAAAACTTTAGAAGCCAATATTATCATCATCTTATAATTTCACATTATAAATATGATTAAAATAAATTAACTCACTTTGTAAAAACATTATACAATTCTAAATTATTTATGACAGATCAACTCTTACAGTTTTATAGGCCATTCATTTTTTTCTCCTTTGAAATGACAAAGGAAAGTTGACTTCAGTCAAAGTAGCACACAACCTAATCTCATAAATCACATATTTAATGTTACTTGTTTTCTTATAACAGGAAGCAACAATCACTTTTCCTTAATATCTCTTAACATCAGTGGACTCAATTCTCCAATAAAAAGCCATAGACTAACAGACTGGATACGTAAACAGGACCTAGTATTTTGCTGCATACAGGAAACACACCTCAGTTACAAAGACAGACACTACCTCGGAGTAAAAGGTTGGAAAACAATTTTCCAAGCAAATGGTCCCAAGAAACAAGCTGGAATAGCCATTCTAATATCAGATAAAATCGACTTTCAACCAAAAGTTATCAAAAAAGATAAGGAAGGACACTTTGTGCTGGCCAAATAGAAATATTTAAGGGATAACTTCAGCAAGTGTTATAGGTATCTGATCAATCTCAGTATAATGGCCTTGGGAAACGCAAAGGAATGTTGTCTTTGCTCAGAGTGATGCTAACATATCTTCAAGGGAGAACATTGGAAGTATTTGAATTTTATGGTCACATTAGGGAGGTGAGTCCTGTATATTTTAGAAGACTAGTATTTATTTTCTCTGAATTTAGTAAGGAGTTGTCAACTTACTTCTAGTTGAGTGTGACAGTAGTAAGGTTTTCAAAAAGATTTTTTTTTTTTTTTTTAAAAAGAAAGAAACAAAACAACCAAACAAACCAACAGAAGCCTGGCCCTGAGTACAGCTATGTTCAGGGGACTTTTAGGACAGCAGTTGGATGATGTTGGTTCTGACCTCATTCATGGATTATTCCATTGGTGGGTTCATAATTGGAGTGGAATGAAATGGTGGGAAAGTGGAGCGGTGCCTGGTTGAAGGAAATGCAACATTGTAGCCATGCCTTAAAGGCTGTATCTTTTTCCTGAGTTCCTCCTCTGCCCTCCTTAGCTCCTTGAGACTCACAATCTGGAATCTTAGAAGGTTGAACTGTGTGGGGGGTGAGGGGGGCTGGAGTGACATTCACCAAAGGCTGAGGTGATTAGGGAGAGGGCAGAGGGAGGTGAGTTGATAAAGTTGTACAGTGTCTGCAGGCACAGTGGCACATGCACCCGTAACTCAGCACTGGAGAGAGAGTGAGCGAGCGAGCAGGAGGGTCAGCAGTCAGCGAGCGGAAGGGCGAGCAGCCGAAGGCCATCCTTAGTTACGTAGTGAGTTCTAGGACAGCTTGGGTTACATACGACCTTGTCTCAAAACAAACACACAAGGACCCACCGTTCCACTATGTCTTCAGCCCTTAGATGTTGGCTTTTTTTTTTTTTTTTTGACTTTTTCTACCCTGCAGTCTTCAGTCTTTCTTTTACTTCCCATGTGTGTCCAGACTTGCCCCTATTATATGAAAAGTCCATGCAAAAGTGTAGATGGAAGGCCATGAACATTCTAATTGCTTTTATTCCCTAGGAATTATATCTTTATTTAGGAAAGATTTTCAGTTTTTAAAGGTTTCATCTGGCCTATCCACTTCTGGCTTTGATAGGATAACTCTCCTGCTCTGATAATTTTGATTGGGTAAGCAAAGCTTCATAGGATAAAATGTATAATATGATGCTTGTGAATTTGGGGATAGATACTTGTTTAACATCCATGGGCCTTGGCTTTGAGCACTAGTACTAAGAAGGGGGAAAAAACCAACCACTAACTAAAGGAAACCTCAATGGCTAGTTTTATACCTGTAAAACAAGGCACAAAATCACCATGTCTCCCTTAGGAAATCATATATAGTATTTATCCCTGTGATCGCAGCACTGCCAGGCCATGGGAGAAATGTTCTGAAGCCCCTCCCCACAACAGTACCATGATTCATGAGAACTATGAGTCTGAGACCAGAGTGGGCTACACAGGAAGACCTATCTCAAAACCAGATAAGAGAAAAATATCATCTGTTTGTATCAGTGCTTAGAAATGAACCCAAAGCAAAAATAAATCAAGATGATGACATTATTTATCTCCAAGTGGTGAGATTTGGGGAAATTTTCTTTCTTTTTTTCTTTTTACATTTTAAAAATGTTAATATGATCTTTAGACAAAGAAAATAGAACAATAATTAGTTTCTCTTGGACTTTTAAAAATTCTCTTCTGATTGTGTGTGTCAGTTATGAGGAGCAGAGAATTAGAGGGTGGGAAGAAAGAAGGAGGGAGGTAAAATGTGGGGGCGGGAACACTGGTTTCCACAGCAACATCATTCTCAAACCATGTCCATCAAAAGAGGGCTGGACAAACGTAGTGTGGTCCAGCCATACAGTGGGCGATTGGTCTTAAGACAGCACAAAGGTGTGATTGATACAGGCTACCACACGAAGGAACTGTGAAAGCACCTTCCTGACTTCAGTCTGTGGGGGGCAAGGTGTCTCTCAAGAGCTTCGTGGAGGGAAACTGCTCTCTTTTGCTTTTCAGCCTCTGGCTACCGGAAGGCAGAACCTCCTTGGAACCTCGAGATTAAGCACGGAGTGTGGAGATAGAAGTAGAATTGAGTTTCCAGGGACTACGGGAGGGAAGGACGAAACCTACTCTCTCACAGGCTACAGAGTCCAAATTAGGGTGACGAAGAATTTTGGAAATAAGTAGCTGTACTCACTGCTCAACACAGTGAACTCTACAGGTAAAATGATGGACTTTGTAAATGTTATTACATACATCTCCACAATAAAAGCCTTCCCGAAGGAAAAAAATGGTGAGAATTAAGTAACTCTTTAATCGAGTGGACAATGAGAGCCAGGACAAACAGAAGTCCGGCTGCGAGGAAGAGGCAGGGCAGGCAAGTGCTGGTCCTAAGGCTGGTCCTCTGCTATTTGGCCTCTGTGGGAGAGGGGTGCCGGGGGCTCTAACGGCAGACTTATTCTGCCCATGAACCGAAAGAACAATGCATTCTAAGACTGTCCCATACAGATCTAATTACACCGACTATAAGCAACACAGAAGAGTCACTAATTAAGAAGAGCGTGAGAGTTACAAATTGTTGCACTGTGAGATTTCTAGGAAACAAAGTAATAACAAGTAAGCAGGTCTGCCCTTCCCGTGGGTGTGGTTTTGAGCTACAGACTTTATGGAATGGGTGTGTCTGTAAAGCCTGGCACACGGAGGCGAACAGGAGGCTATGCACAGGAAGAGTCACCCATCCCCACTCACACGCCACCCCACTGTACCCCCTTCTCCGACAGTGTTCTAGAAGTGCCACACGAGGCTACCTCTGGCTGTTCCCCAAATACCCATCACGTAGTGAGATTTAAAGAAAATGCCAAGAAGGATGAAAAGATTACTGAGAATGATTTATAAAATTTAAATATTGCCTCAGTTGGGAAAAATGGGTGGGTGAGAGGGAGGCAGAGGGAGACAGCCTCGTCTGAAAAGTGCCGGAGGTCTGGCAGCCACCAGGAGAGAGAAGTGGTCAAGGACCCACACACCTTCCAGGGCAGCAAAGGGGACTTCGACAGAAGTGTCAGTGCGCGGTTGTCCAACCTACCTGGACTATACTTCAGTTTTACGCTATTGAATAAGTTAAGCCATCCCATCCCTCGCCTCACACCGGCAAAGCATCAGGCACGTAGACCCTGTCTATTTCAAATGGATGAATAAAAAGCCCGAAGAATCAGTACGCACCACCTACGCACATCGTGATAGGTATGCAGACCTCCAGAAGGGAGCTATTAAAATATCAAGGGTAATTATGTTTTAGTGAGGAAATTCATGCGCAAGGCTCAGTTTTTCTTTTCCTCTGCCATGTTGCCGCGCGCACCCACATTTACTCTAGGGAAAAGACTGATGTTCATTTTTTTTCAAAGCAAGCAACCTGGCTCTTTTTCCCAGTGTACGGTTTCCAACAGAAGGCACTCTGTGTGCTCTAGCGTGGTCCACAGGAAAGGTCTGAGTGAGTAGCTGCTGAGCCTGGATGTCGTAGGTTGGCATAGAAACCTAGGAAATGCACAGAGGAACACCTGGCTGCTCTCCACCCTTGAGACCTTCCAGATGTTTTCCTGTTTTGTGGATTCATTTAGAAAAGCCCTTTAGGGGCTGGAGAGATGGCTTAGCACTGGCTGCTCTTCCAAAGGACCCAGGTTTGGTTTCCAGCACCCACATGGCAGTTCCCAACCATCTGTAACTCCAGTTCTAACTCCATCCCACACCCACTTCTGGCCTCCATAGGACCAGGCATACAGACCATGCATGGACAAACATCCTTACTCAAAGAAGTAAGTAAATAACTAAAATGTCCTCGACACTGGACAAAGTGGTGCATATTAGCGATCTCAGCACTCTAAGAGTAGAGATGGGGGTTGCAAGTTCAGGCCTAGCCTAGGCTAACTGGTGAGACTTTATCTCTAAAATCAAAAGAAGAGATGATGAAAGTAGGTCATGTACAAGATAGCAGGGTGAGGTAAGTGTCTGGGTAGCACACAGAGCCTGTCTCCATAGTTACAAATGGTCTTTGACTAGCAGACCAGTCAGGGCTGAGGTTGTCATCTTCCCTGGCCTTGGGGCTCACTGTAGACCACAGTCCCTCTGGGACCTGGTCACTCACTGATTCTTTAGTCTATTGATATCCTCTTCTCAAACAGGCTATTGGAGCATATGCAAATGTAATAATGGCAAGCTACTGTGATCCCTCACAGATAATTCAGAGTTTACCCCAAGACGCCCTGTCTGGGCTTTCTAGAGCCCAGTGAACATTTCCTAAGGACTGCAGAGCCTCTGCTAACAGGAACTGGTGCTGTTTTGGACTCTGGTCCTTATTTTTGGTCCTGTATCTAATTATAGTAACCTTGCTAGCGTCATCGTTTAAGAATTAGGAACTTTCAGAGGGGATAGGCCATACAAACTCTGCCTGCTATGGTCTGAATGTCAAGTGTTCTCTATAGGCTTGCTCTACCTTAGGGCATTGGTCACTGGGCTTAAGGTTTATGATCCTGCCCTATTTTATGTCAGCTTTCTGCTTCCCAATTCTGCTGAGGTGGGGAGAGGCCAGGAATCCCAGGCCCAGCTCCCTCTCCAGTGTAGCTACTTGCTACCATCTTCCTTTCCATGATGACCCATGTCCCCCAAAATCATGAGCCAAAATAAACACTTTCTCTTCAAACTGCAATGTGAGAATATTTGATTACTGTGATGACAAGAGCGACCACTGTGCCTGTAAGTTACTGGCTGCTCATAGCAGAGCCAGAAATGCTTCCACAGGTCCATGCAGTAGAGCTATACCTGCCACCATAGCAGAGCCAGAAGTGCCTGGACAGGTCTATACAGTAGAGTTGTGCCGCATCTTCTCTGTTCAGCTGTGGGAGGACCCACCTCTCGTTCACCCCCTTTCAGGATGCAGCTTTCACCAGACACCCAATACCAATCTTAGATTACTTACTACACAACCCTGAGGAATGTCTGGTCTTTATAAATTTCCCGGGATCCAGGATTCTATTATACAAGCACAAACCAGGCACCACCACCTGCCATTGCTGCAGACTCACTGGGTCAGGGTCCCCTGTGTTTCTCTATGTTGTCTTTCTCTGACTTCCATTTCTGAACTTTGGACTTAGTAATTCATCATATGGTAAGCCTACATCAAACTACACACATCTCTGGGGCAGAAGCATGACTCATCAGGAGTGGATTTGTGACCAGTGTAGCACTAGGGCTGAGCTTTTCTCAGTGTGGCTGTTGCTGGAACAGTAGGAATGGGGGTTCCCACGAGTTCCCACAATCCTTATCCGCCTTCCTGTGCCCTAGAACACGCACAGACCGTTATCACTTTTTGTGCAGCCCTTGTTCAAAACTTGTACAAATTGAATAAAACTGAAGAGAATGGGCTTTATGGGTTTTGGTATGCAATGGGATTTCAGGTAACTCGAGACACCTTGCATATATCCCTGAAGCAGCCTGGCAGGTGCAAATTGCCGAAAAACTCCGAATATGGGTCCCATAAACCTGCCGTTCATTTAGTGTACAGTGTGTGTTTGTGTTTCCAATCAAATGCCATTGGATGAATTAAGATCAAGGCTTCCTCTTGACAAGTTTTCTGTTACTTTATGGCCAATTTCCCTCTGATGAAACTGTAATGGAACCTTCCCTTTCCTCAGATGTCATTAACAAAGGTGATTTCACAGAATGGTAATTGTTCTCTATAGCGAAATGGAAAATGAGAGGTAAGTCGGCCCACCCCACAGAGAACTGAAACACTATAAAAGTCCCCAGAGTCCCTTCATTCCAGGTACCACGGGTTCTGCTGTGGGTGGGGGGCTTAACTCTCATTGTCACCAGCATGCATTATGGTGTTTCTGCAGACAGCTTGCTTCAGCCCTAACGGTAACATCACAGTTTCCTGTTTTGCTCAACTTGGCATGAGGCATTAAGATACACAGAAAGGTTCAAAATTAGACAAAGTTGAACTGCCATCTGGGATCATCTGAGACTCTTTCAGCAGCCATTGAGAGGCAGTCTTGAACCACAAACCTTCTACAGTTGAAGAAGCTGTATTCCCACTGTCTGAGGATTATGGCTGTCGAGCTCAGAATGGTCACACAGGCAGAAACCTTAGCTGTCTTGATCCTCTGGCTGCCAACATCGCTGACTCTGCCCATAGCACTAGTTTGCTGCTGTGAACAGCAGTTCTCTTCCCAAGAGCTCCTCTAATCACGCTATACCACTGCCAGAACAACCCAGCCGAAACACGCATCTGAGGTAGTTGCATCTCTACCTCACAGATGCTTTCGGGATAAATTCAAGCTCTGGAGCATGTTCAATGTCCTATCCAAACCTCCACAGAAACTTGACATCTGTTTCTCTGCCTTTCCCGGTGGATGTGAGTTTCAGAGTTGGGGATTATGCTTTATCTGTTGTTTGGTGCCTCCTGGGCCCTACACACAATGCTAGGTACAAGGTAGGCACATGCATATAGCAGACTAAGGAATGGATGTATATTGTTTGACATCCTAGCAAGCCTAGAAGTGACACAGCTCACCACTGAAGAGCCTGAACACATTCTTCTCGCTTCAACATCTGGTCTACCATTTGAGAGGTCTGGGTTTTCAAAAGACTCAGAAATTAAGACTGGGTATGTCAAGGCTTCCTTCCCCCATTTATCACCTTTTATATCCATTATTATGATTAATGAGCCTATTAGCCAGGTTTATTCAAATATAATATAATCAAATGCAGTATGATCACAGCTAGACTCAACAACGATTTACTGAGATTTGATATTTACAAAACGTAATATGACTAAATTATGTTCAAGAAGGTGGCCAAGACTGGGAGATAGGTGAGGAAAATCAGTGGAAATAGTATGTGCCCAAAGATGTGCACAGCTACAAAGGACGGCGCCTGCTGGGGTATAATGCTAACACAGCCGTGCATGGTAAACTGGCATTTCCAGCAGTGAGGAAGCACACGCGCAGTGCTGGCCCACAGGGTCTTATAGCCAGGATGCTGTCTTGTTTGTGTAAGTAGTGTGTAAGTTCGTGTAAGAGAATTCTGTGTGCAGAACAACAGAATTCTCAGGGTCGAGTGCTGCTTGACTACACTTCCTTCTCCACTGGGCAGGGTTTGGGTGTTTTGTCTCATTTCCCTTCCTCGCTAATACTGAGTACATAGTAGGTTCTCAATTGTACATGAGATGAGGTGACTGATACGGGCAGTCTAAAAGAATGTCTCCTTCCTTTGCATGCAGGTTTCTGGGGGAACTTTAGAGAGAAAGCCTTGGTCTAGGTCTTAATGAATAATTAAATCTCTGGCAAACTGAAAGAACAATATTTTTTCCTGAGAAGATGTGTTTTTATTTTAATTATGTGTATGTGCCTGAGCATCCGTGTGTGCTCATGCGTATCTGAGTGCAGTTGCCCACGGAGATGGGAAGAGGGTGTCATATCCTCTGGAGCTGGAGTTACAGGCTGCTGTGAGTCACCTGGTGTGGATGCAGGGAACTGAACTTGAGTCCCCAGCAAGAGCAGTGCTGGCTTTTCACTTGCGAGTCATCTCCTGCCCATGGAAGGGCAGCTTCTGCAGAAGGAACAGCAGGTGCGTGTGAATGAGCAAGTTGTGCTCCCAGAGTGTATGGAGCTCAGGGGAGCTGCAGGGGCTGGGCCTGGGGCCGGGGCTGGAGAAGTAGGCCATGCAGACCCTGTGGGTCTTCCTAAGGTGTGTGAGCTAGATGCTCTAAGACCTGGGCAGGCACAGGGATGGAAGCTAGCCGGGAACATAGCCAGTCTGTAAGTAGAAATGCAGTAACACAGTTCCATCCGTTGAGATGTCCCATATGTGCAATTAATTTTCAGAATATGCTTCTTATAAGAAATAATTGTTTAACTCTGCACTTCAGACTGAGAGCTCTCAGCATCTCTGTGATTCTCAGACACTGCAGGTAGCGACAAAAAAGAGAAAATAATAATAATGAAGTTTCTTTTCCATTCCGAGCTACAAAAACTGTCAAGGTTAATTTTCTCCCTCATAGTTTTTAACAGGTTTCTTTTCTGCCTGGAGTAATTCAGTGTAGGTGTTTCATCACAGAGGTCAGGGTGGGCTATGGGATTTGCAAAACGACGGTCCTTCGAACTCTTGGTTGGCTGAGTCCCTAGATGACGCCCTCTTCCCTACTGGGGAAGAGATAATTTCACTAAATGAGTGGTCAGGCTGTAGCATTTCTGCATGTAATTAAATATTACACTCCCTTTGGCCTGATTACTTTGTGTGTAGGTTAGTTTTTTGTCAACTATACACAAACTTGAAAATGAGGAGAGGGGACCTCAACTGAGAAATGCCTGCCTCAGTGTGGGGTCATTTTCTTCATTAATGATTGGTGTGGGTGGACCCAGATCACTGTAGGCAGGGCCACCCTGAGGCAGGTGCCCTGGGGTGTATAAGACAGCAATTGGAGTGAGCTGTGCAGAGTAAGCCAACCAGCAGCATTCTTCCATAGCTTTTTCTTTGTGCCTGCCTGACTTCGCTCCATGACTACCAGGGATCAGGACCATGGAAGCCAAATTAACCCTTTCTGTGCTGTATCACAGCAACAGGAAGCTAACTAGGACAGGAATTGTTATCAGTGAGTGTGGCAGACCTGACTATGATGCTTTGGGGATGATTGTGGAATGCTTTTAATGTTGGGCTGGAAAAGACAGTGAGTGTTCAGAGGTTAAGGGGCTACTGCTCTGTTGGATCAGAACTGATAAAAGTGTACAGAGAAATGCAGGCAATGGAGGCCTGGCTTGTGAAGTTTCAGATGGAAGCAATGTCTCATTAATCACGGCTGTGTGTGTGTGTGTGTGTGTGTGTGTGTGTGTGTGTGTGTGTGTCTGTGATATGTATGAGTGTGTGTGTGGTGTGTGTGACTGTGATATGTGAGTGTGAGCATATGTGTGTGTGTGACTGTGATATGTGTGTGTGAGAGAGACTGTGATATGTGTGTGTGAGTGTGAGCGTGTGTTTAGCACAGTGCACACAGGAAGGCAGAGATCACTTTCAGGAATCAGTCTCCACCTTTCTACCTTGTTTTGAAGGCAGGATCTCTCCTTTGTTTTTGTCTCTGCATGTGGATGTCAGGCTGGCTGGCCCCAGGGCTTTCTGGGGAGTCCTCCCCTCATTTCCTGCAGGACTGTTGGGGTTTTATGTGGGTTTGGGGGATCAGTTTTAGTCTCCAGGCTTGTGGTACAAGCAAGCAGTTCTACCCATTGAGCCCCCTCCCCAGTTTGCCTCAGTGACTTTTCACAGCAAACTTTACTCTGAGTTGCAAATTGTTCCAATTACATCAGTGCTGTGTGTTCCCTGTCCCCTTTAGAGTAGCCGTGGCAAGCCCAGCCATTGGTGGCAGGCTCTTTTCAACTATCTGGAGGCATATTCTCATATTCATTTCAGAATAATGAGATCTTTAAATATTTATTTCTTTCCAATAACTGGGTAGGCCTAGGCTCTTCATTTTAATAAATTCTGTCCAAATAATGGCGAGTCACTGCTTAGAAGATATTGGCCCTGAATCCCCTCATGATAATGAAGCTCACATTTTATCCCCAGTTGCCACAAGCTGTGACCTTGGGAAAAGCACACAACTACTCAGGAATGCCTTTTGATAATTATTTTAAAGTTGCCTGCGTAACTCAAAAATTCTGCATATGTCTTAAGAGACCTGATTAGCATAAGATGGTAGAAGAGAATTAACCCCAGAACTACTAACTGGGGCAGAAAGAAACTAATATTTATGACATGAAACTAGTCCTCTTCAGTAACCCCAAATGGTCAGGCACTCTTGACAGAGGCTTATGTTAGAAGAAATTAAAGCTATTTATATAGACAGTATTTATTTGACAAATATTTATTAAAGAGCTGGCATTATGTTTAAACCAAGAAATATAATGACACGCACAAAGAAAACATCGCAGGCTCTGAAAGGCAGCTGCCTAGCTGGGAGGCAGATGATTTTAGACAAGGAGCAGCAGCAAACCAGAGTAAATATTTCTGTGAGTTTCCAGCTATGAAGACACAACATAGAACCCAGATCTAACCTGGGCTACAAGGCGGGGAAGACCTGCCTGTGGGTGGGCTGTCTACACACATGCTGTAATTTTTATCTTGGAAATTATATTGATTGGAACACACAGTAAAAGTATTTGTTTGTCCTATGCTAGCCTAAACACTTAAGACAGAAGCAGTATGTAACAGAGAATCTGAGCTCTGTGTATAAATGTCTTCACCGCCACATTATATATCAATTGCCTGGCTAAAAGTTCACTGACTTTCCAGAGAATTCTTTTCTTGCCTCAAGTTCAAGGGTCGAGGCAACACTGTTACTTAAGAGATAATCATTTATTGTCTCTTTAAACTTACAAACACCCACAGCTGCCGGAAGAGTATATAGTATGAAACTTGTTGACTGACTCCAGTCTCCCCTTTCCTCTCCTTGCAAGGCCATGGTTGCAGGACAGGAATTACACCAGCAGCTGCCTGGCCCAAGGGTTATCATAGACATGAACCTTTCTAACAGATGTAGTATGTCCACAACAAACCTGACTGGGAGCGTTGTATGCTGGTCGGTGCAATTGCATCTACACTCACCAAACAGAAAGTATAGGGTTTAACTTCCATATGATGCTAAGTGCATGCCTGCTACAGAGGTAGCAAAGCTGCTCGAGAGACTGTCTCACCACAGGGCAATCATAAAGAAACTTAACATGTATGTGGAAATCAATCCTCTTTGCAATTTTTTTGATGCCCATGTTGTTTATCGACTAGTTATCAGAGCACGCACCCACCCCAATTACAAACAGAATGGCAGTTTGGAGGCTTCATGTGCTTCAGCTGTAATTAATAATGGTGTTTAGTTTAGTTTCTCATTGGAGCAAGAACAGAGGAGGCCTTCTTTGAGTTGGTGCTCCCTGGCTTTCTCACTCAGTCCTGGCTTTCTTATTTAAGCAATCTTTCTCCATTGTCTTTCCTCTCCAAGGAGATCAAAGGCCCTTTGAGGGTAGGGACTGTGTTCTTCCTTTGGAATGCCAATTCTGAAACCATTAGGCCTCCAGTGAGCATTTGCTAATGGCTGCAATGAGTTCCAAACCTTCAGAATGAACTGGCTACAGGACAAGTCTTTGTGATGCTAGATACTTCACACAGTAGTCCCCAAACTTTAGTATGAACAAGAATCACAAAGAAGCTTGTTAAGTGGATCCCTACATCTTGTTTCCAACGATTCTTGTGTTTTGAATCTTACTTTTTTTCATCTCCACAAATATACTTGCAGTTGGTTTTTTTTTTTTTTTTTTTCTTGCAAAACAAATTTAGGAAAAGAAGACCTGCAAGGGCCTTGTGGCCACACCGATGTTTCCTGTGGGGAGGGAACTGAGGGAAGGTGGGCTCAGCTCTGCCCTAATTCTTTTCAGTGCACTAACTAGTGCCAATCTTCACTCCTCCCAGCGACTGGAATCGCATTGGTTAAGACACGCAAAGACTTTATTGCCACAGCACTAGATTCCAGTTTGAGGGCAATAGACAGCTTTAAGTTTATTTTGGATATTATGAGATACCAGGAAAGAAAAATAAGCAAATGTGACTGATAGTGGCTGCTGGGGAGGGGACAGAATGTGGCTTATTAAAAGATGACATGTAGCCCTACGGTTCTGTGACAAGGCCTTAGGGAAGAGTTTCCCATGGAGAAGAGGGTAAGTAGGCCCTGAAGTAAGAAACTTCGGAGGGAGCAGGCTAAAGTCACCCACCGAGGACGTTACGTTGGAAGGGTACAAAAGTCCTACCTGTCACAACAGTGGGAGGGGGTGTCAGTATTTTAACTCGTCATATGAACATTTCTCCGGTTAAAAGTAGCCACATTGTTGAAACTATTAAATAGTTTAAAAATTTCCACTTCTCTCTCTCTCTCTCTTTCTCTCTCTCTCTCTGTGCGCGCGCATACGTGGGGTGTGGGTGTGTATGTGTGTATCTTTCACATGTAGAGGATAGAGGACAGCTTGTAGGAGTCAGTTTTCTCCTGTTATCTCATGGAACCCGAGGATGGACCTTAGGCCGTGTGAGCAAGTGGCTTTACCTGCAGAGCCATCCCACCAGTGTACATTGGTGAGACTTGTCACTCTCAGAAGCTGGCTGACCCCGTGGCTCCTTTGGCTTTGTAATTTCGTCAGCATTGGCAGACGTCATGTGCCAATACCTGAGAACTGAAAGCTAACTCTGAGCTTCCTGGACACTGAAATGATTTATCACTGATTGGATTACCCAAATGTCATCAAATAGAGCTTAATAAATGGTGTCAACTTGTCACTAGGAATTTATAGACTTTCTAAAGAGGGATCCTTTGCCCACAACTCTGAAATAAGTTATGTGACATATTTTAGCCTGATTCGTTATCAGTGGCTGAACCGACCTGCCCATCTTTCTAAGCGACATCTACATATTAGTAGTAACATCATGATCACCAAAAAGTATCAAATAACCAAGTGTCCAAGGAAGGAAAGAACAAGGAACAAAGATGCCATTGGCGTGTGCCACTCCATCCCTGGAGGCTGCTTGTGACAGGAAGAGAGTTGCACTGTCTCAGCTCCAGCTGTCACTCACTGACCCTTCCTTAGCCTCTGCAGAAAAGGGCAGGCTGGTGACAGGTGGGCCTTCTGTGTTAAGGGCCTGTGCCCTGGAAATGGGAATCAGCTCAGTTGTAATTCACAAGCTCTACCAGATGGAAAATGACTTTATCTACCTAGAAAGATCTGGACTAGAAACGGAATTGAGTTCTCTGTCTCCTTTCTCGGTGCTGGAGGACTCAGGTCTTTCCTCTGCTTGATTGAATGTGGAGAGAGAGAGAGACAGAGAGAGACAGAGAGAGACACAGAGAGAGACAGAGAGAGAGAGAGACACAGACACAGACACAGAGATAGAGATAGAGACAGAGAGAGCGAGAGAGAGCGAGTCCATGCAGAAGCATGTGTGTGGATGTTTTTCTGCATGTCTGTGTGTCTCTGTATTTTGTTTGGATATATTATGGTAGAATAATAAATAAGGGAGTTTCCCAAGGATATGGAAAATTTGTTTCTTCTCTTGTATCTGGCCAGTCTGGTTAGCCATCGACAGCTCTCAAAACTGAGAACCTGAGAGTAATCTCTGAATACAGAGGCAGGGGCTGCTGTGATGAACACCCATCGTGGTAGAAATGAGTTGGAGGGGAGAGAGACTGGGAAAGAGAGCAACTCTACTCCACAGATAAGCAACTTCTTCATGCCCATGAGCAGCTGAGCGGTCTCTGCGTACCCATGCCAGGATTATCATTCTTAGCATCTTGTCTGTGGATGAGGGGGTAGGGCCTATGACCAGGCAAAGGTTTGTGTTAAGCTTAACACGCACCTGCTTGACTCAGCCTATCACTTAACAAAAACATGCCATGATTTAATCTCAACAGTAATTTAGTTCACAGTCCTAGGTGACAAGAATATCAGTGCAGACAGCCTATACTCTGAAAAATTCAAGTGCTGGGAGATTAGGGCCACCTGTTGAATTTAATCTTGGAATTATAATGCTAATTCCACCATGTAGCTAAACATAAACCGTACATATTTATCAGTCTTGGGGACCTCAAGCTGTGGAGATGTGAGCGGTTTCCTACATAGTATCTGTAACTGGAGATACAGTGTTTGTTTCTGGAGTATCTGTAACTCTCGCCAGACCCCGTGAATCAGCAGCAAATCTGACATCTGTTGGAATTCTGGTTCAATGTGCAGGAGCTTGTGGTTGTGGTCATCACGCTCAGTGTATCTGTGATTGTCCTGAGGCCTGACATGAGATGGAAGAGAAAACGATAGTCTTGAATGTCCTGTGGCAGTGTGCTCAGAACAGCTTTCCTGCCTGACTCCCTTCTGTGCTAGCCGGAGAAAAGGTTTTCGTTAGCAACATCCTAACAAATGGTTTCAATCACAGCCTTCTCAAAGCCTTGCCCGATGGAGACTGGAAGACCTCCAGCAAATCTGAAGCCAACAGCAGCTTCTAGGTGTTTGTACAGGACCTGCACCTCAGGTGGCCATGGAGACTGGGTGCCCTGCCCACTTAGCAGGCCAGAGCGGCAGGAGCAGTAAAGAGACTCATCAAAGCCCCTTTGAGCAGGTCTGCGTTAGCTCCTTGGGACAATGGGACATGTCCCTTAGTGCCTGGGGTTTGCACTTGTTGCTTTGCTTGGTCTCAGTTTACAGCCTTGGAACTGAAGTTGCGAGGTGGATTTCCTCCCGTCTCCTTTCTCCTCTCTCCCTTCTTTCCTCGCTCCCTCCCTCTCTTCATTCCTTGCTTTTTTCTGACTTCCTTCTGCCCTTTCTTTCTTCCCTCCTTCATTCTTCACTTCCTCCCCTCCTCTGTGTCTTCCTTCTGTTTCTCTCTCCTCTCCTTCCGCTCCTGCTTCTTTTGGACATTGACACAGGATATCCCTATGTAACTCAGACTGACCTCAACCTTACCATTCCCCTGCCTCACACTCCATTGTGTTGGGCTCGCAGATGTGAGCTTCCCCACCTGGGAGATGATGTTTTCTAGGGATGAGTTGGATTGATACTGATGATTATAGGCCAAGAAGAACATCCTATGTGAAGAATCCCACGTCACAGCACGCGCAACTCCCCTTTCTACTACAGAGTACTACAGGCACCATCACACACGGAAAGGCTGCTGGCTGTCCTAATCACACAACTCTCTGATACATTCAACTTGTATTCAGCACACCTGTTTACATAAGCATTTTAAAAAGATGACTCTTAAACTCAGTCCTTCTGCTTGGGATCAGCTGAACGCTGGGCTACAGAAGGAACAAAGTATTCGAGATATCTTCTCATATCCATCAGAGCTAGCAAGGCATTGATCTTTTGATATTTCTTATTCACGAATACTTCCAGAATTTGAGGTGGGTTCCTACTGAACACGGAGTGTGAAAATCCAGCACCATGCTTTGTTCATCTCATGCCAGCGACCCACACAGAACGCCACATCCATTCCCAGTCAGAAGCCAGGGCTAAACTTCCTCACAAGCACAGTCCTTATCAGCAGCTTGCACACGCAGACCCTGAGTATGTCATCAATCAGCAACCAGGAGAACAAACGGAAGCTGTGACTGCTAGGCCTGTGCTCTGGCTTTTACAGCTACTCCAAAGGGCTTTCTCCTCAGACAGCCTCCTCCTGTCCACCTCTCTGAAGTCTCTCTAGAACAACTTCCACATTTTCAAAGAAATATCCCTTGCTCCTTCAGGAGGATGTGAGCTCCCTCCTTGGTGAACCCCGCAGCACTGTGTGTACTCGTGCCGACTGCCCATGTTTGTCTACCAGTGTATCCTGTTTCATATCTCAGGACATCCCCAGTTTTCCCCAGGCGTTCCAGGACGGGAAAGCTGAGCCCGGCATACAATCCCTTTGGAGTCCCCCATCTTTAGCATTCTATACAGCACAGGTGAGTAGCAATATTTTGATTGTCACTTAAAGTCTGACTTACTCATGTGTGACAAGAGCTATCTTCTCACACAGAAGGAACATCTGCAAATATTACTTTGGCTCACATTCATAAAATGCAGTAAGATACAAAGTAAAAGAATTGAGAGGTTTCAAACCATCTTCGACACGGGGAGGGAAAGTGTGTTTTAATAAAAACACACTGGCAATTTCAAATAATCAGAGATGCATTTAAATTGTATTAAAACATCTTTGGAATCAGGAAACTTGATTAGGTTTTTCCCAGAGGCTTCCTACACTGAAGCCAGAGATTTATTTATTAGTCTAAGGAAAGGAGGTTCAATTTAAATGAAAAAAATCCAGCTTATTAATTATTAGCCAAGCCATGCAGTAGCTTCCTGGAAGGCAAAGGAAAACAGGCTTTTAAGCCAATGGGAGCTGAGTATGTTTCCAGCCCTCCATGCCTACCAGAGCTGGGTTCCCCAGGGACTGGGGCCTTTCAGCCCAGAGCAGTCCCCAGCAGAGATCAGAGGAGAACCTGTGGAACTGAGCTGTGGTAGAGGCTCTCTCTTCTCCCCTCTGGCGGTATAGGAGGAACCACGGGGCTAGTTCTTGCACCAGTCTGTTTTCCTCCTACTCCGCACCCCCGCGTCACCCCCCCCCCCCAACCTCGCAGGGCTTGGCTGGAAAATACTAGGCTCCAGAAACTGAACATCCATCTTCACCTGCTATTACTGGGTATTCGGATTCTAGACCAGGACCGTTGGGGTTCGGGATCCACTCACATCATCCCTCTTTCCTGATAAACTTTGCATCCCTTCTTGGAATAGAACGTCATAACTAGCATGCAACCCCTCCTGCCCTAACTGGTGTACCACCTTCCTGCTTCCAGAACTAACAGTTGCTCCCCGTCGCACCGCCCCAGGAAAGAGGAAGGGTCGGCGGAACCGAGTGCCCAGGCGGAGCGGCCGTGGGGAGAATGGCGCGCAAGCTGTCACCTTGTGGTCTGCTACACCGAGGTATCCATCTAGCTGCCGGGGTCCTGCGGGGGCGATTCTACGTGGCTGGGGACTGCTCTCCACAAGCTGCGTGCTGCCAGTCGCGGTCGCCTGCTGCTGCTGCTGCTGCTGCTGCGGGGGCCGCTCCTTCTGGCTGCCGAGGCTGCTGTACACGAGCAACAAGCTGGTGCACATGGTAGTGAGCACTAAACACACTGCCAGACCATGGCGCTGCGGGCGGGCGGGTGAGAGAGAGAGCAGAAGACAGTGGCTGAGGGTGCACCGCGGAAGCTTGCGTTCCTTACTGACACCAAGTACAGGTCCGGAGCATCCGCCCCAGCCTTCCCAGCAGCCAGAGAGCAGATGTGACACGGTCTTGCGCACCCGTCAGGGATGCTCCTGCATCGCTACTCACAGCCCGCGTCTCACAGTGGAGGGCAGGTGGCGCGCGGTGACCAGTGCAAGGGTGAGCGCCCGCCCAGGGTACTTTGGGGAGGAGGTTCTGGTCTCCACCTAAGCTGCTGGGATCCCAACCTTCCGCACACCCTCTCTTTTGGCCCCCTGGGGCTTCCTGCAGCGATCCCCGCTAAGTTTGAAATCCGACAAGGAAACCAAGAAAGTCAACGATGGTGCCTCCTCCCCGCCCCTCTGAGTTTGTGCCCAGCGGTCACAGTGGTACACCCTCCATCCCTGGAGAGGTCAGCCTGCTCCTCTGCTCTCTCTAGTTGCCCCTTGGATCACTCGCTAAAGATCCAGGAGCCCAGGCATCCCTAGTGCCCATTCCGGTTCCAAGCCAGGTAGAAAGTTGTCACCAATGACAGGTGACCTCTTGGCACAGGGATAGGTACCCGGTGAAGCTTACCGGATGGTCCCAGAGACCCAGAATCCCAGGGGTCCTTGCCTCTGCTTGGCGGAGTTGGAACAACAGACTCACCATCAGGGTCTTCATTTTGGGCTCCTCTTTTGTGCGGAATTCTCAGGCAAGCGCGTCCGGAGCCACTTTTTCTTGGAGGTTGTCCATGGTGGGTGATGGGGCGGAGGCTGCTCAGATGCTCACCTGGTAATGACGGCAGCTGAACGGGAGCAGGAGCCGAGAGACCCGGGAAGCGCTGCTATTGCAGAGATTAGAGGAGAATTAAAACTGAGCCGGACCCTCCGAGTCTCAGCGATCCACACACTGCCGCCTGCCGCCGCCTGCTGGGTCCTAGAGTCCTCTGCAGTCCATCTCCCAATCTCCCAAATCATCTTTTCAGTGAAGTGGAATTTCTGGGGCAAGTCAGTTATCATAAAGGTGCACCCAATCCTTGGTTTGAAGATTTATTATCTTTTTATGGGGCTATCAAGCTAAAAAGGACACAGAACTCAGTTTGATCCTGAACACGGTAGCCATTTGAAATTTTACTGAATTTCAGGTTTGTGATTTTAATAAAAAACAAGTTAACCTCCCAAATGTCGATAGATCTATTTAAATTTGCATTTGTGTTTACAGCTTGGCAAACACCATCACGGGGTTGTTTTCTTTAACAATTCCGTTGCTGTAATAATTTCTAGTTGTTTGCAAATGTCCTTTCCCTCCCTAATTTTGCTTTGACAAATTTAGTCTCATGCTTCCTTTGGACCGTACTCTTTCATGTAAATGACTTCATTCATCATTTGCTTCCAAGAACACAATTTATATTTCTACTCAATCTTTGAGATCCCTGGTGCTCATTTAAATGATTTTAAAGTTTTTGAAACACTCGGTGCATTCTATTCATGTGATTAACCAGGAACTGTAGAGTCTTCCTAATGTCAGTGAAGAAATATTATCTGTTGAAGATAAAAGATGACCTTGCATCCTAAGAACCTGAAGGCTCTGATGTGTCCCTCCTGCTGTCTGGGGCACTGACGGTGTGTATCCTTTCACAGTCAGGGCTTGGATTCGAGTTAAAAGTCGGATCATTGTTCAGTGCTGAGGAGTTCAGATCAGTAGCCTGTTCTAAGCATGCTCTTGTTCCTACATCTAATTAGAGCAAGCATTTGTTAAACCTCTAGTTTAGCTGAAAACATATTTCAGCCATGTGAAATTATTTGTCTTAATGTCTCTCTTAACGCGGTACCTGCAGCGGTATGAGGCTGAAGATCACATTAAGAAGTGTCAGCAGGCCACCCCAACCAGGGGCAGGCAGAGTGAGAGCTTCCCAAGGCCAGCAGAGCCTTTGCAACCCCCCTTTAATCTTCTCTAAACTACCGCTGGACGGATGGCACAACTGGGACTATTTTTAACTTATGAGGCCTACTTCCAAACTCCATTAACAAAGTTAAAATTATCGGTTGAGTAATGAACAATCAGGAGACAGAAACACTCGCCATGGAGCCTTTCAAGGAAAACACAAAAATTCAAAGTGCTGTCCAATGTTGCCAGCAGTGCGGTTAGCTATTTATTCAATGTGTGCTGTGGGCATGAATAGTGCCCGTTGTCTGGACAGGAAAGGCAGCAGGCAGAGGAGAATCTTATCGAGTCTTGGCAATTTATTGTATGGCTGCACTTGACACTCAAATTAATGAAACAAAGGACCAACTTGATGAATCATCGCAAGCAGATTATCTGTGTTTCTCCAACACGGCTTTCGAGATGCAGCCAGACAAAGCTCCTGCCTTCCTCAGATTGTTCTCCTCCATCTAGCAAGTTGCCCAGTGACCGATAAAAACACTTCTCATATATTTTGCGCTGCCAAAGAGAGACATCATATTTATGACTTAAGCTCATGGCGGCACGTTGGACATCTGTTACACGGTGTGTCTGACCAGACTCATTAAGCTTCTGCTTTTCCCTTCCTCCTGGGATGGCAGTTAGCTGGTCACAGAATTACCTACAAAATGAGTACATTTAAATTTTTAATTCTGAGCTTGGTTTAAAGAACTCTAAGGTATCTGGCTTTCTGATATTTGATTAGGATGGTAAGACTCTTGGGGGGACTCTGGCTTGGGATCAAATGGACAAGGGGGGCAAAGGAGGGTGGGGAGACAAGGAATGGGAGGCAATTCAACTTGATGATTGTGTGGTTGTCACCTGTCACTTGGTAGTTCTGTTTAGGAAACACTGTGGTGGTGGTGGTGGTGGTGGTGGTGGTGGTGGTGGTGGTGGTGGCGGCGGCGGCAGCGGGGGCAGCAGGGAACGAAACGGGGGCGGGGGGGAATTAAGCACAAAAGTCTTCCTCTAAGGGCTCAGAACTCTGTCTCTCTTTGTCTCTCTGTATCTCTCTCTCTCTCTCTCTCTCTCTCTCTCCCTTCCTCCCTTTCTCTCCGTTTCCCTTTCCTCCCCCCCCCCCCGTGTAGTGAATTTAATGAATAGTCAATGGAGGAGCTCTATAGATTCAATATATGTTTAACCAGTATCTACTTTGTTATGCACCTCTGTGAGCAAGGTACTAGGGCCTAGGTCTGCTCTTCTGAGGGAGCAGCCATGTATATTCAGGTGGAACTTTTATGTACAGAATAGTGAGCAATCAATGTGCAGACTTGTTTCTCAGCTTTGCCTCCTACTTCATTACGATCTGTGTGCTTTTCATGGCAACATTTAGGTTGCACAGAGAGGTGGATCTCTGTGTTTGAGGCTAGCCCAGTCTGCATGTCAAGTCAAGAATACACAGTGAGACCCTATCTTAAAAAAAAAAAAAATCCAATAAGTTTGAGATTTCAAGGGTATCCATCTGCATTTCTGTACCTTTATGCAAACCTTTCAGTTACTGAACTGACTAGCCAGAATGAACATAAAATAGGCAAATTTATAAGTATTTGATTGACTTGGAGGAGAGAAGACAGACAAGTCAGTGAAGATTTCTGGTTTGTCTAGCTTATATAGTTCAATCCAGAGTGAGTGGACAAGTCACAGTTTGCCTCTCAAACAGAGGTAGCTGAGACAAATTTCTCACCATTTAAAACCTTGCCACATTTCTACCTCCCTGCGATCACATCCAATCAGATTGGTTCCCATTTCTGAAAAAAAGAGAATGGGAAAGAAATTGAGTGTTGCAAAATGTACTTTCTGTGATAAAAATAAGCTGAGAATTGTTGAAACAAGGTATGTCCTAGGTGACGAGGAAACTGAAATTTGGAAGGGATGTCAGCTTTGCACAGGGTCTCAAAGAGCACAGAGATACTAGAGGAGAAAGAAAGACACACCACAGGCTGCCCCCCAGATCTACTGTGGTTCCTCAGAAAAGGTCCTTTCCTTGTGTGTGTATGTATGTGTGTGTGTACGCACATGTATGTTCATATGTGGGTGTGTATGTGCTTGTATGTTCATATGTGTGTGTATGTGTTCTTGTATGTTCATATGTGTGTGAGTGTGTTTGTGTGCATGTATGTTCATATGTGTGTGAATGTGTATGTGTGCATGTATGTTCATATGTGGGTATGAATGTGTATGTGTGCACGTATGTTCATATGTGGGTGTGAATGTCTGTGTGCATGTATGTTCATATATGTGTGTGAGTGTGTGTGCATGTATGTTCATATGTGGGTGTGACTGTGTGTGCATGCATGTTTATATGTGGGTGTGTGTGCATATGGATGTATCTTCACATATGTGTATATATATGCTCATATGTGTATGAGCGTGTACATATATGTTCATATCTGGGTGTGAGTATGTGTATGCATGTATGCTCATATGTGGGTGTGAGTATGTGTGTGCATGTATGTTCATATGTGTGTGTGTGTGAGTGTGTGTGTGCTTATATGCTCATGTGTGGGTATGAATGTGTGTGTGCATATATGTTCATATGTGGGTGTGAGTATGTGTATATATGCTCATGTGTGCATATGTGCATATATGCTCATATGTGGGTATGAGTGTGTGCATGTATGTTCATATGTGTGTGCATGTATGTTTATATGTGGATGTGAATGTATGTGTGCACATGTATGTTCATATGTGTGAGTTCCTGTGTGAGTGTACATATATGGGTGTGAGTGTGGGTGTGAAAGTGTATATTCATATGTGGGTGTGAGTGTGGGTGTGAGAGTGTAAATTTGTCCGGCGCGCTATTTGGTCTTGCCAGCAAGAACCCATGCGGACACACGGATCTTTCTGCAGCAAAGCGTTTATTGCATCATGAAGAGGAAGACCCCGGGGCCCCAGAATGGCGCTGCTTATATAGCCCTGAGGCAGCGTGTCCTCCACTGATTGGCGCGCCCCGGGAGTGGGCGGTGATTAGTCATGTACAACCTTAATGCGCAAGCGCTTCGGGCGAGTCACCCCACACTATCCATATGTTTCCTAGAGCGACAGCGGAAGTCAGCGCCATCTTGTAATGGCGAATACTCTAACCGCTCCCTACATAAATTCATGTGTGTGTGTGTGTGTGTGTGTGCATGTGTGTATACATGGCACACATATAGAGATCAGAAGACAACCTTGAATATTGATCCTCTGGTTCACCTTTTCTTTGAGACACTGTTTCTCACTGGCCTGGAATTTTGCCATGCAGGCCAGGCTTGCTGGTCCTGGAAGCTTCCAGGACTCCAACTATCCTCACCGTCAGTCTTGCTGTCACTGTTAAGCCTTGTCCTGGGGATCTAGACTCAGGCCCTTACACTTGAGAGGCAAAGTGTTTGCTGGCTGAGCCATCTCCCCCTAGCTCGATATAAATTTCTAAGATAGATGAAAGGCACAAGTTAGCGTAACAGAAGTTAGATTGGAGTTATGACTGCCTTTTACGTTATAGTCTCAGAGAAAAAGAAGAAATTTCAGGAAGGTACAAGAAACGTAACGTGTTTAATGATGGTAGAAAGTCCTGGAACAAGTCTGACATTCACTCATCTGTGCTGTAAAGTTTACTTAACTTTCTTCATTTCATAGGCTAGACCCACGGACCTGGATGGCAGAAATGAGTTCTTACTGAGTTCTTAGAACAGGGCCCTCAGAGCTTGGATTGCAGCTCCTACAGCTTACTAGCTCTGAGAACATGGCGTCTCACTCAGTCGTACTTCAACTGTATGTTCATAGGTATGTGTGTGTGATGTGTTTGTGTATGAGGGTGTGTGTGTGTGCTCGTGCAGGCCATAGGACAACCTTGGGTGTTGATTCCTCTTGTTTGAGACAGGGTATCTTGTTCACCACTGCCTGACTTACTTGAGAGCTCCCAGGGATCCTCCAGTCTCCACCTCCCGTTTGGTTGTAGGCACATGGGGATTACAGACACATTTGGCTTGCACAGGGCTCTACAGAGCTCAGGCAGGTCCTTGTGCACTTGCACAGCAAACACTACCCACTGAGTCATCTCACCAGCGCCAGTGCAATGAGTTTGAAAAGGACAGACAGTTGGAATCACACAGCTGTGGTTTGGAGCTTGTGTGAGTGGGGCAGAGATAACAAGTGTGGATTTAGATATCATCTGTATGAGACATCGAGGCACATAACAGTTCAGGTGCTCTGTTGGGCTGAGAGGCAAGAGTTGAGCTCTGAATGTGGATGGATGTGATCATCTGGGAACGAGCCAGCACAAAGGAGAATCCCAGACCTGAGCTCTGAAGCTTCATGTGGCAAGAGAAGGACTTGTGTATATCAACCACGATACTGTCATTTCGGTCGCTGATTATTTTCGACTTGGTTGGATTCTCCGTGATAAGGCAGTTAGTCATTTATGTTCTCAAAATAGTTTTAAAATTCTATTATCATACCAAACATATTTTAGCATGTTTATTTCTGTAGTTATCACTGAATCTCCCTTTAAAACTATATATATATATAAGTTTATATATATATATAAGTATAAGTAAAACTATATATATTATATAAGTATATATATATTATATATATATATATTTTTTTTTTTTTAAAGAACTGGGACAATGTTCCATTGCTATCATATCTATCAAGCCTACTGCAAAGCAGAGAATGGTAATGTTAATCACTGATGTCTGTCACCTCTCATTTATCAGCAGTATTCTGAGAGCTTTGCATATATTAATTCACGTAGACTTCTATTAGTTACTTTCTAATGGCTGTGATCAAAACACCTGGCAAGAAGTAAGTTCAGAAGAGGAAGGTTTGTTTCGGCTTACAGTTTAGAGGGATACAGTCCATCATAGCAGGGAAGGTGAGAGGCGTGTTGCCAGGAGCATCAGGAAGCTGTTAGCCTTGCAGCCACAGTCAGGAAGCACAGAGATGAACGCTATGCCCAGACGTGCTTTCTGCCTCCAATTCAGCCTAGGATTCCAGAGCCATGGATTAGCCCCTCCCACCTTAGGGATGGCTTTTCTGTGCTCTTCAGTTAAACTTTTCTGAAAACAGCTTGCAGACACTCCCAGAAGCGTGTTCCCATGATGCATCAGTTTCTCTTTTCATTGTCATGACCAACAAAACACCCAACAAAAAGCAGCTTAAGGAAGGAAGTGTTTATTCTTGTCACAGTCCCAGGAGGATACAGTCCCTTGTGGCTAAGAAGGCATAGGTGTAGGAGCAGGGGCATGGCTGATACTGTTACAGTCGTGGAATCGGGAAGTAGAGAGGGAACAGGAAATGGGGCTAGGCTATAAACCCAAGGCCAATGCCTAGTGACCCACTTCCTCTAGTGAGGCCCCACCTACCGAAGGTTCATGGCCTTCGTAAAAAGAGTCATGAGTCGAGGAACCAGTGTTTAAATAAGTGAGCCTACGGGGGACATCTCACATTTCATTACAATACATGGTAATTGATGGTTCGTTCTAAAGGTTGATATTGAAGATATCACTTGATCCAAAAAACAGCCACATGAAAGAGATATTTTAACTCTCTCTGTGTTGCAAATGAATAAACCCAGTCAGATTCAGTGCCCTATATACAGATAGCAAGAGGCTATGTTTAGCTTTATAGGTAGTTGTTTAAAAAACATTTGTTAAAAACCAAATGAATAAGAATTTTATAAAGTTTTCCACATTCAGGTTCTTGTACTGACTTCTAACTTGGACTGATCTGGGAGAAATTATTCAATGTGTAATCTGTAGATAGCATAACTAAAAGCAATCCTCATTTTATCATAGACCTATTGCTGTTTTTACCTTTCATAGCTGTACATGCTGGGGTGATGAACCCGTGGGTCTAGTGCTCAGCTTGCAAGCATGAGGAATGGAGTTCAGATTCCCACCTGTAATCCCAACTGCAAGGGAGGCAGAGACAGGGGTTCCCCAGAGCAGGCTGGCTAGCCAAGCTGGCTTGCGTGGTGAACTGGCCTGTGAGAAACTCTGCTGGGATAGATTAGGGGCGAGTGGCATAGAAAGGCACTTGCAACCTCAGGTCTTCATACACACGCCCTCACATGTGCACATACACCTCCACACACATGTACACACCACACCCACATATACGCGAAAGAGAGGTCCGTGTGCATAAGAGATGGGTAAACATTTGCGTTTCGTTCCCTGAGTATGGACAGAATCGTTGTCGAAGTACAGATTGTGTCCATGGCCTTACGGAACGCCATCTTGCTTCCCATCAGCCACATTGCCTACCGCCCCACAAACAAGCGAGAGATCCCCAGTTTGATTTTCCTAACTATAGAATAGCCTCTCCTGCTCTTTCACAATATAGATGCTGCTGCTGCAGCCTATCAACATTTTTGTCTGATTTCTTTCATATAGTGTCATATTTCATGGTCTATTCGTGTTGACTGTATTAAAAGCGTGCTCTTCTTTGTTCCTTGGCATTATTATGTAAATATAGCACTGTTCTCAAATCCATTCCCCTGTTCACGTGTCTTTGGACTGTTGCCGTTTGCTGTGAATAAAGCTATTAGGAATAGTCCTGCATAGGTCCTTTTGTGGGTTTGTGTTTGCATTTTTCTTACGTGACTCTTGAGCAGTGCAGTTCTTGGGCCACTGGATAGACGCATGGTTAATCTAGAAGACACTGAGGAGTTGTTTAAAGACATCTAGCTCCTTTGAACAATGGATCAGAGTCTACGTTGTTGCACATTCTTGTCAGCTCTTAGTGCGGCCAGGCTTTTTAATATCTTTTGAGACCATGTGAAAAATAAAATCTTTCCCTAGTACCCAAGATCCTTCTTGACAGTGTGGCCACATGCTCTTTTCAGTGTAAGAAGCCATTGAAGGGGTTATGGGGGGGGGGGGGGTTGTTCCAGGCATTGGCAGTGTTTCTAGTCACTGTCTGAGCATGGGAAAGCCCTTAACCTGGTCCTTCACATCTCAGCCTGGACCCCCGCCCACTGCCCCTTTCATGACCTGTAAGCAGAGGGAAGGCCTCTCTTTCAATGATTATGCCTTTTGGTTTTATTTTCTTCTTTTGAGACAAAAATCTCCCCATGTAGTCTAGGCTGAACCTGACCTAGCCTAGCCTCTCGAGAACTGGGCTTGCAAGACTATACCACTGTGCTTGGCTGTAAGGCTCCTCTTGACTACTTTAAGCTTGGAATTACACAGACCAGGAATAATTCCAGTCTCTGACACTTAACTGTCATGCGACTAAGAGAAGCCATTGATAAGTATTCTCGATTTTCTCATTTGTAGTAGGTGGATAGTCAAACTGTTCAAGCAAAGTAGCTGCATAGTCAGAATGCACTAATTATGTAAAGTGTCCATCACTCTTCTGGGCGCACAGATGGATCAATCTACAGGCACATTTTTCACAGGAGACTGGCTGTGTGGTAGAAAGGGAAGCATAGCTATTCTTCAAATGTTTATTGAGCTTGTAATAAAAATAATAGCTAATACGTATCTCCGGCTGCTGTCGGGCTGTGTGCTCATGGCAGACATCAGTTTATTTAATCCTCACAACAACCCTCTGAGGTAAGAGCCACATCTCCATTTTATCAACAAGGAGATTGAGATGGAGAGCCGTGAGGCCATTTGTCCAAAGTCATGTGACCAGAAAGTGACAAGCCAAGGTTTGACCAGGTTCTTTTGACAGATGAGGCTTCACATAATGTCAATTCACTGTTTTCAAAATACTCTGTCTCAGTCCAGCCCCTGGAGATGCAGAGAGGAGTTAGAGGGTTCTTACTACAGAGGTCTGCCACCCAGCAAGCAGAGAGGGAAAGCTGGGCAACACAGAAGGTGTACAAGGGTCCGCCACTCTTCCACAAGACTCCCCAAGCTCTGCCTGATGTGTGGCTGTGGGTCTCTGCATCCGCCTCCATCTGCTGCTGGGTGGAGCCTCCCAGGAGACAGTTATGCTAGGCTCCTGTCTGCAAGCACATCAGAGTATCATTAATAGTGTCAGGGATTGACTCTCTCACATGGATGGGTCTCAAGTTGGGGCAGTCATTGGTTGGCCGTTCCCTCAGACTCTGTTCCATCTTTATTCCTGCACATTTTGTAGGCAAGACAAATTCTGGGTTGAAGGTCTTCTTGGTGGGTTGATATCACCTTCCCTCCTCCTGGCTATAGGATGTGGCTCCCTCGGTCTTTATATCCCCCTCCGGTAGGAATCTCACTAGGGTCATCCCCATAGACTCCCTGTATCCTCCCATCCCAGGCCTCTGGCAGTTACCAGAAATGCCTCCCACTCCCACTAATTTCTATTCTTACTCCCAGATCTCTCCTGCCTCCCCCAGACTGACTCCCCATTCCGATCCCCCTCCTCACCCCCTCCCACCCAGTTCCCTCTTTCCCTCTACCTCTGATGACTATTTAGTTTCCGTTTCTGAGTGAGATTCTTGAATCCTCCCTTGGGACCTCCTTATTACCTAGATTTTTTTTGGATCTGTAGATTGGTGCAGGTTATCCTGCACTTAATGGCCAATATTCACTTATAAGTGAGTGCATACCATATGTTTCTCTTTGGCTTTGAGTTACCTCACTCAGAATGATATTCTCAAGTTCCAGCCGTTTACCTGAAAAATTCATGATGTTCTTATTTTTAGTGACAGAATAGTATTCCATTGTGTAAATGTACCACACTTTGTTGTCCACTCTTCAGTTGAAGGGTATTTAGGTTGTTTCCAGTCTCTGTCTCTTATGAATAAAGCTGCTGTGAATATAGTTAAGCAAGTGTCCTTGTGATATGGTGGCGCATCTTTTGGGTATATGCCTAGGAGTGTATAGCTGGGTCTTGAGGTAGAACTATTTCCAATTTTCTGAGAAACCACTAAATTAATTCCCACAGTGGTTGTACAAGTTTGCACTCCCACTAACAATGAAGGAGTGTTCCCCTGCTCCACATCCTCTCCAGCATGTGCTATCTCTTGAGTTTTTTATCTTAGCCATTCTTACAGGTGTAAAATGGACTCTTGTTTTGACTTGCATTTCCCTGAAGGCCAAGGATATTGGCCATTTCTTTAAGTGTTTCTTGGTCTTTTGAGATTCCTCTGTTAAGAATTCTCTGTTTAGCTCTGTACCCCATTTTTAAATTGTGTTTTTTGGTTTGTTGGTGTCTAATTTCTTGAGTTCTTTTTATATTTTGGATATTAGCCCTCTGTTAGAAGTAGGGTTAGTAAAGATCCTTTCCCAATCTGTAGGAAGTTGTTTTGTCCTAGTGATGGAGTCCTTTGCCTTACAGAAGCTTTTCAGTTTCATGGGGTCCATTTATCAGTTGTTGATCGTAGAGCCAGAGCTGTTGATGTTCTGTTAGGAAGTTGTCTCCTGTACCAAAGCATTCAAGTCTATTTCCCACCTTCTCTTCTATTAGATTTAGGGCATTTGGATTTATGTTGAGGTCTTTGATCCACTTGGACTTGAGTTTTATGCAGGGTGATAAATATGGATCTATTTGCATTCTTCTACATGTAGAAATCCAGTTAGACCAGCACCATTTATTGCAAGCCAGAGGGGTCAAGAACACCACAAGAAGACCTACAGATTCAGCTAACCTGGGCCCATAGGAGCTCACAGAGCTTGGGCCACCAACCAGGGAGCATGCATGAACTGCTGCACTTAGACCCCCTACACATTATTGCAAATGTACAGCTTGGTCTTCATGTGGGTCCCCTAACGACTAGACAGTGGGAGCTGTCTAGGTCTCTGTTCCCTGCCACTGGATTCCCTGGTTGGCCCTCAGTGGGTGGGGATGTGCCTAGTTCTGCTTGGATTAGATGTCTCAGGGTGTGGTAGTTAGTACTCAAAGGGGTTCTCTACTGAGGAGAAGGGGAGTAGGCAATGGGGGGGGGGAGGATTTGTAAGGGTGGGACTGGGAGGTAAAGAGGGAGGGGATGCTGGGAAATAATAAATTACTGGGGAAAACTGGTGTAGAAGAGTCACACAGACAGACACACAGGCATGGGGGAGAGTTCAGACAGATCTGCAGAGGGAAATGCTTGACCAGCTCTCAGGGATTTCCAGAAGCAGAAGAAAACACTGCTGGTGTTTCGAGGCAGAAGAGGAACAGAACAAGAATGATGGAATGTGGAACCTCATCCTCGGGGCTGTGGACATACAAGCCGGGGCTACGTGGGTGTCGCCTCCAAGAGGGTCCGTGCAGCGGTGCGGCCTGTGTTCTCTTGGGATTACACTGAAGTGGTACCACAGGTTCTATACTGATTTTTACAACATCTCTGAAAATGACCTGCAAGTGGTTTGCGTTATACAAACCAGAATATCGTAAGAATTTTCCAGTATATCTCTATCTATATAATATACAAATATATGATATATAATATATTTATATATCATATACTCATATATTTTGTTCTATATAATAATACTGTTATTATTTATTCATCTTTATCATATGTGTGTGTGTGTGTGTGTTCATCTATGTAATAAAGCATGGGTGTCACCCCAGTATTGGAGGAGAGGCAGAGACCCAAGGATAACAGGGACTTGTTGGCCACCAACCAAGCAAAGCACAAAATAAAACAATACAAGAGCTCCAAGTTCAGCCTGTTCTTGAACTTACATGTATCTGAGGATAAGCAGGACCTCTGGAGTCTTCTGCTCCTACCTCTGCTTGGATGCAGACATGCGCCAGCATGCCTGGCTCTGTCTAGTAATGAAAGGACCAACCCTGAAGGGCTGTGTGGCAGCTGTGCGGGTCCCTGTGCTCTGGCTGGATCAGACCATCATAGCTGTGCTTGCTTGTGGAATGGAGACTCCCTTGTGGTTTTGGTAAAGCCTATAACTTAAGAGAAGCAGCTTCAGGAGGGAATCCTGTTAGCACTCCCAACGTGTCTGCAATGTGAAAGGTGTGATTGATATAAATGCATCTCCCTGCTTGTCTTCCCACGCTAATTTATACCAGCTGCATACATATTACTTTAGCTTAGAGATGTTGCATATTCTATTTTATATAAATGATTTCATTTAAACGGTAGTACAATGTTAAAAATTTAAAAATTAGAGTATCTCTGTGTGTGTGTGTGTGTGTGTGTGTGTGTGTGCGCGTGCATGGATGTGTGCACACACTTTCCCCACTGAGCCATCTTCCCAACTCCCAGAATCAGTATTTTGTAAGTCATTTTTCAAATTCCCTTTTTTAGATGTCTGGAGCTTCTGATTCTTTGCTCCCCTGGAAACTAGATCCGTGATACTATCCCATCTTTGCAAACATGTATAAACTAGGACCCTGAAGAAGACATCACAGCTTTGTACAATCCATGTATGACCTCAGGAAAGGAGGTAGCAATCCTTTGAGGAGGATTTTAAAAATACAGACGAGAGCCGGGCAGTGGTGGCACACGCCTTTAATTCTAGCACTTGGGAGGCAGAGTCAGGTGGATTTCTGAGTTCGAGGCCAGCCTGGTCTACAGAGTGAGTTCCAGGACAGCCAGGGCTACACAGAGAAACCCTGTCTCAAAAAACAAAACAAAAATACAGACGAGATCATGAGAACCTGAGTTCCTGGTATATTTAGGTGTATTAGGCAATATTTATTACTATAACAAGATACCCAAAGCAGGCTGTCTTTACAAAATAAAGAAGTATATTTAGCTTAGTTTTGAGGATTTGAGGGCAAGACTTGGCTGGACTTGCTAAGAACCTGTGGTGGGAGGCAGAGACTATCAGGTGGGAGGAAGGGATTTTCTCTCAAAAGAGGAATCTTGAGAGAGATGCAGGGGTCAGGCTCTGGGTTAATTACAATTCATGCTTGGGAGAGAAAATTCACAGCATTCTTTTGCAAGGACAGTGATATCTCAATGTTCCCACTTAAAAGTAATCTATATGTTTGTGTTTCGTGTGTGCGTGTGTGTGTGTGTGTGTGTGTGTGTGTGTGTGTGATGTTCAGTAGTGCCCACAGATTTCACAAGAGGGAATTGGATCTTCCAGAACTGGAATTGCAGGTGACTGTGAACTGCTTGTGGGTGCTGGGACTTGAACCTGTGTCCCCTGCCATATGATCTTAACCACTTAGCCACACCAGCCCTTCAGTTCCTAGCCTGTAAAGGGCCACACCGTCTCCAATACACTATGTTGGAAAACAAGTATTCAATACAGGAACCTTCAAGAGAATTTCAGCCTATTTCACAACCAAAGCATTCATTTTCTAACAACTCTTTCTGCTGGATGCTTCTGTGAGCTCCTCTGTACATGCAAGGAAACTGAGGCACAGACTGGCACTGTGTATTGTCCAATCACATGTAACTTACATGTGGCAATGCTAGTGTTTACCTTGGCACATAATAATAAGCCTTTATAAAAAGCCTTTGCAATTGTTCTTGTCACTATAAAATATAAATATATAAAAATAAATATAAAATATCTCTCGCAGAGGCTCACTACTCAGATTAAACTCAGAGACAATCCTGTTGATGGATGAAGAAGCTCAGATCTCTTCTTCCTCCCTGAGGAAGACACTGAGCCAGAGCCCTGGAAACCAAACACAACATAGAATCCTATCCTCCCTAAGGCAGATGGAGAAAGCAAACACATGCTTTCAGATCCCTGTACAGCAAACTGCTTGTAGGGCCTTACATGTCTTAGTGGCTACTTGGGAAGGACCTCTCCTGCCCTCCCCCACCCAATAACCAATAAACAGTGCATCTCCCACTGACAGACAAGACCAAGGCCATGACAGGTCATTTTGTTGGGCTTATTTTTATGAGATACTGTCATCGGTCCATCATCGGTATAGCTGGTTGCTTTCATGTTAAAGTTTATACTTACGTGCCAACGTAAAGAGTTTCAAATTGTTGATTCGTTTGTTCAGTCACTAAACAATTTGTTTGACGACAAAGAATGAACGAGACATTGTGCCAGGATGGACTGAAGACACCAGTCAGTAACCTAGTCACCCATGCTGATGTCTCCTCTTTCTCAGTCACATCAAGGGACATCTACAGGTACCCACACGTGTTTGGACCCACTGTGTGCAGTGTTGATGACCATCTCACTGGAGCACTGCTGCTGTCATCTAGGCTAACTTCTCATGAGCATTGACTTTTCTTTGCAATCTGCAGAGAAGCTTTGGTCTCTTCTAGCAGAGTGTCTCTGAGGGGACCAGGCTGCTGCAGCAGTCCTTGACAGCTTGCTAGGCCATGGGACTTAATGTAGTAGGTCAGTTGCCACCTGGCACAGGCCCCCAACCCCATGTGATCTCACTCTCTCTGAACGGTAGGGTAGCTGAAATAAATACCACAAGTGACTCACCATCTACACATGAATCCACAACAAAGGCTCAGATATATGGAGGCCATTTCTTCCCCTCGGTAAGTTATCAAATAGAATTTATGAACCTCCGATTCATGGGGTGGAAATGAGGCCCAGAAGATCGAGGCACTAAAACGTCATCCATCCTATAACTTTGCTCGACTTCTTTCAGCCAAATCTTTGTAACCTAATAATGTTTTGTAGTTGTAAAAGTTATTTCCACCGTGGACATTTGGTTCTGTGGTTGGTGCTGTCTCACACTGTAACTAGACAAACACATTACAGAGCAGAAGGTTTACACTGTGTGGATAAACTCGGAGCCTGGATGCACACGCCTGTGAGTGGAAAGACCAATGGCCAGGATTGATCCATCACTTCTCTTGTACCAAGTGTCCATGGGGGTTCTGCTGTGTGGTGGCAGCACACCCTGCATGGGCAGAGAAGGCTGAGGGCTGTGGCACGGAGTGTAGGAGCCTCATTAACAGCAATGGGCATCCAGAGATAAGCTTTGAAACCTTTAGCTGTGCTTAGAAACCCTAAGAAGAGAGGTACACACAGTGCCAAGGGTGACACTGAGAAAGAGGAGGATAGCTTGGGGGTGGGGACATTAGGGGGTATCCTATAGATCAAGCCTTTATTTCCTGTGATTGGTTGGGAGGATAAATGGGCTTAGGTTTGGCTAGTTTCAGTCCTCAAATTAGGCTGTGGGCAAGTGTCCCTAGGTGTCTGGCACCCAGTCTTGGCATCATTAGGACAAGCAGATAACATCTGATAAAGAGGGCTCAGAGCAAAACTGCCATCCTAGCCCTCAGAGGGAGCTAGATGAGAGAATCTGGATGCCAAGGGCTCTTTGGCTATATAGGCAGGCCCTGTCTCGAGAAAACAAAACAACCCAACACAACAAAACCCGCACCACAACAGGGAGAGTTAACAGCAAATGGATATAAATGGAGCAACAGACAAAGGGAAGGTCGTCGGTAGCGCGTGCATGTTCCCACGGTACTGCCGTGTGTTGTCTGTGGGAAGTGGTCAACTGTTGGAACAGCAAGGCCTGCTATGTCAAAGCATCAACATACACAAAACAAAAAATACAGTGTATACAGATGTGTGGGGGCAGGGCAGCCAGGAAGAAAAGAGTCTTGGGGTAGAGGAGTGGCACCCCTTGGTGGGTGAAGGCTGGAGAAGAAGCTGGCCAGACTTTAGTAGATTAAAAGAATGTGACCTCGATGACCAGGGAGTGCTGAAGCATCCAGAAGGGGACAGAGGCCAAGTCATGGAGGTTGGCTGCTTAAAAAGTCTGTACTTCATTCTAAGGCCAGTGGCGGAGGACAGAAAGGAAGAGTGACTTTTGTTTACTTCCATTTGTTAAAATAAGTCTTTCCTCCTAAATCAGCGCTACTTAAAGATTAATGATGTTTCAGATTCACCCTTGTAAGATAAACGGGTTGATATGCTCAGAACTTTCGGGTATTGTGTGAAGTTTGGTTACTCTTTTATTCCTAGGGATTACAGACCCTTAGTGGTCTCTTTCTAGTGTCCACCCAGCAGCCATTGCAGAGGAAAGAGGCAGTGTCTCTCTATGAGCCCAGAGCCCCAGTTACCACACCGAGTCACACAACTCCACCAGGAGATGCCCAAGGGTTTAACATGCGCTCTGGAGCCAGACAGTGGCTGTAAAACCTTCCTCTGACACTGTGCACCTTGAGATAAGTTATTTAATTTCTTTTTCTTCATACATAAAATGGAATCAGGGCTATCCAGATGGCTCAGGAAGTAAGGTGCTCTCCGTGCAAGCCTGAGGTTTGGATCCCCAGCACCCGAAATGGGGCAGGAGCAATGGTATGGTAGAGCACCCTTGTAACCGTCTTACTAGGCAAGTGGAGATACTTGGAGCTCTGTGGCCATCCAGTATTGATGAATTGATAAGCTCTGGGTTCAGTCAGAGATCCTATCTCAAAATATAAGGTAGGCAGCAATAAGAAAAGACAGCTGACATGGGTCTCTGCCTCCTCACACACACACATGTGTTCACACTCACACATACACACACATGTGAACACACAGCATGTGCACACACACATGTACACACACGTGCACACACATGTGTGCACACTCACACATACATACACATGTGAACACACATGTGCTCACAGACATACACAAATGTGCACACATGTGCACACACACACCTATGCTCACACGATTGATTTACGGACCGTCTATGCCAATCTTGGCTCCTCTAACAGGAGCACTAGGCATGCATGTGCTGGTACAAAGCTGGACCATAGTGACATCACAGCAACATGAAGGACAGTGGGGCATAGCATAGGCAGCTTACTGGCATTGCTATGACATCAGTGTGGGGGGAGCTAAGCCTCTTCGGTACTTAGGGTGAGAACAATGAAGGCATTGTTCTCTGCAAATGAATGTCCTCTGTGATGGGGTCCTGTCCTGTCCGTCCCTACGCCTAGGTGATAGATTCAGTCTGTTTTCTCACTGCTCATCTGTAGGAGTGAGATGCAGACATCTGAGAACCAAAGAAGAAGCCAGTATTGTCTTGCATGATCACATTGGATAGACTTTAACTGGTTTTGGTTCTCTGTCTTACTTTAGTTTATTTCATGCGTGTACACTTGTATGTTCATGTGCAGAGGTCAGAATTCAAACTCAGGTGTTCCTTTAATTTGTGTTTTGTGGTTTTTTGAAACGGGGTATCTCATTGGCCTGGAGCTAGTCATTTTAGCTAGGTTGGATGAACAATGAGGCCCGTGAACCCCCTATATCTGCCTCTTTGGTACTGGGATTATTACGGGTTTTGGGTATTGAACTCACATCCTCATGTTTGCATAACAGTACCTAACTGGGGTATCTCCCCAGCCCAGTTCTGCCTGCCTTGTGACGCTCGGACCTTTGAGTTGGGGACCACCACTGCCATCCTGCCTTTCCAGGTTCTTCCTAGTGTTTGGCCATCACATAAGGCATTTGTTTTTCAGATGGGTGGATTCCTGACTTGCAAGGCAACATCCGGTCAGAATAGTGAGAGAGAGGAGTGGAGACAGTGGGTGCTACCAGGGGGTGCTGTGTGCCATCCTAACTGTTGTGTCCTTTGAGAGGCAGAGCCACTAAGTGGTCAAATGCTTAGACCATGCACTTCTGTTCAGTGACTGGGATGATGCCTCCAAACAAGGGAACACAGATATATAGCTCTTACTTACATTTCCTTACATATGTACACAAACACACATGTATACGTGCATACATGCTTATACACATGGGTGCATATACATGTACATAAATACATGCATAAGTGCATACATATACACATGTACACATCTTTACATATACACATAGATGCACATGTACATATAAAACATGCATAGATACTATACATAGATATGCAAGCATACATATGTACCTGAATACATTGTAAAACACCACCATAACTGATGCTGGAACTCAAAACTTAAAAATGTGTAATTATTTTGAGGTTTATGAATGGTATTTTATTACTTAATCTTTTAGTCATTATGAAGAAAGGAATTTTTAAAATTTAGCTTTTCTATTATTTATTTAATTCATGTTTCATCCTGATTACAGCCACCCGCCCTTCTCTCAGTCCCATCCTCACCCCCCCATACCTCCCTCCTTCTCTTCTTAGAGAAGAGGAGTCCCCCCCCATGGGTACCAACCTGCCCTGACACATCAAACCCCAGCAGGACTAAGCACATCCTCTCCTACTGAGGCCAAAAAAGGTAGCCTAGCGAGGGGAAACAGATCCAAAGGAAGGCAGCAGAGTCAGAGACAGCCCTCTCTCCAGTTGTCAGAGGACCCCCTCGCAGACCAAGCTGCACATCTGCTATACATGTGTAGGGGGCTTAGGTCCAGCCTGTGCATGCTCTTTGGTTCAGTTTGTGGTTTAGTTTCTGTGAGACCCAAGAGTCCAAGTTAGACTTTGTAGCTCTTCTTGTGGTGTCTTTAACCACTCTGACTCCTTCAATCCTTCCCCTGACTCTTCCACAAGACTCCTTGAACGTCCCTGATGTTTAACTGTGGGTTTCTGCATCTGTTTCCATCGGCTGCTAGATGAAACCTCTCCGAAGACAGTTATGCTAGGCTCCTGTCTGTAAGAATAGCAAAGTATCATTAATAGTGTCAGGGGTTGGCTCTCTCCCATGGGATTGGTCTCAAGTTGGGCCAGTCATTGATTGGCTCATCTCTCAAACTCCGTTCCATCTTTATCCCTGCAGGTCTTTTAGGCAGGGCAAATTTTGAGTCAAAGTTTTTATGGGTAGGTTGATGTCCCCTTCCATCCACTGCAAGTCCTTCCTAGCTACAGGAGGTGGTTACTTCGGTCTCCATATCTCTCACTGCTAGGAGTTTGAGCTAGGACTTCCATGAGCCTTCCCCATCCCAGGTCTCCAGTTTATCCTATAGATGCCCCCCCAACCAATCCAGATATACTAAATCTAATAGAAGAGGAAGTGGGAAAGAACCTTAAATGCGTTAGTACAGTAGACAACCTCCTGAACAGAATATCCATGGCTCTGGCTCGAAGATCAACAATTGATGAATGAATGCTTCTGTAAGGCAAAGGACACCATCAGTAGAGCAAAATGGCAGCCTACAGAAAGAAATCTTCTTCAACCCTATGTCTAACTGAGGGCTAATATATAAAATATATAGAGAACCCAAGAAATTAAACACCAACAAAACAAATAACACAATTTTTAAAATGGGTTGCAGAGCTAAACAGAGAATTCTCAACAGAGGAATCTCAAAGGCCAAGAAACACTTGAAGAAATGTTTAAAGCCCTTAGTCATCAGGGAAATGCAGATCAAAAGGAATCTGAGATTCCATCTTACACCAGTCAGAATGGTTAAGAACAAAACCTCAGGCAGCAGCTCATTCTGGTGAGGGTGTGGAGCAAGGGGAGCACTCTTCCGTTGCTGGTGGGGATGCAAACGTGTATAACCATGCTGGAAATGAATTTGGCAGTTTTTCAGAAAATTAGGAATAGTCCTATCTCAAGACCCTGCTATGCTACTCCTGGGCATATACTCCAAAGACAGCCCACCATCCCATAAGGACATGTGCTTAGCTATATTCATAGCAACTTTATTCACAATAGCCAGGAACTGGAAATAGTCTAGGTGTCCCACAATCAAAGAACTGATAAAGAAAATATGGTACATTTACACAATGGAATACTACTCAGCTATTAAAAACAAGGACATCATGAAATTCACAGGCAAATGGATGGAACTACAAAATATTCTGAGTGAGGTAACACAGACCTAGAAAGACATACATGGTATGTACTCACCTCTAGGTGGATATTAGAAATAAAGTACAGGTAACCATGTTACAATCTACAGACCCAAAGAAGCTAAGTATCAAGGAGGTCCCAAGGGGGGCTGTGCTTGAATTTCGCTCAGAAGGGGAGACAAAATAGAGAGAAGGAAGTAGGCGTGGAGGGGAACCAGGGGGGGATCAGGTGTGGGATGACTGGGTGGGGGCAGAAGACCTGGAGAGGAAATAGAAATGCTTTTAGTTATTAGTTGTGTAGAAAATATCCCTGCTGGGTGGGAGAGAAGGCTTGGTCAGTCAGTTGTTTGCCTTGTTAGTGTGAGGACATGAGTTTGCCCCCTAGACTCCATCTAAAGCCCGGCACAGTAGCATGTGTTTGTAACCCCAAGGATGGTAGGAGAAGAGCAAATAGGAGGCTCTCCCATGCTCTCTAGCTAGCCTCGCCCGCTTGGTGAGCGGGAGACCCTACTTAAGTCAAATGTAGAAAGAAGGCCTTTGACCTCTAACCTCTCTATGCATGAATTCACAAACACACACCCATGGACATACACAAGAAAACATACTCATGATATAAGCATGGTACGTCCCATACACAGAACTAGTCAGTGCCACGCACTTGTGACACAGTCAGGCCCTATGCTACCATTCATTCCAGCCCCTCTTACAGTCGTAAAAGATCTGGTCTAGCCAAGCTTCAGGGTCACCTGGGTGGAGCTAAGGAATTAAAGAGTGCAGTTGGGGGCCATGGAGAGGGGCTCATTTTTGGCTCCGTATGGCTTTATTATCTTACCTGGTGAAAGGGTAGAGCTTGTGTTACATGTCGGAGATCACACCATAAAGCTTTATTGCTTTTCTTGCTGCTCAAGGATGCTTTCTTCTTGGTGTTCCTTTGCAGAAGTATTTAAATAGTGAACATACCAGAGAACACATGGGAACTCAGGAGGGAGGACGGAACTGTGGCAGAGGAGCCCCATAGCGACGCGTCCTTGCTGCAGTCCTCAGGGTCCCACCAGTGCCAGGGACGTCCACATTCACAGCATTTAACATGACTCTCAGCCAAGGGGCTCCACCGTCCTCTACAGGATGAGTGGATTTGTGGCCCGCACCTGAGTCCTTCCTTTTCTACCTGGCCATGAGCGCTTCCAAAAGGCCATGCAAAAATGGGCACCAAGTCTCACTGAAGTGTTTGGCAGGCTCACAGGGGCAGTCGTCCCTATCCTCGATCTTGTCAACCACCTCACATCCTTCCAACAAAACTCTTGGTTTTTATGATGTCAATCAGAGCCTTGGAGGCTGGCACCCTTGAGGAAGAATGGTAAAGTTTTTAAAGCCAGAGATCTGGGAGCTCCTGAAACAAGGGAAGTGCAGGTAAAGCAATGGGTGTGTCTGTCTCAACCGGGTCTGAGGAACACGAACACAGAATTAACCAGCAGTGAGCTTTCACCTTTATTTGGTGTTTCCCAGCATGTGACTACAGATCCCTGGGTATCACATAGTCTATAAGTTATCTCTAAGAATCTATATGGGATGTAATCTGAGTTGTATCATGTGGTGTGAGGAAGCACTCAAGCTAAGTCGGCAGGTCCCAGATGTCACGTGGGCAATACACTCTATCAGGGTGCGATTTGTTACCAAGATGGCTGAAACGTCAAGGTTTATAAGTGTTGCTTTATAAACGAGAGCAGCACCAGCTGCCCTTCCACAAGCTGCCTTGTCTGCAAGCATTCTGAGCTGCTGCTGTGAACGGAATGGGACAGAATGGAGAGCTAACAGCTGCTACAAGAGTCCTCTCAGGGTGCCCAGGGCGTGGTGAGGCCTGGCAAGGAGGGACCCTGAGGACCATAGTGACGGTGCAGTGCTATGGGGCTCCTCCATCAACGTTCCGTCCTTCCTACTTAATTTCCACTTGGGTACATTTGTCATAGATGTATATGCGTATGCGTATGCATATGTGTGTGTGTATGTGTGTATATATATATATATATAATATTTAATGCAATTTTACACAAAAGCTAACAGAACAATTCTAAAAACTTTTCCAAATTATAGTCATAAGATTTCCCAATCATGAACATTATACCATGTTTATTCTGTCTCCTTTCATAAGTCCTTTCTAAAAATATATATCATATATAATATATGGTGCATAATATTAAATATGTGACATATACATATGAAATTACTTCTTTTCACCTTAACTTATTTATGATTGTGTCCATACTGCCTCCTCTGCCTTTGGAGGTCAGAGGACACCTTGTGGGCATTGACTTTCTCTTTCCATGCTGTGGGTTTCAGGAATCAAACTTGGGTCACTGGATTTAGCAGTAAGCACCTTCGTCTGCTAACCCATCTTGATGGTCCCTGATATAATCGTTTCTATTTCTTGTGAGGCATGAATATTCGAGTCTGCTTATGAAGAAGTCCAGATTATGTGTCTGTGTCTTTTTTGACTAGTGTTTTGGTCTTCCTTAACATGGAACAATCCAGAGTGGTTGTACCAGCTTGCAATCCCACCAACAGTGGAGGAGTGTTCCTCTTTCTCCACATCCTCACCAGCATCTGCTGTCACCTGAGTTTTTGATCTTAGCTATTCTGACTGATGTGAGGTGGAATCTCAGACTTGTTTTGATTTGCATTTCCCTGATGACTAAGGATGTTGAACATTTCTTTAAGTGTTTCTCAGTCCTGCGAATTTCCTCAGTTGAGAATTCTCTGTTTAGCTCTGTTCCCCATTTTTTGATAGGGTTATTTGGTTTTCTGGAGTCTAACTTCTTGAGTTCTTTGTATATGTTGGATATTAGCCCTCTATTGGACGTAGGATTGGTAAAGATCTTTTCCCAATCTGTTGGTTGCCGTTTTGTCCTATTGACAGTGTCCTTTGCCTTACAGAAGCTTTGCAATTTCATGAGGTCTCATTTGTGGGTGGGTAGGTGGAGGTGGAATTCCCTCATAGAGGTGGGGGAGGGGAGAGGATAGGTGGTTTCCAAAGAGGAGACCTAGAAAGGGGGAAACATTGGAAAGGTAAATAAAGTATCAAAAAATAATAATAAAAATAAATAAATAAAAGAAAAAAACAAAACAAAACAAAACAAAACAAAAAAAAACAAAAAACATGGAACAATTCTTTAGCCTGGATTTTATGATATCTGTAAGTCATTTAAATCCTTTGATCTTTAGGACACCTTTGCTTAAAATAATTTTCTGCATTGTGAAAAGAATCAGGTGAAATCAATAGGAATGATGTTTAACCCACTGCATTTAAAATGTGATAATTTCAACTCACAATTGGTCAAAATGCTGTGAATAAGTGACCTTGAGGTCACATATCCACAAGGCAACCTCACACCAGGGCTCAGGCTAAATGGGGGGAGAAAGACTGTAAGAGCCAGAAGATCAGGATGCCTGCTGCTAGATTATGTCTTATGATAAGACAAGAGGGCTGCACCATCAATGATGTAGTCAACTTAACAAGACGTACATACTGACAATGCTGCACGGTATTCCGATGTGCATGGGAAATCCCAAAGGGTCACGCCCCTAAATTAAGAGCTAAAGGCCCAATGGCTGTGGAGAAAGAAAGAATCTGTCTTCTCTAGGGATGAGCTCTTTGATAAGCTATCCTACCCCAGTGGTCAGCCCTCAACCCACGTACATACAAGCAATACCTAATGGACTCAGCACGCCCTCCCTGCATGTATGTGTGTATATGTGTACGTATGTATGTGTATGTATATGTATGTGTACATGTATATGCGTGTATATGTGTTGTATATATGTATATGTGTATATATGTATATGTGTACATGTATGTGTGTATGTGTATGTATGTGTGTGTCATTGTATATGTGTGCATGTATATGTTTGTACATGTATGTGTGCATGTCTGTGTGCATATATGTGTGTGCATGTAAGTGTGAGTACAAGTATATATGTATGTGTATGTATGTGTGAGTACATGTATGTATGTGTGTATGTGTGTGTGAGTACATGTACGTATGTGTGTATGTGTGTGAGTACATGTACGTATGTATGTGTGTGTGAGTACATGTATGTGTGTGTATGTGTGTGTGAGTACATGTATGTGTGTGTATGTGTGTGTGAGTACATGTATGTGTGTGTATGTGTGTGTGAGTACATGTATGTGTGTGTGTATGTGTGTGAGTACATGTATGTATGTGTGTATGTGTGTGTGCACATGCATTCACAAGGTATATATGTAGCAATAATAATTAAGGAAGAGGTCATGAATCTGAGAGGTAGTGGAGGGGATACAGAAAGAATTGGAGAAGGAGAAGGAGAATTTCAAGCGATCTAAATACAGTGCTCATCTGTGAAATCCTCAAAAAAGAAAAATTTTAAATTGAAAATATATGCAATCATTTCAAAACATAATTATTACATAAGGGACCTTCATAAAACTATTAGCAGAGTCCTCAGCAAGAAATATGCAACCAGAGACAGCAAAACGTTACATTCAAAATGCTGCAATGAAAACGAAGGAATAATCTCTAACTAACATACCACGCTCCACAACACTGTCCTTCAAACATAAAGGTGAGATAAAGATTTTCCCAGTTAAACAAAAGCCGAGGGATGCACGCAGGAAGCCTGCCTGATAAGAAATGCCGAAGGAGTGTCTCACAGAGAAACAAAAGCCTGCTAACGAGGAACAGGAAAATCTATGGAAATATACTCGTTACTGGTGGAGGACGTCTATGGTTGAATGGAAGGCATGTTAGCACTGCTGTATAAACTACTTTACATCTAGCACAGGTTTAAAATAACTAAAGATAAAACAGTTTTAATGTCTCTTCACTAGAGAGTATATGAAGTGTGACCCCAGGAGCCTGAGTTGCAAGGAGAAGGAAAAGGAAGACCACAGAGCTTTCATACGCCATGAAGGTTAAGCTGTAATCAACTTATAATAGATTAATGTAACTGTATGGTGTTTTATGTCATCTTCAAGGTAGCTATGAGGAAAGAAGCCCTCGTAGGTACATGAAAGATGAAATGGAAGAAATTATATCATACTTTTAAAAAATAACCAAATCTCAAAGGAAGACAGGAGTTGGGGAGAGAACAGGAGACTTGCAAGTCAGAAATCAGTGGCCAAAGGGGTGAGAGTAAATTCTTACCTGCTGATAGTTATTTCATCAAAAGAGAGCTACTGAATGTTTAAAGAGACAACCATATCCAGCTGTCTACCAGGAATGGAAAGGACTGTTCCTTGCAAGTGATAATCAATAGGAAAGAGATCACTATGTTAGACAGAGTTTAAGTTAAAAGCTATCATAAGACATGAAGATGTGGGGAAGAGTCAATTCAAAGGATAAGATGGTTACAATGTATACACAGTCAATGGTTACAATGTATACGCAGTCAATATGAAACTCCAACAGATACAAAAGAAGCACTCACAGGTCAGAAGAAACAATGGACACCAGTACAGAGTGAGGAGGCTCTCTGTGGTGGGCAACGACCCAGGGAGCTCCCAGCAGAACTGAGTGTTACTACTGGCCAGGCAGACCTAGGAAACATAGACCTAGACACACAAATCTGGACACACACATGTGTGTGAACACACCCCCATAGACACATGCATGTACATGACTCTAAATAAATGCCTTTTAAAAATGAAATAAAACCCCACACAATTATCTCAATAGACACAGAAAAGGCATTTGACAAAGTTGAACGTTTACTCATGATTTAAAATGTCAACAAAATAGATATAGGGGTTGAAGTGATGGCTCAGCAGGTAAGGGCACTGGCTGCTCTTGTAGAGAACCCAGGTTCAATTCTCAGCACCCATATGATGACTAGTAACCATTTGTAACTCTAGCACGAGGGGCTGACACCCTCCTTATGGGGCTCATAAGTCGTAGCTCTACTGTTCCTGATTCGTTCTTATTTGTACCCATTTGTCATTTATTTTTTAATACAAATTTGTACAAAAGCTAACTGAAAACCTTTGTCCCTACAGATTTCCCAAGTGTGAGCATTTCACCACATTCTCCTTTATAAGCCATATCTAAGATATATACATATATAATGTATGACACATGGCATAAATATGTAATATATGAAAGTATAATCACTCTATATTTTTATTTATTGTTTGTATGTGTGTGCACATGCACATGTCTTTAGTCTATTATCTATACTTGCACCATGACCTATTTCTATATCCATTAAAATGGCACGAATTCACACAAAAATGTCCAATTCTAGTCTGACTCTATGGAGTTTTTTCTAACTGACTTTTTTCAAATTTTAAAGCCTTTCCTTGATTGAGAGACCCTCTTTCCCATTATTTTAAAATACTTACTTGCAGTAATCTTTAGGTCTTCCTACATGTCACCAGTCTTTGGATCATGGCTGTCTTTGCCCTCAGCTCTATTACTGCTTTGTAACCTCGCTCTGCCTCCACAACCCTGTAGGGAGCTTCCCACTAGGCATTACTACCTTTCCGCAGTACATGTATATAAAGATGTCTTAGATAAATGTGTGATACTATTTTCCTTTCTTCTCTACAAATACAGTTGACAGAGGTCAGCAGTGGGTGTTCTTGTGTGTAGATGGCATTTTCTTCTGTATGGCACAGTGGGATAAATACTGGTAGCCGTTATCCCTGGCCATGAGAAGCCATTGAGGTATATCAAGTAGGGGAGGGGCAAGAGGAGATCCTTCTTTCAGGATTATACCTGCCTCCATGTGGACGAGGCAAGAAAGAGAAAGGGCACAGGAGGGCAGAGGGACAGCCATCTTAGAGCACAAAGCCAACGCACCTCTCAGTGAGGCAGCCTGTGCCAGAGTCAGTGTGGAAGAGGCGATTGGCAGGTTCTGGAAGGCCACCCTGCTGCAGGCATTGTTCCCAGAGGCTGCAACCTGCTAATGTGGATGGTGCTGAAGCTGCATCTCCCCACTTCGTGTGTTTCCACTTAGGACGTGAGATACTGGAAGCTTGGTGATGCCTTTTTGTTTGTTTGTTTATTGTTTTTGTTGCTATTGTTTGTGTGTTTCTTTTCTTTTAGTTTGGATTTAAATCACTGGAGATCTAAAGCAATTTAGTAACTCACTTTCAAATTCTTAGAAATATTGACTAAAAAGCAGCTTGGTGCTCCTTGAATGCATTCTCTGAATCACGCAAGAATCTATCTATCTATCTAGATATAGATGTAGATGTAGATGTAGAGAAAGAGATAGATAGATATAGATATAGATATATAGATGTATAGATATATAGGTATAAATGAATTATCTAGACATTTTCTAAGGAAGAAAACATACCATCTCCCTCTGTCCTTTCTCAGTGTCTCTTCTCGAACCGCCTATGTCTAGAAAGGAAGACTTCCAAGACACCCTTACCCTGTTCTGTTCTCCTGGCTCTTTCCCCAAGCAGGTTTACTGAGCCTTAGAAGAGATTAACTCTCCATAACGGAAACTGCTAGACCACGGTGGGTGTCTCCTCCTCTCAACACACGGGGGGGATTTCACTGATCTGGACCTCATCCCAGGCCTTTGAGAGGCATACCTGGAGGCTGTCATATCACAGCACAGAGAAAGAGAATCAAGCACCTGCTACAAATATCTATAACCATTCTTTTGGGCTTTGAAGGAACGAACTTGTCCATGCTACCGTGTTCTTGGATTAGTCTCTAGAATGAACAGCAGGGTGTCCTAGTATAATTCTGGTCCATGGAAGAGAGATCTGACTGCCACCCTGTTTTCACTCCTCTCCTTTCTGTGTTCAGAAGGCTTTCTTCAATCCTTCTGGATCTTAGCATGACACATGGCTCCAGGCAAACTGTGAAAGCCAACATTCCCAGGTGACTGGCAGCCAGCTGTGGCCAGGATCTTTTAAAGGAGCAGGAGCAAAGGCGATGTGTGCAATGTTCCTTAGATGTTCTTGTCTTCTGTGTTCTGCCTTTCCGCAGGCTGCAAATGCTTCTGAAATAACTGGCTATATGGCCAGGTCCACTCCATCAGAAATAATGAGCCCTTGTAGCCCAGGAGGGAGAGGTTGATAGTGACCACAGAATTCTAGAACATGATATGGTTCTGCAGTAGGGACAACTTAGAACACATCTGCATGTCACCAGGCTTCCAGGGCATCAGTTTTTTCAAAAATTGAGAGGCCATGATATACTCTTTACAAGGTTTTTTTTTTTTTTTTTTTTGGTTTTGTTTTTGCTTACCTTAGCTTTGCCGGCTCTTCACTTCAGAGGGTTAGCAATGTCCATTCAGCGTGGGCTGTCCCAACACACAGGCAGACAAGATGGCTGCATTGTTTAAAACATTCTTTGATGAAGAGAGTTCTTCATCTACAGCTGGTGTTTAAAGTTCTCCATTACAAACCTACCTCCCACGCTCGCGGCTTGATGGGAACATTTTCTGCCTCTGAGAATCCAAGACCTGGAAGAGTCTATACTTTACTTTCACTCACCTGCAGGCTAACAAATTAGCTCAGCAGCCATGTCACAGACAGGAGGCCTCCTGGTAGCATGAGCTTTGTGTTCTTGTTGGCTTCTGAGTTCTATAGAGGAGATGGGAAGGCAGGCAAGGGGATGCAGTGCACACAATGGCCTTTGCATCACAGATGAGGACAGATGAGGACACCTCAGCCCCCCATCCTCCAAAGAGCCGCTCCTATAAACCTGGGGACCTCTGCCCTGGAGGGAGACAGCATCTTCTAATGCTATTATCCTGGGTCAGGAAACAAATGTCATTGAGAGAAACACCATTGCTCTTTTCCAAGGGCCTTTTTTCTTTTTAAAGAAGAAAAACAGGCTTATTTGCATATATAATATATTATATATATTATATATGCAATTATAATATATTATATAAATATATAATACATATATTTATAACACATATATATTACACATTACACATTGTATATATGTATATATGTATGTGTGTGTGTGTATATATATATATATATATATATATATATATATACACACACACACATGTATGCAGACAGACAGACATGAATGTGCATGGGTACTGTAGGGAGCCGTGGGACAGTGGAAGAGTGGGAGGAAGGCAAAGAGCACAGTGCAGGTGGACATGAGCAGAGGGCATAAGCTAGTGCAGGAAGCGTCATCACACATCCGGGGAAACGTTAGTTCTCTGATGTCCTCATGAGAGGATCAGGAGACAGCTAAGATGTTTTAACCAAGTGCTACATAGAATACTGTGATGGTGTCTGTATGCTCAGCCCAGGGAGTGGTATGATTAGGTGTAACCCTGTTGGTTGGACTAGGTGTGTCACTGTGGGTGTGGGCTTTAAGAACTTCACCCTAGCTGCCTGGAAGCCAGTATTCTGTTAGCAGCCTTCAGATGTAGAAGTCTCAGCTCCTCCTGCACCATGCCTGCCTGGATGCTGCCATGCTCCTGCCTTGATGATAATGGACTGAGCCTCTGAACCTGTAAGCCAGCCCCAATTAAATGTTGTCCTTATAAGAGCTGCTACTTGCTAGCCTTCCCCATAGTAGAATTAGAATTCCCTGCCATGATGTAGCAAGGCTGGGCCAAGTGAGTTGCTTTGAGCAGAGAGATGGAGATAGAAAGAAGTGTGTGCTCCACTTCCAAACGAAGGTCGAAAGCTGTCCAAGGTCTGCCACTATCTAGGAAATGCTTCTCCGCCCTCAAACCTGGAGTGGGGACGAGGCAGACCAGGGAGACACAGCCATGACAATGAGAGAAAAACAAATCTCAACATAAGCATAGATGTATGCATTCACATATACATGTATGTAAATCTGATGTGTATGCATGTGACATGAACATACAAGGGGACGTCTAACTGTTGAGCGCCACTGACACTTTGGGTTCACAGCATAAGTCAGTGAAACCTGGTGGTGGTGTAGACTCCTCCATTGCCAGTGGCTTAGGTGAGAGTTTAAGGCTCTTGTTTTGGGTGCTGGGCACCAAGACCCTTTAGGACAGCCTCCCCTTCAGGCACTGCTCTTTGGCTGTGGCCTTGAACCCCCTGCTGCCTTTAGCCAGATCCACACATGGGGCCTGAGGGGGCTGGGCTGCTGCTTCTTCTCTGGGACTTTATACCATCATCTGCTTGCTCCCACTCCATGGTCCCACGGGAGACTTATTTATATGGTCTAACTGTTGTCATTTGGGGATTTTTGGGGGGTGACTATGCAACATTCTTATTAATTAAAGACTGGTGATGTTAGTTGCTCTAAAATGGATCCTACTTTATTTTCAAAATTGATATTCTTTTGACCTTGAAATGGAAATTACATTGGAGGACTGGTCTTGTGATGTAGATAGCTGTGTGAACCTCTGCCCTCCAGGTGTGTGCATGTGCGCGTTCATGCGTGTGTGTGTGTGTGTGTGCGTGCGTGTGCGCGCGCGTGGTGGGGAGAGGCACAGATCTGATGTTTAATCTCCTCCTCTCAGTCTCACAGCTCACCTGACATTTCTAAATTGTCCAGAGCAGCTTGCGTGTTTCTCTTGTCTAAAGGTGGCAACTCACATGAACTGAGGCTGAAGCCAAACCAGGAACAGATCTGGGCAGTGCAGATGACCTTGGTCACGTTGTCCATCTCTTAAACAAAAAACCCAAGCAAGCAAACAAAAATTCTCAATAAATGCCCAAGCCTCTTGTCTAACATAACTGACCGATTGCCTTTCTAAACCCCAGCCCTGGAGGAGTCTAAAATCATTTCTCTGATAGTCTCATTGATTAATTGGACTTTGATTGGTGTCAGCTGCTGCCAACTGTGATAAAGCTGGTTTTGGTAAGCCGTGACATTCTAGAGGTGGCGGTGGGTCACTCCTCACATAAACAGAAAAGTTCAGAATCAGGAGTGGAGTAAATGCAGTGTATGGTTTCTCAGACAGTAGACCTGAATTAAGCACTGTGTCAGAATGGCACAAAAAACTAACTCTTCTTCCAAACTGTCACTGGAAAGAGCAAACAACCTTTGAAAAGGTAGTAAGAAAAACGGAGGGAAAAGTTGCCCAGCTTTGACAGGGCGATGTGTGAAGGGAGGGGCTGTGGGTGTGGATGTGAGAGAGGGGGGAGGGAGATAGGGAAAGAGAGAGAGAGAGGGAGGGAGGGAGAAAGGGAGAGAGTGTCAATGAGGCTTTCTGCAAGACTTGTGTATATATGGGGGGGAGAACAGAAGAGCTAAAGAGAGGGAGAGAGAGAGAGAGAGAGAGAGAGAGAGAGAGAGAGAGAGAGAGAGAGAAGGAGGGAGGAAGGGAAGAAGGGAGACAGGGAGAGGGAGGGAGATAAAGAGAGAGAGAGAATGGAGGAGATAAAGAGAGGGAGACAGAGAGGGAGGCATCTCTGAGGAAGGCAGCTAGTATCAGTTCTCATGCACTGGTTCTGGCTGCCGCCCCAGCCCGCCAGCCTGCTTGACCACTCAGCACCACCTCCCCGGTATGTAGCTGAGGATCATGACCCCTTCCTAGGAACTTTCTCAGATGCTGTAATCAGCTCAGTTGCATGGGTTCCTAATAGGCTTAACAGTTATGTGCTGAGTAGAGGAGAGAATGAGAGCCCCATTCATACCCTTGCTGCCAACAAAGGACCAGAGCCACCACACAGAGAGGAAACATCTTGAAGGTGACAGCCCTGGGGCTGTCGCTTCTTGATTTTGCAGGGACAGCAGGATGGCCCATCTTGTAAACGGGAGCTACAGTAATTCTAAATCTTCTCTATTTGTCTTGAGTCTGAAATATTTGACCAGGGACTTACAGTCTCAACTGTAGAGTCCGCCTGAACTCTTGATTCCAGACAAACGTGACTCGTTTTGCGGAGTGGAAAACAGAAACCTCACTGGAGGTGCCAGAGGAAGCAGTAACTGAAAACAGTCCAGGCAAATTTACCTTCCAGGCAATGAGAAGAGGGAGGACAGCTCTCAGATCATCTCTGATCTGCCATTTCTGTAACATTGTGCATTTATGGCGCAGGTGTGGGTACTCCTGGGAAAGAGTCCAAGAGTCAAAAATCCTTCTTGGATGTGATAAGTGTGAATTCTGAATGAATTCCACAATGGAGTGATAGACCCCATGGAGGAGGAGCAAGCATGAAGACAGGTCTCCAAACACAAAGGCATCAGGGACACAAGGAGAACTGACGCTCCATAACTGAGACTCAGGAGAAGACACCAGTGTATGGACACAGTCATCAGAGAAGTAACAAAAGCAAAATATCCTGATGTGCAGGTGAAAATCTTAAGATTTGAACTTCTCGAAATGAAGACATGCATTTAAGACAGATAAGTTTCAGAGACTTCTCGGTCCTGCAAATCATGCAGTTCAGTGGAAACACATGGATTCATTAGCAAGGAGAATAATCTAGTTGACACCAGAGTTCTAGTTTTTACAATAACAGGGAAGACCAGCAGCATGGGTAAGGGTGACTGCAGCCAGGCCTGACAAGCTGACTTCAGCCCCAGAGACCCACACATTACGAAAGAATTAACTCTTGTAAGTTGTTCTCTGATTTTCACATGCTTGGTGCGGCGTGTACATGCGCTCTCTCGCTCTCTCTCTCTCTCTCTCTCTCCCTGCCTTCATCTGGAGGGTAGAGGAAAACAATCTGCAGCATGCAAGGCTTCAGAAACCATGCTGTTAGTATAGCCTTCCTGAAAAAATTACTTGACTAAGTGCTTCAGTGAGCCAAGAAATTAATCATAATAAAGAATTTAGAAATCAGGAAGGTTTATCAGAGAAAACATCCTGAAAGATAGAACCAGTGAAAATTGCATTAAATTTAGATTGCTGTTGCTAGCATAGTACTGCAAATGTCAAATATAAAAAGAGGCAGTAAGGACAGAGAGCGCAGTCAAATGAAGGGAGAGAGAGTGCCCGGATGGCAGAAACACAAAGTCAGCGCTGGACTTTGCCTGTCGCCCTTGATGTTTTAGGTTCCCTCCCATGTTTCTGAGAAGCTTTAAAGGTGAACACCTGTGTCAAAACACCAGTTTTTCTGTTTGGCCAACTTAAATTCTTCCCTCGCCTCATTTACACACCCATGTGCCCGAATACAGAAATGTCAGCCTTGGTAGAGGGAGAGAGAGAGAGGGAGGGAGGGAGAGGGGAAGGGGATGGAAAGAGGGAGGGAGGATGGCAGAGAGAGCAGAACACCCAAGGCTAGCCCCTATGCATCCTCTTCACCCACAGGAGAACTTTGATGCTCATACCAAAATGTTGAAACTCACAGAACTGACTTGAAAGTTGACTTCCTAGCCGGAATAGATCTTCCTGTTGCATTAGGCCATGACTTTTGGCATCTGGTGTGTGTGACTGTATTCTCAGCATGCTAGGAGCATGCTTAGCAGTTGGGTGGCTGCTGGAGTCCAGAGCCTCTGACTTGGGACTGAGTGAGGCAGGGTTCATTGAAGGATGGGGTGGGGTTGTAGGTAGGTTTGTGGTCCCTACTGACTGGTGGTGTGTCTTCCTTTATTTCTATTCTGTTTCCCTGTGTCTTATAGAATATAGGCCAGGAGGCTCACTTATTATCTGGGCACCTCTCTCTTTATTCACACTTTGATAAAGTGTGTGTTTGTGTGTGTGTGTGTGTGTGTGTGTGTGTGTGTGTGTGTGTGTGTGTGTGTTCAGCACTAGACCCACTAGGCAATGTATCTGGGAGCTTCCAGATGATTCCAGCTTCTAGAGATCAGCACAGTCTCTGAATCCACACGTATATCAAACCCGTGTCCATTTCTGGCAGAATGCCTTTGTAGTGGCAATTTAGATCGCTTCAAGATGAGTTTTCTGTGAAAATGTGCTCATCCTGAAAATGATAGCACCAGCATTATTTTTAACTACATAGTATAAGAGTATTTCAAGGGATTGAAAAATCCATTCACATGATCACAAGGAATTTTGGCATTATATTAATAAGGCAGATCTGTTAGTTTCTTTAAGTATAATTTGAACATGTACATTTTCTTTTTGAATTATTCCACGTATTTTATCATCTACCTGAACAAACAAAATTTCTCATGGTGGTACCTATAAAGACTCTGAAAAGAACACTGTGAAAAATTCTTCATCAGGAATTTTGTAGAGTTATTTCAAACACAAAACCTAATATAAATAAAAGCTAGAGCTTTGGAAGCAAGCTCAAGATTCCCATTCAACACCTGGAGGATGTCTTAATTGGAAATTCTGCATCAATTCATTATTGATTATGTACCTCAAATCTACTTTTTTTTTTTTTTTACTATCTTACATTTTCAGTTGTAATTTCGTAATACAATGAAATGTTTTCAACACTAAGCTGTGAGCCTGCCCTCATTGTACCCCAGTCACTGGAGGAGCCACACACTATCTAGTTTTTTTGTGTGTGTTTGTGCTACAAGGTAAACAACAAACAAAACAATAGGAAGCATGGTGTTGGCATCATAAATATCCTGAGAGTCTCATTCACTACAAAAGTAAAAGGGCAAGCAAGGAAGTTTATTTGAACAGTAACCATTACAGAGTAAGTGAGAAAGGAACAAAACGATTTGTGCATCTTTCACTTATTGCAGAATGACAATGTAAATCGGCCACCAGTGTGTGTGGCTGTCCCCCAGTAGGCAGTGGCTTCTCACTTCTGGCTCTCCTCTCCCTCTGACCATAGGAAGTAGCTACAGTGGCAATAGCTTTGGTTCTAAACCATTGATAGCTCCGGTTCTAGACCATTGATAGCTCCGGTTCTAGACCATGGCCAATGTGCTCTGGGCTATAGATGTTTGGGTTAGGGATGAGACCTTTGATGGATTCTTGATTCCTTTCCAGAGAGCTTTGGGATGTCAGCCAAGCACTTACAGGAGATCTAAAGTTGCAAGGTACTGGCACCCATCTCCTGTCATGAGGCAGAGGGGAAGGTTTCAGTGAACGGACAGGTTTTCCTAAAGTCCTGCAGGATTGGTTTCTGTGATCCGGTGCATTTCCGTTCAGGGGACAGCCACCATCCTGATTTTGAATCTCCTCTTGCTTTAATTACTCCAATTAGGCTCCCTCTGCCCACATCCAATGAATTCATTATCTGTATATTAATTCGTAGTGACTGATGAAAGAGAGGGCACCCTCATTAAAATATTAGCTGAGCTTGACTTTGGATGGCGGGCTGCTGAGTTTTATTTTTTTTCATTTTTGTTTTTAGTAAAACTTTTCCAAGAGGCTTGCATTGTTCCTATGATAAGAAGACTAATGAAAGTGTCCACTTAAGGAACTAAAAGCTGGGTAAAAACATGTGAGCTGAATGTTTCTAAATTCTTAATTTATATCCTATCTTGGTTAGATTTGTTCCTTTTGGTTTTGGTTTTGTTTGTTTCTTTTGTTTTTGTCAACTAGACACAAGCTTAGCTTCCCTAGGAACCTTAATTGAAAAAAAAAATGCTCCCATCAGACTGCCTGCATACAAGTCTGTAGTTCATTTTATTGATTAATATTGATGAGGGTGGGCTCAACTCATGGGGTGAGGGTACAGGGTGGGGCAGGTGTGTAACCCCTGGCCAGATGGTCCTGGATTGTGTAAGAAAGCAGTGGGAGGAAGCTATGGGGAGCAAGCCACCAAGCTGTGCTCCTGCATGGCCTCTGCTTTAGTTCACCTCTTCTGGTTCCTGCCTTGAGTTCCAGCCCTGCCCTCCCTTTATGATGAACTGCAGCTACAAGATGAAGTAAACCCTTTCCTCCCCAAGCTGCTTTTAGTCATGTGATGCTCAGCAGGGCCTCCTGGTACCTGATACCTGCTGTTTATTGATGGAGCACAGTATAGGCCTGGGGTCCAATCTCAAGCACTGTAAAACCACAAATAAAAGGATGCAAAGCTAAAGAAATGGAAAGGAGAGGATCTCAGCATGGAGAGGATCATAGCACACTGACTGGGCCCTCCCTCCACAGGCTAGTCCCACGGCCGGGCAGTCCCACAGCCGGGCAGTCCCACATCCCACGGCCGGGCCGTCCCACGGCCGGGCAGTCCCACACCCGGATAGTCCCACGACTGGGCATGTACCATTGTCCTTTCCTTACAAGTTTGTCTGTCTTTTATGATAAAACCTTTTCTTAGTAAACTCCAACTCTGAACAAAGGCACATAATTCTGAAAAGACCGGTCTTTATGACTAGCCTTCTGTTTTGACTATGACACTAAAATGAAAATGGAGCAATTTACTCTTTAAATAAGCATAGAAGTAATCACATTTTAATTTGCCTTCTGGGGGAGGATTGTGAAGGCTTTTACTGATGTATAAGTCATATTCTATTTAGAGAAATGTTTTATTAAGGGAAAGATATTTGCCTTCAACTTAGAATTCAGACGAAATGAGCCATAGGGAGAATGTACAGTTTCACGTGTGACCCAATGGCACCCCATAGTTCTCTAAAGCCTGCAGTGTCAACAGGATAGGCTTTGGGTGAAGTTTGACTGAAGGTGTTCCCTTGGGGTGCATGAAGAAGAGGCAGGCTGCTGAGGCTCGGGAGCTCACCGCTGGTAGGAGGCCTAAGGCAGACATACTGGAGATGAGAACGGAAAGCACTGGGCCAACAGCCTCTCCAGCCCTGATGCTTCCTGATGTCAAGAGACTTGGATCCACTCAAAACCCATAGCAAATTCTAATTTCAGATTCTAAGGCCGTGTGAGAACTTTCTTCTAAATCCAGTGTCCTCCCAGCAAAAGATACAAGCACTCAACACATTAATAATTTGGCAAAGATGGCCACAAGTCTCATACATGCACGGGGCAAGCTGTTTAATTCTTCCTGAAGGCCGTGTGGCTCTGTGCACAGCACAGGTGGGTTCAGCTGTGTGAGTCTCCTGCTCTCATTTAAGGTTGTCTTCCAGATGAGACTCGGAGGGTTGACATTTCCTCACGTGTTTTCACTGGCAAGACTGGAGCAGAAGTCATCAGTGGCGTTATTTGTCTGAAGTCAGTACAGTGGGGGCTTGAATGATGGCGGCTCTTGGCACCAGTACATTGTGGAGAAAAGATTAAAGTTAGCTGTTGTGTGTGTGTTTGTGTGTGTGTGTGTATGGGGGGAACTGATTAAAACAAGAGGCAGGAATGAGGCTGTCTTCAGAGTGTGTACCACTCTTTCCTTCCTCCACACTTAACCCCTAAGGTGGCTCCGACGTTTTCTTCAGTCTGTCAGGACCTTAGCCAGTCCCAAACTGTGACACCCAGGGTTCCTCAGGTCTGAATGTCCATGTTGCGGCTTTCTCATCAGGGTGGGCGCAGGCTTTGGGTGGATTCAGCGGACCAGGTTTGAAACCTCACTCCTAACAGTGAGACTGTAAAGAGATCTAATCTCACAGTCTTGTGTTTTGCATCTTTTTAAAGAAGCTAATTCTGCTCGGAGGTAGTTGTGGAGATCAAGGATGCTGACCTCATGCACACAGATACAGAGAATTCCTGTTCTTACCTACACTGCATCCAGCAGCTCAATCTGTCTCCAGCCTCGCCTGCTTGGATAGCCTCCACTCCCGTTCCCTCTTGCCCCTCACTAATACTGTTTGCTCACTGTGTTCCTACTCACATTGCTTCTGGACTAGTTAGACATCTGCTCCCTAAAGCTTTTCTAGAATATTCAGGATTCCCTTTTCCCCTCTTAGGTGTCAGGGTCTGGGGACTTTAGTGAAGTCTGAAGCTCAGAGATAAGAATCACCTCTGAGAGCTTGGGGGCTGATGTCTCCTCTTACCTGGTGAGAGGACCTCACGGCCTGGGCTAGGTGAGTGAGGCCGAGTAGGCTGGCTGGTTCTAACAGTGCCAGGAAGGGCACTAGCTGGTCCTAGCTGTGCAGATTTTATTCCCAAAGGTTAAAGGTGGGCACAGAACAGAGCATGTGGTAGGGGTTTACTGTGCTACTCAGGAACTACCTAGGATTCTCAGTTAAGAAGGTTTCTGGTGGACTGAGAGTGAGGTCCCAGATGGAGGAGTTGGAGGAAGGTCTGAAGGAGCTGAGGGAATTTGCAGCCCCATGGAGGGAGCAAGAGCATCAATGGGCCTGACCCCCCCCTCCCCCCCAGTCATCCTGGAGTCTGGACTACCAACCAAAGAATACACATCTATGGACCCACGGTTTGGACCACATATGAGGCAGAGGATGACCTCAATGGCCATCAGGGAGAGAGGAGAGGCCCTTGGGCCTGAGGATGTTAGAGGCCCCAGTAAAGGGGAATGTCAAGGCGGGAATATGGGGATGGGTGGGTGGGTAGGTGGGAGGAGGAATTCCCTCATAGATGCAGGGATGGGGAGGGGATGGGGGTTTCCAAAGAGGAGACCCAGAAAAGGGGAAACATTGGAAATGTAAATAAAGTATCAAATAATAATAATAATAATAATAATAATAATAATAATAATAATAATAAAGAAGGTCTCTGGAGCTCCGTCTCAGATCAAAGGGAAAGAATGCTTTGTGTAAATAGAGACATCAGATCAGAATGCAAAACGAAGACGATAGCAGTTGGTTAGTAGCCTTCTTCCGGCTCATTTCTTCTCTCCCTCCCTCTATCTCTCCATCTCTCTTTCCCTCTGCCTCTCTCTCTCCCTCCCTCTGTCTTCCTCTCCCTCCCTTCTTCCCTCTCTCCTTCTCTCCCTTCCTCCTTCCACATTTCTTCCTCTCTCTGCTTCTTTTCCATCCTCTCCTCCCCCCTCCTTGAAGACTGCTTAGGTGGAGCAAAAGACCCTTCAGTTCATTTATCTCATCGATTTCTATTCCTAGGTGTGAAAAAAAAAATCACGGAAGGATTACAGAAAGTTGGAGAACAAAACAACAAAAACCATACTGAATCCTTCCTGGGTCATAAGTAGAGAAATGTAAGCCAAGGTGTCACTACCAACTTAGACTTAATTAGCTCATTAAAACAAAAGTAAAAATACCAAGACTAAAGTAGCAGAGTGTAATATGTAGGTGACACTTGTGGTCACCAGGACCAACCTGGACCACAGCAGGGAAAGTCCAGGAAGAGGCTTGCTTCCTGCAGCGTGTGCTGACCACTGTGGGTCATCTCAACAGACCGTTCCCAGGGCTGGCAGCCCCCCACAGGGCAGTGAGGTCTAGTTGACTCCTAAATTAAATGCTTGTATACATTCTGGCTACACACTAATTTTGGATAATGGACAGAGATTACTAATGGGTCATTAGTATCTGCAAATGGACATGGGACCTAATAACTGCATGTCACAGGGTATGTGGAGGTTCATCACGACATGAATGTGACCCTGATGATTTTGGCTGATGTGTTATTTACTATTAATTCATAAAACTTTTGGGTTCTAGTGAGACGTTCCTGAGCCCTTAACCTCCTCTCTGTCTTCCTCTCATACTCAGATACACCAACGGCTGTGTTTCCATTATGCTTCTGACCCAGGCTTTGAAAGCCACATTGGCTCGGAAAGAACAGCACACTTTTCAATCTTTTCTGTGTTTACTGTGTTTACAAATGTCTGTAATGAGCCACACACCATGTAGTGTCCATCTGAGGAGTGGAAACAGTGGAAACTCGTGTTATGGTGCCAAGCCCGAAGTAACTGAGAGCTGGTTTTGGGTGTGCATGGCTGCTGACTTTCCTGGATCAGATCTGACTGGAAACACCTTTCCAAATGAATTCCCATCAGGGTCTAGTGTTCTTCATATACATCAGATCACTGTTTCTCACACAGTCCGCGTGCTTCCCTAACTCTGTGGTGTATATTCTGCTTCTTCTATTTGGAAAGAACCCATGCTTGATTTTAGAAGAAATAGATTAGTTGTAGCCTAGCCCCATGAACACTTGTTAGGACTCACCTGAAAGCGAGCTTCTACTTCTTTACATACATACAGCAAGCTATCTTCTTGATAAATAATAGATGTATGATTAAGTCCATTTTTATCTTACTGTAGACACAGGGCCTGGTTAGAAGTACAGATAATGAGCTGGAGAGATGGTGAGTGGTTGAGAGTGTCACTGCAGAGGACCAGAGTTCTGTTCTGTTAGGTAGCTCACAGCAGGTTGGAGGTCCAGCTTCCAGGGACCTGAGGCTGTCTTCTAGCCACTGTCTGCATATGACATACATGTTCACATGTGTAAGTAATAAAAACAAATAAAAAAGCTATGCTTAGTCTTGTTAGGTGAGTCTGCAGCGTGAAGTGTCTTCCATTGCTTGGCACTTACTGTAGACATACATATATACATATATACATACATATGTACACACACACATACTGTAACCCCTACTATATACTCTGGGACTGGCTCTAGCGTCAGACTCTAGTTTTGTTATCCTGCTACATGGCTTCAAGCAAGTGACTCGATTTTCTAACTGTAAATTGGAAATAACAGTGAGTTCCTAAACCGTGGGGGTCCCAGGGATTAAATGAGGATGTAGGTATGAAGTGCTTGCCAATTATTGGGGACCTGGAAGGAAATCATTCCGTGTTCGCTCTTAGCTTTGCATGTTCTGAACCTTGAATGCTTCATGTACTTGTGAGAGGTTTGAATCTAGTTCTTGGGTGCACCCTTAGCAGATAGACATTACAGTTTTATGCAAATGTAAACCTGGAGACCATTTGGAGAATGAAGAAATGGAGCTCATGGAAATGATATTAGCTGGTTTAGAGTCACGAATCGTCCATCTGCTTTGCAGCTGGGCCCTCTCTAGTCCAACGCTGCTGTTTTTCAGGTGTACATTTTCTACACTTGATGGTCACCTCCTCATATTTTCTGGCAATAGTTGTGTCCAATTAAAATGCAATTAATAAGTGATAACTCCAGCATCGAGTGGTGCTGGCTTGTGGAAGAGGCATTTGGAGACAGCAGCTAAGCAGGCCTGTCATGTTGGCAGAGCATGCTGCAGACTGACTTAAATGTCTTTGAAAACAACTGAATGCTTTCCTCAGAGTGTCTCCAATAGAACACAAGATGCATCGCTGAATAGCACATTGATGTGAGGCTGTTTGCAGCAAATTTCCCTGCCTGGGGACAAAGCACATCCCACCCCGTGTGTGTGTGTGTGTGTGTGTGTGTGTGTGTGTGTGTGTGTGTGTGTGTGTAACAACATATGTCATTCACTGCAATGGGGATTCTGTACTTTGGAGAAACAAGTAAGACAAGAGGGCGCCATGCATTTTCTCAAGCACCACAGAGGAGGTGCAGCAACACAGATCATTCAAGGATGCTGTGAAGTCATTTTACACCAGGTTCGTAAGCCGCAGCCTCTGTGTACTTTCAGTTATGAGGACAAGGCTAGATGGTGGTCAGGTGAACTCTTTACAAGGTAGAGCCAAAAAATGTTTGAACTAGGGTTAAATCATGACACGAAGGAAGGTCACAGGGATGGGACCTGGATAAAGAAACATTGGTGGATTTAGCTACAGTGGTTTTCTACTCTTGGGATTTTGGGGGGGTTTCTGGATTTGGGTCTCTTACCTACTTAGTGCATCTTTCTAATCTTAACATTACCCTGGTACACTAAGTGAATTATATAGATGCTGGAGTTAAGCTAAAATGCTCAAGTTTTCTTTTATACATCAGTTAAAAGTAGCAAGGACAAAACCTGCTCCTGGTTTGTAAAATTATGGGCCTTTAATGGAAGTTAGAAGTAAAGGGACTGTATCCTGAGAGCTCAGGTCTGTTCATGTCCACTCATGTATGTTCATCTAGTCACACAGACAATGGCGGTAGTCTCCCTAGGTAATAGTCTTTGTGAATTGTTAGTCTGTTCACTTATGTTCTTCCTATGGCACAAATACTACTCCTCCTTCAATATAGAAGAAGACACAGATAGATCTTGTGGTTTCTTTTAAGGCAGAGAATTTGTATAAGGGAATGTGCTGAGCATCCGTGTGATTAGGACATGGCTTTAGTTCAGGGCTGAAATTTGTTTGCTCAGAGACAACCTTGAGCTTCACCTATACAACCATTTCCTTAGAGGCTTGCATGTCAGCCTGGGAAAGGCCAGCTGCATTCAGGAAGGAAACTAGAGCTGTCTTTCTCAGGCAGCAAATATCTGATGTGACCTATAGAACAAGCTGAAGTGAGGCAGTAGTGCTGTGGAGAGTACTGTCAACAGCCAGTTCCTCAAACAGTGCTGTTCCTCCTCACCTCATTGTATGAAGCCCAGGTTGGCCCAAAGCTTACAATCCATGTCCCTCAGCCTTTTGAACACTGAGATTACAGGCATGTGCGTCAACATTGGGCTTGTTATTGTTTTGTTCAAGATGATGCTAAAGACTTTAGCCATTGGTATAAAGCAAGAAAAAAATAAAACTGAGTTTTCAGAGATGACATGAAACTCATGAAGATAAAAGTTCTCATACTGTAGACAACACACACACACACACACACACACACACACACACACACACCTGATGCTCACACATAGTTACACAGTGCAGTGTGAGGTACATGAATGTGATATGCACTGAGTGACTCGGGGCAGTTAAGACTTCCATCTCTTCATGGTAACTGTGCCTGGAACCTTTGAGTTCATGTCTTCTAGTCATGTAGAAAATGCATGCTGCTGCTCTGTGTTTCAGTTCATCCTACTCTTCTGGGGCACACAGGAAATTCTTATTTCTATCTAACTGTGTTTTGGTGACAATTACCAGTCTTTCTGCCTTCCCCAACATCCAGTCATCATGACCCCATGCCCAGTAGGCATCAGTGTGGCAGATGTTGGTTCTTGCCATCAAAAGAATGAATTCAGTCAAGAGACTTAAGCAGAGGTTTATTTAGCAAAGCAGCAGTTTACACGAACAAAGCCAAGTGAGTCTGCACTGCAGATTAGAGCAGGCTACCCCAATTACATCAACAATTGGAGAGGGCTGCCTCAGGAGGCAGGGGGTTTACTTCTGGATTTTAAAAACAGTTCATGAATATTTATGACTGGATATTAGAGTATCCAGGCCCTTAAGGACTCAAGTAAAGAATGCTTAAGGTAAGTCCTGTCCTCATCTTTGTCTTCAGTAATGGAGCAGAGCAAGAACAGGAACCCAGCCTTCTGCTATCCAGTCCCAGGCGACCAGAATCACAGTTAGACGTTAATCAGTGCTATCCATCCACCTGTCTTGTCACCTCAGCCACTCATTTCTGTTTATTAACCTTTCTTGGCATTCCCAGCCTGGTGGTTTTGACCCTCACATCTATTTTAAGTGTGAGGAAAGCATATCTCGATCTCTAGGAGGGCATTTGCGGGCGTGCACATGGAGAGTATCAGACAGCATTTCCTCAGAGGTTCGGCTAAATGCCCATTGGCAGGAGAGCCGATCAATAATCTACACACTGGGCAGCGGTGAAGAGGACTGACCTTGGGGAAATGCTTCCATGGGGATGAGGATCGAAATGTATCGTGGTGCTGAGAAAGCTAATCACAAAAGAACACACAGGGACCACTCTGCTTTCGTGGAGTTCACACGGGCGAAGCCGAGAGATGTGTATTTCAGGATGGCATACAGAACAAAACTAATCATAAGACCTCTGCCGAGAAGAGAGAAACAAGCAGAGTCAGGGAGAAAGATGTCAAGTCTTGCAGAATTAGTAACTTCTTTTTTTAAAAGGCTCACTGTGGGCCTGTGAGAGTTCCCTTGGCTAGTTTTCTAGACCTTGTTCACGAGGCAGACCTCATGAAATATTTCACCAAAAAATAAAAATGTTTAGTGGCTTCCAGCTGGCTGCGGACTGCCACGAACCAGTCTGGGCCGTCCAATTATTTCCTCATTTACAGCAGGATTTATACTTTTAACTTCAGCTCATCCCTGATCAAATTTACTGAACACAGTCTAGTGATCAGATTAGTAACTCTCTGTGTGTTCTCAGCCAATCCCAGTCTCAGCATATGCATAATACAATCTTAATGACCCAGAACAACATATTTAGTCATCTAATATAGGCTGTTTCCCCATTAGCAGTCTCATTGGAGATACCCCAGTATGTAATTTCTATTAGTGGTTTTATTATGAATTCCAGCACGGCCTGCTTGGGGCTGGACCAGAAACTAGATTTGATGATCCTAACAAATGCTACTTGGTTGCTGAAGTCTTTCTCACTGCCTAGAGACAGAGTGTGTTATTGCTTCCTTCTGCACATCCCGGTAGCATTTCCTCATGTTTAGCACAAAGCAGAGAGATCTGGGATCATGAGGAAGAAAATGGATAATGTATCGAGAGCTCATGAGAACCACTCACAGACATCAAGCTATCCCACGTCTGTGTTACGTGTTCTTGCTTTTGTTTATCTTCTTGTGTCTCTTAGGGTCTATCCCCATGTATGACATGTATCAGGGAATGGTTTATGCCTATGTGATGGTTTGTATATGCTTGGCCCAGGGAGTCACGCTATTTGGAGATGTGGCCTTGTTGGAGTAGGTGTGCCACTGTGGGCGTGGCCTTTAATACGCTTGTCCTAGCTGCCTGGAAGTTAGATTTCTCCTAGCAGCCTCCAGATGCAGATGTAGAACTCTCAGCTCCTCCTGCACCATGCCTGCCTGGATGCTACCATGCTCCTGCCTTGATGATAATGGGCTGAACCTCTGAACCTGTAAGCCAGCCCCAATTAAATGTTGTCCTTTATAAGAGTTACCTTGGTCATGGTGTCTTTTCACAGCAGTAAAACCCTAGCTAAGACAGCCTGTTTCCCTTATGTTTGTAAACTGGAGGAGGGTGGGAAGCCTATTTCATACATGTGTGAATGCGTGCATATATTCCTGGTGTCTAATAATGTTCCTAATACGTATTAGACATGTGGTATATATTTTGTTTTAGCTGTAGTTGTTCTTTGGTTTGCTTTTTATACCTCTGACTATCCTGGACAAGGCTGGTGTGTAACTCACACAAGTCATCTTGCCTCTGCCTCTTGAGTTCTAAAATTAAGGGCATGTGCTAGCATGCCCCTCGCTGATGCGTATGTATGTTTGATTTGGTTGAAGAGAATTACAGCTTTATGTTCTTTTAAATTTTAGGGTTTTTTTCTTCAGATCTGTTTAATGTTTAGAAAGGTCTTTGGAGTCACCTCTGTGTCAAAGACACGAATACCTGGATCACTGGTAGTCATCACTGTATCTCATTGGATGATATTGAAAACAAAGAGATGTCCAAACACAAAACGGCAATTTAGCCTAAGGATCTTAATTGGCTGTCAATTCCAGAACTGGGCAATGTTGGTTCCAGGAGACAGAATGAGTGCTTCAATGAGCTGAGCAGACAGGCAGAACAGAGTGGACTGCTCATTTCAAATATGCTTCCTATCTAAGGCAGGAACGAGGAAAGAATACAATAGAAAGATAGCTGAAGTAACCTCAGGTGACTTCAGGAATCAGGCCACTTCTGCTTTGGGAAGGATTTAGCTGAGGGAAGTCATATTAGTCAGCTTTCCCTTTCTTTTTCTCTCTTTTTTTTTTAATTAATTTTTTATTCACTTTTCATCCCGATCACAGTCCCCCTCCTTGCAAACCCCCTTCACACAATCCTTCCCTCTATAACCCCCTCAGGTTTTTCTGGGAGAAGGGGGATCCCCCCTCTGGGTTTCTTGTAGCTGTGATAAGTGCTGATATGGATAGCCTAAGGAAGAATTTATTTTGGCTCAATGTTTCCAAGGCACAATCCGCAGGTTCTTGGCCCTATGTGGGGTATTTGGCAGAACATCCCAGTGGTGAGATCATGAGACATTCAAACAAGAAGGTAGCCAGGATACTATAAGCCCAAAGTCCCTGCCCCTCCTGTGACACACTTCCTTTAGCTGGGCCCCACCTACTAAGGTTTCCAGAACCATCCCCAAACAGTGTTGACAGCTAAAGCATTAAAAAACCAAGTCAAACACGACGGAACTTTATCATCCCACTCACTGAAACAGATTGGTTTGAGAAATTCGGCTATTTTCCCTATTTTGTTTTCTAAGAAAGTCAGATAACAACTTAGTTTCCTGTTGGTGACATGGAACTCAAGTACATGAGAACTTACTTTAAGAGTTTGACTTTGTCTTCTGGAACCTCATGCAGGAGCTTAGTCCAAAATAATGATCTGTAATGATTTCTATTTAAAAAAAACAAGATGATGACAGAGAATCAGGAAATACTGCCGGAGGGAAATGAGAAAAGTCTAGCCTTGATTGGGCAGTTTGTAATTCTGTTAAAAAAAAAATTCCCCTCTTTGCAGCCAACTCTTCTTTCCCCAAATATAATTAGTTTCTTGAAAAGATGTTTTGGAGACAAGTCAAAGAGAGCTTCCAGTTATTGGGCTTGCTCACTGGCCGTAGACGCCGTTATTCTGTGTATCAAGCAAGAAATCAATGACAGCCGCCATGATGCCTGGCTGGGTGTGGAGCTGAGGATGGAGAAGGTCAGGATGAGGCTAGCCCAGTCCTGCAAGAGTTTCTGTCTTCTATGATTGATTCATAGTTACATAGTCACGGTAAGACTACTTATGAGTGTCTCTGTTTGAGAGACAATGCAGTACGATATGATGTGACTTAGATTGGTATGAAAGTGTATTGGTTTTCTTACTTAGCACATGTAATATATTTAATTAAAATGTTTTTAAGGATACAATTATGTGGTTCCATATTTTTGTTGTTGTTGTTGAATCAGTGAGTCTTATTGGGGTTATATACAGTAATATGGGGAAGGTGTTGGTTATTGGAACACAGATTCAAAGACAGTTGCTATCATGAAACTTCAAACTAGCATGGGATACAGTTTATGAATACTGGACATCTGGAGTAAACTGCATAGCTCTAGGCAGATCTACAAGTTAAAGAGCATCCTAGCTTGTTGCCTTAGCTTGCCAAATCCTCTTCTCAGTGACATGATTTGTCTGAGTTTCTTCATGGGAGGTGGTTACATATTCGTTCAAGTACTTAGTGTTGCATTAATAGAAATAAAATACAATAAGGATCTAGTGTTACATTTCCCATCACTGTGGCAAAATACCATACAAAGTGACCCTTGGCTGTAGTCACAGGAGTGTGAGGCAGCTTGTCACGTTATGTCCACAGTCAGGAAGCAGAGGTAGGTTGCTTGTTTGGTTTTGGTCCAGGGCCTCAGGCCATAGGATGGTACCACTCACATCTCGACTGTGTCTCCTAGGTGATTCTAAATCTAGTCAAGTTGAAAATGATGATTAACCATTGGAAGTAGGTTTGTTTTTGATATTGAACAGACATTAGAATACTATCAAAATGGGGACGGGGGTTGTGATGGGGCTTTCATGCCCCTAGTAACAATCAGAGCCAGATTTATAAATTGGGATCTCATTAAATGGGCTGGAAATCCTAGGTAAGGCTGGATTCTGCATACATTGCTCTTGCTGGTCTGGGTACAAGATGAGCAAAAGTACATATGAATGAAGTCCTCAAGGCAGGGAGGAGCCACTGTCAGCCAGCCTAGGAAGGAAGAGGCTTGGATGGAGTTGGAGGAGGGGTGGCTAGAGAGATGGTGAGGTAGGCCAGTGAGAGGGCTGGCATGGCAAAAAAGGGGCTACACCAAGCTCTCATGTTCTAAAGCCTTGGAAGGAGCCATTACAGGTGTCTGTCATCTACCCCGGCATAGCTGTGACATCACTCCACATACCATTTAGTCTCCTTCCCTGGTACTGTCAGCATGGTGAAGGGAGAAACCTCTGGAAGCAGTGAAGAAAGCAGTCCACAGAGCAGCAAGTGTGTGAGTGTGGAGCCAGGCAGCGTTCTCGCTAAACTTAACATTAGCCACTTGCGTGGCTTAATCTCGCAGGAGCGACTTACAATTTCTGAGACGTTTTATTCTATTTCTTCATGAAGTAGGTGGAAACAGGCTCCTGCTAGTGTTTTGCTTTTGTGTTGTACTGTAGGTACTCACTAGACAGTATGTGTGTTGAGTGTCTGGGGTGTTGCAGGAATTCCAAATTCTCCTCCACTGTTGAATATCAAGTTTTGCTCATGTCCCGTGCTGGAATCCGGAAAACAAAAACTAGACAGTTTTGTTTTTTGAAGAACTCACTATCTGGTTGGAAAGTCTAATGAGGATGGCAACTGTTTTAGGAGGAGGGGACAGACGGTGTGTCAAAACAGACATGGAAGAGAAAGGGTGTCGGGCAGGAAGCAGGGACAGGAGAGGGTGACTTAGAAGAAAAGAATGAAACATATTGTAGACATGTATGAAACTTTAACAACGCTTATTACTATGTGTAATAATCTATTCTAATAAGGCATTCAATGTATTAATATATTTGTAATAATTAAGTTGTAGTTTATAAAAGATTGGTAGGAAGTGCTAAGTGCCCTATAGTATTCATAGTGACTTTTTCCTCATCTACAGGAATCCCAAAGCTTTGTTGAGAATATTATCATTTGGCTCAGATACTATTCTGTCAAGCCCATTCTGAGGATAACTATGGCTTTGCAATTAAATTATTATAATGTGTGAACGGTAAGTTCTGTGTGTAAGAACTGAATGACAGGTAGGTTTCTTCTCCATTTCCTGTGGTATCTGGAAGGCATGTTCTAGAGAAAGTTCCATCAGCACAGAGCGTCACCCCCAAATCCAGGTTGCCGGTAACTGTGAGGCAGGTGTGAAGCCTAGGAGTGTTCATTTCGAATTAGAGAATGAAAACTAAGCACTTTTTGGCCAGCCTATTGTTCTTTAGAACGCTGGGTGGCTTGTAGAAAACCTTCATTGAACGAATACAATGAGATTTGGTGAGGTCAGCAAGCAGAGGCTAGTGACCTCTGTTTCAAACACAGAATCTTCTTATGGAAGGTGATGATTCAGCAGGGACAAGCTTGAGTGAAGGGGCTGCCACCTAGTGTGTTTGTAAGTGTTCCTAGGCGGTGCATGCCCCATGCCAGCCATTAAAGGACAGCTTGAGCGCTCCTACAGAAGCTGATTTGCAGTTTTACAGAAAAGAGAGGGTGGGAGATGTTCATTGAGAGCTGGATTGGCATGTGTGCGCGTGTGTGTGTGTGTGTGTGTGTGTGTGTGCGTGTGTGTGTATGTGCACGTGTGTGCATGTGCGTGCATGTGTGTGCGTGTGTATGTGTGTGCATGCGTCTGTGTGTGTGTGTGTGTGTGCGTGTGTGTGCGTGTGCGTGCGTGTGTGTATGTGTGTGTGTGCGTGTGTGCGCGTGTGTGTGCGTGTGTGTGCATGTGTGTGTGTGCGTGTATGTGTGTGTGTGCGTGCGTGTGTGTGCGTGTATGTGTGCATCTGTGCGTGTGTGTGCATGTGTGTGCGTATATGCGTGTGTGTGCGTGCACGCGTGTGTGCGTGTGGGTGCGTGTGTGTGCATGTGTGTATGTGTGTGTGTGTGCGTGTGTGTGCGTGTGTGCGCGTGTGTGTGTGTTTAATGCTTTCCAAACTCTGATGAAATTTTTTCTTCCTATTTCCTTTTAATCTTTGATCCTTTCTTAAATTTGTCTGGCTATGGTCAGAAGAAAAAAAGTGGCAATAAACAGAAAAGGTGGTTTTCTGCCTTTTAGATTTTGAAAGCATGGACTCAGAGACGACTCCAGGTTACCTTGATGAGGACTGAGAGCCATTCTTTCACAGGGACAGGATATTCAGAGAAGCATTAGGATGTGCCCCAAGGAAGGAACACTGTGTGTGCTCTCTGAGTCTGGTTGAGACCAGAATGGTTGAGGCTGGAAAATCTGAACCAAGATGTCTCTGAGCTCTCCCTGGGTAAGAGATAGGTTCAAGAAGTGAAGTAAGATTGCAGAGTGTAAATAGAAAGGGACTCAGATTCCTCTGAAAATCACAGCATAGTTCAGGAGTCCAAAATAGTTCTGGGTACCCAGTGATGGCCTAGAAATAGTAGAGTAAGATTTCTGGGTAATTGAGAGGTCTGGAAGAGGTAAAATGACCCAGTAGTGGTCAGAAAAGTTATATCCATAGATGCCAGCTTGGAAATATAAATCATGTAGACATGGTGTTGATTGTCTAACACCTTGACACTATGTAGGATGCTCAGGTCTCTCATGTGAACACAAAACAGTGGGAGTGTCACATTGTCAGTCTCAGGAAAGGGGTGGAGTGCCACAATATCAGTCTCAGGAAAGGGTGGAATTACACACTGTCAGTCTCAGGAAAGGGGTGGAGTTACATACTGTCAGTCTCAGGAAAGGGGTGTAGTTACATACTGTCAGTCTCAGGAAAGGGGTGTAGTTACACACTGTCAGTCTCAGGAAAGGAGTGGAGTTACACACTGTCAGTCTCAGAAAAGGGGTGGAGTTCCACACTGTCACTCTCAGGAAAGGGGTGGAGTTCCACACTGTCAGTCTCAGGAAAGGGGTGGAGTTACATATTGTCATTCTGGCGAAACACAGCTTGGCCCAGGTGTAGTGGAGGAAACAGAATGCTCTTGCACACCTGGGTATCAGATCAGGGTGTGTGGCTGGTTCCTTCATCCTTTGCTCATTAACAACAATTTACTGAGTGCCTGCGAAGTGGCTGGTACCTATTCTAGAATAAACAAAGCAGAGAAATTGCTGCCGTGGTGCAGTCTATTAATTTAGTACAGTTAGGAAGATAGGAAAATGTAGAAACCGCATAAACATTATTATGTTATTAGTGCTAAGGACTAGGTAGAATAATCAAGCAGAGCCAGGAAATCATACCCTCACAAGGAGGCAAATACAAAGACATGGACAGGGAATCTGAGCAGACTCCTTTGCTCTCGTTGCTAATCACACGCATCCTGTTAGTCTTGGGTAACTGGGGGGAGCTTGTGTCACTGATCACTTTAAAGGCGTGAGGGCTAACGAGATGAAACAATAGGCTGTGCTTCAGATCTTCCAAAGATCAAGGCCAGAGCTGAAGCCAAGTGCTAGCTCTCCCCTAGGGCTGGAGCTGAGCTCGAGCTAGTCCTAGACTCAGCTCTTTTAGTCCCCCTGCTCTCCTCACTGGGTATATGACTGTACCCAGTGTGAGCGTGGAGAACACTGGTCCTTTGAGCGGCTAACCAGCAGGAACAAGAGCATCCCAGGATTCAAACACAGGATTGTGACTCTAAGGGCTACGCTTTGCACTTAATGGGGCCAAGCTTTCTAGCAGTGTTTATGGCCACACCCTTGTGCTTCTCCATTGCTCTGCAGCTACTTTAGGGGCTTCTGAGAGTGGAACAGACCTGCAAAATCCTCCACAACTCCTGGGAACTCTCTGCTGTGTTGTCCAGCTATGTCTCCAAGTTATAGCCCCACCCTTCAAGATGGACATTGAAGTCTGGTAGGAAGCACACGTGTTTATCCCAGAACATTGTCTCACACAAATCCTTGTCATTCTGTAGCAAGTCGTTGTGGGTTCTATAAGCTATAGTCTCTGTAAGTAGAGATGCCAGAAACACAGGTAAGAGGTCTTCAGCCAGTGGACTAGAGAATCAGATATCTTGGGGTGTCATCTTAGCCTTCTTAACCTGTGAATTTCTTCCATTAGCTCTGACATGGAGTTATTTCCCTCTCCCTCTCCATCATCTCTTGTTTTAGTAAAACAGGTCTAACCTGATTGGGCAAAAGAGGGATTTTTGTTCTAGAGGTGAGCAAAGGGTATCCCAGTGGTTACCATCAACTGTCATCTTGACAGCATGTCGCATCACCAGGGCAATGGGCTGCTAGGATGGAGGAGCTGCCTTGATTATGGTAATTGATGCGGGAAGACCTTGGTTGTGGGTGGGGCCTGGGATATCCCAGTAACAATAAAAGAAACCAAGACAGGTCATGGTCAGATCCTGGGAATGAGGAGTCGGACATTGTCTGAAAAGAACAAGGACAAAGCTTCAGGGTCTCTGTCCAAATTCCACTGAACTCACCGAAGTGTGGCAGGACAGGAAAAACAAACGGAGCACAAACAGTGGAGGCAGAGATTTTTCACAGCCGTTCTCAATGAAGACATTAACAATTGGGCGAAGTCATCGGCCACTTTACTCCCAGATTAAGCATTAATGAAGTAATTCAACCTGAACGAGGTGCTGTTTTATGGCCGGTACACACGGCTTACCTGTATGAATTCGCTGTGCTTATTTAATGCCCCTTTAAGATGAGAAATGGTGTTGGCTTGACATTAATAGCATCTCCTGATGCTGAGAAAATGTCCCTGTGGATTGAATGGCATTGCTCTTTCTGTAGATGGAGATTGAGAAGTTTATCTTAAGAGCTTTGCACTGGGGATGGTGCCATAAATGTTAGCACCAGAATGCAAATTGCCACGGCCCTTGACTTTGCAGGCTCCCAGGCCAAGGATGGCCTGTTTCAGAAAGGCTTCACTGACCACCACAGAGCTTCTGGGCAGGAAACGGCTCCCTGCACCACAGTGCGGTTTTCGAGTCCGCTCTGCTGCTGTTTCCTATTGGTGCCGCAGTTTGCTTTTTCACCGTACAGCTGTGCCTCTTTGAGTCTGAAAAAAGCCTCCTCTCTGGAGAAGTGATCGATTATGGGAACACTCCAGTTTTGAAATTATTCAGGGGTCCCATATAGGTTCTGAGAGTGATGGAGAGCATGTTCTGTCAATACTTCAGAAAATATGGGGCAGACGATACAGGTATTGATCTTTCCTGCAGACAGATACCTGTCTGTAAACTGAAAATACCCGCTGTACCTAATAGCTCTTAAATTTGTAATTTTTCCACTGCTTTGGGAACAGATTCGTAGGACCTTCTTCTGATTAGGCAGATGACATCTTCCCACTATTTTCTGTATAAGGTGTGTGTGCTGGGTTAGCTTGAGCCAACTGCAGCTTTAGTCAGTAAGAGCTGGGTGACACTGGGGGTGGAAATACTGGGTCAAACTGTTTCTCCTGAGCCCTAAGGGTCTTAGAGCAGTTGTGATTATGTATGTGTATGTGTATATAATTGCCTCTGCCAGGTCATTTTTGAAAAAGACTTAGGAGAGTTCACCTTCACGTATGAATGCATATCATGTGTACGCTATGCCCTCAAGAGGACATCGGATTTCTGGACTGGAGTATTGGGAACTAAACCAAGGTCCTCTGAAAGAGCAGCAAGTGCTCTTAACCACTGAGCTCATCTCTCCAGCTCCTGGCCGTGTGTGTGTGTAAAACAAGGGCTTCTATTTTCTAGATAGTCAATCTACCCCTGAGCAATGTCTTAGCCCTTCCTCTCTGTCTTCTTCTGAAACAAGAGTCTCAGTAAATTGTCCAGACAGGCCTTGTATGTGTTGTCCTCCTGACTTAGTCTCTCAGTTAGCTGGAATTATAACCCTCTCTCACCAGGCCTGGCCCGGAAGAGTTAACTTGTGGGGCTCTTATGCATATGGGATACTGAACCAACTAATGATTTTTAAAATGGTAACCATAGCCTCCCGTGGGGCTCTAAATGCATTCTCAGTGGATTGCAAGTTTGTAAGCATGAGAAACACGGAGGCAAAGAAAAGAAACCAACGGTAGGATAGAGAACAGCTTCTCCACAGTACACCCCTCTGCTACTCCACAGGACTCTGCTACTCCACAGAACACCCCTCTGCTACTCCACAGTACTCTGCTACTCCACAGTACTCTGCTACTCCACAATACTCTGCTACTCCACAATACACCTATCTGCTACTCACTCTACACAACACCCCTCTGCTACTCCACAGGACTCTGCTACTCCACAGGACTCTGCTACTCACTCTACACAACACCCCTCTGCTACTCCACAGAACTTTGCTACTCCACAATATGCCCCTTTGTGTGTTGAGTCTTTGAGCCTTGGAAAACAACAGATCCCAGGACATTCCTAATATAGTTGGAGACTTTCATCTGGGGAAACTCCAACTTTCCTCCCCTGCCCTCTTCCCAGGCTCATTGGTGAGATTTATCCAGAGTAAGAAAGCCTGCTCATCTGGACAGACATGCCAGTGCCCACCTTCAGGGGCCAGAGTGGCAACAGAGTCAGAAGATGGCTCTATAACTGCAGAAAGAAGGAACCCATATGGAGGTTAGATTTTTAAAAGTGAGAATGTTTAAATAATATTTTTTATTTATTCACTGAAATTTTGTATATTTAGACACTGTATTTTGAGCACACTCATCCATCATTACCATCCCCCAGCTCTCCCCAGCTCGCCACTGTGGTTACCCCAGCATCATGTCCTCCATTTATACTTTGTTATTGATAATTTCCTGAGTCCAATTAGTGCTGCCCATATGTGCATGGATATGGGGCCATCCGCCAAGGCATGGATACCTACTGTCAGTCATAGCCCCGAAAGAGGATGTCTCTATCCCCCCAGCAACCTTCTCCTGTCACCAGCTCATCCTACTAGGGGTGGAGCTACTTTCTGATCAGAATTTTGACTGGCTTGATCTTGTGCAGGTCTCTAGAAATGCTGTCTGTGATTTGATGCATGCAATAGGCAAGCAGACACGCCCCATGCAGAAGTCAGCATTCAGCATTTGCCCCCCTCTCAGTCGATCATCTCTATGTTCTTTCTTCACATTCTTTCTTTTTTTTTTTTTGGTTTTTTTTTTTTTGGTTTTTCAAGATAGGGTTTCTCTGTGTAGTCCTGGCTGTCCTGGAACTCACTCTGTAGACCAGGCTGGTCTCGAACTTAGAAATCCGCCTACCTCTGCCTCCCAAGTGCTGGGATTAAAGGCGTGCACTACCACTGCCAGGCTCATATTCTTTCATGTTGTTCCCTGAGACTTGACTCGGGAGAGGTTACTACAGATGGCAAAACCACAACTGAGTTCTCATAGCTACTTATACTTGACACTTTGGCCAGTTATGAGTCTCAGCATTAACTATTCCCCACTGAGAACAGAGACTTCTCTGACCAACGTTGAGTGCAACATCAATCTATGAGTGTGGATGTAATCACGCAGAAGGCAGTATTGTAGTATACGTCTTTAACATAACAACATAGATCTCCCATGATGTCTTTGTAACGAAGTCCTTCCAAGAGAGTGACTTTGTAGCAAAGTCCTTTGAAGAGTGTGACTCACATGCTTAGCCCTAGCAGTCCTGAAGGCAGAGCTTGCTTCATTGCTTCCATCTCAGTGTGCCTCTGCAGTCCCTTCTCCTTATAGTTCTAAAGGGAACACACTGCCCTGGTGAGATCCTAACAAGGGTGTGTCCATTGGGTCAGATGGATGATTTCCATCCATACATTCAATGTGAAATTAGAGTCTAGAGAAATAGAATAATTTCTCAAAATTCATATTGTACCCTAGAATTGATAGAAGAGAAGGTACAAAAGTATTTTAGATTTGGGGGTGTAGGAATCAAATAAAAAGCAAAAGAGAATGCCAGGAGTTTATTTTCACTCCCAGAAAGTATTTATAGTATGATTTCAAGGCTGTTATCTTAAGCTAATTTTTAAGACAGACCCTTGAGGTTTGGGGAGACATTATTCTCTGGGGGGTTGCCCCCAATTTTCAGGAGAAGAAAATGAGACTGAAATCAATTAAACAATCTGCCTTGAGATCACCCGAACCATGCAGTGCTGTTCCCAGTATTGACCCTACGATGTTGAGTGTTGCTTCATAAAGACTTAATCCAAGATCCCTGGAGTAAGAGCTAGCCTACTAATGTATTCATCTTCTACCTCGTCTTTTTGTGAATGGAAAAAATGACAATTTTATTTGCTATCTAATGGTCTAATTTTTTTTTAAAGAATTGAATTTAAATGATATCATCAATCACCTAGCCAGATAATATATGGCTTCAGGAAACAAAATTAAAATGAAGCAGTTAAGCATCTATTTTATTTTTCTTTCAGTTTTTTTTTTTTTAAACAGAACGAGCATAGGGTGCAGTCACAAGCACCTGTTGTGAAATGCAGTGTTTAACTTGTTCTTTCATGGAGCAAGTGTTCATGTCAGATTCAGGTTCTACAGATGGATTGTGCAGGAATGAAATGTCAGGTTTCTTATTCACACATCTAATTTCCTTTTGACCTCAGAGAATTCCCAAATCTGATGAGATGTCAAGGTAGGGAGATGAGAAGCATCAGCCGCTGTCAGGCAGCTTTCTTCTTCTTTATGTGTTTTTTGTTTTTGTTTTTGTTTTTTTGTTTTTTTGTTTTTTTTTTTATGATATCTATTTGGCAATTACTAAACAGTGGTCTCAGGGACACCCATCTGTCATGCTTACTTAGGGACTATAAATGGGTCTTCAGCAAATATTTCATTAAAACTAGATTTCAAGCAATAGAAAAATATTATACCCAAGCTCTAATGGCAAGTGCTTTATAAAAATATTACAGAGAAATCGGGGGAAATGACTAATATGCTATACTATCCCGGTTTTAATTAGAGCCATAGAATGTTAAAATGGGAAGAAAGCTCAGAGAGAAAGCATCTGGGAAGTAAGAACTAAATATGCATTTAAATAAATATGCTTCATTTAATCCCCACAGTATCAGTAGATGGTTGGAATAATTGTTATTTTACATGTGAGGATGCTGGGAGAAGGGGCTTTATAACTTGCCCAACATCACCGACGGCTAAAGCAAGAGCAGGATTCAAACCTGGGCTTTTCTGGTTTCCCAAACTCATACTCACGATTCAATTACATTAATAAAATAACAGGCACGTAGCTGCTCTTGTCAAAGTGGGCTGACTCCTTACCCGGTACCATTAGGTAATGAAAAGCAGGATAAACCTTCTTTCATCTCTTTATTATGTATATTTCTTCTTTACTTGGGCAAAGATTCCTGTTTGACTCAGCATTGGCAGGTGACTCAGGAATAGAGCATCTCTCTACCTAAGCTGTCCCATCCTGTTTCAAGGCTGAAGGCACAAAGATAGTTTGTTTGGCTGTTGCCCTAAACCTGTGTTTACCTTGGATTCTGAGAAGAGTAGAGCCTGGGAGTACTTAACACTGCAGATGAAGGTAGTTATCCACAGCGAGGGTGGTAATAATCCTGTAGGGACCAGGCTGGCCCTCTCAGCTGATGGTCACTTATTGGACCACCTTGCAAACAGAGTGAATTGATGATGGTTGAGACCATACTTGTCTTAGTGTTTTACTGCTGTGAACAGACACCATGACCAAGGCAACTCTTATAAGGACAACATTTAATTGGGGTTGGCTTACAGGTTCAGATGTTCAGTCCATTATCATCAAGGCAGGAGCACGGCAGCATCCAGGCAGGCATGGTGCAGGAGGACCTGAGACTTCTACATCTACCTCTGAAGGCTGCTGGCAGACTATTGGCTTCCAGGCAGCTAGGATGAGTGTCTTAAAGCCGACACTCACAGTGACACACCTACTCCAACAAGGCCACACCTACTCCAACAAGGCCACACCTACTCCAACAAGGCCACACCTACTCCAACAAGGCCACACCTACTCCAACAAGGCCACACCTACTCCAACACCTTCTAATAGCGCCACAATACTTTAACTAGGATTTAGCAACTGTGCTTTGCCTACCACCCCTTATTTTACTTATATTACCACTTCCTTATTTTAACCTAAATTTCAAGCCAAAGATGAGGTGGAAGTTTCTGGTCTCCATATGTTTCCTCCTCCTTTGTCTCCTGTCCACCATTACTCATCTCCCTAATTAGAATTGAGGGTGCGACCTAGCTTGGGGCTGTCAGAGCAGGGCTTCTGTCACCAGTCTCTGTTTACAAGACAAGCACTGTCTTTCACAGGACAGCACTATCCCACCTACTCTGATGCCTCTAAACAAGCTTGGCTCTTGATCCTACGAGTAAGAGTCAAGAACAAGGGCCTCAGATGCTTCTCCTTTCTAAGTTCTAACCCTCGCTCATCCCCTGCGACATCCTACCTGTGAACATTCACGTATCTGCAGCCTACATGGAGGTAGGAGGAAGAGATAACGGTGGATCTATTTCTATCCCTGTTTTCCTTATGAAGAACATAAATTTGAGTAATACTTTGATTCTTATAGCCCTGTACTTTCAGTGTTTCGGACCATGGTGTTTATTGACTACCTCACAAGTCATGTATCTGAATGGGTGTCACTGGCAGCAACGGGTGTCAACTGGTGAGAGATAGATACACCCTCAGAAACAATCTGTATCGCTCCTACTTGTCTCTATGGAAATTAAGTCTCAGAGAATTTCAAAGACTTATCTGAAGCTGGGCATTTAGGTCATGTTCTAGAACCCATCTTCTGACCTCTGAAAGAGAATATGACTTCCCCAGGTCAAGTGTTATAAAAACAGCGCCTCCCCCCATGAGACGAGCAAATAACACCATGTCTGCTGAAACAGTGAACATTAAGAGAACCAGAAATTGGCTCTTCTGGTCCCTAACAGGGAAAAGCAAATGATATTCAGGAAGGAAGATACCAAATGTGCCTCAGCGTTTGGAGATGTTGAAGCAATATTTTTAGAGGCCTGAAAAGTGAGAGTGGAGGCTAACCCAAGAATTCATATCTAGCCAAGTTATTTATGAATAAAGACAGAAGGAAGCTATTCTCAAACATTTGATATGTAGTTGGAGAAAAAAAAATCAAGCCAATTATGAGAATCAAAATAATGAGCTCTGGCATCTAAAGCCATAGCAAAACAGAAAGGATCGGCAAAATGGGGGAACTGGGGTGGGGGTGGGGTGCTCAGACCAAAGTGCAAACGCTATACCCAAGTGGAAGAAGAGGCATTAACTGGTAAGGCACAGGGGTGAGGTGCGTGGGGGAGCAGTCTCTCCTCCACAGCACACGTGCATTTTCATTTTGTACATCAGGAGGGCTGAATGGGAAGGCTTTGATCAAGAGAAATCTGCAAGACACTGGACACCAAAATGCAAGGCCCATCTAGAAAACAATAGGGAAAATGTGAGAACTGGATGCCCCCCGCTCATATTGTGTGTTCATTGTAGAGAATGGGTGCGTACCACCTCCTCAGGGCGGGCCAGAGATTCAATACCCTTTGCAGGGAGGACTGCCTGGGAACGGGAGCTTATTGGCTAAGCCCTCAGCACCTCTACCTCATTAGCATGGAGAACTCTGTTCTGGGCCTACATAACCACAGGTCATATTTCCTTATGTAGGAAGAATGGCACGTGTTGCAGGCCAGGATTTTGGCAGGGAGCAGGGAGCTGCCTACCATCTCAGGTGTGTACCCCAAGTTTCCAGGGACTCAGATCCACTCTACCTACCAAGATTCCTGGCAACGTCCATTGTCCCACAAAGATGACAATGCCAAGAGCCTCTGAGCTCTACCGAGCGCCTCACTGAGTCTGCCTGCCTTGGCTTCACTGCTTCTCCAATGAACACTGGAGCTATTTTAGTAAAATGTATTCATCTGTTACCTTAAGTGTTTGGAGGAAATTTTTTTTTTGTAATATGTAAGATGTTTTCAACCATCCCAGAGCATTGTATATGAGCATCTATGAGAGAATTAGGTCAGGAATACTGTGACAGAAAGGTAACATGGATTTTTAAAAATAAAATCACATTATTTTAATTAACTCACAAATGAAAACATCACAGAGTTAGTTTAAGAAAGCCATTCAAACACTTGCCAAGTTCTGAACTCTGCACAGCCCTGTGAATGTCTGTATATCTAGAAAAGCCATCTACAGTCAGGGAGCCTCATTTAGGAAGCAGCATTAATTTTTATGAAATGAAGTTTGTTTGTGAGGTACCATTTTTCTCTAAGATGGCATACTGAAAACAGTTCAATAACTATTCTTTCTTAATTTTACTGTTACGATAGTGATTAATTTACAAATTATTAGTAATCAGGCTAGTTGTCCAAACGAGAGAGAGAGAGAGAGAGAGAGAGAGAGAGAGAGAGAGAGAGAGAGAGCTTCTTTATTCTATGTCCTCCTCTGACTCTTGAACCTGTAGTATAAGAAGGCAAGACTCGCCGGGCAGTGGTGGCGCACGCCTTTAATCCCAGCACTCGGGAGGCAGAGGCAGGTGGATTTCTGAGTTCGAGGCCAGCCTGGTCTACAGAGTGAATTCCAGGACAGCCAGGGCTACACAGAGAAACCCTGTCTTGAAAAGAAAAAAAAAAAAAAAGAAGAAGAAGAAGGCAAGACTCAACAGTGCGGTACCGAGCTCAGAAACCATTCATTGGAGAACTCTAACCAAGCCACGTGCTTGCTGTCCAGCCATTTTCCCACAGATATTCATGAAAACCATTTCATGCATCGCTCTATGGCAGCACCAGGTACTGAGAGTCCATTCCAGCACAGAGAGATGGCTTCAAGTTTCAGATAGTACTTGCGGGTGACCTGTAGGCTTACTGGGCTCTTTCTCCTTGTCCAACATGTGGGGATGAAATCGGCAGATGGAGAGGTTGTGTGTGGGAAAGTGAGCTGCAGTGCCACCTCAGCGGCTTATCATTGGCCAGGACTCGCCACAAGTCCCTCTCTTTGGAGTTTCTTGCTCCTCATGCTCTCATTCTGTCCAGGCTGTCACCAGTGTTCTCACTGACACAAATCGGATGTGCCTATAACCAGCCTTCATAGGGATGGGTTCCAGAGTCCCCCACAGGCTCATGTGTTTGAGTATTTGATCCCTGGCTGGTGAAGCTCCTGGGAGGTGAAGCCTAGCAGGTGCAAATGGGTGCATATCCTGCCTCCTCACCTACTCCCCTGCGGGTGGTCGTCATAGAGCGGCTGCAGGATAGACTCTTCTGGGGGGGGGCCTTGAGGTTCATATTGGGTGACTTTCTGTCTCACCCCTGTCTCCTGCTCTCCCAGAATCTGAGCAGTCAGCCTCATACTCCTACCACTGTTACCAAGAGCCGCTCCCACCATTTTGCCTTCCCAGTGGGATGTGTTGTACCTTCAAACCGTGAGCCCAGATAGACCACCTTTCCTTAAGTTGTTTCTTGTCAAGTATTTGGGTCACAACAGTGAAAAAATCCACTGTGACATTGTCCAAAAGCTTTGCTCCGAGAGAAGAATCCCATCCACAGTGGTTTAGCTGGGTGATCTCCAAGTGAGGCTGCAGGCAGCTCCCTTCATTCTTAGCCTTCTCTCCTGTACCAGAGTGACCTACTTGTGAACCAGAGCTGAGAGTCTATTCCACATCACAGGCGGGTCATGAGTGATCTCCCATGGGGCCGAAGGTGTTGAAGAGTGGCTGGTAACGGATGCACGCTGGTGTAAGAGCAGCTGGGAAGCCATGGGCCTTCTGCCTTCTTGAACCACTTCGAATTTAAGGTGGATTGCTGCTGAGCCCATTCATTTTTATGAGCTGGGGGGTCTGAGGGAGCCCAGGTCACGATGAGCAGTTCTTACCACATGGTGGCTTGTTTCCTTGTGGGCTGTCTCCTCCACAAAGCCCTAGGCAAGACTGCCAACACATCTGTCCAAGTTAGTGCAGCTATTTCCGATCCTCTTTTCTGATAGGGATGGAAAAGAATTCCTTTGCCAGATCAATAGCTGTACAGCCTGCATGTGAGTTTGTGCTAATCTGCACTACCACAGGTAACGTATCTAGCAGAGCAGCTGCAGTCAAGGCTCCTGCTTTTCAGATTTTCACCACTATACAACCATCCTCCAGGGTCCATCTGCTTCATTATGGAGGCCAGACTTGTGAGTGAAGTGGTGTGGTGATGGGGTGACTTATATCATACCCTTTAGGCCCAGAAGTGGGACCAATGCCTGCTGAGACATGATAATTTTAGTTTCTTATCTTATGCTTAGAGGCTGCTACTTGGCTTTTTTCCATATGCTAGCTCTTGACAATATTAATTATATCAACTACTAGATGTGGTCATACCTATCATATATAGCTATGTAGGTACATACAGACTATAGGCCCCTGCACAGACTATAGACCCCTGCACAGACTATAGACCCCTGCACAGACTATAGACCCTGCACAGACTATTGACTGTATAGACCTATAACCTGACTATACTGACTATAGATTCCCTCACAGACTATAGACTGTATAGACCTATAATCCACCCCCCCATATATATATTTATGTGTTTGGGAATTGTATTAGTTATGTTTCTCATTTTTGTAAGAAAATTCCTGACAAGGGCAACTTTAGGGTTTACTCTGGCTCCTACATGAGTATAGTCCATTGTGGTGCAAAGGACTTGGTGGCAGAAGCCTGAATGAACTGATCACACTGCATCAACAGTCAGAAAGCAAAAGGTCATGGATGCTCATGTTTATTCAGCTTTCTCTTTTTTATCCAGTTCAATACTCCACATTGAGGGTGGGTACTTCTGTCTCAGTTAGCCCCCTCCCCACACAGATTATAGACTCCTGCACAGACAATAGGCTCCCACACAGACTATAGACTCTTGAACACACATAGACTATAGACCCACACACACAGACTATGGACTCTCCTGCACAGACTATTGACTCCTGAACTGACTATAGATTCCCGCACAGACTATAGACTCTCATACAGAGGTTTGTTTCCATGGTGACTCTAATTCCATCAAGTTGACAAGATTAACTATCATAGGAACAAAAGAATGAATACCAAGTAGGTTATAGACTTAATGGACCCTGGATTAGGGCTATATTTACTGCCTGGCAGCTCTTTATCTTCATAGTGGTAGAGGACCATGATGCCACATTAGATCTCCCAATATGAGTGTCAATAAAGACTCCATGTCTAAGAGTTTTTCAAATGTTTGGGTAATATACTTTCTTTACTATACAGTTACTAAAGTAAATGGATGCCATTTTATGGATGTAATATTGTGATAAAAACATTTTGTATGTATGCCATATATATGCATATGTACATATATCACACACATATATATGAATATATACATATGCACATACACACATATACATGCTTGGTTCTTCGCTTAGAGCTTTAAAATGCCCCTGATTTCCCAAGTGAAAATATTATCTCTTATTAGTAACCATTTTCAGCCATGCCTGGATTTATGTTAATGAAGTAACTCTTGGTGTGCCCCTTGATAGTTTCAGGTAAAATTAAGGTTGTCAGAGACACCAGCTGTATGATCAAAGGTTTGCAATGTTCATCTTAACTGCAGAGAGGGGAGAGGGGTCAGAGTTTGAGTTCAGTCATCAATGGTGAATGATTAATCAGCCTTGTCTATGTGATAGACTCTCCATAGAAACACTAATCCACAGAGTACAGAAAGCTTGTGTATGTTGTTGCACACCTTGGGGTATAAAGGAATAGTATGCCCAGAGAGGGCATGGAAGTTCTATACCCAGCTTTAGTATGCCCAGAGAGGGCGTGGAAGTTCTATACCCAGCTGTGCTATACTTGGTCCCATGTTCCTCTTTCATTGGCTATTTCTAAGTTATGATTTCTATAATTAACAGGTAATAAGTGAGTTGTCTTCTTGAGTTCATGAGCCACTTGAACAAATTGTTTACCCTGAGAAAGGGGTCATGGGAACTCTCAATTTATAGGTGGTTGGTGAGAAGAATAGGAGATCATGGACTTGGTAGATGAAATGCACAAGTCTTCTGGCTCTGAAACTTCAATAACTGGGGTCTGAGGATTGTTCTGGATAGTCAGAATTGCATGGACTTGTAGGATATCCCATGACTGGGAGAGAATTGGTTGATGTGTGAGGAAATGCCACATACTTGGAGTCAGAGGAGTTGTGAAAGAGAAGTCATGTGTGCACTTGAATGGCTTTCTTCTTAGAGCCAGTAGATCTAGGTCTAAAACCTGGCTCAGGACTGGAAACTGGGAAGAGAAACCCAGCTTTCTCCTGAGACTAGATACTTCTCTCATTCTCATCTCTACAAAGTACTGCTTCATCCGTATTTGACCTCATTTCATTTTGATTGAGGCAATACCTTTTTTTTTCTTCCCTCCCTTTTTTCTCTGCTGTTTTCCCTCTGGAATAAGGCACAAAATTAAATAATGCATGACTTCCAGGACCATGACCTCTGTAGGTGATGTTGCAGGCCTGATTTTGTCATTCACCACAATTGAACCTATCTAGGCTTGACATGTTGTAGTCCTATCATTCCCACACATTGTGAAGTTAGTGCTGTAATGGCATCTCTATTGCCAGTTCTGGGATGTAGAGGACAGCCACCACTGGGCTTCTGAGTGACAGTGGTCACCACCTCACCAGCTCAGTCCTTACTGCTTTAGAACCATGGACTTCAGTCCACACATGCTTGTAGTATATATGCTTTATTTTGGCTCACTTCCTTTAGTCTTGTTCCTTTATGTTTCCATCTGTCATGGTTATCCTGGCTCTTTGTACAGATCAGCACCTTCACCATCTTCTGGTGTTATCCTAGGAGGGTATTCACATAGTCTTCCCACAGCCTTGCCAGAGCATTAAATCTTACATCCTGGGAAAGCGCTCCTATATCCGTAAGTTCTTCCTTGTCGTATAGAACGTTCCAGTTCTTTGATCAGACATCCTCAGAATTGGTCCCATGGTACTCACTCAGGCTCTGTGTTCCACACTGATGATGCCCCACTGTGCCTCTGTGGCAGCCTTCCTCTCCTTCATAGCAAGTTCATCACATAGGTTGCTGTTGTATACAGCTATTTGCTGAGAGACCTAGGGAGGTTGGGTCCCATTAGAGAGAAACACATTTTCTGTTGGAGAATGGACTCTTCCTCACAATTAAACAAAGTAGAGCAGATGGTTTTTTAAAGTGGGGTACTTCTGAATGCTTAAAGGATTAGAGAAACCGAGCACTGAATATCTTCACCTGCATCAAACAAAATTCAAAATGTCCCTGTCCAATGAATGAATCAAGGTCACATCTTGTATCAACAAAGGCTCTGAGCATGGCACAGCAGATCTATTGTGGTTGTGAATTGACCTTTTCTTCTGAGATCTACAGCTCACTCAGTGAAGCCTTGGAATTGGTCCTCCTATATTCTACTGCAGAAGGGAGACTTTGTTTTTATTCATTTGAATAAGTCCTCTTGTTTTCACACTAACCTTTTGGTGAGGATTGACCACTCCTGTTTGCTTATCCTCTTCCTGAGATCAGTTTGGCTCAGTGGTAGCCACTTCAATTCATTTTATACACGAGTATTACCTCTTCCATGTTGAACACATACTTTACCTTCCACTGATGTATCTTCAGAGTTTAGTAATTTAGAGTCCTAGAATTTACATCTTATACTGGGGGCTACCTATGCTCTAGGTACCCATAGTAGTTGGGTTTTGGTAGCAGCAGATGGTTGAAGATGAAATTCCTAATGTCTTGCTCCACTTCCTCTTCCTAAGTTTGCCCTGGACCCATTGTTTGAGTTCAGGTTTGCTTTCCTTGGAAGCAGATTCTGAATGGGAGGTTAATACACTGAATTTTATCTATGACAGTTTCAACTGTGGGAGGGAGCCCCACTGGAACAGAGGGACATACTGAGCTGTAATAGAATCCTAAATGGAGCCTCAGATGACCCTAAGGGGAGCCCTAAATTAGTAACAAACATTCAGGATTGCTTTGGGTTGGGAAGGCAGAGCTGAGTCTTTACAATCCATATGGATCAGTCTTTGATGCTGGCTGCCCTGAGAAAGAAATTGTTACCTAAGAGAAGGTGACTTTATGGATGTAGACAACAGAGCTGCAAATGCAGAAAGCTAACTCTTTTAGTGCTAGCGTGCTTGCTAGGGACAAGGTGCATTCTGTCTGAAGAGACTGTGGTGGCACATGAGGGTCCACCTTGGCTGTTACAAAGATGATTGATGTTTCCTGGGGTTTGTCCTGCACTGAGACCTATTCTGAGCACCAATTATGCCATTTCATTTCATCTTCTCTAGAACCCCATGGGGACAGCTACTATGATTTCCTCAATTTTAAAAGCAAGAAACACCAGGGATGGAGAGTTACACTTTTCTAAGTGAGACTGATAGCAAGCAAACATAGGAACTGGGCCTTGAAGGTACACCCTGGAGTCCACACTGAGCCTTCCTCAATTTCTCAGCTGAAGTCACGTGAAGTGCTCTGCAGCTCAGCCAGGTGAGAACCAGGCTTCGTCTCTCTGGCTGCCTTTTCTGTTCTTTTCCTTGAATAGTCTTACCTTATTGGTGTTTCTATTTGTTCTATTTTGTTATAGTGCTGGAGATTGAATGCAGAGCTTTGCTCGTGCTAGGCAAGGGCTCCATACTTTTATTCCTGGGCTGCTGTCCCCTCATATTTGACAAGCTTTGTTACTAACACTGCTCTTGAGCCAGAGGAGGTGCTCCCTTTGTCTGTGATGCACCATGGATACTTAGAGGTGCTCCCTTTGTCTGTGATGCACCATGGATACTTAGAGGTGCTCCCTTTGTCTGTGATGCACCATGGATACTTAGAGGTGCTCCCTTTGTCTGAGATGCACCATGGATACTCAATAGTACTCCCCTTTTCTGTGAGACACTATGGATAGATACTTAAAGGTGCTCCCTTTGTGTGTGAGGCACTGTGTATTCTTGAGCATGATGCTTGCCCAGCAGATCACCATCCTCATTAGGGCACAAAGCTTGCAGAGCTACACAAGGTTGGGTTTCAGGATCTCCTTCTCCCCTTAGAACCATGACTGTCATAGCCCTTTGTCAAATGACTGTTTTCAATGTTACTGCCTAACATGGCTGACTTCACATCCCTGGTTCCAGCCCACATCTGTGCCCCGAGTCTTGTACTTGTTCAATCTGCTGGCCACTCGTTATTCCCGTTTGTAATTTCTGCAAACTCCTAAAATTGCTCCCTTCCAAAGCAGTTCTTTTCCCTCTTCACAAAAACCTGTCACTTCCTTTGTATTTTCTAACCTGGTCATTGGCACCATCATCTCTTCTCTGCCTATGGGAAAACACGGGTGCAATTACTCAGGAGTTCTGGGCCCTGTGGTGATGGGTAAGGTCAAAGTCAGAATCCCAGTCCCATGTGTGCCTTCAGCCCTCACTGAATGTGACGTGAGGGAAACAAACAAAACCCAACAAACTCATATGTAAATAACTCCCAGTGAAGTTTGCTGTTATGAAAAAGACTGAGAGGATGAAGATGTGATAGAAAGGGAGGGATTTGTTTGTTTGTGTGTATTTTTATTTATTTACTTTTCCCTCTGAAACAGGTTGTGACCATGTAGCCCAGGCTAGCCTGAAACTTGGCATCTTGCCTTAGCCTTTGCAGTGCTGCTTCACTGGTATCTCTTATTATTCTTAATTTATTAATTAATTAATTTTTAAGGAAGGAAGTGTTTCTCTTGGCTTATAGCTCCAGGAGATACAGCCCATCTTGGACCGGCATTAGGAGCAGGAAGCAAAAGGTCATACCGTATCCACAGTCAGAAAGCAGAGGGCCCTGGTTTTCAATAAGGTTGTTAATGGCTATGTCTCTCATGAAATGACCTTTTAGCTGAGCCACAGAGAATAAAAGTGAGTGCAGTTGTTTTAAGTTTGATGGGTCATCTGCAATGCTCCACCCTCCTCATGCTTCTGTTTCCCAGATAGCTCAGGAATCCACTCCTTCCTGCAGCTGTTCTGCAGTCTTACACTTAGGCTATTGTACTTTCTCACCCTGATTGCTTTCTGTAACCTCACCACTGCTGTGGCTTACTGTCACAGCTGTGCTGCAGCCAGCCTGCGTAAACACATGCAAAACTGCCCGTCTCCTTACCCTTCTGAAGATCCTACAGGCTCTCCTCTCCTGTATCAAGATAAACTTGAAATATCTTAGAGCAGAGTCCTTGCTGTCCTAGCTTGGATCTTGCCTGTCTTTGTAGATTCCTGACCAAGCCAGTTTAGTCAGTTAACAGGGTTTTGAAGCAGGGAGTGAAGATTGAGAAAAAAAAAAGACAATTAGACAAGACTTTAACATGACTCCAGTCAGTGCTGAGGCTGAAGTGGGTTTATTTTTCCCCAGTCAGCTTTTATACAATTCTAGGTACATGCAAAGAATAGGATCAGTTCTATATCAAGGCAAAGTCGTCAAGGAACAAAACAATAAACAAAGTCCTGTGGTCACTGTGTCTAAGGGTGTATCAGGATGACCAAGATATAAGAATACAGTACCTTCCTCGGCTGTATTCATCTTGAGCCTTGTCTTAGCCCAATGTCAAATTTTTATCTGAGCCTATTTTCTTGTCCTAGCCCAAGGTCACAAGCTTGCCAAATTTCTAGAAGCAGCATCAAGAGCTCTCTACAGGTTCCTCCCTTGATTACGTAGGTGCACGCTGTCCCTCAGCCATATTGAATCACTCAATGTCCTTGCTAAGCCATGGCTGTCACACTCTTCACTCTATGCACAAAACAAATGCTGTTGTCTTTCCTGGAATGTGGTCTCACCTCTCCTGTTGGACCTCATCATGTAGGTGCTGCGGGCTTGCGACACTTTTCCGTCCTCAGTGTTTTCCTTGAGAATTTTAGCTGTTCCCCCAACATAGCGCAGTGCCTGTCTTTGTCAGATCTGTCTTCTATAGAGCTTGGTGCCTCATTGGTGCCATTGCTTGGGCAATTTAGGAAGTGTGGCCTTACTGAAGGTGGTACGTCACTAGAGGTGGGCTTTGGGACATGAGAGACTGGAGACATCTTCAGTTTGATTTCTGTTTATTGCTTGAGGTTTAAGATGTGAGCTCTCCACTTGCTGTTGTAGCCAACATGCTGCATGGAGCTACCATGGAGAGGACAGCTCCGCCCTGCCATCATAGACTCTAGCCCTTTGGAACCATGTGCCCAAGTTTCTTGTATGAGATGCCTTGGACATGGTGTTTTATTACAGTGATTGAAAAGTAGTAGCTAGAGAAGTTGATACCAAGGAGAGGGCCATTGTGTGACAGAGCCTGCCATGCTGGGTCCAGGAGAGATGTAGACTGTAGATTGGGAAGGCCACTAGATGCTGTAAGAAGAACGTCTTCCTCCAAACACATCCCACTAGCTTTTGGGACACTCATTGTATCTCAGACATCAAACAGCTAAGTCCTACTCAGTCAAGCCGTGCTCAGTAGTGTTTGACTGGACGTTCATCTGAGCCATGCTCAGCAGTATTTGAATGTGTTTCTTTCTCTCACCCAGAAGGAAGAGTTCATTGGGAATAAATTTGGTCCCCAAGTTCTTCAACTTCTTAGCCATAATTTAAAACTCAGAGATAAAATTCAAGTTTCTCCTGGTGGCTTGATATGCTTGGGGGATATTCTCATTTTATTCAGTATTTATTCATTTCTCTCAGATCTCATATATTAACACTTAAGTCATTCCTAGCACAGAAATCAAATGCACATTGGTCAAATTCCATTTCACAACTTTCCAGCTCTTGTTCAAGTTATTTGAACTCAGCGGGTGTTAGGATCTAAGTGACCATGGCAAAGGAAACAGATTGTATATTACATGCTGGCCAAGGATGAGAATAACCTGATGTAGGCCAAGCATCTAGACCAAGGCCTGAATCACAGCGAGTCCTCAGTAAGTGCCTTCAAATGGTGTTTTAAAATTATTTATTTTGGGTGTATCAGTGTTTTGCCTGTGTGTGAGTGTGTGCGCGTGCGCGAGCACATGTGCATGTGTGCATGTGGTTGTATGTATGTGTGAAAGAAAGTGTTGTGTGCATGTGCATACACACACACACACACACACACACACTAGCATGCATGTACAATGTGTATGAAATGCCATGGAGGCCAGAAAATAGTGCTGTAACTCCTGAAACTGGAGTTACCAATGGCTGTGAGCTTCCAGTTGGGTACTAAGAACTGAACCTGGTACTTTGCAAGAGCAGTAAGTATTCTTGAGCACTATGACATCTCTCCAGCCACTTACAAAGTATTTATAGAGAGGCATTCTTGACTTTAGACCAGCTGTTAAGCATGTATTATATATTTTCTCTGGAGAAAGTCCTAGGGTTTTGCACACCCACCTGGTCAGGCAGACTGCGTGGTTTCCATGATACAATGATAGCAAAAATAACAATACTTTTCCATTTACTGCTCACTTTATGCCAACTGTGCTAGATATGTTTATATCTCGTTACTAATTTCAGTTTTCTATAAATGTACATTATTATTGTACATTATTATATGTGAGGAGGCTAAAAGTCAGAGGTTACGCTCTTGTAAAATTATTTTTAATTATTTATTTGTGTGTGCGCATGAGTGCATGTGTGTGTGCATGCGTGTGTGTATGTGCATGTGTACATGTGTGTGTGCATGCATATGCTGCTTGCATGTGTGTGTGGTACACACCTGTACTTGCAGATTTTGAGATATGGAGAAAACACTGACTGTCTCTGGCTCTCCACTTTAGTTCTTTAGACAGGGTCCCTCACAGAATCTGGAGCCTGCCATTTCAGCTAGACTGGCTGGTCAGTGAGCTTGAGGATCCACCTGTCTCTGCCCTCCGAGCTACGGGATGATAGGTGCACAGCATCACACCGAGATTTAAAGTGGATGCTGGGAATATGAAGTCACATCATGATGCTTGCACAGCAAACACTACCTGCCGAGCAATCTCCCGGGAACCTGAAGGGACTCTCTGAAAGTGTTCAGCTAACAAGTGTCTTACTCAACATTCCACACCTGTAGCTGCTCCTTATAGATAACACAGGAGAACTTACCCCAGGGCAAGATGCATATCTTGCTTCTTTGATGTCGGTAGGGTGCAGGCTTACAAGGCTTCCCCTCATAAAGTACTATTTCCTCCTTTCTTTAATTTTCTTAGATTTGTTGAATTTGACAATATCAGTTTTTACGGTTTTTTGATTTATCTGATTATAAGTACTAGTTATTCACTGAAAAAAGTATAATAGCCCAAGGCTGGAAATAAAACACCCAACTCTCACCTTCCAGGGCATTCTTAATATTTGATTTTTATTCCTCTTTGTTCATGGGGAATATTTTTTATTATCCAGGTCCTGGGTAATTTTTCTAGGAGCTCATCATTCTAGTGATAGAAGACAACACAGAAAGTATCCCTACAGTCTTCTCATCTGAGTTTGCATGCCTGCCGGTGTGTTTTTATTTTAACACATAGCTAGCCAATACCTGCATAAGAAGTTAAGTGGAATTCTCACTGTGAGGGTGAATGCTATAATTCCCTTAAGATATGGTGGGTCCTTGTAGCTCTTCTTTTCTCCTAGAATCCATCTGTCTGACTAATCTTCTATCCTCTATCTATTCTCTATTTATCTCCTGTCTGTCTGTCTGTCCATTTGTCCATCCATCTGTATCTATCATCTATCTGTCTATCTATCTATCAATCATCTATCATCTATCTATGTCTATCTACTTATCATCTATCTAGCTGTCTATCATTTATCTATCTATCATCTATCTATCTATCTATCTATCTATCTATCTATCTATCTATCTCTGTCTGTCTATCATCTCTCTTTTACGCCCTACATTGTTGAAGTGCTTGTTAAATACAGACCATTGCCTAAAATATATTGGAGTTTCCTTGGCTGCTCTTTTCACGTTCACATACTGTTGGCCACATTTTAAAATGTAGGTGATAACTTACCCGAATTAGAGCCAGTATGTCACTCCCAAACTCTGCTGATGTCAAGAACACAACTATTCATGCTCCTTGATCTCATGAACAGTGTACATCCCATGCATGTAATGGACATGGGTTGGAGCTGAGTGTTTGTAATATAAGTGGAAATTAGTCAAGAGAAAGAGTATTAACATATCAAAAGGGAGACAGAAACAGAGCAGGAGAAATCGGAACAGTGTACCGCCTTTTGTAGCAGAATTTTATGTAGCAGAATTTTATGCCGCTCTCCTGACTGTGTCCATCCCAGTTTATTCAGTAAATGTTGATGAAATAACTCCATGTGGTAGCACATGCCTGTAATCTCAGCACTTAGGGGTTGGTGGTGGGTGAAGTCGGATGATGAGTTCCAGGGCAGTTTGAGTTCCAAAAAGAGACTTTGCCTCAAAAACCAAGAATATGGATATATACATACACACACACACACAATCTACATGCATATGGCTAAAGTAAATAAGAGATTCATGTCAAATTTTAAGAAAATCAACAATATAGAAAAATAGACCAAAGGCATATATATATATATATATATATATATATATATATATATATATATGACCCCCAAAGAAGAAATATTAGGTAACAAATACAATATTCTAATTGACCATCTTGAATGATTGAAAAAAGATAAATTAATACAAGACTATGATTACTAAATAAAATATTGAAGATTTTTAATCGCTAATATTTGCAACTAATGAACTCATGCTGTCAGTAGGAGGCAATCTGGAAGTTTGGGTTGCAAACCTTATTCTTCATTTCCTTCGAAACAAAACATCCTTCCAGAGTCTAGCCCAAGGAAAGAAGGAAATACATTGACAGAATTGACAGAGAAATACATTTATTATGGAACTACTTAATAAAATGAGAACATGCCAAGTCAAGGTTAGAGTGAGTGCAACGGGAACATCTAAGCAGTGAAATGCTGTGCCATTTCTGCAGAGTCTGCAGTACAATAAAATGACAGCATTGCACCTGAAGAAAACACAAAATCGTAGGTTCAGATTGTTAATAGTCACACTATAGTCACATAAAATAGTGGAAGTAAATCTGCCTGGTCAAAACCAAATGGAGATTATTCATGATTATTGCCTGATTTTAAACTACGGTCTTTCTACTTTTTAATGCTATCATTCCATTCAAAACCCCAAATAGAAAGATAATATTAAAAAATAAATCACGGAAGCAGGGTATTCTGTCCACCTGTCACCACTTAGAAATTGCTTTGTGTCAGCTGAGTGGTGACAGCAAACACCTTTAATCCCAGCACTTGGGAGGCAGAGGTAGGTAGATCCCTGTGAGTGTGAGGTCAGAGCAAGTTCCAGGACAACAAGGCCTGTTACTCTAAAAATCCCTGTCAAAAAATAACCAAAAAAACCAACTAAGCAAACAACAAACAAACAAAATTGCTTCGTATTCTGGAAAATTTGTCCTGTCTTCATTAGAGATGAAAGACTTGAGGTTTTGGTCACCAGGAAGCCACATACTCAGTCTGCCTAGCCCTCGCTTCCCTTGGCTGTCACAGTGGGTCTTAGAACCCAGTCTGCTTATTATTTGAGACCCTAAAGAATTCTACATTTCCTGTCTCTGCCAAGGATAGGATTGGACCATGTGCTAACCTGGATCCTGCCAACTCCCAGTTCCAAGTCAAAGTAACTGGAGTTGGTCAGAAACCCAGGAAGGCACAGCCCTGGGACATAGGGAAGGCACAAGCAGCTTCCTTTCCCAGTCATCTCCCCACTTCTCGTTTCTTCACCTCTAACACCGAGCCTTTGATGACTTACGGATTCCCGAGAAGGTGAGGACTGAATCAAGTCTTATTGCTATTTGGTTTAAATCAGAGCACTCTTATAGAAACACCAAGATATATTAATAATCAAGATAAATTGTGTTCTGAATAGTTGCTATCAAAGGATACCTCATAAAATCTTCAGTTCTTCAGACTGTTGGTTGACAGTGTAAGAACACTGGACAGTGTGCTGTGGGCAGATAGGAGGGGGCCAGAGATTTGTCTTCACTGGGATTGTATAGCAATAGTGGGTTCTTCATTCACTACTATTCTTCGTTCATTCTCCCATTCCAGATGATAATGATAAAAAAAATCCACCACACTATACTTTGTATAAAACAGTTATGTATAAAGTGTCTCACTTAAGAAAGAAAGTCAGTAAGACAAGCATGGATCCAGGCCTTGGATTCAAATACATCCAGACTTAAATCTCACTTGAGCCATGTATCATTTGTGGGCACAATCTGCACATTTAGAAATCATCCTGCCTTGCAAATAACACACAAATTATCAGTTGTGTGAAGCTACCCAGCATGTTCACTCTTGTCTTCATTATTCAAAAGGTTTTGTGTTTGTTCAACCTCAGTAATCAAAGAAATGCGAATTATACTAATAGATGGCAGAGAGAGAACCAAATCAAACACTATTCCTTTTCAGATAGAAGGGGTAGGGTAGGTGGTTTGGTTAAGCATTAACCAGGTCATAACTGGTAAGTTAAAAACTGCCAGTGTGATAAAGCTATAAACAATGGTTTTCTGACCCTAGTAAAGTAGGAAACTGTGTTTAAGGTGTGGTCCAAGGGAGATACAGATTCCCCAGGAAAGAGGGTGATGGACTGAATAAGAGAATGAGTGTCGGCCAGAGGATGAGTCAGTGGTTGACAGAAGCAAGGGACAATGGTGCCTGTGTCTGGAATGGGGTATTTTGAATGAGAAGCACCCCTCCATAGGCTCCTGGATTTGAATATTCCATTCCCACTTGGAAATGCTATTTATAAAATGGTGGAGCCTTGCTGGAGGGAGTCCATCCCTGAGAGCTGTCTTTGAAGATTTATAGCCTTACCCACTGCCTTTTCACTCTCTCTTCTTCCAGTGTGAAATGCAATCTTGCTGCTTCCTGGCACCTTATGTGCTTTCTGAACCATTATTTCTCTAGAGTCATAAGCCAGATTAAACCCTTTCTTCCTTAAGTTGCTTTTGATCCTGATGTTTTTACCACAGCATCAGAAAAGTATCGAGCACAGCTGGCAAGGGCCAGATGGTGAAGGGACTCTGAGGTGAATCACAAAGTCTGTAACAATCCCAAGATCAATGTGAACCGATTGAGGTTTTTAAATATTCAGAAACATGATCACATTCTATAGTGAAAATTGAAGAAAACAGTAAACCAGGTTTCAAGAATCTGGAGAAGGTACACTTGCATCAAGTCTTGCTGTTAACAGTTGAGGGTGAGGACATGGCAACTTAGATAAGGACAGAGATAGCAGAAGAAGAGAAACATCCATGAAGCACAGAAAGATTTAAGGAGAGCATGAATACTGAACAACAATGTGTGTCTGATGGAATGTCTACAAAGTCTCTCAGAGTTTTATATCACAGAAATTCAATACTGAATGGCAAATATCAGGAGTTCCTGGGGTGGGCATGTGAAGTTTGTAGAAGATGATACAATAAGGGATGACTTGAATAGGTAGTTGGTACCTAGTCAGCCTTGACCAGAATCGGATGTGTTCATTGTAATGCAAACCTTTGCATTCAGTGGGTATATCTACCTATAGCACCATTGCATAGATCAGTACTTCCAGTACCAGTCGAAATGTACACAGTTGAATCCATCCTAGGTGACTAGCCTTGTAGTATTGAAGGAAGAGCATGCTCTGTCCCTGTAAGACATCTAGCCTTATAGCCATCACACCAGGGCTAGATCAACACAGGAAAAGAGACCGGCTACACCCCTTGACTGTTTCCCACTTATTTTGCTTAGAGCAGTGTTGGGATAACTCCAGGGACCATATTGCTGAATTGTCCATTGCTACCAGAAAAGGTAATAAGCTCCTCTATCCCTAGAGTGCAGACATGCCACCATGCATTGACCACTTCCACGCCCCAAATGTGGATGACTTTGGATGATAGACTATCATGTGACCAGATGAGAAAACATCATCATAGTTGCAAAGGAATCTATCTCAAGGAGGCAAGTTAGAACAGGGCTTGGTGAGTTTTAAGCGAGATGGTTTTCAGTGACTCTAGTGCACCTGTTCTTCGGAGGTTTCACACTCACACACGTGTTCTTTCTACGTGTTAACTAGAGGTGGGAGAGAAAATCAATTTACTGCCATCGAGTAGCTAAGATTCTTCTTTACTAAACCTGAGTTTGTCTGGCTGGAACAGATCCGCTATGTTTTTTTAAACCCATACTTTCTGGGTTCTCTTATAAATAGTGGTGGCTATGTCATACAGTTCTGATAGTGAAATAGGAGTAAAATCCTGTTTGGGGGGGATTCTGGGCATGTCATGGGATGGATGCTGACACACTCTGGTTTTGCCTTTAATGCTTCCCCATGCATCCTTCCTGAAACCCAGAATGGGAGTAGTTAGCCTATGGGGATACACAGCCTTTATCCTGGGGCCACAGCCTGTGGGTGGCTCAGACACAAGAGCCTCAGCTCTGACCGAGCCAAGCTTCTCTCTTCTTGGCTTCAATTTACATGGAAAGGGAGCCAGACCCTAGCTCTCTATTACTTCCTTTCCTTCCCTGTCCTTTCTTTTCTTTCCCCCCTCCCACCCCTTCTCCTCCCCCTCCCCTTCCCCTCCCCTCCCCTCCCTTATCTTCCCTTCTCCCTTTTTTGTCTCTCACTGTGTCTGTCTTCCTATTGTTATCCTGGTTGATCGATTGGTTAATTGGTTGGTTGGTTGGTTGGTTGGCTGGTTAAGGCAATATCTCACTCTGTAGCCCACCTTAGCCTCAAATGGAGTGAAATTCTGCTTCTGCCCCCCACATGCTGGGATCACAGGCCGGAACTGCCGCACCCTGCTGAATCTCCTAACGGAACCAAGCAAACCTGGATTCTGGATTCTGAAGGAACAGGTCTCTTCGCTGGGCTCTCATAGTCTCTCTTGCTCCCCTAATCAGTTTCTACATCTTCTACAAGTGACCCTTCAACATGAAAATGCTTAGATAATGAATGCTCTTACTCAGAGTATTTTTCAATGATTGGTCTTTACTTGTAGAAACAATCCAAAAATCTTCACCTGGTATGTATGATAGCTTCTACCTTCATCTTCCACCTTGTTCTGTGGGCCTTGTTCCCCCTCACCTTGGGTACCTTCTCCTAGCAGGAAATGATGTACTTACTCCTCTCTTTCTAGAACATTCCTACGTGTAGCTTTAGTCACCTCATAAATGCCTACTCTGACCCCATACTCAAAATCAGGCCTCTTTTAATCTCTTTTGCTACAGTTTCTGTAGCATTTACACCAAGTTGCGTTTACATATACGCATCTATCTTCATCGTTCCCTTCTTAGACCATGGACCCCACGAAGCTAAAGCTTTAACCTTCACCAGGACACCTACACCCAGCGTACTCTTTGTACAGAGTACATATGTAATAGATACAGGCTGAATGTTAAACAGGTGATTATCAGACGCTGTCAGCACACATACTCCAGGAGCTGGAGTATTTTTATTATCATGCAAAATGTTAGGTTTCATTATGGCATTTTCAAGAAAAGTGTGTGTGTGTGTGTGTGTGTGTGTGTGTGTGTGCGCGCGTATGATAAAAGGTCATATTACTCTTTTATCCCAAATTGTAAAATGTTCTAGAAAAAATGTATCATATACCAAGTAATTTGTGCTCATTTACTCATTTATTGACCCTTTATCGCCTTATCTTCCTGGCAGACACGTAACTGGAGAGCAGCCTCTGGGAACGCCCTGCTCTTGAAGGCTGTGTGCACAGGAATGTGTGATAGCTCTCCCTAGAGCAGGACATGCTGTGTGCCTGTAATCCCAGCACATGGGAGGCTGACACATGAGGATTGAGCTTAGTTTGGTGTCTCAGTTTCTTTTCTATTGCTGCAAAGAGACTAGACCAATCTAACTTATGCGAGACTTAGAGTTTCAGAGGGTGAATCCATGACCATCCTCGCAGGGAGTATGGGAGCAGATATATAGGCATGGTGTCGGAGCAGTAGCTGAGAGCTTACATTGGATCCAAAAATCAGAAGCAGAGAGCAGAGGAGAGAGAGGGAGAGGGAGCACTAACTGGAATGGCGTGGGCTTTTGAAACTTCAAAGACAACCCCCAGTGATATACCTCCTCTAGCAAGGCCACAGGTTCCCGAACAGTTCCATCAACAGGGGACCAAGGATTCAAACAGATGATCTTAGGGGGGGGGGGGTTCTCATACAAATCACTACACTTGGATTACCAAGTGACAGCCTAGCTCAAAACTAAATCAAGCTACCCACCACCCAAGCCAACCTACCAATAGCAATGCTTTTGTAGCGGGTCTCCACAAAGCTGGGGTACCTCAGCCCAGAAGCCCTAGGGGTAAGAGAAAATTTCAAGAGACACCAGAAGTGTTGTATCAGAGGATACAGACATTTCACAGGCTGGTGTGGGACAGAGTGGGATTATGGAGTAACACACACAGTGTGTCCTGGTTCGGTGTTTTGTTTTGTTTCATCTCTGATGTCATTGAGTGTACACCACACTCCTTCATGGATGCACGCTTGCTTCTCTCTCTCCCACACTGTTCTGCACAGAGAAGATGCAGCAATCACATGCTAACAGAACATTTGAAGCCAAGCAGGGACAGGGACCAGATCCTGGTGCAGAAGGAAAAACAGCTAAGTAGTGTGAGCAGATCTTTATTTCTCATAGATTTAAGGGGAGGGCTGACTTCATGGGACATTAAAAGAAAGTGTTTTTAAGCCCACTTTATGCTTTAACATGACCCTTTTGATAAGCATCTTAGAAATAATAATCACTAGAAAAAAGCCCTGAGGAAGGCAAATATGACCCAACTTCGCCCCATATTTCTTACATGGGCTGAAGCCCAAATCCTCACGCAGCACTTGCTGAACGTGATTTTATTGGCTTTTAATGACTCTGTCTCCTCTCCTTTGGGTCCTGGCCCATCCTTCCTCTGCCTCTCTCCTTTTGGTTGGCACACTGCTTAAAAAGAAAAACCCTGCAATTCCAATCCAGCCAATTCTCAAACAACTGTACAACACACTTTCACCATGTTCCCGAGCATCTCACGTTGTCTAATCGGCTCAGTTTGTTGACAGCTCTTTGGCTTCTGAAATTAAGTTGTTTTTCTCCCCCCAAATCTAAAATCTTAATCACACCTTTTATCTTTTCATGCCCAGCCTCATCTACACTCAACAGTTGATGTACCCGACGATGAGAATTGCCTTTTTATTTTATTTTTTTTTTTTGGTTTTTCGAGACAGGGTTTCTCTGTGTAGCCCTGGCTGTCCTGGAACTCACTCTGTAGACCAAGCTAGCCTCGAACTCAGAAATCCGCCTGCCTCTGCCTCCCGAGTGCTGGGATTAAAGGCGTGCGCCACCACTGCCCGGTGAGAATTGCCTTTTAAATGATAACCCCTCCCCCTTCTCCTCGAAATCCACTAGAACAATGAAGGCCACAGTCGGGTCAGTCCTCAGCTTCAGTGAGAATCACCAACTTATTGGACTTCCTGATCAGTATTCTCTGGCTTGCGTTTCTTTCAATGGAATGTCTTCCCGATAGTTTAAGCTCTCCTGGTGAAGCATGCCATCTCCCTCCCTGTCACACCTACTTCTCTGTGCTTTCTCTCCACTACGGAAGCCATTCCACTTTTAGGGAGCCAAGGTGTAATTCTCAAAGCAAGTCATTACGCTTCTCGCTGCTTCTGGATACCTGGAGACCCAGCTAAGAATCGAGTCTGCTTGGTTCTGTGTTTACAATAACTTAAAAAAAAAAAAAGATTTATTCATTTCCAGGTCTCTCATTGGCCTGGAACTCACCAAGTAGGGAAGGATGAGTGGCTAGCAAGCCCCAGGATCCTCTTGTCTCTGCCTCTCCAGCACTAGGGTTGCAAGAGCACCACCATCACTTGGACTCTTTTACATGGATTCTGGGGACCAGGCTCAGGTGTTCATACTTAAAAGGCAAACACTCTCCTGACAGCAACTTCCCAGCGCTGTTTCCTCAGGCTTGTTCTTTAAAGAGGCTGACTCACCTTGCTGAGAGATGTTCTCTCACTGGCACAGAGACCAACCACCTGGCAGATGCTAACCTCTTGTATAAACCTTAGTTTTAAGCTCTGCAGACCCTTGCCTTTCTAAGCTATGTTTTGAGTTATGCTCTTTCACCATAAAGCCAAGTCTTTATCACCTGCCAGGCGTGCTCACAAAGTGCATTTCAGTTCACTGGGTGTAGCAGGCGATGGGACACAGGGGCCCAGAGGCATGGCACACTCTAAGGCCATCTCAGTGTTCCTATGGCTGTGGTAAAACAGGACAGCCAAAACCACGTAGGGAAGAGCAGTTTTATTTCAGCTTATATGAAGGACCAGCCTAGGGTCACTGCCCACAGTGAGCTGAGGCTTCCCACATCAACAAATCAAGAAAATGCTCACAGGCCAGACTGCTGGGGGAATTTTGTCAATTGAGGTCCCCTTCTCACAAATGACTTTAGCCTGCATCACATTGACAAACAGCCAGGGCACCTCCTTTTGCAAAGGAGCATCTTTTTCAGCTCCTCATCCTCTAACCTGGGACACTGCAGCACCTTCACCCTGACATGCTCCCTGGGGGCAAATTTAATGTGGAAGGAGATCAGACTACCTTCCCCTGATTTAAATCTCTCAGCAGCAATGTGGGTATATAACGGTTTTTTTCTTTAAAGCAAAATATTTATTTTTGACTTCCATTAGACGTAAACTATTTCTTTAAAAGGCTACATAAGATAGGTATAAAAGCTTTTGTTTCTTTCTCAAAAAGATTTTATTTTTATTCTCGTGTGTGTGTGTGTGTGTGTGTGTGTGTGTGTGTGTGCGTGTCTGTCTGTCCATGTGTGTGAGGGTACCCACGGAGGCCAGAAGAAGGCAGCAGATTCCCTGAACCTTGAGTTCCAGGCAGCCATGATCCACTTCAGTCCTCTGCAGCAGCAGCCAGCATTCTCTACCACTGAGCTAAAATAAAAACAAATGCAAGCTTGTGTTACTTAATAATGAGTCTTGATTTTGAGAAACGTACCATTAGGTCATCTCATCACTGTGTGAACATCACAGAACACAAACTATGACAGTTATACATACTGCACTGCCATCTCTGAGGTCACTATGGTGTACAGGCACATGTTGACTGAAGTGTTATTATGTGCAACGTGACTGTATGTAATTAACCACAAACCGAGCAACAAAACGGTAAAGTTCTAATTAGCAAATAGAAAGACATACTTCAAATATTTCCGTGTTCTTTCATGCATTCCTGTATCTTAATTCAAACTAGTCAACAAAAGAATGCTGTTTGTTTAAGAATGCTGTTCATAATGGTATCTGGTAACAACAGATTTGTTACTTATTTTAGAATAGATATATCACCTACATATCCTGACTTTGCCTGTGGAGTAACCATCGTCTGCCAGTTTTGAAGGAGCACCTCTGTTCCCCAGGAGGCTTTCTTTTTTAGTTGGAGATAAGCTTGTCATCATGGCATGTTTGCACACTTATTCAATCCTGTTATTCCTGGTCTTGGAGCAGGAAAGTGACATCTCAAGTTATTGTTTGTTTCTTAATTTTTTTGAAAATATATTCATGGTCACAACATGAAACCAGAGGAAAAACATGAACCAACTCATTCCAGCCATTCTGAAACAGTTTGACCATAAACCAGGTTTTCTATCCCAGCTTCCGTTATGTCTGTAATTTGAAAGGAATTCTCTTCAAACTCCAGCAAATGCATCCTTCTTTCTGCACCATCCTGTGGCGGTATTTGGCCTTTACCCGACATAAATGAGCACTTAATGAATTGATCTCTGTCGTTTTCTCATAAGCCAGAAACATGTAAAGGATTGTGTTATCTGAATTCCACGCCAGGGTCTCAATTTATTGTCTATCTTAAGAAACAAAAATTCCATTGTGGAGAAAATGTGTTTCACTTCCGTTTTCCACTAGAAAGAAGAACGTGTGTTGCTCTAATGGTTAAAATAATTTCATGTGGCGTTTGCATGGATTCCATGCAAGGCAGTTGCTGTTCGGCCATTTGGTAGTGCTGTGCTGACATCACACTATTATATATACTTACTAACCAATTTAAAATCAGAACCTGTCGCTCCGGGTCAGGGCTGGAAACTGTGGCTGCAGCGTTTTGACTGGTCTACACAGTCACTTCTTTTGAAAGCAGTTTTTTGAATACTCTCTAAAATGAGGCATATAATTTCTAGAGTCCTGTGGATTTTACCACTCTGGACTGTTTTACAGTTAGCAAGCATAATCATTTATTTACAAAATGGAGCCTACTGAATATTCAGCTTCCCCGCTGCGTCCAAGTGGCCATAATGTAACCACGAACAACAAATGTGGTGGTAATGGAGCGATCCAGAGCATATGTCTGCTCCCTTTACGGTTCTTGGCTGTTTGGTTTTGTTTTCTTCTGTTTGGGGTCTCATCAAAATGGGGAAAGAGATTCAAGCTTTTCTGAAAGAGCTTTTATGTCCCAAGTTTGATCCCTTACTTTCTCTGCCTGAAAAGTCTGTTGTCTTAGTTGATTTTCTGTTGCTACAATGAAATACTCTGATAAAAGTAACTTCAGGAAGGGAGGGTTCATTTGGTTCACAGTCCTGGGGTGCACTCATAGAAGAAGAAGTAGAAACAGTTGGCCACCTTGTGTCTGTAATCAGGAAGCAGAGGGCTAGGAACCCTTGGGCTTATCTTGCTCTCATGTTTCATTCTGGTCAGAACCCAAGCCTGTAAATGGTGCTGCCCTGACAAGTGTCTCATGTCCTAGGTGACTCTAGACCCATAAGGTTGTCGGGATTAGCCTCTGCATCCACAACTCCAGCTCCAGGATTGCAGGCTGCAGTATCTCAATTCCTTGAAGACAGTTCATTTTACTTAAATGCTTCTGAATTTTCAGAAGACCCATCTTCTTCTTCACCTGTTAGATACTTTGTCTTCCAACCATGTAATTTTTCTTCTTTAAATACAGCCACTAATAAGGTCTCTGCACCTATACCGCAGTGCCTAGGCTGACAAACTTCTACTCAAATCTCCTTTAATGTGGATGGAGTGTACTTAATCTGAGCGAAGGTTTGTAAAACTCTGCATGACAGAGTCGGTTTGCCTCCTGTTCCATGCTATCCAGAGCTGTGCCAGAAACATATTTTATTGTGGCATCAATCCTTGAGTGCAGAGCCAACTACTAAGCACCCTGTTTCCTTTCCTTTCTCTCGGCCTGAGATTAAGGAGCTGTATCTTCATCTTTCTTCTGAAGACTACAGATGTCACAGACTTTCATAGGGTAAATACAGAAGGTAAAGTAAAATGAAGACCAAAAAGATGAAGTTCATGGTATAAAGTCACTGTGCTGAAGAGCTCAGAGCCTGTCACACGCATGAGGAAGGCACACAGAGTTCAGAGTTGGGGAGGAAATGGTTTATTCAGCTTACACTTCCACGTTGCTGTTTACCACTAAAGGAAGTCAGGACTGGAACTCAAGCAGGTCAGGAAGCAGGAGCTGATGCAGAGGCCATGGAGGGATGTTTCTTTTTTTTTCCTTTTCTTTCTTTTTTTTTTTTTTTAAACAGGTTTTATTTAACTTGTTTAATTGTCTTACTGTCTTGCACACTTTATCATGTCAATTCTAATTTGGGTGGATTCGCATAAGAAGTGCGTTAGAACACACTACTAATCACAGATACTTGAATATATTCATTCAGATACATTTGCATACTGCAGCTCTTAACTTTCTATGAAATGACTTGTATTTTGAATTTAAAGCCACATTTGCTATTGAAGGTGATTTAAATTGGAAGCTAGGTGACTTCCAGTCTTTTTAGGGTTCCCTTCAGCTCTCTAGAGTCTATGCCAGTGTTACAAGGCTCACTTAGGAGTCCCAGTGTGGTTGGCAGGGCCTTGTCTCAGCATCCCTGACCTCAAGCTGTACTACAGAGCAGTAGTGATAAAAACTGCATGGTATTGGTACAGTGACAGGCGGGTAGATCAATGGAATAGAATTGAAGACCAGAAATGAACCCACACACTTATGGTCACTTGATTTTCGACAAAGGAGCTAAAACCACCCAGTGGAAAAAAGACAGCATTTTCAACAAATGGTGCTGGTTCAACTGGCAGTCTACATGTAGAAGAATGAGAATTGATCCATTCCTATCGCCCTGTACAAAGCTCAAGTCCAAGTGGATCAAGGACCTCCACATAAAACCAGATACACTGAATCTAATAGAAGAGAAAGTGGGGAAAAGTCTCAAACACATGGG